>CM033622.1:17468915-18068915 GCA_019453435.1 Rhinogobius similis
TTACAGGCATGCAACTGACCAGCAGAATAATAAAGTTAGCTAAACTAAAATGTATTATTGTAAGAATATAATATATATATATATATATATATATATATATATATATATGTGTATGTATATATATATATATATGTGTGTGTATGTGTGTGTGTGTGTGTGTGTGTGTAAATTGAACAACTAAACCCCTGTAAAAACAGAAGACAGTTACATTTAACTTATAAAAATATTGCACGCTCACAATATATTTACATTTTCCTGTACAAATGAACTGAATATTGCACAATGACTTTGCCAAAAGGATCTTACAGCACAGAGTTCATCAGTTTAAATGATTTCCTGTGTCTCTCGCTGTTTCAGCGTGGCACTAACAGTCTGTTGCTGAACGAACTCTTGCAGCCGACCTGCACATTGTGGAGCGAGTGGAGGGGAAAGTCCAGAATAGTCCATTTTATATTTATACCTTTTTGTGTCTTAACTCTTTACAAAGTATTTCCAACATTCAAGTTAGATTGGTCAGCTTTAAGTGTATTTTTAATAGTTCTTTTAACTGATTTTAACAGCTTTTTTTTTTTGCTTGTGGGAAACATAAGGTTCTCTTTTGTAATCTTTTCCTATCTTTTCAAATAATATGTCATAAAATTGAAAATTAGACTATGGGAAGCCATCATAATCATCTATATATTACAGCCTCACCTATGAGGTAGTAACAGTAAAAGTAATAGTTGTGGTAGTTGTAGTTTTTTCTGGCTTGCTGTATTATAGGCATTATTAATAACAGTACAGTAGTCGTTGTAGTCGTGTAAAGTGTCTCTTCTAACCTACTGAATTGTATGATTGCCATATGCCGGGCTCAAACAGAAGACACATAGCTCTGAACATCGATCGATCGGTCTGGTCTGGTCTGCTTGAGTCAGTTTAAGCAGATGATTTTGTTTTGCTCCACAGGGTTCTTTGTGCGTTAATATACGAGCTTTATCTCCACCTAACGCCTTTCTAAGAGCAGCGTAGCTTCAATGCGGATTATAAGATTTGGCCCTTTGAAAACATATTGAGTAGTTCTGTGTTACAGACTCCAGCCACGGCTAAACTATACAGAGCTGTGAGAGCTGTAATCCTGCTGTGGCTCTTTCATTCTTAGCCCGCAGTTAAATATGATTTGTACTGAGTTTTTCTCTTTGACTGAACGTGTGCGGCCTATTGTTACGATCCCATCATTATATTATGGTAGTAGTAGTAGTAGAAATACGTAGTAGGTGTTGTAAAGTAGTGTAAATGTCTTTAAAGAAATATTGAAAGAAATTGATCAAGCATTTTAATTACAGCAGATTAAAGGATTGATTTAATATGTGATATATATACATTTTATTACTTTACTGGATATGTAGTAGTAGTAGTGGTAGTGGTAGGTAGTAGGTAGTAGTAAGTAGTAGGTGGGAGTAGCAGAATATGTATAAGCCTATTGTAACATTACTAGAAATATACTGTAGTAGAAATACAATGTTGTAGTAGTAGTAGATGTTGTAATAGTTGTAGTAGTAGTAGTTGTCGCAGTTGTAGAAATATATTATATTAGTTGAAGTAATAGTATAAGCCTATTGTAATAGTAGTAAAAAAATATACTGTAGTAGAAATACATTGTTGTAGTAGTAGTGGTAGTGGTAGTGGTGGTAGTTGTAGTAGTAGTTGTAGTAAGTAGTAGGTAGTAGTAAGTAGTAGGTGGGAGTAGTAGTAGATGTATAAGCCTATTGTAGTATTACTAGAAATGCACTGTAGTAGAAATACACTTTTGTAGTAGTAGTAGAAGTTGTAATCGTTGTAGTAGTAGTAGCAGTAAAAATTATTTTAGTAGTATATGTAATATTCATTCATTCATTCATTTTCTACCGCTTATTCCCGTTAGGGGTCGCGGGTGACTGGAGCCTATCCCAGTGACTTTGGGCCTTAAGTAGAGGTACACCTGGACAGTGGCCAACTCGTCGCAGGGCTGACACAGAGGACAAGGACATTGACAGACAACCATTCACTCTCACATTCATTCACTAGGGACAATTTAGAGTTCTCAATTAACCTACACAGTCATGTCTTTGACTAAATATTATTATTTGTGGTAATGGTAGTCTGTAGTTGAAATGACCTGATTCCCCACTACTTTGTATCATCTGGAATATTACAAAGAAAATGGGACTGTCTGTGATCCTAAAATGTTCCAATCCCTGCTTGTTATTTATTCAAAGATTGATTTATATTTGTTCACACATCCTTTAGTGTTTTTCCCTCTGCTCTATCGCTCGTGAGCTAAACGGTGTCCACTCTCCTTTCACTGCCTAATCTTTATAGATTCATAAACGCTCCCCTTTCATTGGTCAGAGCAAGCCATTTCATCCTATTAGAGATTAGCATATGGTTGAGTGGAGGAGGAAGTGCTCTTTATATGCTAATAAGGAAATAATATATGCAGTGAGGACCAACCAGTGCCTGATCCTGGGACTCCAGCGTGAATATACTCGTCTTGAGCCAGACCAAGGCAGTGTAGGAGATTGCTTGAAAATCTGCCTCATCTATTCAACAATTTCGCAAATATTAAATAACACGGATATTTGTGTGACTTCATGATTGAGAAACATTAACAGCAAGTGAACATTTTGCCATCAAAGTATAAACAAATGATGTCTTTACGTTAAGAAATTGTTAAACATAAACATTTTCAAGTCATGTGACAAATGGTTACAGCTAAAACTGAGTGGTCTATAGTCAAAAGTTGTCCAATGAACTGGTAACAGATGATGCATATAAGATTTAAACATAAATACTACTCAGTACAGCAAGGCACGTTCTTATGTTGTCTCAGATTTGTGCATCAGTGGGTTTCAAATCACAGAAAAAATAAAGACTTCCACTACAGCAATTCAAAGCAAAAAATATTCTGTTTTGGTCAAAAGTCCTCAAAATGGCGCCTATAACATTAACCAGACACCTATGAATATGCTGTGTTGTTGTTCTCTCTCCTCATGTAAACACGCTCCTAAAAGAGACTATTGTATAAGGAAAAATAGGGTGAAAAATAGTGGGATACTTTTTGGTAATGGTGTCAGGAAACGGCAAATAATCTGTTCAACTTGCATTTTTTGTGGGCTTTCCATTTGTTTTGGACCTTTGTAAATTTCACTATAATTATTTTGTATTTATTTTTGTCGTCAATGTTAATTTTTAGGCTAATAAACCAAATACATGCCACAACTTCTCTCCTTGAGCCAATTTAAGAACACAATTGATTGATGGCTTTTTAAATCTAACAAATACTCAAATGCTTAATCATGCCATTTTACCTGATGTCCCACTCAACCTGAATTCCCCCTATTTTATACTAAAAAAGTAGTAAATAAATGTTCTTTTTCTTGTAGCAAATATTCCTCTAAAACCTCTGACATGTTCTCTGTGCTTTGACCCGTCTCACAGTTTCCTCCTTGTTATCTGTTCTCTTCCAGGAACAAGGCGTGGTGGGAATGTCGCGGCCGCCCGGTGCCATCCCGCCCCCTCACCCCGGAGGAGGTGTGGCCTCGGGGGTGGGACCCAACCAGGGATCGGGGCCCCCACCAGGCTACGTGGGCAACCAGCAGCAGGCCATGATGAAGCAGATGATGGCCATGGAGCAGGAGAAGAGGGTCCAGATGCACATGATGGAGCAGCAGAAGCAGCAGCTCTTCAGGGAGCAGAGGCAGCAGCAGCAGCTCCTGGCTGAACAGGTCCGAAATGAGTTTAAAGTGCTTGAAATATATGGCAACTCATTATAATAACTACACTTAATGAAGCATGAACAAAGCCTTAATTCAAAGTGAACAATTAGTTTAATAAGAATGATTCAGGCTAAGTAAATATTTAAACCCTTGAATTAAGTTGTTACTAAGCCTGAATCATTATTATTAAATTTGTTCATTTGTGTAAATTATGAGTCTTTGTTCATGATTTTTTTAAAGGCTTAAGTTATTATAAAGTGGTACTATGTTAATCTTAATTTGAGAAAGTAAATTTAACTAATTTATTTATTTATCTGACATTTGACTTTTTCAATATATTGCTATATTATTATATTAGTGCTGTCACAAAACGTTTTAAAACTTGAAATACTAAGAAATAAATTTGATTCACAATGCCAAAAAAATATATATATAAATATTTCGATGATATAATGTGATATAATAACAAAATTGTCCATAATAATATCACATGCTCTTGTAAAACTATTCAGGAAAGGTCACATTATGTCATATTTATAGTTTTTTTCAGTATCAATACTTCAAATTAACTTCTACTTTCAATATTTAGTATTTTATTATTAATTAGTATTTTGGTATCTGGTATTTTTGCCAATCTGTAATCTGAACCAGTGAAAATACATAGCAAGTTCAAATGACTTTAGCTAAAAATGATCATAATTTACATGCACACCAAAATATCAGATCATTATCTGATTTTGGGAGTTTTCACATTTTTCGAAATGCCATGTAAACAGTTCTGGTGTGAGTAATCTGGTTTCTCTCTAATTGTTCCCACCTGGGCAGATGTTGACAAGCAAAATGATGGATAAAATGATGCAAAAAGGGCAAACTCAAGACAAAAATCAAAGAAAAAATGTTAAAGATAGAGAGTTTCATTGTACTTTGCCTTACAAATACAGTTACTCTCAAAATCTATTGATTAACTAACATGTGTCACCAGGTGTTTTTGACGCTCAGAATCTTTAATGCATGTAAACACACGTCAAAAATCTGATCTAATTATGGGGTTATCTGATTAGTTATCAGATGTTTTGACTGGCCATGTAAATGCAGCCGGTGGTTTTGCTGGTTCAGTCCTGTGTGTGTCTTTAACTCACTGCTCATCCTCTCAGTTTCCTTACTGTTGTCTTCTTGCATGTATAATTACCTTTTTCCATTCCCCTCTCCTCTACATCATTTTCATCTCCTCGAGAACGTGCACCGGCTTATGTGTATTTACCCGTGTTTTTTGCCGCATGCCGCCCGCTGGGATAATGTGGTGTTTTCTTTTTATTTCTCTCTCTGTGAGTGAATCGAGTGTTAAAGAGTCTTGAACTCGGGAGTCACCACCCACCATGTTGCCTTTAATTGGACGTGCAAAAACATAGAGCCGTGCAAACATAGGTGCGTGTGAGAGGAGGGCCGCACCCTGCTGGGCGTGCCGCGTGCCGCTAACTAGACATCATAAGTTTCATTTAAATGAGCAGCACCTTATGTTGTCCACGCACCGGCATTTAGTATGTGTTGATTACAAAACCAGCTGTTAATGAGAGGAGCTCGTCTGCCAGGATGATGTATGTACCGCCAAGAAACATCTGTCCGAAGCAGGGCCCAGGTGAATATTAAACAACAGACTGACCCATAACTTCTTTGTAATGTCCATTAGAGCTGCGCCATTTGGGAAAAATTACTAATTGCGATTTTTCTGACCAATATTGCCATTACGATTAGATTTGAGTTTTATGTTTTAAAAATAGTAAATTAAAAAGATAATAATTCTGTTCAAAGTTCACAATTTAAACACAGCCAGGAAAAATGACAAAAACGGTTGAAATATGAAGTGACAAACTACTCAAATAATTACATGTTTTGCTTATTTTTAATCACATTTTTGACACTTTTAGTTGCGTTTTTGTCACTTTAGTATTACTTTTTAGTCGCATTTTTATTGATTTTAGTCAGCTGGTTGTCTGTTTTCATCCACTTTTCACCACTTTTAGTCATGTTTTTGTCACTTTTCGTCACATCTTTTGATGCTTTAGTTGCATGTTAGTCGAGTTTTTGTCACTTTTAGTTGCATGTTAGTCACATGTTTGTTGTGTTTTTGACACTTTAGTCACTTTTAGTTGCATGTTTGTCACTTGTAGTTGCTTGTTTCAGAAGATGTTTTCACAAATCCAAACTACAGACTTTTCGTTTTTTATGCAGAATAAAGCAAGATGTTTTCTTTGTGGAGGAAATTGTTGCACTTCAAGAATTTAAGTAATCTGCTAATGGCATCCATTCAAATTGTGATTTTGACTGAATTTCAATTTAATTGTGAATAATAAATAATAAAATAGTTACTGTTTTTAGGATTCTTATATTAATGTTTTGGCAAGTAGCTCATTGTTCTTGACATTTGACCAATCTTACAAGAATTAAAATACATACATTTCTTCTATGACAGTGGCTCAATTTTGTGCTCCAGTCTGTCACTTCAAAGATACCCTCCTTTTACTCTGTATTGCATAATAAAGTATAAAGAGTATAAAAAGAGTATAAACAATTGACATTAAATGCTATGGATCTCAGAAATTGTGGATTTTCCACTGAGGGGCCTGAGTTCCACTGATACAAATACCATGCCACAGTAAATACCATTTTTGTTAAGGCCTTTGGGGTAACATTTACTTATATTGCTGGTATCACTTACGACGACACGACATAGACAAACTTCATCACTTAAGGATAGCAATGGAGTCTACACAATATCATTGTACACTTTCTAATTCCAGCATTTTGCACATGATTAGACCTAAGTGACATTTAACAAAAGTAAATCAACTGGAGTTGTCAAAAAAACTGATACCCAGATACTAATTGATTCTACAGCCAGTCTTTACTGTATGTCATGCCTTTAGTCTAGTGTTCACTGCCTGTTATGAAAATGTCCCTGGATGGCACATGTACATGCTGGACTGACTGACATATTAACACATGTGCACTGTTCCAAAGTAAATTAAATAAACATATCCAAACTAGACACTAATTTGAACAAGGGTTGTTGGCCTTTAGTTGTTTAGTCGATAAAATCGTCAATGGTGTTTTATTCAACCAAAATTTTTATTAGTCAGCTCATTGTTTAATTTATAAGGATTTCTAGGGGACACCAGAAAGAAGAATGCCTGGATTGAGCTAAAGATTTGGGACTGAATCATGAGTTTAATCTGCCTTTTTACAAATACATCTACTGTTTACTAGTTATTATTAGTTGCACGAACAGTGCGGTTGTCGACTTATGAGTGCAGTCTAGGTTAGGTACTTAAAAAATGATGATGATTTTAGCTTTTCACCATGTTCTAACAATGTTCCATCATCAAAAACATACCTGAAGTTGTTTTGAGGAATGCTGGTTAGAAAATCCTCTCCCTCCGACCGTTAAAAATACTCCATTAATGATGTTTTTTCTGATTAAGTTCATAAATCATCATCATACTCTTTCTAAGCATTTCTGTCTAAACACGATCAGTACAAACTGACTAGCTAACTCACATTTGTCATTAATGCATGTTTATGCTTGTGTATGTGCTATGCAGCCAGTAGATGGCACATAAACTCAGTAAGTGCCAGGCCAAACAACCAGATACAGATGTTCATTTTGTTATTACAAAAGGCTTTTTTAGTTCTAAAACAGGAGATACCAAACTTAACTTTCTCAAGAGCATGTTTAAAGGCCAATAAGAGCTTTTGACCTTTCCTGAATAACTTTAGAATGGTTTTGAGCTAAATCAGAAGATTAAAGGCCACCACAATTATTATTCTACTATTAAACTAAAAATCTAAATCAAAAGTGTTATCAAGTCCCGCACCTTTTCTTCAATATTGAAATCAAGTTTAACATTGTACTATTGTGATAACACTGAACTAAACTGACCCTGTATCTTAACTCTGGACAAACCGCTAACTCTGTATTTGTGTTTGCAGCTTCAACAGCAGCAGCAGCATCTCCCGCGGCAGATGGGGCAGGGCCAGAGGAATCCATACCCTCAAGTCAATCAGTACCAAGGTATACACACACATTTAACACGCTCAACACTCATATCTGCTACAGTGCGGTTTATGCACAGAACAATCTTAAGGCAGAACCTCCATAGATTTTCCTGTGCACAAGTCAAGACCTGACCTAATTTCTTTCAGCTTTTTATTGATGAACACATTAGTGAATGGATTTTTGGTATCATCGGCTGTAGTTTTTCACAGATCTTCCAGATGGTAATTACAGTGCCACTGCTTCTCATCACAAAGTCAATGAAGTAGACATGTCTGCAACGAGTATAGCAAATCTAGCACTATTTGACAAAGACTAGAAATGTAGAATATTCAACTAAACTAAGGGTTGGCAGTAGAGTTATTGTGCATTTGGTATTATACGGTATTATTTTGATCTAGATGGTTCGGAAGTCAATAGAGTTCAAGATTGTTGTCAAACATTGTTAAATTTTCAGTAACGTTAAACCAAAGGAGATTTTAAGCTGCTAAATGCTAAATTTAGCGTACATTGTAAAGTATTAGTATTAATATATTACAGTGTGATAAATGTTTTTACCTGTAGTGATCCAGCAGCTTATCAGGTAGTACAAAAGCCTTGTATGTTTTTTTTTGTACGTCTGGCCAAAAACATGATGTTTTTGCCATTTAATCTCAAGATCGATGTACTCGATGTAAAAAAAAAATCTAACTATATAGACAGGGCTTTATAGATTTGAACAAAATGATATATTTATATATATTTTACATTTATTTCCAACTTATTCTCATGTTAAGACTTCGATAAACATATTTTTTTAGTTTGCACAATATAGTTACTTGATATTCTGTGTTGTTTATTCAATTAACATTTAGTTCTGACTAGTGCAGCTTGTTTCCAAAAAAATGTGTTGCACTTTGAACATCAAATGCTCAAATATGTGGTAACAATTTTCCTTCTCTTAAGACCATTTAAAAAGAAACCTAATCTAATCCTAAATATTTATTGTGCACACATATTTCAGTTCACATTACACCATCTTGTGCACCATATTTTTGCATAGTGAAACCTAACCTTGAGATTGAAGCCGGTCCTCTCTGCCAGACGCTGTCAGATTTGTCAGTTTTCAATGCTCAGATGCTCTGCCTCTCTCACTCACGATCTCTCGCTCGCCCCGGGAAAAAAATATAGAATATTCCTGCTCTGCCTGTTACCACGGCAACTTGTCTGTCCTGGATCCCCCAAGAGTTCGGCTGGAGTCAGAGAGGGAAGGAAGCGAAAATGTAGGAAAAGAGGCAACAGAGGAAAGAGGAATAAAAGGAAAGAACAAGAAAAAGAAATGATAGAATGAACAAAGAATGACGGAGAGATTTGACACAGGAATAACATACAGATGTGTGGATGTGAGGATAGATACTGGATGTATGTAGAATTTGATAATGTGATCATTTCAGATGGAGAGGGTCTGTGTAAAGATTTACAGTTTTTAAAGTAATAACCAAACTTATGATCCACAAATGTTGACTTGTTTGTTTGGGATTTCTCCACATAATGGGCTCTGTACATGGAATTATAGTCAGCTATTTATTTTGAAAATGGCTAACTCATTGTCTTACTGAATACTTCCTGTCCAATTCTATCTAGGGGTTTTTTGATAGATTCATACTAAAATTAATACATCATTAAAGATGAGGCAGCGAACAATGAGCTGCAGGTGGATGTCACTGGCAACATGTGACTTTACAAATGAGATGAATACTTTCTCAGCGGACATTTCTATGTTCATAAATGGAGGTGTTTCTTGGTCAATGCTAACGCTAATGCTAATTTTGAATAATAATAAAGATAAAAAAACAAACAACAAATTAAACAAATTAAGTAATTTATAAATAAAAACACTCAGGTAGTCTTTATTTTACATTTTAATACATTTTTTACATTTTAATTGCTGTGAGAAATGCTTAGCCAACAGCTGCAGTGCACTGTGCCCATTGCCCTTATAATCTTGTGGTTTAAAGTAATTTCAGCTGACAACAATCAAGTCTGGTGCTGAATAATGGCACCCCTTTGTGTAGTTATTGTGTTTAGAAGACGTTGAACTTCGTGCCAGTTTTTGTTTCATGTGGATGAGTCCAGTAATTACAGAGATATCAGCTATGAAGGAGGTCAACAAATTTGCAATCTGACAGTTGAACAGAATTCTGACCTATTCTACAACTCTATTTTTTTATACTTATGAATTGTATACCTTTTTAAGGAAGTATTTCAGAGGAAAAAAAGAAAAAAAAATCACAATAATGGCATTTTGGCTGATTCTAACCTGCACCAGGTGTTTGCACAATGCCCTTTTAAAACATTTGATTGCCTACACATAACAACTACTGTGGTTTGTATCTATCAGTAATAGAGATTGGGGCTGTCATCAGGCCTAAGTTTACGTAATGTTAAGTTTAGTTAGTTAACTGTTGTAGATTTTAAGATACTAAATATGAAACTTGGTGTTTGTTCAAACGTCTTCTTTAAGTATGCTTTTGCTAGTGCAATAGTGAGTTTTTCTTTTTTTTGCTGTTATGATCAGTGCACATACATACAAATAAAAACAAAATAGTAATTTGGATGGGAAAAATGTTATACTCATTATTTAGAATTACTGGTTTGGTTTGTGGTTAATTCAGATGCTTAAAATAACAAAAGAATCATGGAATGCAGACAGAAAACATGCAAATAGTAAAGGAATGGAAGAAGAAAGGAGTCTAAAGAAGGATGTAAGGATTCTGTACTCAAAGACAAGAGTGGGAAAGAGGATGCAAAAGACTGGGGAAAAGGGATATCATTTAGTAACAGAGAGGCATCATGGAAAGGAGGAAGGCAAGGACACAGAAAATCCATTTATAGCCATTAGACGTCTCTCCAAGGCTAAAATGATAATAACAGAAGAATAGAGATCTTTAGCACAAAACTCAGGCCTATTAATACACAGCAGCTCTATCCTGCGGAGCATCAGAAACACTGTGATTATGCTATTATCGCCTGCAATCAGAACCTGCTCACGCTCCACTGTTTAGTCAGATTCATACAAGGTGATAAGTGCGCTGGATGCGGCTGTTTGGTGGTGTTCAATTACCTATAACTGGCTGCACACACAGTTGAGCACTGGAGAGGGTTCTCCTCTTTATTCAGGCTGCTCAGTTACAGCCTGAGTCGGGCTGTGAGGTGAGGGATTAGCTCAGGGATGGCACTATGGGTTCATTAAAGGATTTAGACATATTCTCTGCTACTAGACCTCCTCGCTTTAGTCACTTCCCAACTCTGTGGCTAAAACTGGTATGCTACACTGGTTTTGTGTAGGGGGCTCATATTTCAACTAAATTAAACTTTATTGTTGTTTTCAGGACCTCCCCAGGAGCTGGCATCGCGGAGCCAGGCCCTCCAGAGCATCCGTGCGGCGCGCCTCCTCCAGCAGCAGAACCAGCAGCAAATGGTCCAGATGGGATCTGTCCAAGGCCAGGGGGGCTCCGTGGGACCTCAGTCTGACATGGGCCTACCGTACGGCAACCAAGGATCTAATCAGGGGTCTCTCTACGGACTCAACCCCAATATGAGCCAAATGATGCACCAGCAGCACCAAAGCCAAGGTGTCCAAGCCCCCATGGGACTTCCAGCACAGCACAACCCAGCGGCGGGGCCTCCTCGGCAGGCAGGAGCAGGACCAGGAGTAGGGGGCATGCCCGGAGGTCCGGGAGCTCCAGGATATGGAGGCCAGGGGATGATGATGCAGCAGTCCCTTAAAGGACCTCCTAATGCCAAAGCACAGGCACAGAGACTGCAAAGCATGCTGGGAGCCGGAGGGGGCGGAGGTGCGGGTATGGGGGCGGGGGGCTGGCCGCAGCAGCAGGGACAGGGGCTGGTGAGCAGGACTACAGGAGGAGATATGGTGGGCTTCAGCTCCGCACAGGGCTACATGCAGCCGGGACAGCCACGAATGGCCAAGCAACACTTTCAGGGCCCCGGACAAGGCATGAGCCAGGCCATGGACCCTCGGGTGGGAAACCCTGCTGCGGCAATGGGCGGCCCCATGATGGGCCCTCACATGAGCGGCCAGCCCAGGACCAACCAGCCGCGGCCCATGGTCATGAACCAGGGCATGAACCAAGGGGTGATGGGGCAGGGCATGAGCTCCATGGGAGGGTTCGGCCCTGGGCCTGGGGGTCCCGGCATAGGGGCCGGAGGAGGTGCAGGAGGGCCATACGGACCAGGGGGTGTCGGGGGTCAGCCACAGAGTTACCAGAGGACACCCAATCAGGACATGTCGTCGTACGGTTACGGGGGCGGGCCCTCGGGTGGGGCAGCCTTCGGTCTGGGCGATGGCTCGGGGGCAGAGCTGGACTCGAGCGATGGTTGGATGGAGGAGTTTTTCCCGGGACAATAGCCAAAGGGGAAATCAGAGTTTTACTGGACAAACTAAACGTGGGACATAACACAGCAAGGACAGCTCTTGGCATGTTTTTGTTTTGTAAAACATGAGCTAGTTCTGATGAGTTCTGTGTACTGTGTGTGAGAGTGAGTGCTGAAGAAACACCATTTTGTCTTGTGCATTTAAAGTAAACCCATATAGAGATTAAAGGTGTGTTCCATTAGCTCCCTTCCTGTCCTTGAAATGAATTACTCTTATGTTTGAAAGCGATGCCCGTTTAAACAGTGCTTTGAGCCAGAGCTTCAGCGGGGCCGATTGAACACCGTAGACTGATGAAGGGGAAGGAAAACTTGTTCTCGAGACAACAATTTATTTGTGTTTGCGTGTTTGTGCCACCCAGCTCCATGCTTTAGATCTCTCAGCTATGTGAGATGCAGAAGAGAATAGAAAGCACTCTCAACGCTCCCATTTCCTCTGTCAGATTTGTGTGGCGAACACACACCACTCAAACGTGTCTTTTTCACTCTGTTGTCTTCACTTGATCTTTCTCTCTGTCTCTCTGTCATCCTCTCTCCTCCCGTCTTCCCCTCCGTCTCCAGGGACACTCCACACTCCCTTCCCCTGTTTAAATTGTGAACATCACAGCAGAACAAATGATGCGTCTCTACTGTGCTCAATGCTGCCCTCTAGTGCATTTGCTTGCCTTCATTTCTACACATGAAGAGGGTCAATGACAGGGAACAGGCAGCTAAGCGAGCAGTACGCACACATAGGCAACATATCTGCCGTGAACAATAACAGCAGTAATATGTGTGTCCAACCCTGTCATGGCCTGGCACAAGCACTCTGCATGCATCCGCTAAAGCTATTCCATCACTGGGCACTGAATGTATCCAAGCACCACAAGTGACTTCTTCTTTTCTAATAAAAAAAAAACTCACTTAAGGCCCATATACTTTTACATTACTGTTCTCGATGATGTTAGTAGTGTCCTATATGTACATGTTTTAAATGCACTTGTTTTAGTTTGTGTTGTCTTAAAAAAACAATGTCAAAATGTGGCCCATAGCTTAACAACAGGCTTCTACTATGTACCGCATCTCGCTAAAGCTACAACATAACTGTGCTAACACTACTGTGAAGAGAATTGTTGCTTAGAACCACTGCAAAGCCTTGATTTTAAATATTGTGACAGCTAAGGGTCAAGTAATGTTTAGCCTCAGTTAGCATTAGGACAATTAGTGCTTCCAGTGAGATTTCCCTTCTTTGAGCAAGTCTATCAAAGTTTCTCCAAGCTTATTGTTAAGTGTATCCATTTGTTTACGTATTGACTGAATATAATTGTACATCCTGGTATCCCACCTTCCCTCCCAAACTGTTTTGTAATATTAAAGATGAATGAAGCGTGTCTGCATGTGAGTTTTCAAGGACAAAGCTGTAATCCAACAAACCAAAAAGCCTTTTTCTCTGTAAACTAGCTCTGTGTCATCCTAACATTTGTTCTCATGGTTGTTGGTGTGGTATAACAACCCTTTAAATCCAAACTTTAGACATGACCATTGTCCTTGTATGTGTTATTTGTTAGCACCCTGAAAAAGTTATGTTTTAGTCAAAATGTTAAGCTAACATATTGAGTGTCTGAGTTTCGCTGGGAAAAAAACACGCCTTTGTGTAAGACTTATTGCACAAGAAACGCTGTGGAGTATTTGCAGTTTCCGTGAATCCACTGCTAATGCTTCCAAAATTTCTGACTCGGGGCAAACTCGGATATTAAACTCAATATCAGAGCTGTTCAAAAGAGGAAATCTTCACCTTCTGTTTTCACTCAAAACTGAGGTGCAAAGGCAGAGAAACTCTTCCAGGTCGAAGTGAAGGTCACATAAGGTCACGACCTCGGGAAGCTTCCTCCAAATATCATGATGTACCGGGACCAAGTCTGTAGACAACATTTTAACAAAATTGTTGTTGTTGATGTTCCTTGTTTATTTTATTGTTTGTTTTTTTTACTGGTGCTGACATATATGTGATTATGAGAAAAATATATAAAAGATATTGGCTATTTGTAAATATGTTTTTACAGGTTTAAATACATCAGATAATACAGTCTCTACTCTGTAAAGAATTTACTGTTTGTTGAAAATAGAGAAGTATTTTTATTTTGAAGTTTGGTTTCACTTTTAACCCATCTGAGCTATGCCATTGCACTTCAGACAATGTCTTACTACTAATTTGTATTGTAAACCTCCTTCTTTTATGATTTTTCATTTGTTTTCTAGTTGAGATTTGACTCTGGTCTTAAGCAGTGCTTATTTCTTTTTATCCTGTACAGAATTAAAAAGAGAATTACAAAACCTTTTTGTTTTGTTTTTCAAAAAGAGAATGTTCACATGTTCATATTAAAGCAGGTTCTTGTTGGTTTAGGGTTCATCACTGAGACGTTGGACCAGTGGGTGCAGCACTTATGCCGTTATATGACAAGCAGCAATTTCATTTAGTTTCAGGGTCACATGACTGACAGAGACAAATGCGCCCACATTCACGTCGCCCCAAAATCCAGACTGACTAACTGCTCCAGTAATGTTTTGTCTAACAGGGTCCATTTGCATAATTAGACGTGCATATGCTAAAGAGCAGTCTTAATTCTGTCTCCATGTAATAGCAATGATGAATCACGGCAGACAGACAGACAGACAGACCACACGCAGGGCCAAGACCTTTTTCTTGTAATTCATCTTTTCCTCGGCCAACCCTTTTCAAACTCACTCCTCCTCACTGTGTCAGCCCGCCCCTCTTCTTCATCTATCCACTTTACACACCTGCCTCCTCTGCCTCCTCACCTCACTGATGTCTCCGCTCCTAGATCCTAACCAGTATCCTTGTTCCCTCCTTACTCCCTCCACCCCTCAACAACCCACAGCATCACACGCACAACCACCGCACTTCTGCTCTTCCATCTGACATTGATAAATGGAGACTAACAGAGATGACAACATCATTACTCATGTTCAGTGGCGACACCGGCTAGGACAGAGAAAAACGGGACCAGTAGAGAGGATGAAGGACAGGACAGAGGGAAGATTGGTGGGGGGCCAAAAGGGGGAAGGGAGAAGGTGCTTTAGTGAGAGATATATGCTACAGCCATCCACCCACATGCCCACACCTGAACACCTCCAGAGTGCATCTCACTGAGGTGTTCATTACTGTGTGAAAAAGTAGAGCAACTGTTGATAGCCCTATCAGTGCGAAAGAGTGAAGGGAGTATGAGGTCTATATGATGCAAGGAATTCTATCTTTGAGCATGCTTCAATAAGCCATGCCTAAATAATGGAGAGAATTGTATTAAGCGGAAGTGTAATTAAATGGTTAAACTGAAAATGTAGTAAACGTAGCCTGTTGGTGAACAGATGAATAGTCATATTTGTGAAAGCAAGGTTAGAAATCTCCCTTGAAAATGAAAAGAATTAGAATGGCAACTCACAATGTAATTGCTCCAATGAATTTACTGTGTTCTGTGAGCAAGTTCAACAGGCTTTTGTCTTGCATTGACCAAATTTAGTCATTAGGGTGCTGCATTTCTTTTTGCCCATTTTAAAATTTCTAAAACAATAAACTCAACATCAAGATTAAAGACATGAAGTGAAACAATACAATCAAAACTACTTCACTGTAAGACCTATTCTTCAGCTGCCTCTATGAGGCCTAAGGGAAATGCAGAATCATTATTGAACCATACAGTCTGTACCACCACTTTTGAAGCCTTGCTTTTGTCTTTCCTTTGTTGCAAATTAAAAATGATCTGATTTAATGAGTGCCCAGGTTGGTGGGGGCAGGTAATAGGCTTCATACACTCATCTTCTACAAATCTAGTCCAACAACAAACAGCCAGTTAATGACAAGCCGTTTGCCAGTGAAGCGCTTTTCACAGACACACACCATCGGCCTTGCACGCACTCTGGAGGCACCAGTGTTATGGGCTCTAATCAGAAGGACAAATGATGTGTCACAAAGAGTGGGAGATGAGCTGGAGGAATCACTCACTCTTCCCTCCCCGTTGGAGAGTAATAAGGTAGAGAAATGTAGCGGGAGAGGGGTGACGTATGGCGTGGAGGAGCGGACAGCAAGGGAATGGGCTACTGCTGTGCACACTGCTCTGCTTGCGTTATGTTGCAGGGACATAGATCTCTCTCTCTCTCTCTCTCTCTACCTCCATCCCTTCCTCTCTCTCCATCCTAGCTTATAGGCGCCCAACAAAGGTCTCAGTAGTTGGTGTGTATGCGTAGTGTGTGTGTAGTGTCAGGTTGATTAATGTTGTAGCAGGAGCCAGTGTGGTGGAGGAGTAGGAGGCCACCAGATAACAGCAGAGCAAGGCCTAAGCTGTCTCAAACAATGAATAAAGCACACACACACAAAGAAAGCTACCTAATTATGCTCACTTCACTTGAGCTGTTTATTTCAATATTATATTTCTTTAGGGCTATAAGCCAAAGGGCCTATAACATCTACAGCCTTGTGCAAACGGGGTGTAGAAGTAGGTAAGCAAATAGCCTATAATGTCAAACACTTGTCACTATATTAGTTAAAGCTACCCTTTTGCTTGTAGACAACCAATTAACAAAATATGGGTCTTGGTATGGGTCTGGTTCTCTAAACCTCTTTAGCCATCACTATGGCGCCCTCTAGTGACTAAGAAACGACTGGTCCAGGGTTGAGTAGAGAAAACGTTTATTGTTTATTTATTTTTGTATGAAATGTGATGTGGTTATCGTGATTATTTCCCCATAGTGTGCGAATCCATGGTCTATAAAAATGGGAATTCCATTAAATAAATGTGCCTAAAATACTGACTGCAACTGCAATCTAAAAAAGAATGTTACATGCTTACCTCATATATTATTTGCACAAAGGAAGACGCTCCTTTTGGAGACTTGGTGTGGGAACATCACGGGATTCCCCCAGAGGAATTGTAGGTGCCTTGGAAGAGGGAAATATATGAATCCATTCCTTCTTGAATAGTTCCTTCATTTTCATAACCTGAAAAAAAAAATGTAGGCTTTAAAAATGATAAGACAAGGGATCTTTTATCAGTTCCATAATGGTGAAATGAAGTTGCAATGCAAAGTTAAAGAACAGCTCGAGAATAAAAACATGCTGTCAGAAATCAAGATAAATAAGTACATATATAATAGTTTAAAAAAGTTAAATTGAACCAATTTAACTAGAATATTAGAAACACTTTGAATAGAGTTAAGATACACAAAGGAATAAAGATAATAAAATACAACCCTATAAGAGTAAAAATATAGGCTACAAAATGATGATTGCATTTAGGTAGGTCCATATAAATATTTTGAGGTTTATATGTTTTATAATTGTATTCTTTTAATTATAACTTAATTTGATGTGATAGTACCTGTGGTAACTTGTACTCACAGTTCTCTCTGTAATCCCTCAGTTGACCAGGTAGGCTTCAGAGCAGAAGAAAATTGTATTCTGTCAACTGGACAAAAGGTTTAAGAGTGAATACTTTTTCACCACTCATCCAAGTAACTTCTTCAGTTCTGTTAAGTCACTGCCTTATATCTGTCTGAAGGGAGGGGCTAACTACACTGAAACTAACATAAACTAGTTGTTTAGGAGTATATGTTGTTAGTTAAGTCTATTTAACTACGCTTAGGTGTGATAATCATAGTTTGCAAGTGGAAGTTTATTTAAAAAAAAAATTAAAAAAAAGCTCTAAACTAACTCACATTTAATAGCTTGTGTCTCTCTTCTTGTAATTTTAAGCCATTTGAATCTGTATTTTGAGCCGTGTATGTGTGGCCCTTACCTTCCGTGAGTGTGAGGGTAAAGTGTTGAGCGGAGAGCAGAGTGATCGAGCGGCGCAGTGACGGGAACAGGCCGCCTCTCCTCGGCTCCTCTGCTCTGGTCTGCGCCGGGCTGCACCGGGCTGCGGGAGGAAGCTAACTTTAGCTACATGTGCTGAGCTCCGGGAGACACACATCTCTGCTGCAACAATGCCCACAGTAACTTTACCACCGAAAGAAAACGCCCTGTTTAAGAGGATTCTGGTGAGTGGCGTTTGAAGGAGACGGATTAAACCATGCACAAGTGTGAAAACAGACTTCGGTGTTGTTAACTGCGGCTTTTGACGGTAGCTTGGGTTTATTAGCAAAATAGCTTAATTGAATGGGATCTGCGCTGTCACTGTAACGCGAAGCAAATGTCGTTTTCTTATGGCTTGATTGTGATTGTAAACAGACAGCGGTGAAGGCGAACACTAACTAGGAAATTAAATTATACCCAGGATTGTTTTAAATCGCCCAACTTTTGTTTAAAACCACCACAGGCCTTGTCAAAGCTCAGCTTATCCGCGATGCTAACACGATTCGCAGTGGTTGTTGTTAGCTTTGCGTGCTAATTTCGCTCTCATGCTAGTTCTAGTATTTCTTTCTGGACACTGATAATAACTGCATCATAACGTGACTCGTGTGTTAGTTCCTTGTGGCAGATGCTCGTGCTACACAAGTACAGCCTGCTCCTCTGTCTGATTTAACATGAGCTAATCGGCTAACATGAGCTAACTCCCCTGTCTCGTCTTAACAGTTATGAAACTGTTGACATCTTCCAGACCTTCAGTAGAGTTTTAGCAGCTAGGGATATGGTTTCCTGCAAATTACACTAGTATGCACCGGAGTCAATATTTCAATCTTGTACACTTTACTGTAAAAATGATAAGCCCGTGTGTGATTGTGTCAGCAGATCAGTAGTTAGCTGCCTCAGGCCTGCTGTGCTTCTGCCCACTTTTATCACATCTCCACAGTCACTCACATTATACACTTAGCTGGACCACTAATGATAAAAACTGATTTAATATGCGTTCTATATTAACAACTTTATTTCTTTACTGATAATTTGCCTTGTTTTGTGTTGGTGAGCATGTTTGCACTGCTCTAAATGGATGTTTTTAGGAACCTGCTGTCATTTTGCATTAGCTAATATCACCCCTAAATTGCTGGGGATTTAGTCAACCTAAGTCAACCTAATGCTAAACCAATGGAGATTCCAAGATGTTAATTACTAAATTTGGTCTTCATTCAAAAGTATTTTGACTCTATAGTATGATAAATTTAGCAGTAGTGACCTAGCAGATTATTGGGTTGTTCCACTGCTCTTGTGTTTACTTTTTTCTTGCTAATGTATTTGTGTGATTGTTTTGCACTTCTAACCAGAAACATACGCTTTAAAAGGTGTTACTGGCCGGCAGACAGAATATATTCATGTGATGTACTTGTTATATTGTCTCAAGTTCAGTTGTCCAGTTGTGTAGATGTGCAGCTGATTTTTGTCTCTGTGCAAGAGTCCTGTGTGAAACTGAGAAACACTGTCAGAAAGTTGGCCAAAGTCACTTGCAGTTTAATGTGACTGGGCAGTTGGACAAAAACTATTGTTGTGAGGGATCTGTGTGCAGCACAGGGCTGGCATTGAGCCCCTTCACTGTCGCCTCTGACAGGAAGTTCAGACCTCACTCCTTTTCACATTATATTTAATTCATTTAAGGTGCACTATGTAACTGTTCTGGTACTTTTTATCAATAAGTTACTGTCTTGCTTGGCATGTTTCACAGCATGGCATTCAATTTAACTGTCTCACATTTTAGACTGGTGTTTTTATTGCTCAAAATACCTTGAAAAACATGCATTCTTACCGTGAGCAGTGTTCGATGTCATACTGAGAAACAATCCAGGCAAAACAGTAACTCCATGGAGACAAGCAGGTGATGGACTCTTCCCCACCAAAGTTACATATAGTGCCCCTTTAAATAGAGCTTTAATTTGACCACATATTTTACATGACATCTTTGAGTCTCACTAATCCCCCCTGTAGTTGCTTTGTTTTAGTTCTAATTAAAGTTGACACTGAAACTACCAGTTGTAATGTTACTGCATATCACTGTTGCATATTGGCTTATGTCATACGGCTTATCTCTGACTAGTTTGTTATGGTCCTTGAGTGATTCTAGTGTTTTGTTTTTATAGATTATCCGGGACTCGCAGTTTTTGACAGTAGTTGTAGCTGAAAATAAATAACTATAATGTAAGTAACAAATAGCTGTCATTATCAATGCCTAATTTGTGATTTTTAAAGAATTTTCTCTCAGTCTGTAGTTGGCACCAACCACGCCCCTCTCCAGTGTCCCAGCCTGGGTGCCTACTAGATGCTTTTTTAGAATTTGGCTGTTCTCCAGTTATTTGAATGGCACATAATAACTGCTTTGCTCCTTTTCTTCTTTTCTTTCTATACTTGAAGGGGTTAATAATGGGCTTTACATGTGGGTAATCTCAGTAAAGTCCCACATTGTTCGCATGTGTAAACTACTTATCTCAAACCATTTCTAAGCACTTTGAATTTGTGGACCGTGTCAAACAAAGGGCACTTTTAGGAAAGGAACTTGTAGTAACTCGCTTAGCAATGAAGGTCCTCTCCAAGCAAAGGCAAAACAGTTACAATCTTGGTTGACATTTGGCCGTAGAGTGATAATCCTGGGTTTCATAGTGTTGACATTCACCACAACAGAATGCCTCGGAGCGTTGACTTGCAGCTTTGAAAGCTTTGGGACTGAGTGAATCTGAAGTTATTTTGGGTGAAGTGCAAAACTGACAAGAGAAGCACAGCTGGTGGTGTTAAGGATGTCACTGTCAAATGTACAGCTACTGTTTTTAAAAGCACCTGTCGATTTGACATACTACTGTGGCATGTGTTATAAAGGTGGTTTCAGCCTTTGGGCAGTATGTTCTCGCTGCTATTGTCAATTGAAAAAATTGACAAAATATTTCAAATAAACAGTACTTCACATCGGACATGACACAATACACCTCCCTGATGCCATTTGTCTTCACTTGTATTCCTGTTAATTCAGAAAACAGTGGTGGTTCTTGAAATAATATTTTAAACAGGTTTGACTAGCAGAATGGTAGGTAACTCTTAAGACTTCAGTCCTTACACCGTTGTGCCCAAAGTCCAGGGGGTCTTGTTTGGCCCGCAAAGGGGTACTGAATTTTGACCATAGAAGCATCTACTATACTTTGATTCATCATTGCACAAAAAGACTCAGGAGATATAAGGGGGCCAAAGCCAATCTATTCCCATAAAAATAAAATAAAGACAAACTTTTTAACTGCAGTTTGCAAAACATTTATAGGTTTGACCTTCGACACTCTAAAATGGATTCATTCTGGTCTGCCGAGGAGAAGAAAAAAGTTGGACATCCCTGTCCAACAGATAAACATAGTTGGTATTTCAAATGCCCTTTCCACATTTATTTCAAATTTATAAATAGGCTTGTCAAAAAAATAACAATACCCAGATATAAATGCATACTAAAACTAATATTGAAACTATACTCATTTGAACAAGTATCGATACCTTAATAAATCACTCAAATTGGACAAAAGGAGAACGTTCTTGATCTTTATCAAAACGATGGTAAATACCACATGGTAATAAGTATTGATCTATTATTATTTTGCGTTTAAAAAAAAAATAAAATAAAGTACATTCAATTGTTTGAGGGTTTTTTGGGTGTAAAGACTTCCTTTTATCCAAATCGACTTGAGTTTTACTATTGTAGTTATTAGGGTTAGGTTAACTAGAAAAATAAATGTAAATAAATGTGTCTAAAAATGTTTATTACCCAAGTACTGCATTTTCAGTAAATGTATGAAGTAAATGATGCAATGATCAAAATCCTGCAGCTTGTACATACATGTTCACTTGTGCCAGAAATATGGATTCATTTTCACACATAGTATTCCACATTTTTTTCTAATAGTTAAAATTCCTGAAATACTCTGCCACTCTTGACCTTGTTCTGTTCTCCATGGCATCAGGACAACAAAGTGCCATCTGCAGCGTGTGTTTGTTGTGTCTCTCACTGAATATCTCCTGACGTCCAGTGATCAGCTTAAATCCTTTGGGCGGGGTGAACTTGATTGTCCTTCTACTGTATTGGGGCTAAAAATAAGTTCAAGTGTTGTAGGTTACTGTACGAAAATGACACTGTCAGTCTGTGGTAGACGGGCAGCACAGGTACAGCAGCAATTCATTATAATGAAATCATAAATAATTTGCAATTCATTATAATGAAAACATAAATAATGCACTGTATTATGTTTGGATTTGGTGTGAAATATAATGAGGTTTTGTCTGTTTTGAAAATGGTATTGTTTTGTGTGTTATAGTCACACATTAAAAATGCTTCATTGATTGCTTTTTAAACTGATTCTTTTAAAGCTACTATGTAACCTTTCTGGTTCAGGGTCCACTGCCTGCTTGTCCCCAAAGATATTATTGCTTTTATAGAGCTGCAATGATTAATTGTGAATAATCAACTATTTTAAAAATCACTTAACATTTTTACCTTATTAAACATCTTTGTAAGTCCGTGGTATGGTTGTAAATGTATTTTCGGGCCATTTGAAGCCCCTGCCGTCTCTGCGCAGAAAACCAGCCTTGCAACTTTCCTGACGTTGATCCGAAGACAACTCTCCTTAGAAACCTTGG
Organism: Rhinogobius similis; assembly: GCA_019453435.1. NCBI lineage: Eukaryota > Metazoa > Chordata > Actinopteri > Gobiiformes > Gobiidae > Rhinogobius > Rhinogobius similis. The sequence goes on from CM033622.1 coordinate 17,491,654, forward strand.
CTCTTTTTTAATATTTGGTGACATTAAATGTTTTTATATGTGATTAAACATCCTTATTAAATCTTTGCCTCTTCTTCTTTCCAGCGATGTTACGAACACAAACAATACAGAAATGGCCTCAAGTTTTGCAAGCAAATCCTGTCCAACCCCAAGTTTGCAGAGCATGGCGGTGAGTAGCGGACATATGAATGTTTGAGTAAATAGAGCGTGCCTTGTGACTGGCTATTCTCATGTTTGGTTGTCGTTACAGAGACTCTGGCCATGAAGGGTCTTACTCTGAACTGTTTGGGGAAGAAGGAAGAAGCCTATGATCTGGTGAGGAGGGGCCTTCGAAACGACCTCCGGAGTCACGTCTGTATCCTTAAATACTGGGTTTCCTTTGTGTAATCTCGTCTCCTGTTCCTCTTTTCTTTTTAAATCGTTGTCACAGTAAATCTCTCGCACATTTGCAGAAGATAAGAGCTATCGGAGCCTCAAGTCAACGCACCGGGCTGATAACACACAGACAGTGCTTTTGGGCTCTTTTATCTCCAAGTAACACGGTGTAACGCTTTTACTTCAACGACAGAATATTTTCTAGCAAGTCATAGTATATATTTAACAATATAATCGCCTCAAAATTATTTTTAGCTCCAGTCTCACAATGAACAATACTTCACTGTATCCTGTCTCTTGATTGGTTAACGATTGAGAGATTGTGTCAAAACAAACGTGGCAGCTTATGAGTAAAAAAGGAAAGAAAAAACTGGGAGAAGGTAAAAGAAGTTATAGATATATATATTTGAATGATATAACAACATTCAACAGATTTTTTTCCCACATTTGGTGATGATCCAGTCACAGCCGCTTATTTGTAGTACGTAAGCAGTTGCAACTGGATCGTACCAAAATTGGAGGCTCTTTTGCCTGCTTTATGTTCTGGAGCCAGGCCCTCCTGCATTTCATTAATTTTAGTAAACGTAAAGTGGAGTGATAGGGCAATATATTATTTGTTGTTTCTAACATAAGTTGTCGCAGAGTCATCTTTTTTGGTTATTCCTCCTTAAACATATATATATATATATATATATATATATATATATATATATATATATTTTTTTTAAACCTTTTTATTTAACTAAAATTTTAAACTTTGAGATTATTTTTTTTTCAAGAGTGACCTAGCCAAGAGTCAGCATTACACATGGATTACACTTTTACAAATCATTCATAGACAATACTTTCAGTCAAAGCATAAACATCCATCCATCCACATCGGTATTCACCAAATCTATCAACATCATTGATCCAAACGTCAAATTGTATTTGGAAATAGCATAATAACAAACGTTTTTATTTGTTACTATGGTTTACTTGGAAGTAGAAAACAGTTGTATTATATTTTGTTGTTTAAAAAAAAAACGTGCTTAAAGAAAATAAACCTTAAGTAAAGACTGCACAAACTTCCACTACTCTTGTCACTCTCATAAGTGAATCATATTTTAATGTATAGAAGGTGTGTGCATGTTCCTTAACCACGTGTATCCCAGGCTGGCACGTCTACGGCCTCCTGCAGCGCTCCGATAAGAAGTACGACGAGGCCATCAAATGTTACCGAAACGCTCTGAAATGGGACAAGGACAACCTGCAGATCCTCCGGGACCTGTCGCTCCTGCAGATCCAGATGAGGGACCTGGAGGGCTACAGGGTGAGCACCTGCTTAAACCATGAACAATATGATACAGTTCTTTTCACACACAGCATAGGCTTTTATCAGATTAGTTATACAATTGTGCAGTTTCAACTTTTGTAGAGAAATCAAATTGGTTAAATGCAATTCGGATTAACTGAATATAATAAGAAGAAACTTTATTTAAAGGACACGTTTCATACAGCATGACAATTCAAAGTGCAAATAGCAGCAAAAGAAAGATTACAATATTAAACACAAACTTTTATTTAGACAGTTATACATTCTAAATAAAAACATGTATTGTAAAAATGTAAAGCCAGCAATGCACTTAAAAAGCCAGGGTTAAAAAAAAAGCTTTTGTGTATTTTAATTAACAATTTTAATTAACAAAATTTAACCCATTCTACTCCATTCATTTTTGGGACTTGTTACAGAAAAACAGAGGAGGGGCACATTGTTCTGCTAGGAATATAGTGTATAATGGTAAAAGGAGACGTTTTAACTTGTCATATATTTAAGTTAGGTTTAAGTTGAAAGTAGATTGTTTTCACGATGTAGTACATTTAAGGCTTTTGTTTAAAGGAAATGGTAAACAATCTGAATCTCAATCATGAATGTGTAAAAATGTAAAAATAATGCTAGGGCTGCACAAGTATTGCACGTAGCTTTGCAGTTTATTTTTTAATACAAAAATACTGAAATGGCAATCTGTGTGGCAAACCAATAACCAAGAACCACACTTCAGAACATGTCTGTACAGATCTAAACTACAGGATTAGCTATTTTTATGCAGCAAAAAACAGGAATGTTTGTGGATGAAATTTTGGTCCTTTAAAATATATCAGACTTTGAGATTTGCTGTTTGTGTCCATTAAAATTGCTATTGCGATTTAATCTTGCCGCTCTAAATAATGCTTGATGCACTAGTATTTGCAATGAGCAGTAGACGTCAGATATTTTAGCAGCTTGTCTTTGCTAAACAGCGGCCAAACTCAGTCTAACACTTCCAGAGACATGTTTCCAATGAACGTTGCATCCATCTGTCTGTCTCTCTCTGCGGTGCATGGTGTGGCTCTGATCTTAGAGTGGAGCGAGTGAGAGCAGCAGCAGCAGGCGGGTGTCGGGTTGCACTTGGTCCTGACAATGTGGAACAGCCCTCATGGGACACAGCCCAGGTTTAAACGCTCCTTTAGAGGCCACGATAATGGCTTAATGTAAAGGTTTGAAGGGTGTGGAGCTGTGATAACGGCTACACGGCATCAAAAACTTCACATCAGCAAAAACGCTTTTCCCTCCACTCACGGTCATCTCAAACACATTATTACAAGCTGGTTCACTACATTTTAAGCACAGTTTTCACCCTCTGTTGTCCTTTTGTTTGTGTAGGAGACGAGGTACCAGCTCCTGCAGTTGAGACCGGCGCAGAGGGCTTCCTGGATCGGTTATGCCATCGCCTATCACCTCCTCGAAGACTACGAGATGGCAGCGAAGATCATCGAGGAGTTCAGAAAAACACAACAGGTACAGCTTCTGTTGATGAAAATAACATTACAATGCGCATGTGCAACATATGTGTAAAAATAAAATTAACCATCAATTATGGACATGCTTGATAAACTTAGTCTATATGACAGGTTAGACGTCACAATTCACTAAAATGTAGTGAACATGATTATATTTAAGATTTTACTAAGCGTTTTGCCCACTTGTCCCCAGTGTGACTATTTTTATAAGTTTATAATGTTGCTTCCTGGTTGGTCATGGGCAGCAAATATGACATAGGTGGAGGTAATTCCACAACTGTTTCCTAGTAACCATTTTGAAAACAAAGGCCAAAATCCATATATATTACACAATAGTTACGATTTTACAAATTATAATACCTGATAACACCTTTATTTTGTTGAATGACCGTTTAAACTGTCAAAGAAGTTTAAGTTGATGGTAACTGTTTCTTTATTTTTAACTGTGTTGCTTTTTAATGACATAGATGGAGGGATTCCATTTTACACTTTTATTTTTCAAATTTTCTTCACAAACTACAGCTATGATAAATATTTAACACAGGTGCCCTCCCACCAAACTAATTCAGTATTGGAGAAAAATGAGAATCTGTCATAGAGAGTTTAAACAAATAAAAAGGCTCGCAGCATTCACTGATGATATGCAATCGTGCATTGTGTGTTTTATTTTTATATATCAAATTTTATGCACTGAACACATTTTAAACTCGACCAGGGGAATTAACATTGATGAGCGAAAGTATTAGTCAAAATATTGAGGAGCATTTTCAAAAAAAAAAAATGTTGGTGCATAATTTCTGAGTGGCAGAATTATGGGCAGTACAACTAATTAAATCTGTTTCCTTTTTTTGGCTTATTTTTTTTTGTCCATGGAGCTGATGTTTCCCTCAAATTAACTTTATATGTAACTTGGAAACTGAAAGTAGTCTCTCCGTTGTTGCTCCAACTATACAAAGCTAAGCTAGCGTGTTTCAACAACAGCTGGAGATTTAAGACAGAGATTTTCAGCTGCTGCACAACAGTTATTTTCCACAACAAACTGTATCAGAAACATCTTATTTAAGGACAGAAAGGTAATCAGTTAAACGGTGTGTGATCCCAAAGTCTGTATCAGTGATAAATGTGAGCGTACACTGAAGTTGTTTGTCTGGTTTTCTACAATGGTTTTTTTTTTTTTTTTAGATGTCGGGCACAAACAAAATATTTAGCAGAGTTGTAGACCATTACATTTGTTATCAAACTTTAGTAGCACATTCTCATTTTTGTTGTGCTTTGACAAGAAAAAAGCTCAAAACACAACTAAATTGACCATTTACTCTCATGTGTTTTTGCCACTCTCTGCTTAAATTCAAAATGCTGTAATATCATCTTTAACCCCTATTAAAATTTACATGCATTTCAAACTGTGATTTGAATTTGATTGCGATTTAATAAAGCTGAACAGTGCTGTTGCTCACAAATGTAACATCATTTTTCATTGCTGCACTAATGTTCGTGCTTGCCTTATAGGTCCCTGATGTTTATTCTTACATGGTTCAATAAAAAGTTGTAATGTTTGCTTTCTGTGTGTTTTTCTTCCGTTCAGACGTCACCAGACAAAGTGGACTATGAGTACAGTGAACTGCTTCTTTACCAGAACCAGGTGCTCAGAGAAGCCGGCCTGTACAGAGAGGCCCTCGAGCACCTTTCCACCTACGAGAAACAGATCTGTGACAAGCTGGCCGTGGAGGAGACGAGAGGTGGGTCACTGTTCAGTAAACGCAGCAGACAAAATATTAGCACACATGAAGGTAGATCTACAGACAGACTCAAACAAATAATGGACGGATGGACAGTGTATCATGCTAATATCAGGGATGTTCTTCATATATTATGTAAAAAGTCACCAATGTATCAGTGCAGTTTTATTTTTTAAAAATTAAAACTAAATAGAAAAGCAATGAAGGTACAAAGCTGGCTCTATATTTACGCAATCATAAAAAAACAACTAATTATATTCTGTTATTATCTATTATGATGGTGTAGTTAATTACACTTTTGTTGAGATTCAGTCATTTCTAATCTTCAATGATCTGTCAGGGACTGGGAGTTCTACAGCCAATTTGTCAAAAGGATGTGATTTGGAGCAGAGTTTAGACTTAAGAGTCTGAAGAAATTGACAATTTTTGTGTTAATTGGCAATGGTTAAAAATCTGTGTTGTTAATGTTCAGAAAATCAGAAATTAATTAATATTTCTATTTATTTAAAAAAAAATACATTAAAATCGAACTAAAAACGTGGTGTGTGTGTGATGAATGCTTTTGTCATCTTGCACAGTTCTATCTAAAAACGTAGTAAACACAAACATTAATTTGAGAACTTTATTACAACTTTACTTCAGCTTTTCTTCAATTTGGGACTTCTAATAGATTCAAAAGATTGCAATAGCGCTGCAGTTAGTGGTTTTCGGCCACAGCAGCGAGACAAATGTTTATCTGCTGAAGAAATCCAGATCAGACAATTCTTAAAATAGTGTTTTTTTTTTGTGTGTTTTCAGGGGAGCTGCTTTTAAAATTGGAGCGTTATGAAGAAGCGACAGCTGTTTACCGTCGCCTGCAGGAGAGGAACCCTGAGAACTGGTCCTATTACCACGGCTTGGAAAAGTCTCTCAAACCAAGTATGTTTTTCAGTCTGTTCTTGAGGTAAATGTATTGTAAAATATGTTGTAAGTTAATGTTATAAATGGTTGTGCTTTAGACAGTGTAGAAGATCGATCAAAGATTTATGAGGACGCATGGGAGAAGTTTCCCAAAGGGCTAGTCCCACGTAGACTGCCTCTAAATTTTCTATCTGGTATGTACACAGATTTTCTTTTACCAAAACATAAACTATGGAAGTCCGTGTTTAAAATGTAATACAATTAAATGTTTGTTGCAGGCGATCGGTTCAGGGAGTGCTTGGACAGATATCTGAGGATGAACTTCAGTAAAGGATGCCCTCCGGTCTTCACCACTTTAAAATCACTGTATAACGACAAAGAAAAGGTGACGACTGTTATGTAATCACTGACAGCTAAGATGCTTTTTGTAGTTTAGAAATCAAGACACGACATAGCATTGCCTTTTATCGTCGTTGCAGGTTGCAATTATTGAAGAAATGGTGGTCGGCTACGAGACGACATTAAGAAGCTGTCGAATGTTCAATCAAAATGGTGAGGAACTTTAACTTTTCAGGAAAAGAGTTAGTCATACTGAAATTTAGTGTCACGCTTTCATTAACAATAATTCTATAAATGGCTGAAGGTTTAAAAATGGAAATATACTCAAACACACATCGATACTATACACATTCTCAATTACTTAAGTTAAAAAGACATTAATATTTATGAATAAGTTTTGCTTTTAAACAACTGTTATAGATTTGTGATTGGTGAGTGAAAAGCACAATAATCTAGGAAAGAACATTATGGAGAAGTAGATTTTTATGGTCTCTTTTTTTATATATATTGTCTATATAATTGTTTTTATTTATGATTTTTAAGGATTGCACATTTCTGGGCAGACAGGGATACAGATTGTCAGAAAAACATGCACATTCTCAACAGACGAAGCAGAACAAAAAGGTTAAAAACATTTAAATTTGAAACAGAAAATAAAACTGGGCAATATTTACAAGACAATTTACCTCATAGAACATGAGCGAGAAAAGACAAGATGGACACAGATGAGGACAAGGTTCATTATGGCAATTTTCTTTGTTGGCGATTATCAAGATAATACAAAATGTGCCACAAACGATTATTGTCCACCTTTTTATTATAAGTAACTTTATTATTGTTTATTGTCCCATCCCAACAAAGCGATAACAATCCCACGGAGAGAAGCTACAAAGTTACATAGTGCATAGATAAATTTGTTATCAAGTTTATTGCTTATAGTGACTTGATGTGCTTGTGTTTCGTAAACTAGCTTGAAAAGACAACAAGCGCCGACTGTCTGCGACTCTTGACACGACTTGTATTAACAAATGATGTGAAGATGTTTGCTTTATTGCCATCTTTAAAAAATGTATGTACGTTTCTTCAGACGACGGCAAAGAGGAGCCGCCCACGACTCTGCTTTGGGTGCAGTACTTCTTGGCGCAGCACTACGACATGATCGGACAACAGACTCTGGCCCTGGAGTACATCAACACAGCCATTGAAAGCACGCCAACGCTCATTGAACTCTTCCTCATAAAGGCCAAGATCTACAAGGTAAAACCCCAGCGCAGCGAGTATTTCAGCTTTGGTTTCTGTGCGGAGCGTATTGTGTTGACCTTTTTCTTCTGGCAGCACGCGGGGAACATCAAAGAGGCGGCTCAGTGGATGGACGAGGCGCAGGCCCTGGACACTGCTGACAGATTCATCAACTCCAAGTGTGCCAAGTACATGCTGAAGGCTGGCATGGTGAAAGAGGCGGAGGAAATGTGCTCCAAGTTCACACGGGTGAGAAAACACAGTGTGGGCGGGCGCAAGCGGCAATTTGACGAGAGAGAAAGATCTGTGGAGGGAGTTTACAGATTTGCTTTGACGTTCTAAATGCTCAAGGCAAAGTCTTTTATACTTGATATAACAGAAGGTTCTATTGTCATTTTGATTCCTGGTCTCACACTGACATTTAAAGATAATTTTGTTTGATGTTCTTTGTTCTTGATCTGTTCACAGGAGGGTGCATCGGCGGTGGAGAATCTCAATGAGATGCAGTGTATGTGGTTCCAGACGGAGTGTGCACTCGCTTACAAGGCCATGAACAAATTTGGTGAAGCTCTGAAAAAGTGCCATGAAATTGAAAGGGTAAGGCTCAGATTATTTTTTTTTCACCGACCCCCTATCCTTGCCCACAGCGCTCTACTTTATTTAGATTATTTAATAGTTTCAGAGTCACACATTGTTTCATAGCCTTAAAAAAAATGGTAAATGAAAGTCCTCTGCCTGCCATGGTAAAATTCTTCTCAATTCAGCAGTTTTTGTGTAAATTGTGCTGTTTATGACACTTCTGAGTGAAATGCAGGTTCTTATTTGAACAATTATCGAATTGTTCTAAAAGCCTCCTATGGACAGATTTTTGCTCTTAAAACAGTGCATCTTGTTCGTCCAACGTAATTGCTATGTCCATTTCAAATAAATAAATTAAATCAATAAATTAAAGATGGATATAAATTGCGATTTACAATGAACTAAAAGCTTTATGTCTCCATAAACATTACTTGTTATGCTTGAGTTTCGACACTCGGCACTAGAAATCACTTTTTAGAGCCAATTGTACCACAGTCAAGTAAAAAGTTTCATTTCATTTAAGATGGCTTACTCTCTACACTATGGACATTCGACAGGTACAACCTAAATCCTCTCATTCAATTGGGCCAATTTAGATTAATACGCTTCTAAAATGTCTAAAGGCAGCGGTGTAGACCAGGTCTCAATAACGATTTGTCTTTATTTCAGCATTTTGTGGAGATCACGGATGACCAGTTTGACTTCCACACCTACTGTATGAGGAAGATGACGCTGCGCTCCTATGTAGACCTTTTAAAGCTGGAGGACGTGCTCCGGATGCATCCTTTTTATTACAAGGCCGCCATCACAGCCATTCATATCTACCTGAGCCTTCATGACAATCCCCTCACTGACGATAGCAAAGAACTCCAGGCTGACACTGGTAAAGACTCTGTTTACACTGCCTCATTGTGTTTTTTACGACTCGGAAAAGATAACATTTTATTTTTCTCCTTTGACATAGCTAATCTGTCAGACAAAGAACTGAAAAAACTTAGGAACAAACAGCGGAGAGCCCAGAAGAAAGCACAGCTCGAGGAGGAGAAGAAGAATGCAGAGAAAGAGAAGCAGCTCAAAAACCAGAAGAAGAAGAAAGAGGACGATGACGAGGAAATTGGGGGTCCCAAAGAGGAGCTCATCCCCGACAAACTGGTGAAGGTGAGTGTTGGCAAAGAGCTGTGAACTGAAGGCTAGATGGGTTTTTCATTATGCAACATTAAAGATGCACTATGCAGCTTTTCTGGTCTGAGGCTCTTCCTTTATTTGTTTTCATTATGTCTGATTTTGTGCATTCTTGCTTGCTTTTGGTTCAGTGGTTTTGTTTGTTGCACATATGTAGTTACCACCTGTGGGCAATTCTTTTGTGTGTTTGTTTTTTGTTTTTTTTTTCTGGAAAAATCAATAGCACGAACAATACAAAAAAATATATATACATATATATTTTTTGTATATACATATATATATATATATATATATATATATATATATATATATATATATATATATATATATATATATATATATATATATATATATATATATATATATATATATATATATATATATATATATATATATATATATATATATATATATATATATATATATATATATGCAATGATGAAGTTTGAGTTTATTTGCCCGTATGTACACTTTTAGTAAAATTTCCTGGCTTGTAATTTGGCTCTGTGCCGTATATGTTTCCACACTGTGTAACATTCCAGCCAAAGCAATAAACTTGTCCATAAACTGAGTCCCGCAGGACGTTAAAAGTCATGAGATGAATTTTGGTAAAAATAAGGCTTTAAAAAGCATTCATTCAATCCCTACAAGCATTACATCTAAAAACTATTTTGAAAATAGATATATCCATCAAAACAATAACTATAAACTTAATACAAATTAGAGCAAATAATTATCGCAACCCGTATCTCCCCAGAGCAGCGGTATCAGCCAATCAGAAGTGTCCATGATGTTCACATTTATTTTGAATCTCAGATGTACTGGATTTATTCAATCTAGAGGTGAATAGCTTTGATCAAATAATTAAAAAAGTTAAAGACAGGGTTCAAAAGATACATGTGCGTGGTTTGAATTTCATGTAAATTCGCTTTTTGAATATTATATCTCATTGTATCCTCGTCATTCTGCTTTTTGTAAATAATGACTTAATACCAGTATTTCCTCTTTTTCTGTCCTACTAAATTGTGCTGACTTTAGAATCTTAACCCTTGCGCTCGTTAGCCTTCTGCTTCAGTCACATTGTGACTTGTACTATTTTAGACTTTAAATAGGTCATTTTTCTGTTCCTTAATTATACTGTGTTCTCTTTTTATTCTCAATAAAGCGCATCCATACATGCAATTCTTTAATGTTGTGATACTAATAATTGCTTTCGACTTGTTTTTTTCAGGTAGAAAATCCACTGGAGGAAGCCGTCAAGTTTCTGATGCCTTTGAAGCACCTGGTCAAAGAAAAAATTGACACGCACTTACTGGCCTTTGAAATCTACTTCAGGAAAGGTAGACAACGAAACTACGTTCTACGAAGGGGGGAATGTGGACTTTTTCTTATGTTTTTTGAATATGATTCTAGAAAAGTACCTGTTGATGCTTCAGTCGGTGAAGAGAGCGTTAGCTATTGACCCAGACCATCCGTGGCTGCACCAGTGTCTTGTACGCTTCTTCAAAGGAGGTATAACAGCTTCTTTACTTACATTTCACTTTTTTATTTGAAAATTAGAAGGTAAAGACACTATACATTGTGTGCACTTTTTAAATTCCTGAGCTGTCATTTCATAATTTTAATCCTGTCTGCAGTCTCTGAAAGCAAGGACCTACCGGATGTTGTCCGGACGGTTTTGAAACAGGAGATTACCCGGTTGTTTGGGGACAGCAATGCGAAGAGCTTCAACCAGGCCTACCTCACTAAGCACGGCAACTCCATACCACATCGACTGGCTGGTAGGCCTTTAGATCTACTGCAGTAATAACAATTGCTGTGTAAGTGTTTACAAAATGTGCAATTGTTTCTATTCTTTTATATAGCTGCCAAGATGATGGTATATCTGGATTCATCTATGGAAACTAAAGCCGCAGAGTTGGCTACATCACTTGACGAATCTCTTGACAACCGAACCATACAGGTATTATTGTAGATACTTTTATTGAAGGATATTTTATCACTTTTTTGTGGTAATTTGACACCAATTTTACTACTATTAATATTTAATACCCATTGCTAGGACGATATGCCAAAAAAAGATCATTTTATTTCCCTCATTGATCAATTGATTTAATAAAAAATGTATTTCACAGTTAATTTCCTGACCATAAACAACACAAACTTTTAATAACTGCAATCATTTATTTTTTTTCCTTCAGACTTCTGTTCTCTCAATTAAAAAGATCATTAACAATTTGAGATAAATTAAACTTTATTAGAATGTGATGAAATGTGTTGAAATGTGATTAATTGCTCAGCCCCACCCATTTGTTAAAACATGTACCTGCTCACTATGAATATAAATGTATACGATTTGAAGAAATGTGTCCCTCTGCTCCTCAGATCTGCACAGAGACCTTGGAAAACCTTCGGAACGGCGCTTTGGGCGATTGTAAGGAGCGAGCGGAGTCTTACCGCGCCGAGTGTCACAAGCTTTATCCCTATACTTTAGCTTTCATGCCCCCCGGCTACGAGGAAAACGCCAAGATCGCCAACGGAGACCTTTCCACGGAGACGGAGGAACTCGGTAACGAGATGTGAGCACAGGAAAACAACTGTGGATGACAAAAAGGAATCGGGCCTAGTACGGAGCCTTGTGGTACGCCTGGCAGCCATTTTGTAGAGTCAGACACAGGAACCGAAATGTGCGTTTTCGTTCTTTTGGCTCGGCTCAATTGGGTCTGACCTGGCATGGCTTGGCTCCCTCCCAAACGGTGAAAATCAAGACTGTGTGTGTGTGTGTTCAAGAGTGCGTGTGTGTTTGCGTGCATGTTGAGTGTATATTTGTGGAAAAGGGGGGAGAAAAAGGACGACAAAAGAATGCCATTTTTGTCTCCAGCTAAAATTAACTGTTTCGGCAAAGTGGAGGGAGTTGTGATGGACTTTGATGTCACTTCCCCTTGAGACGACAACATCAAACTGCTACCCTTATTTTAAAAGAAATGCTAATTTAACAGAAGTAGGACACATCTCTCCCAGGGTGTCTGGAGGCAGAGCTGACCAGATCTAAGAGCAGATCTGTAGGAAGCGGCAAAGAAGTTACTGAGGACCTAATGTCATTTGGAGGACTTTCAGCGTAAGGTCCAAATCTGCTGTACCCCTCACCTGCTCTGTAATACCTGTTATGCACTGCTGCCCACGCGAAGAGGACGACGCCTGTCAGGACTTATTGCTCTGAACAAGAAACTTCAGGTCGGGCTGTGCTTCCCACTTTTGTTCCTCGTTCAACTTTGGGAATTAATATGTAACCCTTTTAATGCTATTATGGAGCAGCTTGTAGCACAGGTTATAACTATAAAGGTTGTGTTTGTGTGGTCCGCTCCATCAAAGTACACAGCTATTCTTAACATTTTTACAACGTTTTGGACAGGGGAGCGCCGGGTAAATCTAAGCAATACATGGACATCTTACTACTTTGCGCAAAACGGAATGAATTTTGAAATTTTGAATCTGATTTTGAAGTCAGTGCACAGACAGAGCCACTTTTCTGTTGCTGTTTTTAAATCTGTATTTCACTCACAATGGTCAGTCGTAATTTAACATTGTTACAAAACGCTCACAAGCATAAATGCATTGATTTAATTTTAATGTCTGGCTCCCGTTTAATTTTTGTTAATCTATTTTCTTCCCCTTTTTCCTCTAATTTGGGTTCCAATGTGAAAGATGAATAATGAGATGGCGATGTATGATATCTCTGGATTTTTGTATTAAAATCAAACAAAACAATTCTGCCTGTGTTTTATTCAACATGAGCTGGTCAGCGACGTGACTAGGACTGAAAGACTGTGAAGCCAAATCATTTCAAACAGATTTTGTTTTCTGTTTACCTAATATTTGATCTTTCCTTGCCTACGATACAACATCATGACTATACTGTGGTTTTACCAGCAGGTGGCGGCAACAACCTTCAATATTTGGCCAGCTTCTGTTTTAATCAACTTTGACTTTCTTTTTTTTTCTTTTAATTGTTAAACAGAATTGAGATATGCCTCTATTTTTGTCATATTTTAGGACATAAGTTTTAAGACCAATCACAGCTGCAGCCAACTGGAAATGGTCACGTGTTAATTCAACAAGTCACTTTAATTAGGCCTGTATTAAACTGTAAATGTCATCTTTCTGCACATACATAACAGAATCAGAATTACTTTTATTTATCCCCAAGGGGAAATTCTTTTCGTTACATGTGCAACCGACCAGTAGAGACAGTAAGTATTAAAATAAAATAAGATATATATAAAATAAAAATAAAATACAATAGCTCTATATAATGTCTACCCTATTTAACTTAACTTATAAAGTGTCTTTATTAATCAACTAAACCCCCGATATGAACAATTTTACAATAAGCTTAACTCTACTACCCTTGTCTATTTACATATTCACATGATCATGTACATGTAACCACATTATTCCGATATAAAATCCTTTCACAATGCAACAACTTCCTCCACTTTACGCCCTCCCAGGAAGCAGACGTCAGGCCCCTTCTGCTTATTGCCCTGCACAAGACACAAGTGACCAGAGGAGCAGACAGAGGGGGATGAATGAGCCAAATTCCACTTGTTCCAACACGTTGAAGCCACATATCGAGCCACGCATGAGCTGTACCTTATTTAATATCACAAATGGAGTCTTCTCTTGAGTTCTCCAGCTCTTTGGGGAGCGTGTCGTCGCTGTTGACCCGGCACAGGACTTTCAAGGTGCTGATGATCGGGGACTCGGGCGTGGGGAAGACCTGCCTGACGCACCGGCTCTGTGCAGGAGAGTTCCCCTGCAGAGCCGAGGCCACCATCGGCGTGGACTTCCGAGAGAGGACGGTGGAGATTGATGGAGAGAAAATCAAGGTATTTCCGAGATTTTAAGTCATAGTTTTAACGTATCGTGCTTTTAATTAAGACTTTTTGGACTGACGCGAAGTCTAGATTGGTGCGTAAAAGTGCAATCAAGTCAGTAAATGGAAAACGTGTGAGCTGCCCAAAGCCTTTTTTACTCTACAACTGGAATTTATCTTTTTTTTGTGTGTCACTCAACAGATGGGCATCTTGCATTTAAGACATATTACTTTAATTTATGTGGGATTCAAGAGGCGTAGGAAATGTGAACTGAAAGAGGAAGTGTTTTGCTTTGTTTGTGAGGTTTGTTTGGGCAAATTTCCCGAAACAACATTTTCACATCAAGATTTTTACAAATACTTTAAAACCGCTGAGATCCATAAACATTTGTACCTAAGTTAAGTATTGTACCTTATTGTCGTGAATGCCATGGTCAGGGTCTAATTGCATTGTCCTGGTTCGTGCTCAGGGATGACTCATTGAGAATTTCAAATGCATTTTTCTGCCTGATTTTAACACATGACTTTCCTTCCTTCTATTTGGCACACAAGCACAACTATGTAGACTGCAGGTTTTCAAGCTGTGGTGCCAGTCCCATGTCTCATTAAGTTAAATGTGTGCAGACAGACTTTTTTTGGGGGTAGTAGGTAGTTAATACCTGGTCCTGGTTTAGTTAAATTTAATATATAAGTTCTTGTTTAATATCTGCCTCTGCTGATGTAGATCTTGAAGAACAGTGTTTTGTTTTGTTTTGTTTTTGAGTCACGGCACAGTTTTTTGGTTGGAAAGGGACCACGACACAGCACAAAAATGTTACCAAATCAGACCTTTTAGTAGAAAATTGTTTATGTAATGATGCAAATAATATCCATGTCACAAGTTGCTGCTTTAAATTTGTCAGCAGTAATTGTTTTTGCCTTCTTTTTTGGTACAGAAGTTGCTTAGGACACTCCAAAATTATTCAATTAAATGTATGTAATGTATGTTTCCCTCAACATTTCTTTGAGGCACAACTGGCAATACCTCAAGTGACACTAGTGTTCCCCAGCACATTGATTTAAAATCAAATGTGTGGAAAACTTTTATACCCAAGATTATTTATTTCATTTTTATATTTATTTCTGATATCTAAGAAAAAGAGTCCTAGCCCATCAAGGAAGCCGACTGTGCATGTTTTTTGTGATGAGGAAAGCGTGAACATCTGGATTGTCTCACTGGAAAAATGTACAACTTAAAATAAGAAAATAAGTTAAAAAGTGATCGGATTCGTAATATTTCTCTTGATTTGAATACATTTAGACAGTCTTAAAATAAGATTTGCCAATAGAACAAGTACATTTGTTCTTATTTCAGGTGCAGTAGTGTCTTTTTTCTAATTTCAAGACAGAAAATGCTTGTCTTTTTCATAATTAAACTAAAACAAGATATTTTATGCTTGTTCCATTGGCAATCTTACTTCGAAATATACTCAAAACAAGTTAAATACTACTTATTTCAAGCACTTATTAACTTGTTATCTTATTTAAGACCATATTTTTTTCCAGTGCTTTCTTGGAGTGAGGAGAAAGCCAAAATTTCATAATGGGTTTTAGCCTCTTTCCAAGTTCATTCTTGCTTTGTTTTGGTCTTTTTAGTTTAAATCGTGCTTTCAGTCTGCATTTTATATAGTCCCAGTTGTCACATAGTATCTGGTGGTAAATTTTCTTAATAATTCCAGACCAATTCACACCCGTTTTACCCACTATATCTGTCTGACTCTTTCAGCTGCAGCTGTGGGACACTGCGGGACAGGAGCGGTTTCGTAAATCCATGGTGCAGCATTACTACAGGAACGTCCACGCTGTTCTGTTCATCTACGACGTCACCTGCCCCGCCAGCTTCAACGGACTCAGCTCCTGGATAGAGGAGTGCAGGCAGAACTTACTGGGCCAGGACATCCCGAGGTAAATGACACTGATTATGTTTTGAATATGTGTAGTAATACGGCCCCCATAGTAGAGGTCTTATATAAAATATATATAGAAAAGCACAGCCATTGTTAATGTTACTAGACAAGGCAAAACTACAGAAAAGTGAGGGGTGTCTGAACTAAAATATGTGTTGTAAACATTGGGGGGACTGTACGTAAAATAATGAAAAATATCACAATTACCATTAGAATAATTAATTTAAAGCAAATATTATATCTTTTGAATGGAGAAGAGTTCTCAAAAGGATGCCTATGACCAGAAAGCTGAAACTCATGAATTTAAAATTTACTTGGCAGTTGTTTTTTCTCCATAAATCTTTTTCAATGGAACTTCTAGATATTCTGTTTTGTCATACTAGATTACAACAATTACAACAGAAATACAGGGGGGGAAAAAACATGGTCCAGGTTGCCTATAGCAGTGATGGGGTATGGAGACCCCAATGGGTACGTGAGCCATGACCAGGGGGTACTTGGAATGGTTTCAAGTTTTAAAAGATTAAATGTACTTTTATCTGACTAAAAAGTGTTGGAAGTTGGAAATGTATCATCTTTTTGGAGTATCTTGAACTATAAATATATTCAAAACAAAAAAATATATAGTAATAATTGACAATATGCGACTTTTAAACCCATTTATTTGCCTGAAACTCAAGTTAAATGGCACTCTGAGTGTGAAACAAAGCTTAGGGGTTACCCGAGACTAAAAAGGTTGGGAACCAGTGGTTTACAGGACAAGCCATTGTTCACTAGTACCAACACACAAAAATTACTTCAAATCGCAAAGTTGAAGGTAGTGTATGAAGACTTTGTATTTAAAACTTAATAACCATGAGTACATGACCCATCTGTTTCCCTGGATATGAGGTAAACATGTTTAAATACTTTTGATTCTATTGAAATAATTGTAAGATTGATTTGTTCTTACAAAATTCTTTTAAAAAATAAAAAAAACATTGTACTAGTTGTGTACTTTTTCACTTTGTGTTTGGTTCTAAAAACACAGCATCCAGTTAGCAAGCAGTGTATGAGCCGTATGTTTGGGTTGCCAGTTACAATGACTGGAACAGCTGAGGAAAAAAAGACTAAAATGTCTCTCTCTGAAGATCTGACTGCTTATTACCAAAACTGACATTATTGGCATCTGCATGTGTCATATTCTTAAAAGCCACCGGGACAACCAGGTAGGAGCAATGGACAATAGGGGACCAGGTGTAGGTCAGGATTGTGTAACTGAAGGACTAGAATAGAGTAGAAAATCCTCACACAACATGGTCCTGGAATCAAGCTCAGGGCCAGATTATCAAAAAATTGTCACAAAAATAAAATCCTAACCTTCATAGTTTCCGTAATCCAGACTACGTGCATTGAAAGTGTGTTGGTCCTGTTACTGAAACAAGGAAATGAGACAACGGAAAAACTTCACTTCCACAAACATACGCATTTCTCGGATAGAAGTTGTTTAAAAGTTTCAAAACGATACCTGAACAATCCAAAATGAAGTTAGGATACTGTAATTATTTCTCACGTGTTTTACATTTGCAGATTTTTGGTCGGTAATAAGAGTGACTTGCGTGATCCGAGCAGAGCGGACCAACAGGTGAACCAACAGAAGGCTATGAGCTTCGCCAAGGCCCACAGAATGATATTTTTTGAAACTTCAGCCAAAATCTCACCCAACAAACTTTCAAAGATGTCACAGAGGAAAGGAGAAGTGCCGTTTCAGCAGGACCAGATTGAGGACATTGTGCTCACAGTGGCCGAAAAACTCAAAAGACACAAAACTGTTAACAATATTTCTGTGTGCAACGGGTCGTTCAAAGTGTCAAGCAAAAAAGGAGTGGAAAAGGAAAGTTGGAGTTGCTGCTAAGAAATATGCACTCTTATAGCTGTGAAATTGCATGAGCATTTAGCTGTAATTAAGATTAGTCTCACTAAATAGATTCATATTGATAACTTTGAGATGAAAAGTCAACTTGAGCCTTTTTATATGGAGCTATTGTCATTGAATCTTGTTCAAGGAAATCCCTGTGAGTAATAAATCATTATACAGTATGTTTATGAATTTTGTTTAAATAAATGTAATAAAAAATTAAATGCACTTCTTTTCCAATCACTTCAATGTGTGATATTTGAATGAGTCTGGGATTCTCTATAATCAGACATTAACTGGCTTTAAAAGAGAAATGAAAAACAATTATATAACATAGAAAAGCAATTTTATCTGGAAAAGTAGGTAACACCTGAATGTCCACAAAGCGTACACAAATGTTAATCTTCTTAACCCTAATTATTTACCATTTAGTGTCCCAGTGACTTTGGGCCTTAGGCGGGGTACACCATGGACGGGGGCCAGCTCGTCACAAGAGCTACTACAGAGACACAGGCAGACAACATTGACAACATCTTTTAATTACTTGATGAAGTTCATAAAACATTCAATCAATCATCCAATCCATAGACTGAGAAATGTTCAGACAAATTCTACTGGGCAGAGTTACTATCTTTGAATTCCTACATTTTTACAATGATAATAACAATAGAAATAATAATAGAATCAACTATTTTTGTTTTGAAAAATAATAGTACCTGACAACACCTTTATTTTGTTGAATGACCTTTTAAACACTTGTCTCTGTATTTACGATGGCACATCGCTTTTGATTACATAGGTAAATCAGCTCTACTTCCTGTATTTTTCAACTTTTATTTTTCAAAATTTCTTCGCAAACTTTAAGTTCATACTGTTCTTTGTTGTTAAAACAAATTAAAAAACATTCTTATTGTCAGACAAACCCTGTTGTCTGCGCAGTACTTTCTATCAAGCCTGAAGTGTCGGTCTGTTCTAGCTGTGTGTTCAAACAGAGGTTACGTCATGCTCTGCTCATGTGTGAACAGTGTGTGGGAAGAATCAAAGACAAGTATCACATGTGCTGTCATTGTACATCTGTCACATGGTGAGCGCAAGAAGTGATATCATAATGTTATGGTTCAGTTTAATGTCCTTCAGTAAGGGGAACAATACATTTATTTTTGAAGAGAGATTTTGTTTCATACAATATCTAGAATATTTATATAGTTTCAGTTTCACCATTTTCTAGTGCTGTTTTTTTTATATTTTAGATAATGTCCATTTGCAATCATAATCCATCAATTACATTATGAAGAAATGATCAAAAATAAAGGAAGCACAATGCAATGGTAAGCAAAAATACATGTGCAACTTAATTTAAACGAGAAATTGGAGTAACCTTTGGAATGGTACATGTGTATATTTGTAATAAACCTGTCAAATAGCTTTTAGAAGAAATGTATTTAGTTTTTAGTGTTTAAGATCAAATCCACAGAATCACCAGCAGTGCGTGTCTGTTAGTCAGACTTCTGTGTCACATTAGTGCCACATTTTACAGCTAAATGTTACATGTGTTTAATCTCGAGGAGTGGAGGAAGTTTTCTAATTAAAGACAAATAAAGTGGTAGCAATGGGAACTTATGGGGGAATGTCCAAGTCCAAAAGAGTAGTCAGGACATGACCTCTGCTGTGAGTATGGTTTGAATAAACATTCCTGTGATTTTTACACATCACTGAATCTCATTTTATGCAATAGATAAGATGCTCTGTGTCTGTGACTAGACCAGTGTGAAAGAACATTAACAAATAAAGACTGTGGCTGAATACAGTCACATATACTATAGCATTCTTAAATTGAATTTAAATGTTTTTTCTTGATATATTCAACCCAAACCTCAAAACATGCCATAAACATTAAAGGAAAATGAGTTTAAGAGTTTTCTCAACAAAGACAAAGAGCACTGAGGGAAGTAGCTGTACTCAAAATACACAACACGGAATACACGTACCAGTACAATACAGAGATACTTTTACTTTTAAACTACGAGTATATAATTGTGCATTTTATAATTCATTTATTAACCTTCTGACTAAGGCGAAACACTACAAGAAAAAAATTTATTGGAAGTTTTTCATCATGTCATGTTTTCATATAGAAAAAGAACATTTAGACGTAAAAACGGCCACAATTGCACATATTCAGGACATTTAAATCTGAAAAATGGACAGAACCAGGTTTAAATTTCTTGTGGATTTTTTTGGTATCTTATTTGGTTTTTGAGTAAACCAGATTGGACTGAAAATGTGCCTAAAAATTCAAATTTCACCAAATGTTTTAGACCTAAAACAACATAAATGAAGCTTACAATTAGATATCAACAAATCCTTCTGCATGTTACTGTACGTCAAAATCTTGTACAAGTACACTGTAAAGTTTAGTGTGTGTAGGTGGACTATTTTAAGTGGTGATCTATATGTTCCTAGGGGAGAAAATTGCATTTTAAGAAAACTGCCCATAGAAATTTATAGTGGATAATATGAAATAAGAAAACATCTTTAGGAGCAGATTGGACAAGTTTGTTGTTTCCACATGAAAACCTATATGTTGAAAGAGCAAATAGACAGAAAACAAGCATTTAAAAACAATTGTTTTGCTTGCATCTCGCCTTAATGCCACATCTGCTGGGCTGAAGAGGTGACTTAACTGTACTCCGATATTAAGATTAATGAACATGAAACATTAAATTCCAATACATTTCGTATTTATTACATATTTATGACAAGCTAATAATACCACGAAATACAACAAATAAGGTAAGTTTCCAACCCTTTTGTTTGAAACTTCAAACTTGAACTCACCCTTGTAATAAAAACACTAGACACTGTTGTTCCACACTGCTGCCGCTAGAGGGTACACACTAGAGACGCGTTGAAGGGGGCAGTTCCCATGTTAATCAGTCGCATTTAAAGTCCGTGGAGCAGACCGTGCCATTATCCCAGAAAGCTGCGGAAAACACACCGATCACCGCTGCTGTAGGAACCCGAGAAAGATGTTCTGCAGACGGGCTTGGCAGAGAGTGGGGCCGCTGGCACGATGCGCCCTCAAACCCGCGACCAGCACCAGTGAGTTTTCTCCACTACAACAAGCAAAAAGTGCCCCTATGTGATTCTCGACTGACTTTTGCAAACAATTAATTCGTAACAAGCGTTTGAATCTTAAATTAGACGCTTTGAATGCGACTTTTTGTGTGTCGCATGGTTTAAATTTGTTTCCAAAGAATAATGAAAATGTATTTGCGTTTATTTGAATAATCGCATATAAATTTCTATTGCTGAATTAGATCTTCTTGTCTAAATTGATCGTCTTTTATTAGTAGTTTATCCTCTTTTGTGCGTTGAATCGCACGAGGAGACGGGGGCGTGTCCTTCTTTGGGAACATCCAGTTCTGCACACAGAGTCCTTTGCCGCGAGAGAAAAGCATCCATCAAGTAGTTTATTTGCCTTTAAATGCAACATGCGCATGTGAGATGGACTTACTCAGGTGTATATTCGTGTTTCTTCAAATACTTTGTTTATATTGTGCGCATTGTATCACAGCCATTTGAATGTTGGCTGCAGAGGGTCATAAAAAGCCTGCTGAAATAGTGAAAAGTACACCTTGCTTTGGTTATCATTGCATATTTCTTGCCCGCCTGTCTCAGTTTCAACACTTTTCAATTTCCTTTTGGATTTTTCACCATGTGGCATTCAGCTGGAGGGCACAGTGCTTTCTCTTTATTGAAAGATATGTGACTAAACCAGTTATCAATAATTGCTTCTCAGTACTATTATAAAAGTAACATAGATAGACCTTGATAAGATGACATTTTACTACTAAGTGCAAAGTAGAAGCCAGTTTGGTCAACTTCTGTCCGCCTATAGGTCAACACGTGCATTATATAGAAGAATCACCTCCCCTTTATGACAGCCACTCAGATACAACGTACAGCTACATGTGACCTTCTCAATAACCTGTACAGTATGTATTCTGTGCTTGAACTTTGTGCTAGACTCTGATGGGGCAGACAGCTGACAGACAGTAGCAGAGACATACAGTAACACACTTCACATCAGCCACACGTGCACTCTCCTCCTCCACAGACAGCAGCAGCAGCAGCAGCCATGTTGTGGACTGACTTTGGGAGATTAGCTGATTACCGTATAAATAAACTTGGACTTAGACTTGTCTCGTGCTGCTGTGACATGGGTATTAGACAGAGGGGTCAGATGTGGCTCCATGAAAGAATGCTATCATTAAATAAATTTGCCCACTGTGTAATTTTGTCTTTACAAGTTGAGCAATGAAATCAAATGGTACTAAAATATTTACTTTTTGCTTGTTATTGTATCATAAATGTAAATAAGTGACTTTATTTAATGTTTACTCATTACTTTTTGATTAGTGGAGGCAATAAGTAACATTTGTAATCCAAAAACGGTATTCCATAACATTATTAAATAAGGATTACCACCAGAATATCTTATAAACTTGTTAGAAACAAGTTAGTAGTAGAGTATTTTGAATCTGAAACCTTCATTGAATTACTTTGTTACACAGTCCTTAACAGTACTTTCTTCCAAGAAGTTAATCTGGACAACACAGAGCTCCCCAAAGTACTACTCCACAATATCATAACATATTTTAAATAATGTTATGGTTATTTTGTTATGGAAACAATCTGTATGCATAGATGGGAGGAGAGCGAGTTTACACCTTTAGATAACTTTATCATAAATGCCATAGACCACATGCTCCCAGGTAAATCATGCTAAAGATATCACTGTGTCGACAGCGTCTGGGCCTGATCTGGTCGTGTGTGAGGTATAAAAGAGATTACACGGAGGATTTTGGGATCTGATTTTATTTATTGGCTCAGCTGTGAGAACAAATGGCAATCCGTAAATCTCCACACTCTCAATAAGAGTTAAATGAGTGACAACATACCTAAGAAGATACAGTTAATATTAGATAGTTCTGTTTTTTAAATCAAGATTGAGATTCAATCATTTCAATGGCCAAAGATCAGTTTTAACAGTGTCAGAGTGGCAGACTTCAAACTATTTTTGGGATTAAATGGCAATGATTCCTCGTTAAAGTTATATTGAAAGACAAATGTATGCATTTGTTTATTTGAATATATCAATATGAGGAACAAAAATGTTGTCATATCACCCAGCCCTAGTCTCTCAGTTCTCCAAATTATTAACAAACGTTATGTGTTTCTCTGCAGCTCCAGTGCGACACATGGCATTCGGGATTCCCGGTGGATCCACTAATCTGGCGTACTTCGTCCTGTGTGGAGGAGGCCTCACTGCTGCAGCCGTCTATGTCAGTGCACCTTATTTATTAAACATATAAACATATAAACTGTCACAAACTTCTCTCTGTCTGCATTGGAGAAGGGAGTAAAAGTGTACAAAGTTTATCATCTTGTTCATGCAGGACAAAGTAAAGTTTGTATAAATGTTGTAAGAATATTTCCTTTTTATTGTGCTATCAGTAGATGTGTGAAAGAATGCTAAACTGCCTATCTGTGACTTTTGCAGGCGTATAAGGCGGTGAATGGAGAGGACAGTGCAGCTCCAGCAAAAGGTTGGTTCACAATTTATTTAAAACAAAAACATTTAACAAATTCTATATAAAAGTGAATCTTTTCCAAGATAAGTCAAGTAAATATTTTTTCTTTTTAAATAATGGCTGCCTTTCTGATCTGATATGCCCAATACCTCAAATCCAAATATCAAACATGGTCGAGTGGTCACTCTCAATAGCTGAGTCTGGGCTGTCTGTTCAGATTTCTGTGACTGAATGAATTGTCTATTCAGTCAGACTGAGCCCTGGCTTCACACCCAAAGAAACTGGTTCCAGTGAACATTGGTTTCCAATATGCCGTAAGCAACGGTTCAACCTGTTAGGAAGTAAAGCTCATTAGTGCTTTCAACTCAAGTTAGGTTAGCTGGATTTTTGTCCTTGTTTTGATAAAGGTGAGTTATGTGATTATGTGGTTACTTTCTGCAGTAGTACACATACGTAAACATGATACAACAAGCTGACATTCCATTAAAATTACATAATTAATATAGGTGCATTTTCTTCCATCTGTGAGTGACGTAATTTGATTATCAGAAACCCTGCTTTATTTGTGCAGTCCCAGAGGCAACACCAGAAGCAGCGGCCCCTGCGGCTGAACCTGCTCCAGTGGTTGAAGCAGTGCCTGAGCCCGCCCCTGCAGAGCCCGCCCCCGCCGCTGCTGAGCCAGAACCTACACCAGAGCCTGCACCAGAACCTGCCTCAACAGAAGCAGCACCAGAGGCACCAGCAGCCGAGCCTGCCCCAGAGCCTGCAGCAGAGGCAGCAGCAGAACCTCCAGCCGCAGCAGCGGAGGTGGTGGCAGAACCAGTGGCAGAACCAGTGGCTGAGACGGCGGCTGAACCTGTCGTTGAGGCAGCCGCAGAACCTGTTCCTGAGGTCGTTGCCCCGGTCACAGAGGACCCGGCTCCGGCTGCAGAGGCGGTGGCAGAGGCAGTGGTCGAGGCTGCACCAGCTGAGGTCGCAGTGGAGACCCCAGCCCCAGAGAGCGCTGCTGGTACGGCCCCGGTAGAAGAGGCCCCTGCCCCTGATGCTGCCCCAGCCGCAGATGTGGCAGCCTAGAACTGAGATGGCTTGAATGTTCTCCCAGTAGTGGAGTAAAAAGTTAGTTATCTGAAGTTTTGAGAGCAGGACCACACCTCAAACCCACCCCTTTCTGCTGTCATATGCCTATAAATAGCTTTTG
Organism: Rhinogobius similis; assembly: GCA_019453435.1. Taxonomy (NCBI): domain Eukaryota; kingdom Metazoa; phylum Chordata; class Actinopteri; order Gobiiformes; family Gobiidae; genus Rhinogobius; species Rhinogobius similis. The sequence continues at coordinate 17,516,341 of CM033622.1, forward strand.
GTCTTGTCCCCTTGTGTCTCATTTTGTGCTTTTGTGTGGGTTAACCCTGGTCTCCTTAAAGTGGTGGAGAGGTGTGGTCCTTGCCTGAAAGAGCCAAGAAAATGCACTTTGAACCACTAACAAACAAACAGGGAAAATAAACATATAGAAATAGTATGGCTTCAAACAGTTAATTTAAAGTGGTTCATGCGTCCATATTTCTTGTGCTTTCCCTGCTTCCGCCTCCTTTAAAATCATTGCGTTGGCATTAAGTAATTTCATGAACCAGGCATTGTTATTCTGGTTTGTTGTATAGTATTGTGGCACTACAAGAGAAAGAGTGAGCTGTGTGAAGGACTCTGTAACATGTTTTAAGTGCCCTTGAACAAAGTCCATCAGACAGTTCAGAACAATTCAACATAGGAATGACTGTAAATGTTTTTTTTGGTCTGTTTTGTTCTGACTATAAGGAGTCTTATTGTCAACTGTATGACAATTCATAATTAACAAAATCAGTTTTCAGTCTTCCTGAGACATCATCCTCACTATTCACTTCTGTTCTACAGATGTTCATTTTCAGTCACACTTAATTACAATTGAATCACATGGATGTCTGGGCATCTCAGTCTGTCATGATGATGAACAATATCAATGCTTCAAATAATAAAATCACTGGATGATTAAATTGTACTATGTAGTATCATTTTACATAAACAGTATGTTGTATACAAATAAGTGCTAGAAGAAAAAATGCAATGGTTTGTGGTCCTGTAGATATAAACAGAAACTAAACAGAAAATCCCTTCTTACTCCTCATTCTGTAAGTCTATGCCTCTGTGATGTAAATAACTTTTATATTTTATACAGCTGAATACATGTTTTATATATATAATGTTCTTTTGTAAACCTCAGATTAAATAATACTGGGATAGTAGCAGTAATGGTTGACACCAGCAGAGGGAGCAATGGGAGCATGAATTTACAGCCATCTATTGTAGATTGTCCTGTGTGGGTTGAGCAGTAATCTGTTATATAGTTCTACAGTTTCATTTAGTATAATGGAGAAACTTTTTTTCTCAGTCCACCCTGTTTTTTTGGGTTTTTTTTTTTAGACAAACATGAGCTGAATTTGGCTTCTGACTTGGATAAGCGGATATAAAGTGGAAACAAATGTTATTGCATTATTATTATTATTATTTAGTCACTGTGAGAAATCTCTTAATCACATTTAGTCAACTTAAAAACATATATTTTTATTTTTTTCAATTGTATGGAACTGCTTTGTGGCCTTTCACATGTGCAGAAGAAAGGGATTGTTCCTTGGATGATGAGTTTGAGTGGTATGAATGACCCTTTAAATTATATCCAAACTGTGAAGCCTGACGTTTTTCCCACTCCTCCCTTTTCATTTTACTTAAGTTGCAATTATTTAAAACGGTATTTTGTAATAGTTTAGTCTTTATTGATTACTTCATTCATTACTAGTCAGCAAAAATACTATATTAGTTGACACTATTACCACTAGATGTTGGATGCTCCCTGCTTCTTCCAGATCTGCTCACAGCTGTGGAGATGGCTGCAGCATCTGTCAGAGACTCAGACCTGCTGCAGGATGCCAGACTGACCAATAAAGATGAGAAAGAGGTTATTGAGCAAGTTAAAGAAGTCTTTGAAGAGGAAGATGTCCTGGAAGGCAAGGAGACTGCTGCTGATGGAGAAACGTCTACTTCTGCTGCAACAGAGGACGAGGACACTGAAAAGGGATTTGTCTTTGTTAACAATGAGGGTAAGCCAAAAACTACACCATAAAAAATGTCAGGTTTTTTGTTGTTGTTGTTGTTCTGCAACACTGGTCGCTATTGGAAACTTTGTGAGCCACTTTTTATTTAGCATCAACAACACCGGACATACAATTGTTTCCCCTAAAAGTTATAAATAAATATAGTTATTTATAAACTGAACACTGTCTTTGTGTCCTTGGGAAATACACTGCACTCAGTTTAGCTATAAATCTGGTGAGAGTGTTGTGAAAAATACATATAAGTGCATGATTACAGTATTAAGTATTAACGACGAGTATTAACGACTAATTTCTTCTCTTCATCCAGTTGAAGCATCAGTTATTTCATTGGAAGAGGCTGCACTCATCACCACTGAAGCTCTGGACACAGATTTTCATGAGATCACACTGGGACATTGTATATCAGACACTGCTGAAGATGGTTTAGAGACAGAGATCCAACTGTCCACTGAGAAGGACACGCTGTGCTGTCACTCCGGCCTCGCTGAAGCAGAGGGTCCTGGGGCAGAGACAGAGGACAGGAATGGGGATGGAGAGGCAGAGGTGCACAGAGGGCGAGGTAAGACAGATGTGAAAAGTCAACAAAATGTACATGACAAGTATGATAAATGTCAGGTCATAAAGTGTGTGCGCTGGAGCAGTTTACAAAATATATATCAATAATGTGTCATATCTTGTTTTGCAGCGGTGGAGAAACTGGTGGTCGTCACTACACAGTCATAAACTGCCTTCCACAAGACCTTCTCAAAGTAAACAAACAAACAAACAAAAGATTTTTAACAGACCAACTAGTCAAGGGTGAAGTCAATCAAAAATAGAATCATTCTATCTCTTTGGCACTATTCTAATAATTTTCAACAATTGAGGAAGTTGATGTTGTTTGTACACTTATTTACATTTTGTTTTTTAAATAATCTATTAAATAGGCCAGCCACACAAATGTGTTCAATCCGTCATTTGCTGAATGTCTACCATCTCTCTCCCAATTTCATGCTATTACTGTCTTGTTAAATAAAAAAATAAAATAAAAAAAGAGCAATGAAAACACCTGTAATATAACACATGCAAGATAGATATGTTTAATTCCATCGTGGAACATTCCAGGCAAAGTAATAACATCTGGAGACCTGCAGGTGGTGGACTCCTCACCAGAAAAGTTGCATAGAGCACCTTTAACTAAAGAAGGTCTACATCCAAATATTGTAGTTAAATTGTTACATTTTAAATATTTATTAGTCTTTGTTTCTGATTGTATTTGTTCTTGTGCTGCTGTTCTGTTTTACGTTGCAACATTCGAGGTTCCCCATTATGAGACAAATAAAGGTTCTCTTTATTGTGTTATAAGTGTTAAGTCTATTTACAAATAAATTGCATGGGATACTTGTGTGTGAAATCTTTGGTAGAGACCGTAAAAAATCCAAATGCAATACAATAATTCTGTACTTTGAACCACATTGTGCTTTTGGAAATTGCGCGTCTTGTGTTTATTGTACGCGCTGACGTCACGGGTGTAATTTGCCGAACAAGCGCAGCGCAGCGAGCGTAAATAAAAAACTGACAACACAACAGTCTCCGTCCATTATCAAGAGCAAGCCACCTGCCGCCACCCGGGTTAAAATACTTCACCCCGGCCCCTAAAACGGATGCCTCGGTGTCCTTGTTCTTGTCCCCGAGTCCGGATCGCTGACTGTAGCGTTTGAAGCCGTAGATATGGGGTTGTAGTAGCACACTCTGGAGCGTGAAAGCAGCGGCAGAACGGTGCGGTGGAGCGGCGCGGCGGAGCGGTGGGGGCGACACGGAGCTTTAGCAGCTTCTCCAGAGCGAAGGAAAGAGGAGGAGGGACTGACATAAACACAGACCCTTCATCAGAAGACAAGCCAACTCCAAGTTTCCGTCCAAGCTGGTAATCTAAAGTAACACCGAAACAAAGAAGCGGTAAGTGAATCGAAGCTAGCACGCATTAGCCGCGCGTTAGTTGACGTTAGTTTATATGCTAACCTTATGCTAATGTTGTTAGCCAAGTTTATGTCAATGCTCCCTGTTCAAACAACTGATAGTGGCCTTTTATCGCATGCGCTATTTGTCAGGATTTGTCTGTTTCTAGCAAAATCTTGCACACATTGTTATACTCCGTGAAAATGAGAGAACAGGCTAATAATTCATTGATAAGGTTAGCTGGACTGAAGAGCAAAGGTATCATTGCACACTGAACACTCCCCAGACTGTCGCTGCTGTAACGTTACATGTCTGACATAATATGACTGCTCTTTGTAAACAGGCCAGATCTCCTACTGGGAATTTGGACACACCTCTAATCTGTTGAAAACGCAGAGTTAGGTGTTTATGTCAGGATATAATTCAATTAATTACGAGCCCCTGCGTCTATAAAAGGGCAACAGGTGGTGAAAAGTAGGTCACTGGTACTGTGGACTTTTTCAGGCTATTATGAGTGCATGTTGTGTCTTTGTTTTTTGTGTTTACCGTTTCCAAATGGGTGAACCCAGCAGATGTTCTTGACTTTAATCTGTGTGTGTGTGTGTGTGTGTGTGTGTGTGTGTGTGTGTGTGTGTGTGTGTGTGTGTGTGTGTGTGTGTGTGTGTGTGTGTGTGTGTGTGTGTGTGTGTGTGTGTGTGTGTGTGTGTGTGTGTGTGTGTGTGTGTGTTCGTGTGTGTGCGTGTGCGACCTGTACTTGATTTCTTATGGTGAAAAATGAATGCCCTTTATAGTATGTACTATGTTGTCAATGAAGATAAATGAAAAAAAAGAAAGGCTTAACTTATGCATTTTCCAAAGTATTTTAAGCCTCATGGGGAAATAACAGCACATAGGTGTGTTTAAGATGAGTTAGAACTGTGTAGTGTTGATTTGTGACAATCTGTGTTGATCTGAACGTGGTGCATCCTGATTTATTTATGTCCAACTTGCTGCTGACTTGCTCTGATGTCCCCGGTATGTTGGAAGCAAAAAACTTGTGAGCTCGGCCCTTGGCGTGTGATTGGCCGCCTCCTCCTGTATGTTGGTCCTGCTCATGAGTTCAAGGCAGCTGAGGGTGCCTTGCAAAATGCGTTTGCTTTATGCCCCCTGCGGCCGCCTGCAGCCACCTGCCTGCACTGCCAATCCTACACGTATGTTGGGAAAAGCAGTGCTGTAAACAGTTGAGGGTACAGCGGATTGATGGCGGATCAGGCCTGATTTGTTTTGATCAAAACGCGACAACCTGCTGCTCGGCAGCATTCCTCCCTTCTCTTTCTTCTTTTTTTATCATCATGAATGGTTAAAATAAGACTGAAAAGGCTTATACAATACAGACAGCATAATTAATACATGATTGATTCAACCCCGAGCTTGAAAACATTTTGGTATTGTTTTATTCTTTGCTCTGATGATGTGTGTGTGTCAGTCTGTGGTGTCTGAGGGAAACAAGAGAACTCACAAAGTTGTTTTTAGTCTCATTTAGTGTAACTCTTCAAATAAACGTAAGATCTGTCCTCTCACTGGGGCGCTGTTTGATCTGAGGCCTTCTCTCAGTTCTCGGCCTCATGGAGTGTTCAACTTGATCTCAGTCATTTTCTTGTCCCTGGCTGCAACCCATTCAAAATGTCTGTGGGGGAAAATGTTTGGGAAATTTACTTCTAGAACCTCGAAGATCTGAGTGGCAGGAAGGACTAAATTGGCAGGACGGAGTTAACAGTTTATACTAAAACATGTTCCTGACCCAAAATTAGGTACAGGCCTTTTAATGCAAAAGACCCTCTTTCCCTGGTCTAAGCCCTGTCCCGCTACCAGAGGGTGTGATGAGGAGCTCTTGAACTTATTCTTACTATACCTTTAGGTACATTTGTATTCCCTTGTCTTGTATCAGTATGGATTGGCCGCCATACACTACATACAAATGCCACAACTTTCTTTTGAATTTAATGGTAATGTAATGTACGGGAGTTAAAACTAATATCAAAAAACCCACATAAAGCGAACATGAGTCAATCAAACTACTACAGCCCTGATAGAGTTGACTGTATCCTGCTCAAATGTTTGTCTTTGATACAAAATGAACATTGCGGTAGTTGGTCGAGGTGTGGGCTGTGCTTTGTTGTGGTTAATGATTGAACTCCTGCCACTCGCTGCAGTCTGCAGTTCCTGTAGTGTATCCGTGCAGTCAATGTGTGGTTTCTGTATTTTTTTTAACCTTTATCGGAGAGGGGCAATGAAAGAAAAACATTCTGTTTTATGCGGCTCAGTCCTTTAAGATACAATACTTTTCCACACTTCCCCAATTGGTCGGCCTCTGTCGAGCTGTAAGTGAGTGACAGGTGGATTTAACCCGTCAGTGAAGTGTGGACTATCAGAAGCAGGAAATAGACTTAGCTCTTAAGATGAATCTAAATATAAGTGTAAATGAAAGTGTTCAAAGAAACTAATATATTTTTATGAAAATATAAAGCATATTGCTGACCCATCTAGTGCCTCTGCTTTTTTCTTCCACTGTAGCCTTTATCTTTTGGATAATAATTTTTCTCTAATTATTGTCTCCAACAATAATATAACATTCTACCAAATAATGATAACATTTTAGAGATAGACCCATATGGACGATTATTTGCAGCTATCAGCTAAAAGCATTGGCCAACATAAAGATTGTATTCTTATCATTATACTGTTCTTACATCATTTAAATTGATTGCAAAAGTCAGATATTACATTATATATATATTACAGCGCTAAAGAGGTTAGCTCTGTATAAAATGGCACCCATTGAAATGGTTTGGGAAGCTTTTGGCTAAATGAATGAATACATTACAAATATCCCTAAATATCACCCTCATATCAGTAGAGCTTATTGACCATCGACTTCTCTTGATTCTAAAAGAAAAAACAGTATCAGTATCCGCCATAGAAGAACTTGTATGATCTCTTCTGTTTTTATAACTCCAGACCATTGTGCAAATCCTGAGGTCATTTTGCTTATACTTCCCTGTTTGCTCTCTCCATTCCCTCTCCCTCTCTCTCTCTCTTTCTCTCTCTTCTCTCTCACTCTTCTTTATCGCTCTCTCCTCTCTCTCTCTGTCTTCTCTCTCACTCACTTTTTCTCTCTCTTCCTCTCGACCCCTCTCTCTTTCTCTCTTTTCACTTTTTCTCTCTCCTCTCTCTCTCTGTCTTCTCTCCCACTCACTTTTTCTCACTCTTAATCTCTGCCCCCCTCTCTCACTCTCTCTCTCCCTCTCTTCCCCTCCTTCTCCCTCTCTCCTCGCTCTTCTCTCCCTCTCTCTCTGAGGTGGACAGGGAGGCTGCACAAGGCAGGGCGTTGTATTTTTCCCCCAGCAGCAGCAGCAGCAACAGCGGTGGTGGTGCCAGTTACTTGGGACAAAAGCCTTGTTGTTGAAAGAGCGATCATGTGACCGTGTGTGTTCCACCCTCATCATGTGACCACAAACCAGGGCAGGAGCCGAGAAGTGCTGAGTCGCTCTCAGACAACCAAGAGTATAGGCAGAGGAACATGAGTGCTAAAGATGCAAAGACAAGACAACAGAGCGAATGGCAAGAGGAAAACGTGTTTGGAAAGTGGAGAAAAAGACTTAAAATAGACAAGGAAACTGTAATCTGTCTCATTTGTTCATTGTGGATTTAAAAAGTCAACAAGTGAAGATGTTCCTCCATGATATTACAAGTGGTAAGTAGATAATGACAATGCTAGCTTTTGTATTGTTATTAATGAAGTTTAATGTCTGGTCTATGATTTCTGCTGATTCATAGCGCGTTTATACTTGCCAAAACTCAAGAGCGCCTGAAGACATGACTAATGTGTCCACTTAAAGAAACAGTAGAGGTTTAGCAGTTAATTTACTAAAATAAAAAAATACCAAGTGTTGCTGACCTCTTAACAATGTATGTATTATAGAACACAGATTTTCAGAATTTTTTCCTATTTATTTGTTAATATTTTATCAGTATTGTCTTTGCTTTTAAATGTTTTTACATTCTTCATAAGGAAAATCAAGGATGTAACTTTTATTTTTTCTCTTTTTTTAATTCTCTATTTTAGAAGTGCACAAAAAACACAAAAAAAAAGAGAACAATGGTAATATAAATTGTATAGTGGAATAGAGCACTATGATTGCAGAGACTGGAGAGTCCTGTCTTACCTGTTTGAAGCAACTCTAACCCAGTGAACGCTTTGTGGGTTTTCCATTGACTGAAATAGGAACAGAAGATAAAACCTGTGCCAAAGAGTGAGGGATGGGTGGGTTTTTCCAAAACGTGTCATCATTTAAGTATTGAAGAGATCTTAACGGCTCTTGTTGATGTCACAATGTTCAACTTAAACTGCCAAATTTTATTTATGAAGCAAAAAACATCAAAACGTGTGCTTGATTTGACTTCAGTTGCTTTTTTTGTTTTATTTTTTGTCTCCTTTGGCTGGACATGTCATGTGATCATGTGATCTGGTTTGTGAACACTCCTTTCTTCATTCTCATGTGCCATTACAAACAGATTTCATTGGACAGAGTTTTCTATTTAGACTAATGTAATTAAGAATTTGAACATTTTAATCTACATTTTTGTTAGTTTTCTATTTATTCCAATCCATACCATTGTGTTTTACTTTCCCTTATCTAGCTGTGTTTATTTATATGTAATGTTATTTATTACTTTAACATTATGTTGTCTGCACTTTCTTTTGTAACATACTTTAACTCTTTATAATGTGTGTAAAATGTGAGGTCAGGGAGGTCAGACGAGGTTGGCCTTCTGCATTCCCTAAATGTCGTATTGTTACATCTACATCTATTTTATCTTTTGGCCTAAAACCTCCAGGACCGGCCAGTATTTTGTTTGGGCATTTGGGAATTCTTCCCTCTACACTTCATAAGTGCATTAGAAGCAGGCTCTGCACACACATGTGTGTTCACTGCTCTGTTTAGGTTTGTAGTAAAACAGTGCTGTTGGTGTTTAAAAATAATCTCTATTGATTATGCCTTGCTTGTTCCCATCCTCATTTGTGAGGATCAGGGAGCGTGGACGTCTTGACCAGCATCCTTCAGACGCTGTTGTGCTATTGATAATATATTGTATTTTTTAATTAATAAACTTTAATAAAATGTTGTTTATTAAACTAAATTATGTGTGCACCAGACGCACATAATTTAGGAAATATGATTTGAATCTGCGCCAGATATCAGCCTCAAAATATCAACTGGCCATATCTGGATTTGAAAAAATCTGAGTCATCAATGAAAAGGCAACAAAAATTGGCCAACCTCAACCGCCTGATATAACTGTCTTATTTCATCCATAAGTGCTGCTGAACTAGAGCTGTGCAATTATGAAAGAGGTCGAGATCCAGCCTTTGCTCATCAGTGATACACCTTAGTCTTTATCGAGAGATCCATTTGTTGTAAGAGGAAATTTTTGTATTTTGTGTTAAATGGCAATTGTTAAGTATTGTTCATGTTAAGAAAATTAAACTTGATATACATGTCAAATTACGGTGCTGGAAATTGAACTGTGAGCTCATTGCTTTAACGATCTTCTATTTTGGTCAAATTGAGATATCGTGATTCACTCATTTTCTTTTGAATGCAGCTTTATGCTCAAATTAAGACTTTTATTTTGTTGGACAGCCTCTGTAACAGTATGAGTGACAGCTGGTTTTAACCAATTGCTATGAACTTTCTGAAGAAGCAAATAACTTGAATTACCTCTTCAAGGCAGTATAACAATACTGTTCTTTACATGAATCATGATAAATTTTAAATTGTGATCTGGCTCCATGAAAATGGTGATATATATGTATATATTTTTTTGTCTTATTGCCCAGGCCTTTGCTGAACTGTCTGATCTATTATTACATTTGCTATTTTGTGGCACATTATGTTCTCGCCTTTTGCCTCGTCATTTGACTCCCACAGAGTTTGAGCGAGACATGCTGTTTATACCAACTGTTAAAATGACACAAAGTTGGGCCGGAGAACACTATCGTGCCTTGAAAAAATGTCCAGTATGAATTCACATATGGATTTAAGTTAACAATCTACCATTTTGGTGTCTCCTGAACATATTTCTGTACCAAAAAACAAAGCTAAATCACCATTGCCAACTTTAAAGAACTAGACAATGGCACATTATTTGCCACATTATATGACAATGTTTTTTACTTAAAAGTCTGATTTAGTGATATTTTAGTAGGCTGTGTGCCGTGGTATCTTTTCAACAAAAAATGTGTAGTGACTCAAAAAATGTTGAAAAACAGTGTTAGGGCTTCAAAATTTTTGCAAATCATTAAATGCATAAACAAAGATTTAATTATGACGATGCCAAGAGACAATAACTGAAATATTGTGATTTTATATTGTTGAATGTTCCACACAGTTGCCCCAAAACCTAAAACAGGGAACTACATAGACCATGATCCTTTGGTCCTTTGCAGTGCAGACAACATGAACATTGTTTAGCAATTTTATATTCATTTAAGCTTTTGGAATAAAATCAAGGGGGTTTAAAAGGAAAAGGTACTGTGCTGTGCAATTTCTGTTCTGATATGGACTTTGTTACGTCCCTAACAATGACTTGAAGTTTTGAAAACCTGTTGTGTGCAAATTATAACTATAACTAAATTAGGGCTATGGTCTTTTATTTGTTCAGTCGATTAATCGGTCGATGATGTTTTAGTCGACTAATTATTTTATTTTGATTAAAAGAATTTATACGACAAAAACGGCAAAAAAGTGAAGACATGGAGTGAGTTGGCTAAAGATTTTGGAGTGAATCACGAGTTTAATCTATATCTAACATTTAAATGCACTGTTTCCTGGTACTTTTCTGTATGAATTGTTATTTTTATCATGAACTCCAGTGCAGTTGTGGTTCTTTTTGAGTGTAGTTTGGGTCAGATACAGAGAGATACTTCATAGTTTTGCCACAACATCTTTTAGTCGATTAATCGGTCGATAGACAGGTCTTTAGTCTACATACTAAAGTCTACTATAAATCACACTTTAGCAGTCTTCTCAATCAATTTAAATGCAATATTAACGTCTGCAGCATGTTTACTCGTGTGTCTCATCTTGCAGCCTTGTGTCTGATTGTGGAGCGTGGAATGACTTGTCTTCCTGTTGCAACCAGTGCTTCCTGTAACAACAGATTTCCTGTTGGCTGAGACCAAAGGGGAGGCTTTGAAATAAATTTGGAATTGCAACATTTCCAAGGAAACACAACGTACACTTTTTATAACATGGCAAAGATGAATTGAAATGTGTCTATAAAATGCCGTGGTGCCTCTTTGTAAACGCTGTGCCTCTGATTATGTTGTGTTTTCCTGCAGGGCTTCAGTGCTCAGAGGGCGCGGTGCACTTGGCAGATGCGCAGCTCGTGAGTGATGAGCTCCGTGGTGCTGGTGGAGTCTGGAGGGACTGTGGTGGAGTACGTGACGGCAGAAGAGGACCCTCAACAGGTGCTAACCCACTCCCACCACACACACGCCTCTGACAGTACACCGCTTTGTTGAGGATAAGATATAAACCGTTTTTAAACATGCCTGGAAACATTTAAGAAAACACTGAAATATGAGCCAGTGTAATACCCTTTTACCCTTTGTAACCCAAGCAATGTTATCATTTGTGAATAATAAAATGCTACATCACGATATGACACCATGCACTTGACCATTCAGTAACCAGATAGTTCACGAGATAGTTTTTTTTAATGGCAGAGACTCATAAACAGAAAACTGGCAGTTATATCCCAGTTCATGTTATTAAATCCGTGAGCAGGACACTTCACCCAGCCGACTGTGTGAATGTAGTGTGTGTGAGACTGTCGAACTGGAAAATGGCAGCAGCGTTTCCTTAAGTTAGTTTTGAGGCGCATAGTCAAGATTTTACTGATTAATCGATAATTGTGATTTTTCAGGTCATAAAATGTAAGAGCAAGAATAATTGTGACAATTTTAAAGGCAATCTATTCTCCTGATAAAGAAATGACACTGTGTTGTGGCAGCCACACACTGCCAGCTCAGCCTTTGTTATCTGCGTCATCAGATCTAATTTTGAAGTGCGATATACTGTTTAAGAAAATATCCCGACAAACTACCGTATATTTTAATTATTTAATGGCACTGACACAATAACCCACAAGCTGGGTTATAATAATATATATAATAATAATAATACCAGTAAACCATTTACTAAATGTGTAATATTGTTCAAAACACGAGATGAAATTAATAATAAGCAGAATGAAACACTTTGTTATCTATAATGAGTCATAGAAGTTTTTTTTTTTTTTACTCTCAACAGCTCAAATATTATTGTAGTGCAAAGAAAACATTCACACATTAAATATTGAGCCCCAAAAATACTGTACCATCTGTTGTATTGTATGATAAATCTATACAGTAATTTTTATGACAAAAATTTGGCTCTTTATGTCACATTAACTTCAATCATTCAGTAAGTTGGATTTCATAAACATGGTCACACAATTGAGGAAAGGAGACATATTAGATGAAAGAAATGGCAATGAAAGAAAATTACTGATATTATTGATGTTTGGTCATGCTGCCTTTAATTATTTTAAATTTCAAGTAGTGTATTCCTTAACAGACACTTTCTAATTCTTGTTGTTGCTCATTGTGTCTTGTGCAGGATGAAGAATGTGAGGTGGAGATTGAGCTGGAGGAGGAAGAGGGAGCGTGCGAGGATGAGGACGGTTACCCAGAGGTCATTGTGGTGGAGGAGGACCCCGGGGTCAATGTGGGGAGCCTGGCACAGTCCGGTCAGTTCTACGTGTGTGATGGACAGACCTTCATGATCCAGGAGGCGTCGGAGGAGCAGGAGGTGCAGCCACAAGAAGAGACGGGTGAGACACAACATATTTGCTTGTTTATTTTTTTAGTGGTTGTGTACTTTGGGATACACTGGGTACTGGTAGTGGGCAATTAAACATGGCTGCTTTAGGTGACAAAAACATGAAGATGAAGAAGGCGGATTTCCATGGCAACGGCTGTTTTTTGACGTTCTATCCCAAGCTCCATTGCAGAACATGTTTGCAGAGGTCTAAAGTACAGGGTTACTAGATTTTAAACTAAATAGTACAGGGTGTTTAGTTGTTTGCTGAGGAAATTATGTGACTTTAATAATTCAGTGCGAGTGTCTAATTGCAACCATTACAACCAGCAATTTTGATTCGATTGCAATATATCTTGCAGTGCTTATTCACATTTATAAGTGTGTGTGTGTGTGTGTGTGTACAACTTTAAAACTGCCTTTACAGATGGCAAATTAGCAGCTTGAACCGCCGAAACATAACATAACAATGTATCTGACTCTTGCTTCTGGGTTTGCAGTTGTTAAAATGTTTTAAATAATTGGTTGCAGAAAATACTGCTTCTTCTCTATAAGGAAAAACAACATATATTCTCTCACTAAAAATAAATTAGGTACCCCATCTTTGATTTTCCTCCTAACAAAGTCTGGTCTTAATTTGTGATGCAAATTGTCTGAAATCGTTAGTCGATAACGACTTGATTATTATTATTTATACAGATTTGGATCCATCTTGTCCAATGAAGCATTGCAAACTCTAAGCACATACTGCCCCCTTGTGGACAGTTTCTGTAGTAACTCGATTACAAAGTGATTCAGTGGCTTTATCGGTCCCTAATCGCGCATTAGTCTCTCTCTAATTGTGACCTTTGTCTAATCTGGGGCTGCGTTTGGTTAATTATAGAAACACGAAGGCAAATGGTTTGAGTATGTATTATATGTTTATAATACTGTGAGTCATAGTCACTTGTTATAAAGTACAGATGACAAATTATATATAATCTTATATGCATGCTTTTTATACAATATTAAGTTTCGTTGCTGGAAATACTTTGCTACTACATCATCTATTTCTCTTCAAGAACTGCAAAGCCTTTCTTCAAGTTAGTTTTGACAAAGTAAGACTTAAGTAATCGGCAATTTGCATCGTCAGTGACCCTAGTTTCACAGAAAAAAGTGAAAGGAGTAAAGTGTGAAATCGCATTATTATGCTATTTGAGTTCTGTGCACGTAACCCACGCAGAGGGAGGGTTATTTCCTGTGTCGGCGGCGGAGGGATAGCCGTGTCTCCGTGACGCGGCTTGCTGAAGTCAGTGGAGATTCCCATTAGCGGCGGAAGGATACACGCTCTTAGCTTTCCCATACAATTCAGTGAGAAGTCAATGTGAATCTGCAGCAAGGGAGAAACATGGCGACATCACAGCATGAGGGGCACGCAAATCAACTCGATCTACTCATCAGAGCCGGTAATGTAGCTCAACAGACTAAAATGCTGTTTTTGCGGCTTAATTTTGAAGCGCTGCGTGTTTTCGTAAGTCTCCGCTGTGTCGGTCCGCTCCGCACCGTAGAGAAGCAATGGAGGGCAATCAGGAAGTGATCACCTTGGGTAGCAACCTGCATGGCGTTGCTACACTGTTTTTTAAAACAATTTTTGTTTTAGTTGACGAAAAAATGTAAGAAATGCAATGGTCTTTGATCGTGAAATGGTCGTATCTTGCAGCAGACAGACTTTTGCATGTTGTTGGACCAGATTTATTGTGCAGCGTGGCCCATGCGGAATAACGGGCTCTGCAAAACCAGGAAGTGCGAGGATGTTGTCTTTCCTGCGTCTTTGCCACGCTGTCTGGGGTCGGAAGGACATGTGGATTTATTTTAACTGTAACTAAAGCAAAAAGATGCATAAATATTGCTAAATAAACCCAGTGTGATCGGTTTGGTGTAGCGCTTATGTAAAAAAAAAAAGGCACGGAAGCTGACTATTAACATACACATAAATAAATATCACGAAATATTCGCGACGTTATAACTATTAGTGGATAATATTTTAACCGTATAAGCGGTTTAGTGGTTTTAACTTGGACGTTTAATTTCTATTTGTTGTATTTATCTAATATTACTTCCGCTCTACTGTTGTGCTCCTTTTCCTACAGCGTGGGCCTTAGCACACCGCCTTTCTTCCTTTTAAACACGTCGACTGTTTCATCAAATAAACACGACATGACCCCTCGTTTCATATATTCTTACAACTTACACCGATTCGAGCTTGTTTTTGTTGTATTGCGTCATTTGTACGTGCTTTAAATGGCTATCTTTTAAAGATATTTTTGTCTCATTTCGATGGCGGAAGCATTGTTAATGTGAGAGGGCGTGGTAAGCGTTGATTGACGCTAACGTTTGTCCAATTGGATCACGGCGCAGTTTGACGTCATCGCCTGTCCAATCATTTCCCAGACTGGGCGGGTTCTGAAAATCTGAAGCAGCCAATCAGGGGCGAGGAGGGCGTTGATTGACAGGAAGACTGGTGCGATACTTCGAAGAAGAACTGGAGGGAAAAAGATCGAGTGTAAACACGGAAGTCATCAGCGGCTGCACTACTTTATGTCGGACTCGCTGCTATTCTTGGCCCCGCTACACTTTATTACGTTTAAACAACTTTAATAACCCTTATAAAAAATTTAATTCATACAATTTTTGATTACTTTGTTAAAATATGTCTCTTTATGGACAGAAATTAATCATTCTGAAGTTTGGTGTATTCCTTTGTGTCTTGTGTGAATACCTTCCCACATTTGAATGTGTTTTATGTTTTCGTTTAAGAGTAGGTACCTCGGTGTAAACATTGGCGTACACGTAGTCCCCATCGTGCACGTTTGTTGTCCCCCACTCACTATCCCTTTTATACAATCTAAAGATAGACCTTTTCTCACCCCTGCCTGTTGCCTCAGTGCCATAGCCAAACATGGGCAGAGCGGGGTGGCACTCACGCTCAGGTTTCCCACCGGTGACTGACGGCGACAGCAGGTTTTCTTCTCAGGGAAACCTATTCGTCCTGCACTTTTTTGTTTAGCTGAGCCAGTGTTTCCCGCAGTTTTGTACTGAGACTATCGCAGCGCAAACAATCCATGTTTAAATTGTTTTATTTGATACAATTTTTGGAGCATAAATGTCACTTCCACTCCGAGATAAATTATATTGATCCAAAAGGGAAATTACTTGGACACAGCAGCTCACACACATTGCAATATAACGACAAAGGGCAAAACATAAATGATGGTAAATAACTGCTGATCAAAAAGGCACTGCTTGCTTACAGATTAAATATCGTTGCTGCTATTGTTTTAATACAACAACCATAGTGTAATTCAGCTAGTTTTGGACTATAGGGGCACAAAATAAACTATGGAGGGGCATCATAGTCTCCTCTATTAATGGGAAACACTGCCAGCACATGACAATAAAATGTGTCTTTGTTCTGTGTAATATCTTACAATATCATGATTACTTTGCAAAGCGATCAAGACAGTTACTGTGGGATTTCTTTGAGGCCGCAAATTGTCATTGTAATATACTGCTAATTAACTACTTTGATCAATGGCAAGTTGTAGTAGTTGTCAATTTTTTTTAATTTAGTTATTCAAAAGTTATGAAAGCAACTTTTCCTTGCCGTTTCCACAAAGCTTTTTAAATGTATGTTACCTTTGGTGTTTGGTTCTAGCTGCTATTGTAAACAAACGCAATCTGACATTCTTACCATGTGTTTGGCAAAAAACGATTGCAATCCTAATACAAGAAATTTCCCAAGAGACTTAATGAAGTTTTCAAACTCTAAAATCATCGTCCTCCACATTATCAGACCCATAGAGTTGACCGCTGTGTTTCTCTTTTCCGTTCCAGTGGAGGCTTCTGTCCACGGCACCAGCATCCACTGCTCGGACAAAACCATCGAGGCGGCAGAGGCTCTGCTGCACATGGACTCCCCCTCCAGCCTCAGGGAGGACCGCAGTCCAGGTAACACCCATAGAGTGGAAAACCCATCTGAAACATTTGGTTTGGTGTAGATCATTTACTACAAATGTAAACTATTGAACGAAGATAACTTAACATAATATTGCATTCAACAGGTATGGCAGGCACCTTTTTAACTAGGTTATAAAAATATATCAATACCCAGATTGACACTGACAAAAGGGGAAAAAGTTTGACTTCTCCTAAATCAGAACTAGTGTAAGACCACATGGTGTCATTAAAGAAGTTACTATTACTTGGTAATGATTTTATGGTATCAAAAGATTATAAAATGTTATTATCAATGATGTATATAATTTTGTGTCAAGTATCCAGCCTTTTCAATACTTTGAAATTTTAGTATTTTTGAACATATATTAACCACATTTTGTATTTATGGCAATTTGTTGTTACATTGTTGAATATGTTTTAGATATTTCTTAATAAAATGGTTATACGACTGCAGGGTTTTATCTGGCTTCCTCAGCACTTGGGCCAAAACAGTTGTTTTTAAACACGCTTTAGAAAAAAAAATCTGACACATTGTTTAATTCTTTATGGCAGATTTCCTTCACGCTGCCATGCGTCCAGACATGTACGCAGAGACAGAAGTGGAGATCTCGACGGAGGATTGCTGTGAGGACGAAGACGAGGAGATGGTCACTTTGATAGAGGAGCCTGAGCCGGACCACGAGCCGATCAGGAAGAAGAGAGGTAGAAATTATGTCATAATGTTTAACAGGGGCTCAAAATCAAAGTAACAGCTTTCCTCTTCAGCACAAAGTTTGCGAAAGATGTTTTTTTAGCCCTGCAATCTTCACTTAAATGTGGATTTGGTTTCAGCTTGACAGTGGAATGTTTCAGTGTAAAATGTTTACACACTTTTAAATAGAAATTTCACTCTGATATAGCTTTGTCCTGAAGTGTTTTCCAAACCAAAAACCTCAACCCAAACCCTGGACCACACTGATGTACTTGTGTTATTGCACTCCATCTAGTGGCGACATCAGGGAAATGTTTATTACCGTCTTTTTTTCTCGTAGTTGGACGAAAACCAAAGCCATTTTCACCCGATTCTCCAGATCTCGGCATCAAGAAGAAATCTAGAGAGGGCCGAGGTGTGCAGTTATTACAATTCACATTTCAGTTTTTCTGTTTTCTCTGTTGGTTAACTTGTCAACGTTCAGCAGGAACCACAACTTACCTCTGGGAGTTTTTATTGGACCTGCTCCAGGACAAAAACACGTGTCCCAGATACATCAAGTGGACGCAGAGGGAAAAGGGCATCTTCAAACTGGTGGACTCTAAAGCGGTCTCCAGACTGTGGGGAAAACACAAGAACAAGCCTGACATGAACTACGAGACCATGGGCCGAGCTCTGCGGTGAGAGGCTTCCACTGTCCTGCATTGACTTTTATTTAACTTGTAATTGTCACAACATCACATTTTAGTGTCACGATTGTGGAAATAAACAATTTTAGTATTATTAATCATTCTATAATACAGCTTTATTGTAATAGCAGTCAGCATCTAATTTATAGAGGTACATCCTCTTCTAACCAGGTAGCGTTACTGTTTTTTTCTTCATAACATAAACAAATCATCAGAGACAAGAAAAAATGAATGAAAAGGAGCAGAAAGAAGAGCAATCTTTTGTTATCGCCCCCCTTTTAGCAGACCAAGTAATGCTAGTGAACTGTTAGCATTCTAGTTGTTTTTAACCTAGCCGTGAGGCTAAAACTCTGCTCTGGCCTCTGAAAGTGTTGAAAAGGGCTTATAAACTCGGCTGCAAATAGTTAATAAATATAAAATAGTTCTATTTTCACATTTTGAAGACCGTAAACATCTGGTACAGCACATTTTATATTAGAATTATTATGAAAAGAAACATTACAATTGTGCTATTATTCACCATTATTGACACCATGGCCAAGCAACAGTGAAATATTTAATTTTCTTTCGTTCATATTGTCCACTATGGGTTTATGAAATCAAACTTTCTGAATAAAAAGTTCCACAAACAGCCAAAAAAAATCACTTTACATTTTAGGTCCCCTTTGGAGCATACATTGAATTTAAAGGACACATTCAGGGACTTACACAGTGACTTTTTTGTCCATCATCAAAAACACACCAGGAGTAGCATTCAGTTGCATTCACGCTGTTTTGAGGAATGTTTATTAAAAAATCATCCCCCCTCTGAGTGGCAAACACACGTCCTTCTGAACTTCTGGGATTTTCAGACTTCATACGTCACTTATTTGAGAATCTTCCACAGTTTTTAGTCCTTAAATCATCGCTAAACTCGTTCTGAGCATTTCTGCTTCTAAACACGATCACTGTTGCAGCAAATCCGCACAATGACATCTTTTCGGCGATAACGTCATTAGATTGTGTATATATAGCGTTGGCGCCTGGATGGCTGATAAAACAGGTCATAGAATGAAGAAGAAACTTTTTTTTGTTTTAAAACATGAAATAGCAACTTTAAGGGACTCAAGAGCATGTTAACAGCTAACACCAATATGAAAAAAGCAGAATATTTTTCCTTTAAATAACTTTGTTTATGAGTTTAGCTTTTTAAATATAATTTTTAATCTCTTATCTCTAATTGTGAGCTGAATAATGCAGATTGTTGCATTATTGTTTGATTCACAGATTCATCTCGACATCCCTAGTTTTAATCTTGTTTCCTTACCAAAATCTAGAAAAACTGCTCTCTATTTTCTCTCTAAATCTTTCCAAATCTAAAAGCAAGACTCATTCTGATCATTTCACACTTGTCTTCACTACTAAACTAACCGACTTTAATGCCAAACACATTAAAGTTCAGAGTAGTTCATTAAGATGGAATAATGCTGAACATAGGCTGAAATTTTAAAATGGTAAAACTTTGTGTAAGTAAAGCATGGCAACTGACGTCTTTTGTTGTTTGCAGATATTATTACCAGCGAGGAATTCTTGCCAAAGTGGAGGGCCAGCGCTTGGTTTATCAGTTTAAGGAAATGCCAAAAAACATTGTGATCATCGACGACAACAAGGCGGACATGACGGAGGACCTGATCAGCTCCAAGTCCGCGGTGTCGTACGAGCGCGTCCCGCCTCCGCCCAACCTCCTGCTGAAGACCGAGCCCCAGACGCCGACTAAACCCAACATCCTCAGGGGCAGCAAGTCCAGCATCACCGTCAATGCTGTGCACAAGCCAGCGGGGGGCAGCACTCCTGTCACGGCGGCCGTTCAAAGGGGAGTCGTGGTGGAGTCGAGCAAAACGCCACGGTCTCACGCCGCCATCATCACCAGCGCCACTGGACCCAGGTCAGTGTGGAACGTTTTAGACGCTTTCAGAAAAGACAGATGTAATTAAGAGTGTTCAAAAGTTTGTGAACAATTGCATTCTGAATTCTGAACTGGAGGCAAAAGTGAAGAGGAACATCATGTGATTTGAATGGGGAAACTGGGATTAGCCACACAATATCTCAAAATATGAAAATGTTTTTTATAAATGAAAACCACTCTAACACATGTGAGAGCCTGGTTTAAACACATTTATTATTGCATTTTACATTATTTGAGACGGAATTCTATAAGACACCTAGAATTTTGATGAGGGTAGTTGTTTTACTGGACAAATACATGAGCCCACGATGGTTTTTCATTTTATCTACAGATATATTACACATTTTACCAACACAAATTATATTTTTTTGAGGCTCAAACATAATTTCAAGGATAAAATAGTATTTCTTTTCCATCTTTTGTAACAGCAAGGCAAACTGACTTGACTTTTCTTGCTTTAGATCTGATGTCAATAGAGATGGGGAATATTGAAATCTAGATAATTTTGTGAATGTTGTTTTGAAGATAATCAAATTTCGAGTATATAATTTGTGGTTAAAAAAAAAAGGCTATAAAAATGTTCAAGTAAGTGATATTTCTCCACTTTTATTATTGATTTTTACAGACATTCCACATTTATTCATGATTATTACACCTCAACTAAAATATCAAAATACACGATTGAACACATTTGTGAAGGATTTACTAAATATTGTTTATTGTTATCGGGATGCTCTAAATTAATATTCAGCTATTTATTTTTGTCAATATCTACCACACCTATTACATATTTTACCACTATTATTCTTTTAGTGATGCTCAGGCACAATTTTTAGGTTAGGAAATAGTATTTGTTCCATTCTTTGTAATAGAAATGCAAACTAACTTTTTCACCCCATAAATTCAAAACTCTGAAAGATCTGATGTCAGTTAATCACTGAAAATGTTTTTGGTCGACACTTTTCCTCCAGCCGCCTTCATTCTGGAATTTTAAACATTCTGGTGAGAGGCTTTTAAAGAGTGTATAAAAGCTCATTGTTATTTTCAGGGCGGTGAGAGTGGCTATGCAGGTCCCGCTGATGATGACGACGGCTCTGGGGCAGAAGATTTCCACTGTATCGATGCAGCCGAGCGGGACGAGCGCAGGACACACCACGCTCCTCACAAACTCCTCCCCCATCAGCGCCATGTCCAACGCCAACTCACAACAGAAGGTAAACATCACGTAACTTATTTCAGTGCGTGAACATTCAGGATAGCCGGGCTTTTAAAAGTATTACATTTGATTTACAAATAATCTTTGGACAATAGTCTTTACTACCCCACGTGGTCTTATAATAGTTCTGAAAAAGCTTTTTCTAAAACCGGAAACGTCACATTCTTCTTTGTTAGTGTGATTTATTTATTTTCATTTTTTTATTATTCATTCTTGCTCAAATGATTATTTCGTTTTGATACTAGTTTAGTATCTGATTTTCGAGACTTTTGACAACCCTATTATAGACTAGACCTAATAAAGATGTTGCTATATTTTAAGGTTAATATTTGTGTGTTTATCAACGCATATATTTTGTATCCAACGCATCGTAATTTACCAGTTTCCATGTTTCTTAAAAAAAATAGTTATTTTGTTTGGCTAAAACCACAAAATAAAAAATATTGATTTAGACAATAGAATGTAATTTTCAACATAAAGAAATATTACCATGTGATCCTATAATGTCTTGATATAGATCAAGAAAAGTCAAGACTATTCTAGAAATATTTTGAAAAATGGAGGAAAAAAGTATTTTGAGGTTTTAATTTTCACTTCGCCAAACCTGAACCTGATGTTTTGGAGCTAATTATCCCAAACGCTGCAGGTTGTGATCCAGACTCTGCCGACGATGGTGCCGGCCACAGCGGAAAACGGAGACAAGATCACGGTTCAACTGGCCAAGATCATCACGATCCCGGCGCACCAGCTGGCCCAGTGCCAGCTCCAGACCCCGGGGTCCAAACCCGGCGTGGGCTCCACGGCGACGGGCATCAGCCTGGTGGGCAGCCCCCTCACGGTGCGCGCTCTGGCCCCCATGAACGTGAGCCCTGGAGCGCAGGTGATGAGGCTCACCGTCCCGCAGCAGCAGCAGACCGTGGTGGTGTCGCAGGCCGGGAGCGGAGCTGGCGTCGTCACGTTGTCCGCAGCCAATCAGCCGCGAGTGATCAGCGGAGTCCTGAACGGCTCCGAGCTGCTCATCGGAGGAGGAGTCGCCCTGGAGAAAGTGAAAGTCGAGGCGCTGCCGGTGTCGCTCGGGGTTCAGTCGAGTCCCAGAAGTGTCCCGGTCGTGGTGTCTGAGGCGGCGAGCGCGGAGGCGTTGAAAACAGAGGAGCCCGAGTGTTGAGACTCACTGTTCATTCAGCAGTGTTTCTGAGGCTTAGTTTGTACAGAAGTCATTTTTACTCGTTATAACCAGCAGCAATCTGTGAGACTCAAACTTTTACACTTTCCTTCTGCTGCACAAGACATTTGTCGTCCTCCTCAACCTCACAAACCTTGAGAAACAGGTTCTGTACAGTTCAGACCGTGGCGTTTAACAGGAGCACAGACTCGTTGGTGAAACTAAAGGGACCAACACTAATCACTACAAATGAAACTGACTTTGATGGAGAAATGCGCTCACTCTTATGACCACACTACACATTCAGGCAAATAATTACAACCAAAATGTGAAGTGGATGTAATAAAGCTTTTGTCGAGGGCATGTTTAAAATGTTGACTTGTGGATGTTAAAACCAGCATCACTTTTCTATCACTGTGCAGAAGTGCAACAGGAGGAGCTTTGAGGGAGATGCTACGATCATGTAAATATATACCACATATATTTACAGAGATAACGTTAACAGCAGTAGGTTTTAATTTTAACTCTTTTGTTTCATGTATCCGTTGAACTGTAAGCTGAACTTTTGTTTTTCTTTTGATACTTTGAACCAAGCACAGTATTACCTAAACTAACGGAGCTAATACACGTATTTATTAGTCTCTTTTCTGTCGTGCTGTTGATCATTAGTAACAGCAGCTTTGTGTAGGTCAGAAAACCAGGTTATTTGCACTTTAACTCGCAAAAGAGTTGAGACTTGTCAAATTTATCTTGGTATATATATTTTCCAGTGGACGCTGCAGCCACATTTCGTGAATGCATTAAAAAGGCCAGTGCATGCAGTCATGTATTACAGATGTACTGTATCTGAGCTCACGTTGTCATCAAATCATGACAAATGTCCCACATTTTCAAAGGGTCAAACACGGCGCCCAGACATTTCAGTTTTTATGGAGGGGAAGAGCTTTGTGTTAAGACTGAACTGTATATTCAACATTTGAAGTATATTCTATTTTGTTGTACTCTTGTTTCAAAGTGTATTAAAGTAGATTTTACTGAAACATGAATTCTGTCTTTGTGCTTTTTGTTCTGAGAAGCCTGTGCAAGCCTGAAGTAAGTTAAGAGTAGAAATGTCTCTTTTACTGTTTGGTAAACTTCACAGACAAATGCACAAACAATTGTTTTGCCTTGAAACCCTCTTGTTGAGATTCTGTACAAAACATGCAGGTGTTCAGTCCTCAGAGTGCAACAGGAATGATTCAAACTAATTCTACAATTCAGGCTAAATTTCAGTTTTCAGGAACACAGCCATTTGAAGGAAGAGTATTTGTATTGTGAACAAATCCTTTATTGTCAAGGATTATAATTTATAGAATATAATTTACAAAAACATCACTTATTTCTGTGCAAATGTTCAACACATTAAACATTAAACACCAGGCCCATTCTCTGGTGCAAAAATGCATTTAGTTTTGCCATGTTTTTTCACAGAGCAGAAATACTAAATGTTTCTCACAATGTCCTTTCTCTTGATTTCATTTTAAAGGGGTTAACAGCAACAACAGAGCTAAACTTGCTCCTAAATGATCTTCACTTCAACTGAAACCCCAAAGTTTAAACCAGAATTTTAATTGAACAAAATCTGAACTTTGAGCAGCCTTAGTGGATCGCCACAGTGAGTCATGAAAAGGTTTTTGAATCATCAGTAATGTCTGCCCCTCAGTTTGAGGGTTCTCCACCTGCTTGTCTCCATGGAGATGTTATTGCTTTGCTATAATGTTCCACGGTACGGCATCAAACACGTCTATATCCATGGCAACAAGCAGGCAACACCACCAGGCCAAGTTAGACCTCAGGGGCGACATCGCTCACAGTAAGAAGTCATAATGAGAACAAAACCACTTAATGAATACATTTAAAGCACACATTATGCACTATTTGTATCTACTGGCAGCAGAGGGAATTACCATGATGAAAGCTAGCTTGCCCTGACATGCAAATGTATGCATGCAGTTGAAAAAAAGAATGCAACTACAAGCAGAAATGCTCAGAACAAGGGTGGCAATGATTTATGGATTTAAAAACAGCAGTAGACACCTTTGTACTTCCACTCATGAAGTCACAAATTGGGGAAATTTGAGGCAGTGTTTTCTGAGGTTCAGTGAGGACGACTACCTTGTTAACATGATTCTATAAGACAAGCTTGGCTGAAGCTGAATTCAACCGTTTTTAACGAGTGAACAATGTTAATCCTCAAGTCAGTTTTGCATATGTGTCCTTTACTGCGATACTGTGAAACATTGCAGACAAAACAATAAATATGTCCATGGAGACAGGCAGGTTGTGGACCCTCTACCACCAGAAAAGTTTGTGCACCTTTGCGGACATTCACACATGTTGTTCCCAGCTCTGAAAACATGTTGTGGCTGTATTTTGGCAGCATCACTCCTCTTTTTCCTTGAAGCTAAAGTCACAAACCAAAGAGAGGTGATCTGACGGATAGTTGAAGGATGGAAGCCTGTTGGGTCCAATCTGCTCCTCGGTGGGCAGGTCCAAAACCGCCTCTACCTTGAGTGAGTCTTTGGCGTACCAGATATAGTCCAGCGTGCTACAACACTCGCCGCTCGGCCTGATCTTCCACGTCGTGTACTGCGGCTCCGTTGTTCCGTCTTGGCTCAGTTTTTTGTAGGCGGAGTCCAAACCTAACAGGGAAGCGTTGAAGCGTCGGTAAACCTCCTCCGATGGGACGGCGTTGAAGTCTCCGCACACGAGCAGCGGGACGTCCAGGGCCTGGCCGGGGTCCGAGCTGTGTCTCTGCACCAGGTTCTGGAGTTGTCTGAGGAGGTCTGAACCCTGAGCGCTGCGCAGCCACTCCCACCCCGCCCGGGCCTTCAGGTGCGTCGCAGCAACGCACACGCATCTGTTGTTACGGCGACTGCGCAGCATGGTCACCACAGCAACCTGTGACAGATAGAAAATGACAATAGAGATTAAAAAAAAAAAAAACCCAAATTTGAATAGCCTTGTGACAATGTGACGTGAACTATAACTACTACAACAGCCATTACTACTGATGATAGATAAGATAGATAAGATGGATAGATACTTCCCTGACATCCCTGTCAGGGAAATTCAAGCATTCAGTTGTCCGGTTTCTACAAAGTACAAAAAACAATACATTCGACAAAAAGAGTGTTAGTGTATAAACGTTACTAAATAGTTTATAATTACTACTAGCACAAATTAATTAAAATAAAACTAAGCCAGCTAATTTTCAATCAGTGAAATAAGGAAGTAGGTAGCTTTCTAACTTATTTCTCATCAGTTGGCTTTAAATTCAAATGTATTTTTGTAAATCGCAAAATCACAAGAGTGCCTTGCTTGGCTTTCCAAAATGGTTGATTTAACCAATTGAAGGTAAGAAAATCAAACAATGAAACAGTTAATGGTCAATAATAGAGGAGCAGTTTAGCGTTCACAGGAAATAAGCAAATGATAACTGTCCCAGAGCATTCCGTCCTTAGACCTTCCTTCCAGGCAAGTAAAATCTACAAATAACTTGAATGCAGAACAGCTTTTTTTGTGAGTAAAATTTAAATCTAAAACCATGAAAGGCTGGTGGAATCATTGCTTTGTGCCTTCTGTGTTAGGAGCTTGTACAAGTCTGATGCATGGAGTAAATAATAAGCCTAAGTTACTGCTGTTTGTGCCGTCACCTGTGAAATTTACAGTCAAATATGTTTTGTCTTGAAACAGTTCAGTTCAGACTCTGTACAAAATGTGCAGGTGTCTCAGTCCTTTTAGATTGTGGCAAGAGAGATTCGAACTAATTCTAAGCTAAACTCAACCACAATTTCAGTTTTCCAGAATACAGCTGAGCCATTTTCGCAAAATATGTAATTGTAATGTTTCAGACAATTGCGATTGCCATTTTGCAAATATCTCACAGGGACCATGTGCAAGAGCATTAGTCAAAGAAAAGATTGAAGAGATGCTTGCACCAGGCCATAGCGCTCAGTAGATAATTTATTTATGCAGTCAGTGTAATAAGGTATTTGCTCTGGCAATGAGATGACATAAAACATTGAGTAAATAATAAATAAATAAAAATTAAATAAATGTATGCATGTTAAAATGAATCAGCCAGCCAGAAAACCAGTAGAAAATGCTCAAAAATGCAGTAAATATGATGTTACTAGTAGTTGCTCTGAGTTTTTATTGTAGAATTCTTTTCAATGTTCAGATTTTACACACGCCCAGGAGCATAAACATTTCAGAAAAGACTGAAATACAAACTGTTCGACTAATTAAAGAATCACATACATTTCAGAACATGATTGTACAGGTTTAAACTACAGAGGAAGCAGCTTTTAGACAGAATAAAACAGGACATTTTGTTGTGTGCACAAAAAATGTCACTTAAATAATTGCAGCTTTTGCGATTTCATAATTTTGTTTGCTAAAATTGCAATTTCGACTTGACTGCAAATTAATCTTAGCTCAAGAACACAACCATCAAAAGACAGTATTAGTCTTGTGACCAAATCCTTCATTATCAAGGATTACAATTACAGACCATGAATTACTTGTAAATACCCAACGCCCGTCGGCAAAAGCGGTGATGACTTAAATGATGCACTGTAATTACTACATATTTCTCAGAATTATGCAGAAATAGTGTGTTGTCTTTGTTCCCAGTCATTTTTGACGTGGTTTGTGTCTCCTAAAACTGCTTTAAACTTTAAATCTGCTCTGAATAAATGAATGAATGTTGTGCAATTAGGGCTTCCAGTTCTTACACCTTTACTATTTCCAAAGATTGTAAATGGAAAACAAACTGAACTGTTAGCTTTGTGGTGCACATGTGTAATGATTTGTTATGTGACCTTTTAGAGTTATGCAGCACTTATTCATGTTTACACTGAGTTCAACAGACAAAAATGGCAGTACAATTACAAGCCTGACTGAACCGTACTTGATATTATTAGTACGTTTATGACAGACTAACCTGATTGGTGGGAATCCTCATCGCAGACAGACGAATGTTCACGCTGTCGAGGAGCTCAAACTCGGCCTGATCGTAGAAAAGCGCGCAGCCGTCGGGGCCGTTGTTACCCTCCACGTCCAAACAGGGCGACCAGGGCTTGGGGCAGAAGTGGCTGCAGTAGCCCAGGCCGGCGAGCATGGGCTGGAAAGTGTCGAAGTAATGGTCCACCTCTTGAAGGCACAGGATGTGAGGTCTGTGGGTCAAGATCTCCTCCAGGATCAAGTATTTCCTCTGGGACCAGCTGAGCGCCTCTAGAGGGCACTGTACGAAACTGTCCATGCCTTCACCCAGAGCTGCAGGAGACGAGAGATTAGGGACGTTTAAGCCTTTTAGTTGAAAAGACACGCACAACTTCTACTAAAACATTTGCCACATTATATATCAACATTTTTACTAGGCTAATACTTTAGCCTATGCTAAGCTGTGATTTGGTAATGATGATTGTTTTGCCTTCTTTTAGGTGCAGAGGTTTGCTGTGGACACTCCAAAGTGGTAAAGTATTCAATACAATCCATGTGTGAATTAATGCAACTGAACTTGGGACATTTTTGCGGGGCATATTAGTGTTCCCTAAGGAGTGAGCTAAAATATCAAAATATTGATACATCGTGATGCTAAATTTGATGAAACTTCTTATGAGCTGCTGTATTAATCTCACAATTAATCATTTTGTAAAATACACCAACAAATGCTAAGAGCCAACTCTAAAATATAGCCGTTTGTTTAGAGAGAAAATAATGATTGCGATTGTGTATTTCTTATTAAATTTGTGTAGGTAATAGTTCAACAAAGAAATAATGTTGCAATAATATATTTAGGACCCCCTTAAAAAAGAGATGGATCATCTCAACCTTTACTAAATAAATTCAATTAAAAAAGAGTGATATATTGCAGGATTTCATGTGCAATACATCAATGTTTGCATGTATCACAAAATTGTAATATAATCGTATCGTGAACCTTGTATTGTGTATCATTTCGAATCATGAGGAAGCCTGTGATTTTAGCCCTGTGTTCTCTCTGTGGCTCACTGGACGAAAATCAAGATGATAAAGGACTGATAACTTATTTTCTCTTTTATAATATCAAAATAAAGTGCACACAGGAGTTATACATACGTATATCTGATTTGAATCAAACATGTTTGTAAAGTGTCTCCACCTTGTGCCAGTATATTCCACTGCATCACCCTGAAGTGGCCACTGGAGGCGCTGTTCTCATCTTCATTAATGTGGATGAGTTTCCTGTGAAATCTGGGCGGTCTGTCGCGGAGAGCGTCTTCACACTGTCGCCGCAGCTCCTCGGGATCAGAGCTCCTCACGACGGACCCCGTGTGCTCCTGCGGGGGGCAAAGACCTGTTAGCATTTAGCATTTAGCACAGACTGACTCTGACGGCACAAGCACATTTATCTGTCATGACTCTATCAAAGAAGGGCTTGTTCTGTGATAACGCTGTGGTAGATTGTGAGATTTTAAGTATGTAGTCTCTGCAATTCAAAATAATCCAAAGAAAAAGAAAAAAAAAAATCTGTTCACGGATTTAAACTTCATACAGTGATGTATGTGGTATGATATAAATGGTTCAAATATCGGTATCGGTGATATTGGCATGGCTTCGATATAGAAAAATTTGCAGATGTTTGTCACAGTGTGGTTTTAAGATTCACTGTCTTCTCTCAGTGCATCAGATTTGTCAGTCTATTTAATTCCAGCTGAGCTACAGCTACATTGTGTTTTTAATTTGTATTTTCAGTATTACATTGTCCTTTCCTGTCTAGTGTTACTGAACTTGTGCAGCACTTTGGGGCATCTGTTTAGAAATGTGCTGTATAAATAAATTTGACCCTAACCATGACCTTTTTGAACAATGAGCACAATTTGAAAAAAAAAATGTGTATGTTTACACAATCATGAAATAAATTATTTATTTTATTTTATATCCCAGATAAATAAAGATTATTATTTTTACAAAAGTGAAAAGTTAATGTGTGAACTTTATTATCATTTAACCTAAATTTCTCTTGCTTATTTTAAAAATCTTCACTTATTGGCCACAGGAGTAAGGCAAATATCGAATATTGGTATCGGTACATGTGCTGCTTAGAGGACATTTCTCAATTCAAAAGATAATATTTTGTTATGAACCTCTCTGAAACCAATGGATACTGAAATAATACCAAATTACATCGCTCCATCATTTGTCTAATCCTGGTTGATTCCTAATTGAGTTGTACAATGTAACCTTGTTTAATTGTTGCTGGTTAATCTTTGCTTATCCTGTCACAGTTTACACCTTAAGTAGGGGTGTGATTGACACTTATCTTAGCCCTGGTTTAGTTCTCATTTAATCCTGATTTAGATTTCCTTTGCAACCTTGGGAAAGGAAAAACTGAAAGTAGTAGGAGGCCGTAGTTGTATTCATTATTTAATCTTGTGCAGCCAGTTTATATTACTTACAATATTTAACCCTTGTTTCCATAAATGACTCTGACGTGTGTTTGTAACGAGCTGCTGAATGTGAGAAATGTGCTCGTCTATTGAGTATTTTCCATTAACTAACACACTATGACGCTTTGATGTAAAAATAACTTTTAACTGATGTATAAATAAATGAAAGTGCCAGTAGAATATAAATGATGGTTGCACAATTTATTGAAAAAGTATTGATATCGCATTATTGGCTAATTCAATAATTGACAGCATCAACAGCAACAAACTAAATACATATCAAGGTCCTCCATCTGACAGAAATGTACTGTTTTCAAAAGGAAAACAATGAAAACATGTTAGCCTTCACCTAATGTCGCTTTTATATCTGTTAAGTTTTTCAAGAGTTTGACCAAAACATAAAGGCAGTGTTTCTCAAACTTATATTTAGAAACAGATGTAGTCTTAATGTTGTGTTCTTCTATGGGTTAATAAATACTTGGAATCACTTTATCCATAGTTTAGTTTCATTTTAGACCTGGAATAATCTCATTTTAGGCATGGTTTAGTCTTAATTTAGACCAAATAAAGAGGTTTTGATTTGGTGACAATGAGAAAGCTAAATATTGTCTTAGGTTGTGCTTGGTGAGAAAAGTTGGAGAATCATTGTATTAAGGCATGAGCAGGCGCCGCAAACGTTGACTGTAACCAGCTAAATGACCACTTTTGGTCAGAGCGCGTTCACTGTGAGCAGATCTGAAATACTACACCTGGGGGACTCAGAACCCTCACAGATCTGAAACAGTTTAAAGTCAAGTCAAGCAGTGGCTGAAATTAAGTCAAGCCTGTGAACACTAAAGCCATCTTAATTTAGGTACAAGTTTATTGTACTGTGCTGCCTGATGTATGTTTATATGCTACTGCTTTTGTCTGTTTTATGTCTGGGTGCAGTCTGCAACTTGGCTGGAGGACCTATGAACGTGCCATTGGTCCCTTTTAGATAAACAAATAAAAAAGAACACATTTGTTTAAATATAACTGAAATTATAGTGTGAAAAATATCCAAATTTGCATAAAACACAAGATGAAAAAGGTTATCGATGCAATTCTACCTCTGGTGTTATCATTACTGACTGTACTGCTACTACTACTTCTTACAACTACTGCTACTGCTACTTTCTAAGTGTTTACTTTGCAGAAAGCAGGGTCCAGGGCTGTGTTGTTCTGTGGCTCTGGCAGGGCCTGCGGGCGGCTGAGGGCGCTGTAGAGCCTGGTCGCTCCTCCACCCATCGGATACACTGTGGACACAAGACACAAGTGTGAGGTTTTATCAGCTTATGCATACATTTGAACTTCAACCTCGTCCTGTCAAAGCAAAGAGAACGTTAGTGAGAAAGTAAGATCAGTTTTTTTTCTGAAAAATTCAATTTATACTGACAGTACGTTTTAAAAGGGCTTCATTACTACTGCTTCTATAGTACTATATAATTACGACAACTACTATGAAAAACAATACACACAACTATTACTAGTATTAATAGCTAATACTATGAATAAAACCAATAATATCCTGCAACAACTACAAGGAACCACAGTGTTGCTACTTCTATTACCAGCTGAACAGAGTAGCACAAATGTTTTTGAGAACAGAGCTGGACAATATCACAAAAATGTTCCCCTGTCGATTTGATCAATCAAAATATTTTTCTTATTTAATTTTTTCTTGAACATAAACAACAATCAGTACATTTTACGCAAAGAAATAGTCCACTGTCTCCTAACAAAGTCTGAACTCTGGTTCAATACACTGGACTGGTTAAAGACCTCTCAGCTGATTATTTGAAACAATTGGACCTCGCTTTGATAAACTGCACAACCGTTTGTCAGAAATAGTACATTTCTACACTTGTAGTTTGACAGTTTTGGTTATCCACATCAAAGACTGCCACAGTTGCTTCCGTTATTACAGCTCAAATGTACGCAATCACCACCACATCTACTTAAAAATGTAATACAGGCTTTTCATTATTTCACCTTTTGTCAAAAATGTTGCCCAAACTGAGTGTTGCTGTTTTCCAGCTCACGTGAATGTGTGACATGTGATACCGGATGTTTATTGAGAACGCTCTTGACACCAGATAACCCTGATTTGTAAAAGCACAGCCGAGTTTGCAGAGGTCGCACCTTATTGACTGTCCTCTGCCATGTGCTCGGCCATCTGCTTTTCTCTGGCTGTCAGTCAATCATTACAGCAATGAAGTGGGTCACATTTTGGACCAAACTAAATGTCCTCTTAGCTTTCAATAATAAGGTTATTATTTGAAATGTTTGTTGAAATTGAAGTTATTTGTACATTCGTGCTCTTGATTACTTGATTATACTATTTTTAATGCATTTATTTGAGTTTTATTTTGTCAGCAAAACAATGTCCCTGTTTAAATTTTGCTACTTGAGTGGTCAAAACTCCAAATCACAACTCCCCCAAACCTTATCATTCAAAAGGGACACATTTCATCTACCAATCCAATAAAAAAAAAGAGTGAAAAGTGTAATCAACATTTGAATTATAACAAAATAAAATATCTATTTCCGGCTGCATATTTTAATAACATTTGATCAATTCAAAATAGCTGCTGTTGTGTGTTTTTCCACATAGTCCAGTCACAAGCCTCAATAATATGTTGTCAGTCCCAACAAAGCCTGAATAGATGGAGCGAGAACAAGAGAAGCAACTGCAAAGTCAATTATGTTCGCAATCACAGCAACTACACGAACTAGCAACACTTGTAGTAGCAATAATGTTGTAAATCGTACATTATCTATCCATTATTAGGGTAAAAGTGTGGTGTTGTGTGTCTAAAATGTCTTCCACGCAGCCACAAACCAACTGTGAAAAATAAACGGAAATGTTTCAGCCTGTATCATGTTTGTTAATGCTTTGGGTATGACAGAGCGACACAATTAACTAATAAAGCCTTCAGGTCTAGACATGATCCTAAGCCTCAGCAGATGGAGAACGAACAAGAAGAGAAGCAAGGGTGAAGTCAGTGCTGTTTAAACACATGAACTACAACAACAACTGTAGCAGCAGTAAATTGTAATATTAATACTAAATGTCAATCAAATTAAATGAATGCACATTATCTATCTCTAGTCTAGAAAAAAAATGTGGTATTGTGTATCTAAAATGTCTTCCAAGCCGCCACAAACCGGCTTTACAATATAAAAACAAAGATTTTAGCCTGCATCATGTCATGTCATGTTTACACATTTTAATTTGCTGATGTGATGCAGATATTTCATTGGTTGCAAGGTATTTCTGACTTATCATGCAATATATTAGCTTTAAATGAAAAAAACAAATATTTGCCAATGGGGTAAGGAAAATCATCTTCACCCAATGGCAGATAATGTAGCTTGCAGTAAGAAGTACTGTATTGAAACAAGTCAGAAAAGGTTTGAAACAAGTAAAATAATACAGTTCTATCAAATAAATCGTTTAAACTAATCTTAACTAGTCAAAATGTCTCAAATTAAGATGAAATCAAGACATTTTAACTCATCTAGTTAATCATTTTTGCAGTGTAATGTTTTGGTTATGACAAACTAAACTAATAAAAACCTTTAAGTGCAGACATGACGCTCTGTTTTACTTACACTTTACAAATCCATGTAAAACTAACAGTCAGAAAAGCAGTCTCTTACCCATCGTCTCCATCTTGTGTCCGAGTCAAACTAATCCCTGTCTTTCCTTTCGGTGTTTCAGTTTTAAGTCTCGTGCGTGACTGAGAGTTGGATTAGCTCAGTTTGTTGTTACTGCTGCAAGAGACAGTGACAGATGCGTGAGGAAATCTGAGTCGTCACTGCTCCGTGCGCTGCCTATAAACCACGAGGGGAGGGAGAGAGAGAGAGATTAGGAAGTCCAGACGTCATCGGGCCATAGAGGGTTTTACAAGTCATGTGCCGTCGGACTGGAGCAAAACAATACTTGTATTAAGTGGATAAGGCATGTGCTGAATGATAACAGTGATAAGATTTACCATGGAAGTTTAAACAACCACTAGATAAACGCTTGAATACTAACTTAAGACATTTTAAAGTGATTTATTTACATTACCAAGGTGCATAGAAATGGCCAACAATGTGGACTAGATATATTGATAATATTGAAATTGTTGTTCCAGAGATATGCAAATGACCATATTGAGTACTAGAGCTGGAGTCTTTTAGTCGTTTAATCGGCTGATGATGTTTTAGTCGACCAACAGTTTTTTAGTTAAACGGATTATTTTATTTTGATTAAAATGATTTAAAAGACAAAAACAGCCAAAAAGTGAAGATATGGAGTGATTTAGCTGAAGATTTTAGAGTAAATCATGAGTTTTAATTTAATAAATGCACTGCTTCTTTTAGCATGATCTCCAGTGCAGTTGTGGTTCTTTTAGAGTGCAGTTTGGGTGAGATACTGAGAGATACTTCATAGTTTTCCTACGCCCCCTTTCAGTGGACTAATCGGTCGATAGGACAGGTCTTTAATCGACCAAAAATTTCTTTACTCGACTACAGCTCTACTGAGTACATAATCTTTTACTGAAACGACGCTGCAAAAAGAGCTCATTATAAATAAAATGAACAATAATTCTGCACTTTTCTGGTTAATTTTCTAGTTTATTCACATTTTTAGCAACACTTGAACCTCAACTAAAACATTTACAGGAACATTACCAATCCCTGATGCATTGTTAAAGTATTGCCTGAATATTGTTATCGTTATTGTTATCATTCAAAAAGTATCGCCCATCTTCGTCACCCCTATATTCAATACAGTTGGAATTACACAGAGATATTCTAGGCTAATTTATGTATGAAAGTTTTTAGGAATCTGTACTTAAGTACGCTTACAGTTGATACTTTTTACTTTTACTTCTCTACATTTCAGATACATTCTACAACTTTTTTAACTGCACTGAAAAGTAGAAAGCACTTATTCATTACTCATACAGCTTGAGGAGTTATTTTTGCACATTCATGGTCACATTCCACCTAAAGGTTTTGAGTTTAAGTCCCAGCTTTGAGCGAGAAAATACACACATAATGTAAAATGTATTATAAAAAGTAAGTATTTTATTTGGAATGACCAAAGATGAGCACAATTCTTTATCAAAAGCACTACATTAACAGTTCTCTAAATCTGTGTGAAATACTTTTTACTCTTCAAGTACATTTTAAAACAGGTACTTCAATACGTTTAGTTCAATATTTTAATTTACACTTTCACATGAGTGTTTCTCTTGTATCTGTACTTAAGTAACATAATTGAGTTCTCTTTTCACCCACCACTGCGTAAATGTACAGCAGAAACCATCTTTACTGTCAACTCGTGAGTTTCTTCTAATAAGACAGTTGTAAACAGCTATAAGCTTATTTACCTTTACTGTCATCACGGTCCTGACTGTTGACAGTATTACTACACTAATAAAAATACTACTGCACTTCAGATACTGCAACATTCACCTGAGCTGACAAATCAAGCAGCATAACCACTATTATTAGAACATGTCACTAAGCTTAAATATATTATAATGTTGTTAATTTAGCAAACACCGATGTTTTTGTATCTTGTAACTTTCCACTTCAGTGATCCAACACAATTGCACAACTTCACATTACTACATCCACTATTGTTTGTTTATTGCAGCATAAGACTGTGTGCAATCTAAAATGTTATGGTTCACGAGCAGACGAGAATAGAAAATATATTTAGGCTATCATCTATTACAAGAGTGCAGTCAAACGTCGACACTGCTCTTTCTTATTGCTCAGTGCTGCAATAAAACGATGCACACTTAAATCAAAGGTGACAATCTGACATTTCTCCACCCAAACTCTGTGGATATTTGCTCAGATTTCTCCCGGGTCTCGCAGACGTCACCGGCGCGCTCTGATTAGGACCTGTAATTGCCTGGCTACCTTCAGATCGGTGACTCATGTGTGAAGAGGCTCTCGCGGAGGGGAGTATATACGTGGAACATGTCAGCGCATCACGAAAGACGTCACTCACACCATGAAAGAACAAGAGATCTGGAGTTTGAACTGGGTAAAAGGCGTCAAAACATAAGCAGCAGTTAGAGGTGGGCAATCGATCAAAATGTAGATATGATTTGAATTAAAGTATATTGTTTGTAGTGAAAAAAATACTACAAAAACAGCTGATTAAAAATGAAAATGAATGATGCAAATGTTCAAATAAGAGAATAAAGTGACATTTCTGCATGTTTGTCATCCATTTTACAGACATTTCACATTTGTCTGATAATTTAACTTCAACTAATGTGTTTAAAGACATGTTTTAACACATTTCTGAGAATATTTACTCCCAAAAAATATCGAGAAATTCATTTTCCCTTCATTTTTATTTAGTCCATGTGAAGCTCAGATTTAGTCCCAGTTTAGGCTTCTGTAGTTTTTTAGAATGAGCCACAATTTAGAACTTGTAAATGGTTTGGTCTTATTAATGCCAGGGATCAGTGTTTAGACCTGGTTTAGTCCAGATTTAAATGGGTTTAGTCCTTTTTAACTGGTTAAGATTAGATTTGTGTTTGTTTAGCCTAGAGCTGGAAGATAAATAAACAAAAATGTGATGGTTGTTCAAAATTTGAAAATCAAGAATAAATTCTGTAATAACTTGTAATAATCTTAAAAGCTATAGTTTAAGAATGAAAAATAAAACAAACGTATAGTGTAATCTTAGGGTATTAATTGATATTTTTTGCACCTTTGTGGTTAAATTTGGAATCCATTCAATTTTCTGCAGTTTTTAACCCCAACATTTTTGATAATATTGTTTAAATATCAGCGATAGAATAATAATAAAAGATAAACAAGACAAGAGTATATAATTTTTAGTTGTTTAGATGTAACTTATCTTTAGTTTAGTCCTTATTTTGCAACATTTGGATCTGTTATAGATGGTACTTGTAAAGGCTAGCATCTTTGTGTTATATTTGGTGTAAGAAATTGTTGAGCTTTGAACAGTAGAGTGTAAAAAAATCACAAAAGAACATGCGCTGATGTGAAGCGTGAACAGGCGGCGTATAGCGTGAGTCACATCCTGTTCTCAAAGTACAATTATTCCGGTACAATAGACGCAGTGTCCATTGGAAAGAAATTGATGCGAATGAGAGGAGACGGCATGGTGTCACTCCAGGAGGTTGTTGACATTTTTATTTAATCAAGAGCGCGACGCGAGGTGTTCGATGAGTGTTCGATGAGTGTTCGATGAGGTCACAGTCACAAGCTCGGTTTGTGAGTGGAGCCAGACGGTGAGATGTAATTACACATGAAACTGCTCCATGATAGAGTTTTATAGCAATATGTCGTCAATGTGAAATACTCAAAGATAAAAACAGAAACAACAGTCAAGTGTGTTTGGGTTT
The DNA here is from genome assembly GCA_019453435.1 of Rhinogobius similis. NCBI lineage: Eukaryota > Metazoa > Chordata > Actinopteri > Gobiiformes > Gobiidae > Rhinogobius > Rhinogobius similis. The sequence continues at coordinate 17,553,551 of CM033622.1, forward strand.
GGTAGCATTACATTTTTTGGTACCTGATTTACACACAGAATAAAACTAGAATAAAACTAGCCTCCTGCTCGCCCCTCAAATCATAACAGGGGCATCAGACTGGGGGGGGGGGTAAAGGGTATTGGTTTTCTTGGGGCCCTCAAACGCCTGTGATGTTTTTTTTCCTCACATTTTTCTACACTTTAATCTGTTTTTGTTGTAATAAAATGCATAGTGGTTGAGTGAAGTCTTCCAGAGACTAAATGCAATCATACATGACATCTGAGGGCCCCATCACGCTTTTAAAAAATGCTTACATATTAAGCAATTAACAAATAAAACTAGTGATTATAAGTTGCAGTTAGTGTGTTTTGTTTTAGTTATAATACGTTTCGAGAGCTTTGTGAAATTGGTCTAGTAATTATTGCAAAAACAAACAGCACTGTATCATAATATAGGCCAGGGGCCACACAGGATGTCTATTCATCTTATTCCGGAAGTTGCCGTACGCGTCGCCGTCTTGTTTCCGTTGTATTAGTTTACACGGAGCAGACGAGCTCAACAGAAAATAAGTTCTACATGGACTAAAAAGCAGTTTTCAGACCGCCCAGGAAATCGGAGCGTTGTTGATTTGTTGTTTGTCGTGTTCATTAAACATTTTAGACAAATCAACCTACTTTATGTAACATTTTAGCGGCAAGACTTTTCCCTTGTTCGTCATTAGCTTTAACGGAGTTCTCATCAAACGGAAGTGCGTTTACAACAAAAGTGCAAAAAACAGCAAAAGTGGGCGGGGCAGAATAAGGTGAATAAACTAGCAAGTTATTGTTATTAAGTGTATTTAGAAACCATATGGTGTATATTCTAGCAATTGTGAATGGAAAAATAACAATAATAAACGGATTTGCTGGAATAAACAAATCCTATGCAGAATCATGTATTAGGGGCCCGCCGTTGAGGGTTGATACCGGGGATCCAGAATTTGGTGCTACGTCCCTGAAAGATAGTATTTTACACAATGATAAAATCCATTCTAAAAATGTATTTGAACTCAATTCGGCACCAGCAGTAAACTAGGGTGCATTAATACTATCGTTAAATTTTGAAAGAAATAACTTTTTTTTCAGGGTCAAAAGTTATCGTATGTACCTTTTCTTTGGACTAGTATGGATTTTTTTCTTTTTTTTTGTAGTATTAGGCCTACATGTCAGTGTTTGGACAGTAGTTTGTTGAATAATTAACATCTATGAAAAATTTGAGATACTAGAACTAACTAACTATATAACGATTATTTCTGTTGTATTTAAACTTTTTAAATACATTGTCAGCCAAATAAAGGTGGAAATATGGTGACTGAAGGCTTCTAGATAGAGAATATTTATGAATAAAATGTATTATTGATGGAAATAAGCAATTATTATTATTTTTTTACATTTTTATTTATTGATGTCATGGTCTTTGATAGAAAAAGTCTCTTGACATATGTTTTTGAGTCTGTATAGTTCAGTTAACGATTAGTCAATAATCCATTTTTATATTCTGTTATTTTTTATTGTCGACTAGTCATGATTAATTGTTGCAGCCCTAGTCTAATCGCGGCATTTATTTATTCCTGCCACATTTTTACAACACGGTTCACTTGGTAAAAGGTTATTTCTGCTTTATTTTTACTGCGTTAGAAGTATAAATATTATCATGATATTTGTCTGTTGTAATATACTGCACTTGTACTCGTGACAGGCTTCTTTCAGATACACCACATCCAAAGTGGGAACCAGCAGGACTAGAACAGGAGTCATGACTACATCAGTCTCACATCGACATCCTCAATCCAAGATGGTCACGCACACGCGCTCACTAACAAAAGAGGTTTCTGTCTCCAGTAAACACTTTTGACTACGTACTTTGCCCTATTTGGTTGCATTCATCAGGACAGAACTTTATCAGGACTAAAGAGGGCTAAAACCAGGACTAAACCCAGACAAGCGTAAAAAGACCCGTAATATATTTTGCAGGAATGGGACAAGATCTCATGCCACAAGATCTTGTAAGATAAAATTCCCAAAACATTGTACAAACATGTGAAAAATATAAATTAGATCATTTTAATTTTTCCATTTGGCTCGGACAAAATAGAAAAGAAAAAAAGAAAAGAAAAAAGGTTAATCACTTGTGAGTTACATTTTGAGAAGAAAATAAATAGCAGTGTTACAATAACAGCGAAAATCTAAAATAAAAGATATCAAAAGTGGTGAGCCGGGCTGCAGCAACCATCATTTTACTTATTGATTAGTTTAGCGATTATTCTTTCGATTAACTGATTAGTTGTTTAGATGCAAAAATCATGTTTGATTTTGACCTAGATGAAGCTGAAGTGAAGCAGTTTGAGAATCCAGGTGGAGAACATTTACGGACAAAAGAGTACAATGAATTTACACGGTTTTTGCATAATTTTCAGGCAAAGGCAGCTCAATTTGAGTCATAAATCATCTTTTTGCAGCTTTTTTAGATCTATAATATTAATAATTTTAGATCTACAATTATTTTAATCATTAATTAGTTGTGATTAATCGATTAACTTGTTGCAGCCCTAATTGTGAGGATGAAAATGGTGAACTAAACCACACACTTGATAAACTATTAGGTCAAAGTCTTGTCTTATCTCGCTCTTGTAGCTCCAATCTTTCATCCCGTCCCTAATAACTTATGTAACACTTAACTGTACCCCGCCCCAAAGCGTGTTCAGGTGATTTCAGTCTGGAGTTGGGTGATAAAAGAGACGAAGTAATGGGTGTGAAAGCTTGAGGACAAACAGTATTTTCAATCTGTCTTGGTAAGAAACAGAACAAGAAGCACAAAAACACTGCCATAATCAGTCGACACACCTCTTCACTGCAGCTAACCCACTTTTAACTGGCAAAAACAGGTCTGAGCACAAACAAACTCAAAAGTCTGAATGGCCCTTTACCTGGCCTGTCCTCATATCTGTTTAGACAACGAAAAATGGGGCACAAGATAGAGATACTTTCTGTTTTGGCGTGTCCTAGATCAGCGTTTCTTAAGTGGGCTGCTTCTGGTGGTGCTCAGGCTGCTCTGTTCTTCAAGTATTGTTTAATTTAGAGTCAGTTTTGTCAACACTGATGTACTCTTTTGGGGTTAGTCGTTGTTAGAACTACTTTAGCCAGGGTTTATCATTTCTAACACCTGGTTTAGCCCTCCTTTAGACCTAGTTTAGATCTGGTGGAATACACAGAGCAAAATATTTACTTAGGAGGTACGTGAAGTGAAACGTTTGAAAACCACTGTCCTACATTATCACACTCAGCTGATTGACCCAGATGACTTCACTTTCACACTTAAAAAAAGCAATTAACACATTCTTTGAAACAAACTTCATTCCCACAAACTTTCCAGTGAGTTTAAAGACGGTGGTGACTATAACAGATTCAGTGTTGTAGTTATCGTCCAAAACGAATCACAACTGCAAGCAAACAGGACTCTTTTCAGTAAAACTCAGTGTGACCTTGTATGAACATAACCAGCTCAGACCAGATGACACAGAAACCTCGGGCCTCTCAAAGCCTTTTAAGGGCAATAGTAGGGCTGCAACTAACGATTATTTTGGTAATCAACAAGTCTGGTGATTATTCCTTCAATGAATCGATTAGTTGTTAGAGTCCGAAAGACCCTCGAATATAAGAATTTTACTCAATTTTACTCAGACAAAACTGAAGTGAAGGCGGCTGACGACATCCTGGTGGAAAATATTTATAGATGAACAAGGATTTTAATCAAAAACACACAATGACATGTTTCCTGTGTGTTTTTTGTGTAATTCCTGCTCTGTCTAAATAAAACCTCTTCTTTCAGCACATACAATGTTTTGGAGTCAGTGTATAGACCAGTTAACGATTACTTGAATATTTAATCAGTTGACAACTATTTCCATAAACAATTAGTTGCGATTAATCAATTAACTTGTTGCAGCCCTAGTCAACAGACTTCTAGATTAAAAAACGTTTATCATTAATAAAATGTACTCTTCTATGAACCGTTGTACTCATCCTCCATGCCGTTAGGAAAACCATGTCATGTGTTCAATCAACAAGTAAATTATTATTTATTATGATTATTTGAAAAACATAAATAGTTTTTTTTTTATTTGTAAGGGTATTGTAGTTCCAGGCAGGTCATTGTATATTCCATTTAATATAACTAACCATGATAAGATGACATTTTTCTTTTTTCAAAACTCTCATTGCATTGGGTCCTTCTGTGTACTCCTAGGGATACCCGTACCACAGTTTGGGAAACACTGTTCAGTAGGTAACAAGAAAGTTATGTGACTGAGACTGCAAAAGTGATTTATCAGTAGCTAATTTACTGATCACACACTTTTAATAGAAGTTTAAATGAAGTAAAAGTAGTGTTTCGAAGTCTTTGATTAAAACAGTGTGCTTACCTCATTCACTCACAGTTGTCCTGTGTTGTCCTTCTGTCTCAGCTTCCTGTTTGTTTGTCCGGATAGAGTGAGGAACAGGAATGGGACAGGACCTGCGCCTCTGTGTGGTTTGGACAGAGGGACAGCAGCTGCTTTTGCTGTGACCCCTCACAGTGGGGCAAGGTCACAGCCACAGGAACAGAACTCTACCGCCATCTGGTGGTGACAAGTGAGCATGCATCAGTGACACAATCCAGCTGGAAGAGAAAAGTCAACAGTCTCTCTGAGGAAAGGTTTGTAGAGACTAAAGTAAACAACAAATAAACACTTGCGGTGAAACAACTATAATTACCAAGCAATTATAGTGATAATTATACTAAGGGTTTTTAAGAGACTACAAATTAGTGAGCTGACAGTGGTGGTCATTTGTAGAGGAGGTAGAAGACTCTGAATTAAAATGTATTAAACATTTTTCTAAGTAACAATTTTAAAAGGTGAACCATGTAACTTTTCGATCGATCGAGGGTCTGCCGTGTGCTTTGTCTGAAATGTTTCACTGTATGTCATTAACTCCATGGAAACGCTGCAGACCAAGCTACAGGTCAGTTCTTTGGAGGTGACACTGCTCACAGTGAAAGTGTTTTTCAAGGTATTAGGCAACAGAGAAAAAAAAAAGTTTTGTCTAGTTTAACTATTGATTACTACGCATAAGTTAGGAGGACTTTACTGTAAATAAATGATAGATGGAGAAATTTCATTTCAAAATCAATATTTTCTTGCACTGGTGGAAACATTTTAGTATTTTGTAGTTTTTTTTTTGTATTATAAGATTTGGGCCATAGAGAGTGACAGAGTATTTGTGTTGCAGCTCATGTTTTGATGTACTGTAAGTAGACTTATGATGTTTATTTATGTTTTTTTTTTAATCTGTATTATTGAGATTTTAAAGCATATTTCAATTACTTTGTGTACAAATTGTCCTCTTTTCTTTCTTGCCTTTCCATTTAAAAAGGATTTATATGTTAGAATAGTTTCAGCAGAAATGTTATAGTGTATATAAACTATAAATATAAAGCAGAACAATATGGTAAAGACCACTTTCAATCGTCCATTACCGATGAGCAGCTCTAGATGTTGCACATTAGACAAGCCAAAGACTACATCGTGGAAATGTTTATGATTTAGTAGAAACAAGCTATTGTTTAGTTACACATACATTAGGCGTTAACAAAGAAAAAGAACAACCAAAACCATTTATTTAAGCTTTTATAACACACAACATAACCCTCTCTCGACTGTTTAAGACTGGGGCTCCACTGTGATCTTGTCTCCCAGTCTCCTGCTAAAGTCCAGCATCTGTTCATGCAGCTGAGCCTGGACGTGGCCCAACTGTCGCCCTCTGGTTCTGAGGTGACTCTGCAGCGCGTCCATCGGCACCACCAGCTCTGCGTCCGCGCGGTGCCTGTCCTGGGTCAACACCAACTCACCGCTCCATGCTTCCCGAAGACTCCTAAACAACATCTCCGTGTCCTTTTGAAGCCGCTCAGCCTTTTCATTGAATCTGTCCTTGTCGTCTTTGGCCTTGTTCATGTCTTCTGTCATTTGCCCGATGCGCAGGTGAAGCCGGCTGTTCTCCACTTGCACTTTCTGGAGTTTGACGCTGCTGTCGTAAATGTGCATCTCCACGGACTTCATCTCTGTCGCCTGTTTTCTGAGCTGATCCATACGTTCTGCACGAATCCTCTCCAGGTCAGCTTTCTTCTCGTCTTTAGGTTCAAGAAGTTTGACAGTTTCGTCCCTCAGCATCTCAGTGGACGCCCCCAAGTCACACTTTTTCATCTTAAATTCTGCTTCCTGTTTTTTCAGCTGCTCAAACCTGGATGCTTCTTCTTTCCACTTGGCCTCAACATCCTTCAACATCCGTTCTTTCTCTGCCACCTCTTTCTGCTTTTCTTCATACTTTTTCATCACAGTTTCCATTTTGTTTGTGCATTGTTTGATTTCGTCTCGACAAAGCAACTCTATTTGTTCATATTCTGCCTTTTTCTGCTCTATATATTGTTTAATTTCATCGGGTGTCATTGGATGTTTTTGCTTAAGCATAGCCTCTTCTGTTTGTAGATCCTTCACTCTCCTCCAAGTCGCTTTGGTGTTTGCAGTCGTTTTCTTAACATATTCTTCCTGTGTTCTCTTTTCTACCCTTAGCATATTCTGTAACTGCTTTTTCTCATTTTCCAAAATCTGTGTTTGTTGTTTTTGTTCGTCTATATTGCCACACAGCTCCTCTTGAGCCCTCTCGAACGCTTTCTTGTTGATAAAATCTGTTTCTTTAAGCTCTTCAGTTTGTTTTTGCATCTCATTGATCTCATCCTTATGTCTGACTATGGAGGCGATGCGTTCTTCCAGCTGCATGCTTGATTTTTTCAATAGTCCCGACACGTAGTCATACTCAGCTCTCACTTCTGTCTCCTCCTCGTCATGAATTTTGAATACCTCATACACTTCATCAAATGTGTCTTGCAAACGAGCACTGGTTGCTCTTGCGCTCACCATCCTTTCTTCAATAATAGCAATCTCCTCTCTTAAAACGGCTAACGCTTTATTGAATGCTTTGATCATCTCATCCAGTTGTTTTTGAAGTGCTTCTTTTTGGGCAGTAAGTTTTTTGTATTTTTCTTTTTCTGTTTCTACAAATTTCTCACACTGACTCTTGGATGCTTGCAATTGTTGTACGCTGCTCTCCAATTGAACGGTTTGAAATCTCAGATCATCCAGACTATCACTGCCATTTCTTGTACTTTCATTGAGCAACTTCAGCTCTCTTCTACTCCTCAATATCTCTTCTTTCTGGTGTTTAATCCTCTCATCATTCTCCTTGAACTCCTTAGACAAGTCATCTCTGCATTTGACAAAAGCCTCTGTCTCAAAAGCCAAATCTTGCTGCAATGTCAACGTATTGTGTTCACACGAAGCAATGGATGCTTTGAGATCTTCAATATTTTCTCTTGTCTGATCCAGATGAGATTGCAATGCGTACTTTTGGGTTCTTTCGTCATTTAAAGCAGCAATGACCTCTTGGTGTTTGGCTTTAACTGTCTCTCGTTCAAAAGACAGAGATTCAATTCCAGATTTTACCAATTCGTGTTTCTTCACAGTTGTTTCTTGCATCAGTGTCAGGTCGTGGAGGTCTTTACGCAGTTGCTCGATCTCCTCTGCGTTGGAAGCTCTGGCTGCAGCTACATCGGCCATAATAACTTGACTCATTTGGTCTCTGGTATGGTTCATCTCGTGCCTGAGCTTGCTGTTTTCTATCGTGGCCACCTCCAAGTGTTCGTGGGCCGCGCGTCTCTCCGCCTCCAAGCCCGTGACGGCGCGTGTGATCTCGGCCAAGTGAGCGCTGGCCTCCGGGGAAAACGCGACCCCTTCGTCTTTCAATTCCTTGTCGAGCTCTTTAATGTGCTCCAAAGCGACCAAAACCGCGGGGAAATCGGGGAGGCGTGATGCCATCTGAAAATATCTAACAAACCGCGTTTCAAAGGCAAAACAGATGACTTTTTAACCTCAAAAAGTAGCATACAAGCTAACATAAACTTTGGAGTTCCGTCCCCATAGCAACAACATCCACATTATGTTCTACGGAAAGTCGCAAGGCTCCAACCTACGCAATTACCCAATAAAAAATAACTATACACACTAATACAACATTAGCGATTTAAGCTAAATAAAAAGTATAGCTGAAAAGGAGAATATACATGAAGACCAAAAGACCAAAAAAAAACCCCTACGTTTTCAATGTGTCCAAAACTGAGTTTGGGCACGCATTTTGGCACGTTTTAAAACAGTTTAAATAATTCCCACCAGATATGTGCACTGTCCACGGCTGTCTTCACTCTTGGTGGCCGAAGGGCAGAGAGCTGGTCCGATATAGTTGATAACCATGACATGAGGCATGCGACTAGCTGCGGCAGCGTGGAAAAGCTGAAGGTTGTTCGGGTTGCCAGATAATACAGTAAATCATCATACAGTGTACAGTTATTCCATAGACAACACCGTCTAAGAACTATCCCCATCAAAAGATCACAATGGGTAAAGAATATCATGTCAATTATAATGCTATGCACATATAATGCTGATGATGTGCATACTTTTTGTAGGCATTTTCCAAACATTTTTGGAAACGTCAGAAAATCTCATAGACCTCATGGGTGTGTAAGAAAGTATGACATCGACATTTAAATGACAATAATGTGGTATATTATTTTCTTTTTTGTAAATTGAATATTATTTCATTGTTCTTTATGGAGAACTCCTGGCAGCAGTGCCACAGGCCAGGAGTCCCTAACCCCAAGTATGAGAATTACAACATTGACTATACTAGCTAACAATATGTAATAATTGGTTGTATGTTGTGAAGAGTCCGAAAACACTGTTGCATAAATAAACTACTTAATTTTTTACATTATATTACTTTAATTATTATAACCTGGCAACCACCAGGTCGCAGTGTAATGACGACAATGGCCCCAAAGAAATACGTTTCAAATCAATCTCACAATCAATAACGTAGATGAAATTCGTCTAAACGGGCCATAGTGAAGATTAAACTCTAATTGAACTGGATAAGCATCGTTTTTCAGGCTGTGGAGGGATTTCTGCTCCTGACAGAGCGAGTCTGCAGCCTTGATCCTGTACATGTTCTGCATAGCCATAGCTCTGAGTTTTGCGACAAAAACAGAGAAAGATGGACCTAATTGGAAAACCAAGAAGCAAATCCGTCGTGTGGATGTACTTCGGCTTCAGAGCAGACGAAAATGGGTTTCCACTTAGATCAGACGAAGTCATTTGTCGTTTATGTCGCAAGATTGTGCTCGCAAAAGGGGGAAACACAACTAACCTGAGAAGTCATCTGAAACGGCGCCATCGTGCAGAAGTAGCGAATACACCTTTCTCAGCCTCGCTGGGAATTGGACCGGAAACACAAGGTATTTCAGTGAAAGGGCTTCAGATATCTCAGATCAATAAACTGATGTGCTTTTGCAACATGGTGTTCAATAATTGGGCCATATGAACTGTAATTTGTGTAATTTATTAGATCCTTTTGTACACTACACATGCAATTTAATGGGAATTGGGAACAAAGATGGAGGCAGTGGGTGCAGAGTTAGATCAATATTAAAGGATCAATAGTAGATACTAGTCAGAATTATGCACAAAAAAAGTGGTTGTTGTTGCACAAAAGACCAGTTCTAACAGAAACACTAGCACAATTGTATTCCAGTAAAAGGCTTGAGTTGTAAGAATATGACGTATAAAATACTTAACATAAAACATAATTTTTTGTTGTTTGAATTTTAGGTCTTGAACAAAGCCACGAGGATCTGATCCACGAACTTCAGTCTCTAAGTGCCCAAACCGATACAAACCAGAACTATATGCCAGACGCTGTACTTCCGCCTGGAGACCCCTGGATCCACGGTGGACCGTCTAGAGCTGTGCTGTCCCTGCCGTCCTGCCTGTGCCTCTCTGAATACTCACGAGCGCACATGTCCAGCCCCTCTGAGAGCTACATCAGAGACATGAAGGTGTACGCCAGGTGCCAGCTGCAACTTGGAACCATGTTTGGACCATATGTGGGTGAAATGTGCAAAGGGCATGTTCCAGACAATCTCACGTATGCATGGGCTGTAAGTATACGGTCACCAACCAATATAGAGATATTATACAATATAAATATATATAATATATATATATATTTGTGATTTCACCCTGTGATGATCTGCTTATTTCGAGATCTTGTTATTGCATAATTCAATACTTTTCTGTTTAATGCAGCTCTATACTCAAAAACAGATGCATGCTGTCTACTTTTCCCCACCCACTCCTCCTATTCGCCAACTTTCATCATACTTTGATCATCATACAATGAGTGACAGGCAGATTTATCACTGTGTGTGAACTCTCAGAAGATTTAATTGTCTCTTAAAAAAGGTAAAGCTACTCAGTTACAAACATCTAAATTGTCTAAATTATCTAATGTAAAAAAGACAGGCTGTAAGAAAGTTGTGACCATACATTTTGCCATATCTTCCACCTCTAATCTAATAACACAGTAGTAATCAGTTAAAAATAATATAGTATCTGTTGTGAAGCTGATCACTGTTTTTTGCTTCCATTTTTAGATCAGGGATGAATCTTCTTTCATTTATGTCGATGGCTCAGATCCAAACAAATCCAACTGGATGAGGTGGGATTTACATGAAGAGCATCTAATTTTATCTATGATGATTGCTTGCTTATCACTTTTTTTATTTTGTAGGTTTGTGACATTCACCAGCTTTGAAGATGAACAAAATCTGACTGTCTTCCAGTTTTACCGTAAAATCTATTATAAGGTGTCCCAGCCAATCTCCGAAGGGGATGAGCTCAAAGTGTGGGTTGGTAGAGATTATGCCTCTCTTCTGGGTCTTGAACACACGGGTGAGAATATGAAGTGTCAAGTTGGAGACAAGGAGTCCTTCTTGCGCCCCCTACAGGACATCCAGTTCTCCACACTCCCTGAACCCACCAGCTCCTCACATTGGTCCGATCACAGCCAGTCTCAAAGTCCAATGCCAATAATCAGTGAAGTGACAAGCATCAATACTGGTGGAAGTCTTGACCATAGCTCCCATGCAGTTCCATCATCCTCTCTTGGATATTGCGCAATTCCACATCCTTACGAAAACAAATACCACTTTTTACCCGGTACAGAAAGACTAGTCTGTAACCCTGATCATCCCCACCCGCCGACTTCTGGTGATGGCAGCTTATGGTACTTCTTTGGGTTTGAGCCTGACCACACTGGGCGCCCACTGGACAGGACGACAACCATATGTAAACTCTGTGGAGATCTCGTTGTCTGTGGCAGCGGAGGAGTCCATGAAATAAGGAATCACATGATGGTCAAACATCACATCAAACCACGAGAGAGCACCAGTACCAGCAATCTACGGCTAAGTACAGGTACAGGCATGTTTCTTCCCCTTTGTCATTATATGAAACGACACAAGTGATGATGTTGAATGGTTTGCAGTTGTCATTTTGAATCTAATAAATATGAATTCACTGTAGCAGCTTATGGTGGCCCATTGTTTACTCTCCACTAGGGCACACTTAATAAAAATTGAATTGGAATTGTAATTTGAATAGACACAGTTAGAAAATCACAAAGGCTGCAGACTGCTTGAGGTGCTATAATTGACCCCACAAACAGCAAAACAATATTTTGACTAAAAGTGACAAAAACGTGACTAGAAGTGGCAAAAACTGTACTAAATATGAAATAAACATGACCTAAAGTAAGCAAAAACAATACTAAAAATAAAAATGACAAAAATGCTACTGGAAGCGGCCAAATTGCAACAAACACGCAACAAAAACCTGACTAAAAGTGACAAAAACGCGACTAAAAGCAACCAAAACGTTCTATCTATCAGCTCATATTTCTGTCTTTTTGTCAATTCTCCTGGTTGTGTTTAAAACGTGAACTTTAAACAGAATCCGGTTATTAAAACATAAATCTAATCGCAATTGCAAAACTGGTCAGAAATATTGCAATTAGATATTATTTTTTTAAAATTGTGCAGCACTACTCGTCATACAGTGTGGAGTAGAATGGAGTAGGCCGAAGCAAATGAGATCAAATTTATGCTGAAGGCTTTTACCATTACTAAAGCAGTTGAAAAGTAGCCTGCTGGGGCCATTTTTCTTATTTAATTAGCACTTCTAGGCATATAGTTTCTGTGGCACAGCATGACAAAATACCTATAGAGACAAATATAACATAAGTTGACATTAGACCATGAAAAGAAAATGAAATCTATAATCTTGCTTTACGGGCCCGAGGGAAAGGGGGCGCTGTGTGTCAGTTCTTCGGTGCAGCGTGTCAGACCGACTCTGCAGGAGAAAGTGCACACAAACACACTCAGCACGTGGTCCGTTTATTTACTTTAGCTAAATTGTTTGCATTGGTAGTGGTCCGTTCAGACAGATATATGGCTAAGGTTGAGCTGAAAGATGAGCCGATGGAGGTGCTGCTTTCTCCGCCTCTCTATAGGTCGAAAGTTTGGAAATACTTCAGATTTTTAGTGGGCCACAATGGGCAACATGACAAGACGCACGCGGTCTGTGTCCTTTGTAAACAATCGTTTAAGTACATTTGCAGCAGCACATCCACCCTTACGCCTAGTGTACACTGAGTCCAGTCCGGTCGCGGTCCGGGACCCGCGCGGGTCTCTTGCAGACGCCTGTCAGCTCCGGTTAACTGCGGTCCGTTTTTGACGAAAGCCACGTAGATTCACGTGGTTTCGCGCGAGAGCACTCGTCAAATGACATGAAAGCCGCACCAGACCGCTGCGGCGTCCGGCAAAAATAGACTTCTTGCGGATTCTTTCCGGAGACCCGCGCGGCTGCCGGACCCGCGGCCGCAGAGCTCCGAGGTCGGTGTGACAGGGCGCATTGATTTTAAGCACTTTCTAAGTCTTGCGGGACCCGCACGGGACCCGCGCGGGTCCCGAACCGGAGCCGGACCGGAGTCGGTGTGCATCAGGCGTTATTGAGCACCTGAGGCGAAAACACGACATAATAGTAAAGTCATGCATATGCATCTCTCCTCGGCCGACTGACATAAGTAGATGTTTTGTAATAAAGTGCACCGCCAACACTTCAAAGAACTCCGATCATTCGGATTCATCTCCGGGAAAGAAACCTGTGACCACGAGTAACACGCAAGGTATGATGGTACTTACAAATGATGTGATGATGTGTTTTGTACGCATCATATCGCTCGTAGACCTGTATAGACATTTGTAGGGGATTGACGATATCAACAAAAATGTATCTTTTTTTTTTGTAATGAAGAATATAGCTCAATGCTTAGACAATTTTCTCAATGAATTAAGATTGTGCTATTCGTATCTGTTACTGTCTAGAGCAGGGGTGGGCAATTATTTTGACGCAAGGGCCACATTGGATTTTTACACTTACCTGGGGGCCGGACCATTTTACACACATACTACTACACATAGACTTAATGCCTAAAATATACAAAAAATTACAACAGAATAGCAAAAATCATTACCTTTATTTAGTGGGAACAGTGCTGTTGATCACTCCTTTTATCCAATGCTTTAAAGTTTGGTTTTATTCTAGTGGTGGCTGTTCTCAAAACTGATTTTTAATGAACAAGCAGCTGCTCAGGAAACTATAAAATGACAAATGCACCACACCTAACTCATACAATTTTTTATTGAAAGCTTTGCGGGCCGGATCAAAATGCCAAAAGGGCCGCATGTGGCCCCCGGGCCTTAGTTTGCCCCCCTCTGGTCTAGAGGTTCAAGTATTAAGACCATAAAATTAACCATTGCTTGCCAAAGTTTCCACCATGGAGTTGTTGTTGATTTTCAGTGTGGCATTTAACTAAGCAACTTGGGGGCCAGATCTGTGACAAGGCAACTACACACACTGTAAGAATCCAGAATGCATGCAACACCCTTGAATAGATGCATTTAATGCCTACTTTGGAATGTTCCAGGCAAAGCAGTAACACATCTCCATGTAGACAACCAAGTTTTAACAGAGCCCCCATCAGAAAAGTACACTTCTTAAATATTGCAACTCTAAAAATAGTATTGTTTTTTGTTGTTGTTTACAGTTCAGCGAAATGTCCTTCCAGTCACAACACCAACATCTGTAAATTTGACGGACAACATCCTGTACTTCCTGATTATGGATCTTCATCCTCCCTCTTTAGTACGAGGAAAAGGTTTTCAACATTTAATCAACACTCTTCTTCCCCACAAACTGGATCTGCCTTCAAAAACCAAGCTGGACTACTTGCTCAATGACTTACATGCAAAAGGAAAAAATAACATAGCACAGATGCTCCGAACCAAGGCAGATACTACGGACTACACAGCTCCTTTAGAGGGTGAACGAAACAGGCGCAAAAAAGACGTCCCGCATTTAGTCAACTTCAGCGTAGATGTGTGGTTTCATACGTGGCAGGGCAACACTGAGATGTACCTCTCCCTCTGGGTCCACTACATAGATGCAAACTTCAACTGTCACAATCGCGCCTTGGCTTCTCAAAAACTCTCCAAATCTGGATTGAATCTAAAAGCAGTGGAGTCCCAAGTTAGAGCCATGGCTGAAGCTTGGGGCATATCCCAAGCTAATTTGACTGTGTTGGGAGGAGAAGGGTGGAACGACATTAGAGCAGTCCCAATGACGAGTGATAATTTGGGGGAAGCAAGCGGGAGCACCACGCATCCCAATTCAACAACGTTTTTGGAAAGAGATGATTCAACTTCACCAGTAGAACAAGAAAACAGGATGGAAAACCACACTATTCAAGGTCTACCATCTGTTCCATGCTTTTTCACCGCGGTACAAAGCTGTGTTGATGAATTAATTTCAATGAATGCTGTTTCCAAAGTCCTGACCAAATTTCAGAATATACTGGCAGAACTTTTTTTGGAGCCAATTCAAACCGGAGCCAACAGTGAAACCTTTGCTGACCATTTTTTGCAAGGTATGACCAATGAAGAGCAAGTGGAGATGAAAATTTGGGTTCATAGCCGTCCAACATGGAATAAGCTGTATCTACTGCTAAACACGCTACTAAAACACAAAGCCCTACTGAGGGATATTTTGAATAAGCTAAAAGAAGACACCTGTTCCGAATCATCATCTGACAATTCAACTTCAACAGCAAACAGCCATTCTCTACGCACCGATTGGAAAGTTGTTGAAGATTTGTGTCTGGTACTAAAACCTTTAGATGTGGCGTGTCAGACCTTGGCCAAAGAGGAGTTCCCTCGCCTGTCACTGATAAAACCCATTCTCACTGGCCTGCTCTCCCGCCATCTTGTAACTCGCCCCGGAGACTCGCCCATCCTGAAAGAGGCCAAGACCATGATGAGGTACAACTTGAGCCACTGGTACAACACGCCTGCTGTCAACCGAGTCCTCAATGTGGCCTGTGCCTTGGACCCACAGTTTCATGGACTTTGCTTCATGTCTGAAAAGGTGAGTGTATAAACTTTTAGATTAGCAAAGCTTTTGTTTAGTTTGACTTCTGAATTTGAATTAACCCATGAAATGAGTTGGGTAAAAGTAGACATTTAAAAGTATCCCAACATAAGAAATGTATTTGCTGAGGTCTCATCAGCTCTGTTTTGACTAAATCGGTAAACAATAAACAAAAATTTGCATATGGGTACAATATTACATTCAATGCTAAATATTACTTCTTCAGATTATTTGCAGAGAAGGTTTCAGAAAGTTTTAAGAAAAGAGTTTTCTTAAACGTTCCTTGCTATTTGCTTTTCCTCCTACGCACCTGTCGCCCAGTTAGGTGAGTTTGTCCAGCTACAAGTTCTAAGTTCTAAATTATTAGTCAAATAGATTTACAGTAAACTGTGAATGGAAGTGCAACCTTTTTTACAGTTAAATATCTATTATCTATCTATTAATTCATTTTATTTTGTTGTTAATATTTAAATGTGTAGACATTAATTTTGTAATTGGATCAAAATGGGTTGTGCTTCTTTGATAGCTGAAAGTTAGCTGAAATTCAATGACATCTTCAGGTCATTTGAAATCCATGTAATGTATCATATTCTACGTATGCTAACATTATTGTCCTTGTTATGTTTAGGAACAGGCCGACACATTTCAGTGCCTCAAAAACGAGGCGGTGAGGATTTCAAACGAGGATCAAACTAAAAAGCGCACAAAGAAACCAAACCACCCGAACAAGAGAAGCCCCTCCCCCTCCACACCTGAGGAGTCCAGGCGAAGGAGCAAGCGACTCAAAGACTGTCTGCCGATCAACTTCCGCGATATTGAGGACTCTGAGGGGAGTGATATGGACCCCAATGACAGCGAATGGGTCGAGCCTCCGCCTGAAGATGGGCTGTCAGGGATGGAGTTTTTACTGGGCGACCTGTACAGCACAGGAAACCGGAGCAAGCAGAAGTCTGTGGAGGAATCTGTGGAGTTGGAGATAAATGTTTTTCGGTCAGATAATGGGGCGTCTCCGGGGGTAGAGCCGTTGCAGTGGTGGAGGAGCAAAACTATGCAGCTCCCCCTACTGGCTGCGGTGGCACAGGCCTATCTGGCAGCTCCAGCTGTGGCCGGAAACGCAACACAAGGATTTTTGCAAGAAGGAACAGGAACTTCGAGAGGGAAAAGGTCCAACATCCCCCCAGAGAATTTGGATGCAATTTTGTTCTTGCACCACAACAACATCCACAAAACTAAACTTAAACTGTACTAGTCTGTGTCTGTACTTGCCTTTATACGGAGATTTCTACTGTATATAGCCTTAACTGTGCATCTTTTTACTTGTCACCTGTATCACTTTATGTTATATTTAAAAGTTATTTTACACGTTTTTTAGATTGTAGTAGAAATTGATTTATATTCAATTGAATGTATTCCATTAATCAGATACAAGCAATGGTGGGTGGCCACTTTGTATTAGTCACCCATAATGCAAAATTGGATTTGAAATGTCAATCATGCATCAATAATATACTGTTACCATGATGTCTTTGCTTTCTTTTTACCCCACAATCAACAATGAAAATATTGTCACAAAAATCCAAGAGTGCAACAAATACATTTTATGTTCAAATAGCATTTCCAGGATAATCACTTGAAGTTAAATATAAGTTAACTTCAAAAATATAAAATCCAAGTATTGCAATAAAATCTAAAACGATGCTTCTGCTAAAATTGTGCCTTGACAAACTTCTGCTTGGTCTGCCTTCTTTCTGCACTGGATGTAGACATTGATTGGGTGAATGAAGGCTAGTAGAGTGAGGATGATCAGAGCAATGTTGACCTGCAAAAAAAAAAGTCTTAAATAGGTTAATATCTTCAAAAACCTATAGTATTCATGTCATTCACTCACATAAAGGGGATCTCCACCCAAAACCCCTTTGACCAAAGCAAAGCATGGATACTGCAGTAAAGCCACGATGGCAGACAATGACATAACCAGCCCGTACAGCTTCCCAAAGTGGCAGGCTGGAAATCTGGAGGAAAAAAAAACATGCTGTTAAAATTTTACAATTGCAAACATTATCTCTATTTGAAAAAATCATGCTAACAATTAACTTTAACCACTAAAATAGCTACTATTAAATATTCTGTTTTCATGTTTCTATTAGTATACAGTGTCATGTGAGATTCCTATGTTCTTGTTCTGCAAATGTCCAACTCTTAACCATTACCTGCTTAATCACTTTTATATACACTAAACCTAAACTTGTAGTATGAATAAAAACTCATACAAAATATATTATTTTGCTGTAATTTGTTTCCAATTGTGTGAATGTTTTTGCCATGACTCAGGAGCCAGGACGATAAAAAAACAGTGGCTTAATAGTAAACTAGATTACTGTCATGTATTTATTTCTTTAATACACAGTGCAGCGGGCAGTCTGTCCTACAAAAGTAAAACAAAGTTGAAACTCAGCAACTAATAGGTATCATTTGTCTTAAAGGTACTATATTGCGCAAAGTTGACTCTGAGCTTTTAGTCATGTTAGAATGTGGTTATCTCATAAAAAACATACCTGAAGTAGTGTTTTGTTTCATTCACACAAGTTTGAGTAATCCTGCTTTATTAGGCTGTCTACATCTCCAAAGCTGAAAATGCCCGTTCCACCATGGAGGATTCATTGAGTGGGAGTTTAAAGCTATTCATAGCTCTAATTGAACTGCTTTTCTCTACATTACACTGGATTAACTTTAATTTGTTGTCTTTGCTTTCAAAATTTTATTTTGTTTCGAATTTCCAGGTCTGAAATGATCCAAATGGTTCTATTAAAGGTGTATAAAGTTTAAAAACACAGTGGAACACTTCCTGTATTGCCACTTAATGACGTTACAAGGTTGAACCGAGTTTTTTCAGTCTCCAGAACACAGCCTAAATATGAAGGATTTGTGTTTTTGTGGAAGGAACAACATTGTAACGTAGATAATAGTTTTAGGAAACAGGACAAACCAAAATACAGTTTTATTAGGGTCTATTCTAGGGTTCAGAGTGATGAGTGACATACATGATTGATTACCAAAATATGTGGCTTTAATCCATAATCAAAAGTGGGTGGGTGAAATCGAGTTGTAAAATTGGGACAAAATTGTGAAAAAATGACTGATACCTTAAGTTAAGGCAGGTTACTTACGCCACACTGATGAAGGCGGCATTTCCCCCGTAGAGGAAGGAGCGGTTGATGACTTGCAGAGTGAAGGTGAGATACTGCAGCGGGAGGACGGGGATGGAGGCGCACACCGAGAAACACAAACACTGAAGAGCCGTGAGGAACAGGGACAGCACAGAGGAGCGCAGGTCCACCTCCTGCTCAGTCTCACCTGGGACAACGCAACGGGTTAGAAAGGCAAATTAAGTATGTAGTTGTTGCAATTCTTATGCTATTTTTATTATGTATCTGTTTACATTGTTTTAAATTTACCATAAAATTATATACATCAAGATGTATGGTAAAAGTAGTTTAAATGATGAATTATAATTGAAGTCATTGTGTCTTCAAGCAAGACACTTGACCTTTCACTCCTCCATTTCTGTGATTATTATTTTTGTTTTAACTTCATCTTCAACTTTATCATAACTTCATTGCTTTATGTTGCACCTACGCCGAAGCAAGTTCCTACGTTTGTGAATTTCACTGACAATGGCAATAAACGGTTTTCTGATTTCTGATTAGATTTATTAATGATCATGCTAAATTATCAAAGGGCATTATACTGTGGTTAAAACAAGCCGCAGTGTCAATTGTAAAACAATGCAGTCTTTTACTACATTAAACATGCAATGGTTAATTAATTACTTTACATAACCCAAAACAAGGATAGATGGCTAATCCTACAGCTACCTGATCATAGATGTATTGCTAAGATCTGAACGTGGGTTTCTCGCATTGCACGCCAGTTGCCCAGTGTTCCTACTTTTTCAGAGGCACTGGGTCAAATGCAGAAGACCAATGGGGACAAATAAAATCTACAAATAAATACAAAAGGCATGCTGATGTTCTCAGTGTTTTACCGGGGGCGAGAGGCTTTCCCTTGTGTCTGTCCATGATGAGGCCGTTCCAGGGAGCGCAGAGCACGCCACAGAGCTGCGTTATGGCAAATGCATTGGTGTATTCACTTACTGCAAAGAACAACAGACAAACAGAGTTGAGTGAACTGCACAATGTAACCATTTCCATTAGTTATTAAGGGAAGACAGAGATTTTTAGTTACCTAAATCTGGGTCATCGTTGGCCAGTCGACTTATTGTGGGGTTAAGAGTTCCAATGAAAAGATAATGCCTGAGCTGCATGACTGATAACCACATCAAGTGCCAGAAGAAAACCCAGGATAAAACACAGCTTCGAAAACTTTGAGCTGGAACTAAATCACAAAAAAGCGATAAATAAATAAACAGCAAGAAAAAAATATATATATAATTTAAAAGTAGAAAGTGGGACATTTTGTTGAAATTACAAGTAAGTAACCTTCTTGTGGGGATGCACTGTCTTCATGTTCCTTTTTAGATATGTCCTCTGCAATCTGCTCAAACTTTTCAACATTGTAAGAGTTTGCTTTTCCACAAGTTAAGTTCCTAAAAATGATGCAATGCTATTAAAATGACAGTTTGTTTAGATTTTATTCCAGATGCCCTTCCTGATGTCATTGTAGCTTGATTAAATATTTCATAATGAATTTGAAATAATAAAAGCCTTTTTATCTTTTATAGTTTATTGACTCACCCATAGGTGTACTTCTCTGGTAGAGGGTAGGGAATTCGAGATCTGGGCATCAAAAAAAACGTCCTTGTGAGGTGAATGATGCTGCACAAAGATAAAGCGAGAAAGGAGGAGCGCAGGGAGACTCCTTGCTCATATAAAATCTGAGGGGGAAAATACAAAATACATGACAGCATATTAGGACCTTCAAAGACAGAAACATAGCATCTAGACCAGAGGGGGACAAACTAAGGCCCGGGGGCCACATGCGCCATTTTGGCATTTTGATCCGACCTGCAAAGCATTCAATAATATTTTTTATGAATTACGTATGGCACATTTGTCATTTTATAGTTGTCTGAGATTGCAGTTGCTTGTTCATGTCACTATGCTCCCCATTCCTTTTCGTTAAAATAACGGTACTATAATTGATGCGTTGTGATTCCAACAGAGGACACAGTCCAAAACTGGCCTTTGCAGAAAGGCCAAGTGCCCTATCTTTTCACAAATAATAACTCTGTTAGACTAGTTTTGTGCGTCTTTAACAGAGGGACATTTTCCAAACCTCCAGGACATGGCACAAAAGATGCTTGTGTTGTTTGGCTTCACCTAAGAACGCCACAGATCCTGATGACAGATGGACACTTAAGATCAGTTAGACCAGAACACCAAACTTTAATGCATTGGCAAAAAGGGACCAACGGCACTGTTCCCACTAAAATAAATAAACTAATGATTTTTGCTATTCTGATGTAGTTTTTTGTGTATTCAAGGTATTAAGTCTATGTGTAATAGTATGTGTGTAATATACTGTATTTAACAACATCCAAACTGTAAATGAGTCAAAGGGTTTGCCCATACCTGATCTAGACCAACTTGTTGAGTAAGATAATCACAGATAAAGAAGCAAGCATGATTTGATAATCATAATTATTCAGATCACAATATAACTGTAAGAACTATAAAAATAATGATATACCTCAAAAACTGTAAGCCTCCATGCGAAGTGCTATTTATCTGGCTGTTTATATACATTTTTACAATTTCTTAGTCAATAATTGATTAATGATAAAATAAAATTAAAATGTGATGTTTCCTCTCACAACAACACAAAAATGATATTGTTAGATCTCCACTCACAAATTATCTCTTTTATATTTATATTGCCCAAATTATTTGAAAGTTGATTCTCGTTTTAGTGAAGAACTAATGTCTAAAAAGAGTGGCCATAATGCTGTGTTGGAAATGAAATGCTGTTACCTTGAAAACGAGAAAAACAGCAGATGAGGAGTCAAAGGCACCATTGTACAAAGTGATGACAGTGGAGCGATGGCCAGCAAACAGGTTACCCACCTACAAGCACAGCAATCTACAATCATAAAAATGTAACAAGAGCAAACTAAAATGCCACAAAGCTAAGCCTGAATACAAAATAGTACGGTTAGAAACCAAATCTGGAACTAGACACTTATATATTAGCAAATAATTGGGTTATGTGCAGATAGAGCATTTTGGTGGGTCATTCCTTCCAAGTAAGACGGAGGCTGACAAAGTGTGGGAAAAAGAGCTACATTAAGGATGCACTATGCACAGTTTTTGGAGGGATACGAAACCTTCTATTCTTCATTGAAATGTTGAGGTCAGATTTAATGTTGTAACATGGCTGAATTTAAGCTTCTGAATTTTGTAAGTGTTTTTTTCACCTGCATGTTTGTTATAAGCAGTAGAATCCCTCCCACACCGATGCAGGCCATGGCCGGGAAAAGCATCTCTGAAAGTGCTTCATGAAAAGAGGAAAAAGACAATCTTCTTTATAAACTATAACATTCAGCACTTCACATCTTGTATACAATTATTTAGAGGCAAAATAAATAGTCAACTATTTAAATTTGACACAGCATTAATTCACTTACCAGCACTCGAGAAGGCCACAAGGAGGGTGCCAGTTGTATAAAAGAATCTGTAGCAACACAATAGACCTAGTTTAATCGTCATTTTGGCTGTAAACTCTGACGAACATAATGCTCTGGACTATTAGTTCTTCACTAAGACCTGTGCCAAACATGTCGAGAACTTTAATTGAAGAACATGTTTCGTTATGAACCACCAGGTCCTTTCACTCTGATGATCAACCGTGACAGGCAGTTGTTTCTCATCCAAAAACATTTCTGAATGGATAAATTGTCAGTCCGTGGACCGTGTCATTGGCAATTGCATTGTTATCGTTCTTTCATTCATTCATTCATTTTTACCGCTTGTTCCCATTAGGGGTCGCGGGTGACTGGAGCCTATCCCAGTGACTTTGGGCCTTGGGCGGGGTACGCTCTGGACAGTGGACAACTCGTCGCAGGGCTGACACATAGACATGGACATTGACAGACAACCATTCACTCTCACATTCATTCTCTACGGGCAATTTCGAGTTACCAATTAACCTGAACACATGCATGTCTTTGCATGCATGTCGGAGAACCCAGAGAGAACCCACGGTAACACGGGGAGGACATGCAGACTCCACCCAGAAAGATGTTGGTCTGGTCTGGGAATCTAACCCACGATCTCTTTGTTGAGAGACAGAAGCTCTGCCACTGTGCACCCCTGTAATCGTTCTTATCCAACAATACATCTTTTAAAATGTAAAGGCCAGTCTTTCCTTCCACACCTGCGGCTTTTACAAAGTATTGTATGGAGGAAAAGGCGTTTTTTTCAGAGCTACAGGAAATAAAACGCATCCCCTGGTTAATATAAACCTAACACACTAACCTCTAGTCTTGTGAGTGATAACCTTTACATCTGTGTATCAGTATCCACAATGTAATAAGCTATCTATGCAATTCAATGTTACAGAGTTTTTCTCAGAAATGTTGAACAAACAAAAGCACTTTCAGGATGCTGTCAAAGCTTAAAAGTGGATTGAAATAAGGAACCACAACTATATCTTCTATTGGGTTATAATTTAAATATTATTTGCAGACATTTTCTAAAGCAATACCATATTACAGTACTACATTTGATTTGTGATTAAATAGGCCCCAAAAACCTTACTTAGCTTGGTATGCTTAAAAATTAACTAAAATACTTTGCATTTTTGTCAGACAGCAAATATAATCATGCAATCATTGACCTGTTACTGTTTCTAGAAGTGTCCCAAACTATTTTATGCTGTCTGTTCTCAATGGGACTTTCCTGGTTAAATAAATGTTAAATAAAATTAAATAAACTACTAGCAGTGTTTGGTTAAGACTTTGCAAACCTCGTAGCAGTGAAACAATGTTGTTGTTTTTTTTTAATTCCGATTTCAGTGCAGCATTATCTACTCGTACAGGGTCAATTGAGGTCATGGAAAAAGCAAGATGGTTTCAAGACATCCAGTGTACACTTCATGTCCCAGTTCTTATCTCTAGAACTTTCAACCAATAATTTACAGTTTTACAAATAAAAGAAGCTCCCCACTCACATTCCCAACAGTCTGGTCGCTGTGGTGCCAAAGCGGTCAAAGATGTATCCATTTGTGAAGGTCATGAAGTTATTGAGGAAGGATCCTATGGTGAACACCAGAGAGAGCTGCTCATCCTGACGACTGCAGTCTGGAAAAATGAAAGACAACAATGAAGAATGGCCTATAAATAGAGATTTATGATGTATTATGTTGCGCTGCTGAGGGATTCCTGGTGTAGTTATAGATTACATCTCTAAATATTGTAAGCCTATGATATTGGGGGACATAATTTTTCCAATTAATATTCATCTGGAACGCAATTTGAATACATTTACATCAATCTTCGGCATCTAAACATTCTAAATTCTCCATACTATGATGTTTTTTTGTTGCTGTGTTAGACTTTTTGAGTCGTATTTTGCCCCTAGTGTCAGCGCTATGACAAGGGGGCAGTTCCAGGTGGGGCATTTGCTATTTTCACGGCGGTAACACTAGCCCAAGGAGGCTGTGCATCAAGGGGGATGCACAAGTACATATATGGTGAACGCGACTGATCCAATGACTGAGAACTGTGGTATTTAAAAGGTCGTGAGTGCAGGAGATGTTTGCATCCATGGCATATCCAGGCAAAGAAAGAAGCCAACGCTTTACAGGAGACAATTGTCAAAGAACAACACGGACTCATTTACAGGGACAATAAAACAGCTCTGAAGCCCCACGATGTAAATATATGCTGTTCAGCAGCAGCTGTGATCAAAACAGCGGTGTGTCCTGAAGCCAGAGAGACCACTGCTGTGATCAGCTGCTCTGAAGCTTCTGTGACCGCTCCCTCTGGTCCTGAAGCCGCTCCGCGTCTGTCCTCCCCATAAATTCCTGCGTTTTTTTGTTGTTGTTTTTTTTTGCGTTGCTGTGCATCCTCAGATATGAGCTATGCTGTTTAACAATAAAGCCTCATTTGTGTCACTTGAATAGGCCTATGATAATGTAAAGGAACTTGAAACTGTTCCGAAGGATAAATGTCCAACACCAAATATGTACAGTCACATCCCTCCAGCCTCCAGCGGCGCGTGGACACGCACCTCTCACAGTACTCATTCATAAACTTAGTTCCACCTGCTCTGTTCTTCACGCAGCGAGCGCTCACATGCACATCTCATTAAACTCACACAGACGCACACTCACACAAGGTGCGCACTGCTCTGTGTATTCGCTGTTTTCGCTAGACATGAGTGGAACTCAGGACCGAGATGTTTTAGTCTGTCGCAGATCAGTTAATAATTTAATGCAAACAGGCTTGTGATATTTTTTCGACATTTGTAGCAGATCAATACAGTTTTGTGCAAAAGCGCAAAGATAACTCAGCTAAAGCTATTTAACGCAAATAGTCTTAATTGGACTACATTTATTATTCTGTGATGTGTCATTTTGATTAATTGAGCTCATTAAGCTTGTTTTATTAGGATTGTCTGGTCCATATGAGGATAGTAACATAACTCCTGGAAATATTTCCCATGTTATGTTTTCACCGCAGTAGTTTGAAGTTTATTAGTTATGATTCTGGCCATTCACAGAATGCGTCACACCACGCCCTACATTTGCTTCACTCCACCTCGTATTTTGGTATGATCACACCTCTTGTTTAGAGCTCCTCAGCCCACGATGTCACTGTTGGCTCTGACACAAAACGTCATCATTAACCAGTGCTGCGTTACCGCCAGAGCCAAACTACTGCCCTATTGTTTTGTTTGACTCTAACCTGGAGTCAGGCCTGGAGTCAAGGCAGTATTGTTTGGACTCCCTTCACAGTATCGTCCGAAGTATTTGTCTTCTTTGAGGACAAACACCAGTGAAGCCCATCCAAAGAGCACTCCAGCGAAGCACAGGCATTCCACCATCCCAGAGGCCAGAGTGAGCCAGTACTGCAGCCTCGTGCCTCCATCAAACCCCTTCATGATCTCCTGGTTTCTTCCAAATTTTAATAATGGTCAAACCAGAGCTGGGCAGCAGTTTTGTCTTGTCCAAGGTTTAACTGTATGGAATAAAAAGACATGCAATTATTTTACAGGCTTAAGGTGATTATCATATTTTTTATTTCTGACTACTTCAGAAACAAACAATGATTACATCATTTTAGGGCAAGCCATACAAAAGTCATGGGACAATACTCAAATTAAACAAAATTAAACTCAGTACCACCAATACAAAAACTGGTCAAAAGCAGGATTAATATGGGAACAAATCAGAATTCAATAATCCGTTTACGAGCCTTGATGCGTGAAATAGAAGGTTTATTCTTCATTACAAAAGATATACCTGCATTGCGAAGCTTCATAAACATAAAAACAGAGTGACTTTTCTTCACAGCTACAAGTTAATCAACATTTACACTTGAAGACAAACACAAAAAAGTGAAGTAGGGAAGAAATAACATAAGTACATGAAGAACATAAGAACATACAAAGGAATAAAAAGAGACTAAACAAGAATACATTAAGGATACAAGTTATTTGAAGTGGGCGATATGACAAACTATTGATATCACAATTTTCTTGGAGCCAAATGACGATTCATGTGCTCTTTTATTTATCTTGCCCTTAAGAGGTTAATAAAATCATCCGCCTCGTCTAAAAGTTCACATTTCCCTGTGATTAGTTAAATCCAGGTGTCACTCACTCAGACGCAAACCAATTGTGCATGGGGGAAAATAAAATCTGTTTTTGAGCAAACAGCTGTATTCAATTGTGAATCACAATATGACATATAACAGGGATGAGATCATGATTCCATTTTTGCCCAGCCCTAATTTGAAGACCTTTTTTTTCTTGACATTACACTTTCTATAGTATTTTCATATCACAAGTATCACTTCAACATAATCTACACACATAAGGTCGATAAACCGTGTTACTTTGGCCTTTTGTTATCTGTCAATAGGGTCTGCTCTGTAAACTGTTGACTCTGCTTGATAATAGAAAGTCTAAATTCAGAAATGTCTCACTACAATACTCCAGAATGAATAATCCAGAGTGTGTAGGAATGTTTTAAATATGACAAGTATAAATCCAGTGTAAAAGACTGTATTTACATGGATAAATAACACTGCAGCACTAAATGACAATGAGGCAGCTTGTAATTATTCATCATCATCATCATCATCATCATCATCATCATGGGTTTGCCAGGTTTAGCTGCAGAGAAGTTTATGGCCCCACATGGACGACAGCCGTTACTGTAATCCAGATTAATCTAATCTACACCGACACATGGCACAACGTGGACACGCAGCCAAGAACGCAGCAGGTGGAAATAAATAAACATATTCAAAAATGCTATTTGCGCACATCTTGTTTTAATTTTCAGTCAGAAAATAGGTTGAAGGGGAAAAAGTACAAACCTTAAACTGACACTCGGTTGTATCCAAAGTAACCATGGCGCTACCACTTCAAAAACACTCTATATGAACTGTTACGGCACGTTTTATTTGCACCTTTGCCTCACGCATGTTGGCGTCGTTAACCCATGTTTTATCGCGTGTGCATAATCTCTAAACCTGACTCAAGAAATAAGCAAAATTACCGTAACTTCGTAAAGTACCCGTAAATGGACGCATTATCAACATTATGAGCCACTCACCTAACGTCACGCGCCACATGAACACTTGTAAGACGTTTCCCTGCATTTGGATGCATGCACGCGGTGATGCACGTTGCGCACCGTGCGTCAGCGCTGTCGCCTGTGCGTGCGTCTCTTTGCACCGAGTCCCTGCTCTAATCTGTAGCTCCAGGTGGGCAGGACAAGGAAGACTCTCTCACAAAACTGTCACATTTATTCATGTAGAAATGACTTGCAAGGGAAAACAACAAAAAGATGTGTTAAAAGATTGAAAAACAATAACAATAAATATAAATGGAAAAAAAGCTAAATTAAACACATGTGTAAATATTACCTAATGCTTCTTTAATGTTAAAATTGTAGGCATTTAAGTATAAGTATTAATGTGACCATTTCATACATTTATTTATCAGTACTTGTATGAATTGAAAGCAACTATAATTGACAGCAACTGTACAAAATACTGATTTTATAAGAACAAAAGTAAAAGATAAAAAAGTACACAAGAGGTAGGCCTCCAGAGTAAACGTTTTTAGTCTCTTTTATTAGCTAAATACCAAAAAACTTTGCCTCTAAGGTTACAACCTGACCATTGTTTAACTTTAACACTTTAACTTTATAAGCACTTGTGAGAGTTTCTGTCACGTTTGTCTTCTTCTTATTCGTTTTTATGCTGGACCTTTGTTCATTCTTTGTGCATGTTTAAAAGTGAATGTATCCTCAAGAACATTTTTTATCCTTTGTCCTTTTGGCTACTTCAGAGTTGTCTCTAAAAAAAACATAAACAAATCCAAATTTTGAACATTTATTGTGCAGTAACATGTTTCGAGTTTATAAAATTATAAAATATAAACATTACAACTTACAAATTGTAAAAATGTCATGGGGACAAACTAAAAAACATTTTCCTCACCCATTCCTATTGGTCAGCCTAATGTGATTTTTTTTGTATATTGTTAACCCCTAATTTGTGCTATGGGAGAAGAAAGCTCCAAAACTGCAGTTCTTTGAGTTCTCTCCACTGTCTGCATTGGAGTGTTTATATGTAGAGTTTGAGGCTGCATGCAAGACAGGCGGATACAGTGTTATTCATGAATCTTATCACAGTACATGGTGATTCTTACAGCTTTATGACCTTTTATGAGTGTTTAACAAGCTATCCAAACATGTTTAATGCATGTTGGGAGTATTTTCAGATAAGACAAGACAAAAACACATCTTACAGTCACATGAAGTTTACCTCTCTAAAATTGACCACAATACATCCTTTCATGTCGGCGCAGACTGTATTCCCATTTAAAGGGCTTGCCACAAAATCGGCAAGCCAGTTGCTTCTCCTTTGTGTGTTTCAAATAGTGTGCCTTCAAAAGGCTCGGGAAGCGATACGTCTTGCTGCAGTGCTCACACTTAAATAACACTTTGTTGGGTTCAGGTAAAGTCCGAGTATTGCCATTGCTTGGCATGTTCCAGTTTTTATGAACAAATGGGTTTGAGAGCATAGGCCTTGGTATGTTCAAAGAAGCAAAAGCCATATTATAGGATGTGTTGTAAGAGGCTTGACTGACCAAAAAGGATTCCTATGAAACGAAATGCAACAAATCAAATTAGGCTCAAATGTATCAAAATGTACGCAGAATTATAAGTGTACAATGAGTGCTTACCTGGAAAGTAGGCTGAACTACCATCTGACCTGTCTGCATCTGAAATCTTGTGCAATTTCCTAATTCAGAAATGTCAAATATCAGTCTACACAAAATACATGACAATTCATTACAGTGCAAACATTTTGGGGGGCCACAGCAGATCCTAATCCTCCCAGTCTGAAGCGATTTGCAAATTGTTGTCAATTGCAGACTGTGCTGACACTTAATATTGATGGAAACTGGCAAATAACTTTACAAAACTAATTAAACAAAAAACTATGACCAAATTCTGTGCATAATTCAAATCATTAGAATACTTCTGGTGAAAGATTTGTGATGTTGGGAGTAAGAATAGAGCTAGCTACTATATTTTATAGTTATTACTATTAGTTATACATGTTTTAATAAGCAAATCAATACATAATAGGAAGTAGATTTGCTGTGTATAACATAAAGAGAAACAATATACATTTATAGACAATTTAAAGAAAAAGAAAGGTTGAAACAGACAAATTTTTACTTTTATTGTTAGGCAAAAGTGAATGATAAATTGTAGAAATTAAACCTTTCGACTTTTTAGACAATTACAACTTATTGATGTGTTTTCTTGTTGTGTGTTCTCATGTGTTCCTTCAGGTAGATCAATCGAGACGTCTTGTAGCCACATATCTGACACACACTTGGCTGCACGTCTAAATGCATGAGCTCGTGGCGGCGCAGATGGGATCTCGTAATAAACGCTTTCCCGCAGATTCGGCAAACGTGCGTCCTCTCGCGCGTGTGCCAAAGTCGGTGATGCTTCAGGTCACTGGGATAACAGAACTTCTTTTTGCAAAAGTCACATTCATATTTTTTAATCTGCTTACTTGGAGGTAAATTCAGCTCAGAATGGCCCATGTATTGTTTTTCTGAACTAAAAATGTATGGGTTCATTTGCTGCTCTGGCAAAGAGAAAGGAGGAATGTCCAGCATAGGTCCAGCGTTGTTCAAAGGAGCGGCCAGCGTTTCTTCAGATCTTGCATCAAAGCTATCAAAATTGATCTCTTGCTCGACATTAGAATCATAATTATCTGTATTCCTACCTGTCTCAAAGCCTGGAGCTTCTTCCTCTTGTTTGACATGAAATGCAACCTCACGACTGTGGTCTTCTTGATTTGTGGAAACATCTTCATATGTTGTATACTGGGTTTCATCAGCTGAGCTATAATCAGTAAGGTGGTTTTTGCTGTCCCCTGGTGGCTCAAAGCTTGTCTGTTTGGACTCATCATGACTACAGTCTTCCTCCTCTCGACTAGAAGAAGGATTTGTGGAAAATGTAGCTTCTTGTTCAAACTTGCAGCTGGTTGACAAAGTCTCCTGTAAAACATAATACATAATAAAGTGAGATACATAAGTATGGAGCTAGGGTGTCAAATTTATCTGGTTAATCAATAATCGTGATTATTCAGGTCACAATAATATAATAAAAAATGATTTGCCAATATTAGAAGTAAAATTAAGTATTTTAATTAAATATTTGGGCCACAAAATACAACTAAATATAAAGTACTTTTTTATCTATCCGTTTTTGTCACATTAACATTATTTTGTAAATCAGAAAGATTGATTTTGTAAAGCTGGTCATAAACTTGAGGAATAATATTCACCTTATTCTGCCCCGCCCACTTTTGCCATTTTTTGCCACAGATACGCACTTTTGTTGTAAACGCACTTCCGTTTGACGAGTTAAAGCTAATGACGAACGAGGGAAAAGTCTTGCCGCTAAAATGTTACCTAAAGTAGGTTGATTTGTGTAAAATGTTTAATGAATACGAGCAACAACAAATCAACAACGCAACGATTTCCTGGGCGGCCTGAAAACGGCTTTTTAGTCGAGCAGAACTTATTTTCTGTTGAGCTCGTCTGCTCCATGTAAACTAATACAACGGAAACAAGACAGCAGCGCGTAAAGCAACTTCTGGAATAAGATGAATAGTATATATCAATAAAATTTGATATTGTGACATACCTACGCATCAATATATCAAACATACAAGTAAATATTACCTGAGCTTTGTTGGAAAAGGCGTTTGGGAATTTCACATCATTTTGCAGGTTTCCATGGTTATCTTTTGTATCTTCTCTGCTTGTTGTTTGGCTCATCTGATCCTGAGGTTCATTGTGTTCTGAAATGATAAGTTAAATCAAGGTAAATAGGAAACCATTTGCATATGTTGTAAATTCTTGCTTAAGACAAATCCAAACTAATAGGTAATATGTAAAAAAAAATCTAAAGTTACTTAAAACAACTGCCATGACCAAAAACAGTTGCATGCAAACATTAGTTGAAGTGAGAGACATTAACAAAAAATAACATGAAAATATTTAGTATATTATATATATATATATATATATATATATATATATATATATATATATCGCAAGATTGAAATGCCTCAAGATTGTGTAAGTACCCACACAGAAATATCACAAGAATTACTGAATACATTGTTTTTGCAGTACAACAACTGAAGAGTAATAATTCTTCGTGGAAGAATTATTATTTAACAGAATATTCTGTTTCCAATTCAATTTATTTTTGTAGCGCCCAAAATCAAAATCACAACAAT
This sequence comes from Rhinogobius similis, assembly GCA_019453435.1. Taxonomy (NCBI): domain Eukaryota; kingdom Metazoa; phylum Chordata; class Actinopteri; order Gobiiformes; family Gobiidae; genus Rhinogobius; species Rhinogobius similis. The sequence goes on from CM033622.1 coordinate 17,585,074, forward strand.
AGTTCTCTGGCCTCAATGGGCCGGTTTTAAACCACGCTGTTCTTTATTGTCTTATAATGCGATATTTAAATTATAATACAGAAAACTTACCAAAGGAAAGTAGTTTATTAGACTTTTTCTTAATTTTTTAAATTAAATTAAATTTAAATTTTTTAAACAACTTAAATGTATATGTTATCAAAATTATCAATAAAAGAACAATGAAAATCTCGTCTCGTTCTTATCTCGTGAAAATTCTTGTTACACCGTTAATAACAAATTACAAATACATTATCAGCCAAATAAAGGTTGAAATGTGGTGAATAAAGGCTTCTAGATCAAGAATATTTATGAATGAAGTGTATTATTGATGAAAATCAGCAGTAATGTATTTTTTTTTTTGACATTTTGAAGTATTAATGTCATGGTCTTTGTTATAAACATGACATGTGTTTAAAAGTCTGTATAGTTCAGTTAACAATTAGTCAATTAGCTATTAATTAGTTATCTATTTTTTACCGCCAATTATTTTTTATAGTCGACTAGTCACAATGAACTGTTAAGTTAACATTAGTTGATTAATTGTTGCAGCCTTAATGTGGTAAAACATGTGATGGTTGTTTTTTGCAGCATTTTCTTATTAATGATATACTCGATTTTAACTTATCTTTAGATCATCTACCCACCCATTAAAATAATTACAAAATATACCAGTCCTCCCACTTTTTTTTAATTTTATTGAACCAAACAAAAAATGTAACGTTATAATCTGCAATCTAAAGACTGTAACGTTGCCTTATTAATAAACATTTTCTTGAGGACTGGCCTCCTATACATAACAGTTTGCTATATTGTTAAGTGAACTCTGGCTATAATAAGCATGTTTACTGTAAATTTTCTCACTTTGTTACACTGCATGGATTACTTTGTGGTTTTATGTGGTCCGATGGGCCTCGTGCACATCAGAAGTTGGCGGTGGCTAACCCTTTCTCCAAGCTAATGGTAACTGTTATTAAAATGTAAACTATAGAGAACCAACCAATTCATATGTTAAGTAAATACTAACGTTGCCTGATTGTTTTTATTTTTTTCATCTTCATTAGGCTTCAAAATGTACATTAGCGTTAGCATTGACCTAGAAACAGCTCTATTTATCAACACAGAAGCCTCATCGAGATATAATTGGACAGAAAGTACTCAGATGTACAATGAGCAAGCCATTTTAAGAACAACACAAAAAAGCAAACTGATACTCTCTACACCGAGCCTGTTTTTGTTGTTTTTTTGGTTTTTTTTTTGCTGAGCCATCCCTTAATACAATTTCCACTTTAAAAGGACGATCACAATTTCTTACCGTCCTGTGGTTCGATATAAAAGGAGTCAGAAGAATGATATAAACTCTCATCTTGGTCCTCTCTCGTTTCGTACAAATCTTCGTTGTGAGTTTTCTCTGGGCTAATCTCTTCGCACAGATCAAACACCAGTTCCTTTATCTCCTCCACGGCCAAAACCATCAACTTCTCCAAAACGGCGGACAGCTGAGAGTGAAACGCAACGACGGCGGCCTGCCTTTTGAGACGCATTTTACACGATTTAGGGAGATCTTTTAAAATATTTGCGCAAAAGTGTCTGAGCTGTTTATGCTAACTTAGCTCTATGGGATCTTCTTTGAGTGAGCGCAGAAGTCAACGCTTCATTTACAAACAAACGGAACATGTTGGTGCCACCTACAGCATTGGAGTGGAAACGTAGAGCATCCTCTTCCCGAACCACGGATCTATTAAAACTGACTCACACATTTAAAATGAAAACAGACGTATTATGTTATTTTCTAGTACTTAGTAAAACGCTATGTATTATTATTTACATCTTCTTAAATGAACGATATCGATATAAAACTACTAAATAATAAAAATTAGGTGGGAAGTGAAAACAGATTTTTTTTTGAGTCAAGCCCAATGCAGAACAACACAGGATTACTCAAACATGTATGAATCAATCGAAATACAACTTTGAGTGCACCAATGACAGGAAATACCACTAGAAAATGGTTAAAAGCTCATTGTTTGTTTGTTTTTGCATGTCGCCTTTAACTATTAAAATAGTCAAGGCAATATTAAATGCTGAGTACAATTCATACACAAAGTAATTCAAAGTCCTTCAAAGAACGGGAAAGATGCATTGAAATCACAATACAAATAAATAAAAACATAGACCATGAGGCCAAATCATTGTAACATTTAGGCCTACTTAAAAGAGTGCAGATAAAAATCCTTTCAGTCATATGAACAGTTAAGTAGAGACCTGTACCTATCCCTGAGCTCCTCGCAGTCTGAGATGGTTCATATGGCACTAACACGTCAGAAAGCAGAAAAGAAAATACTTTTCAAATACGTCGATGTAATCCCTCATTCGTCTAGGTGTGTTCCATCATAGAAAAGCTTTCAGGGGTTGTCATTTGGACCTTGTTTGAAGATCGAGACGTTTCGAAACCTTTTCTTCGACACTTTTCAAATACATATCTAAGTCTAAGTCCCACATTTTAAAGATTTTATGGTAGCAAGCAATAGAAAACTAGTAGACTTGTGAATATACATTTCTATTATAGGTCTTTGAGGTGCTCATGGGTGTGAAGAAGGCTTGAGGACATGCATCTGTGCATTTTATTGTGCTCTCAAAAAATAAGGATTTTGTCTGATATTACTCTGTTTCTGAATTATTATTTTTTTGCCAAGCAGGTTGCCAGACACACCGGCTCTATATCTTATTCTGTATCGTGGGCAACACTTCATCTGATTCGTCATTCTTTTTTCTTATCTTATAGCCCAACCAAGTAAGATTTCAGAAGGTATTTATTTCATTGTAATATCATCATTGTATTGCACACACACACACACACACACACACACACACACACACACACACACACACACACACACACACACACACGCACGCACACACACACACACACACACACACACACACACACACACACACACACACACACACACACACACACACACACACACACACACACACACACACACACACACATGCACACACACACAAACACCTTGAAAAACATGCATCCTTTTTAAAGCGCAAGCTTGTCTCTTCACAGAACTGACTCATAACTTGACCTAGTAGATGACAACATACCAGCTGCTTGTTTCCATGAAGATGTTCTTCTTTGGCTGTAATAATATATTTGCAATACATTTTATTTATTAGGTGCCTTTCTGGGCACTCAAGGTCACCTTCCTTACAACAAACATAATATAAACAGTGACATAATGTTAAAAGTAACAAAGTCAAAAGCACAGATAAAATCATACAGTTAAAAGAGACAGTGCAGCTGGTCATAATGTTCCACAGTATGGCATAAAACTGATTTATCTCCATGGAGACATCAGACATGCAGGAATTGAGTATCCACACCAGAAATCTAGAGCTCCTTTAATATTTATAGTGTGGGAAAGCAAATACTTAGATGTACAAACTTATAATGCACATTGTAGCTATGAATCAAACCTTTCAAACTTTTGTGTTTTTTTCACATATCCATTTTGAATATTTGTGACAATCATAATTTTCCCAATTATGCGTTGACCAATATGAATAGGTTATGAAGCAGTTTTTGGCCTTGCGTCTGACTGACGGGTCCCAGCTCACCCCCAACCTAAAATGATATAAATATGAAAAATATGAGGAGGATTAGTCTCTCTTCAATTACTTTTTAAATTAATGTGTTACATTTCATGGAAGTTAAACGTACTCTGCTACATCGGTTACATTGGAGCCATCCAGCCATTTCCACTTCCCCTCTTCATCTGTTTCGCTCAGACCAATCCAGTAGTACTGTTTCAAAGAACTGACAAAGTCCTGAACACAAAACACAGTCCAGACACAACGCCAGCGTCATCATTTTGAAATAACACATTTCTCACATTACTATATGGTGGAATTGGGGGCCTACAACAAAAGGTGATCTATGTTACTTTTCTGGTGGAGGGTCCGTCACCTGCTTGTCTCCATTTAGATATTATAGATCGCATTTACGTTGTAGAATTTGACGATATCAGGATTGCAGATGGAGGCCAGGGGTCTGCATTTCTCTATGATCTATATCATAGAGATATGCATTTCTATATGTTTTTGGAAAAAAAAATCCAATTTACAATATGCAAACGTTGAACTGCATTAATATTTCTTAAAGAATGGCTACAAAAACTCATATAAATATCATGGCTTAAAGTTCTTTCAACTGACAACAATTACGTCTTTGGGTGTTGAATACAGCAGCAGAAAATGTGGCAAAACTTGTATGTTGCTCAAATAAATAAATAAATGAAATGAATGAAAAATTAATAATGACACCACTTTTTGAAGCTATTGCGAAATAACAGCTCTATTTTGTTGTTTTATGCTGATGACAATGAAGACGTTGAACTTTGTGCCACTTTTTTGTGGAGGAGCCCAGTAATTACAGAGAGAACCATAAACCAGGTCAACAAATCTGCAAAGGCAGCTAAACAACAAATTCTATAGAATTCTAACTTGTCCTCCAGGTCCATTGTAAACTTTACTGGCACGTTCCACAGTATGGCAATAAACTAAACAAATATTGCATTTATTCAATTGCAAGTGTTTTTATTTTAGTCATTTACTTTATTGTATAACTTATGAGTAGTAAAAAGTCATAAATGGACAATAAGAACCTCTGGGAAACATTTAAGTAAACATTTTGTGGCGTCACCTGCTCCTGTTTGCTGCTGATGATGATCAGATCTGCGCCTCTGTTTCTGCAGTCTTGTCTGCTCACTTCCCAGGTCTTTGCTTCAGTCGAAATGTAATAAAAACTCTCATTGTGTGATATGCATCCACCTTTACAGAAATGACCTGAAAGTAACATGTAATCAATTAAAATACACAATTTCTCAGTGCAGTGTTTATGCTGCAACATAACTTTATTCACCTGAAAGTGGAGAAAGTTACTTGTTAAAGCTCATAAACAATAAACAAAACAATAGTGAGAAAGTGAGCATGCAGTCAAAGATATAGAGATTATCTAAAAAGTAGCCTACTTTTTAACATAAAAAAAAGAAAAAAGTTATCGAAATCCTCCGTTGAACTTGATGATAAATGAGGATGATGCCAAACTTACCAAGTTCAAGTCTCTCTCTGAACAGATGTTGATGCTTTTGTTCAACATTTGTGTCCTCTTGATGCAGCTTGAGGCCTGTTTCAATGGGAAAAGTTCAAAATTCATTAATGGATTTTCTGAATGATAAAAAGTTAAGACCGTTAGAATAGCAATTAACATTTAAAAAACACATATTATATCTTTTGAATGGTCAAAATGGTGCCTTTAGATCGAAAACAAAAAGACTTGAGCTAGTTAGTCGGTACAGAAGAACAGAAGTGCCATGGCAGTTAGTTAACTTCTGTAGCTAAACTGAAGTATACTACTATATTTTTGACAAGTTGTTTTTATAACATAAGATTAAATAAAGCCAGTAGGCGAGATTTTACTATTTTTGTTGAGTCATTGCTGCATTCACGTTAACCGATTTTCCTAACCTAAACCCTAACCTAACCCTTCTCCTAACCATATCCATTACCCTGATGTTGGTCCTAACTTTACCCTAACATTGTTCCTAATCACCCATTACCCCAATGTTGTGCTGTTATAAGCCCATTTATCCTATTGTATTATAAGCGTGTGTGATGTCAGATCATAGGGTCATGCAGTCATATCTTATCTGTCAGTCATATCTAGACCTTCATCTGGGGGTGAAATACGCAGCCCTTCAATGATAACTTACTTTAAAATATATGTAAACAAACAAAACTAGTATTTTCAGGCATCTGCATTCTTACTTGACAGTCCGAGTGTTATGATGACGGCCAATAAAAGAAGACACAGTAGAGTCAAAGACAGAGAGACGGCCAAGAATGACCTCCTGCTGTAACAGGCTGAAAATGAAATGAAAACGTGAATGTTTTTGTAAAAATAAAGGTTAAATAAAGTATGCATCTTACATTGTTGTGGCTGTGAATTTCTCTGATTTTGGGTGAGGTTTTCCTCAGCGCCTTCATAAATAATCACGACTCTTTCCTCAGCTCCTTCTCTTTTTGCAAGAGTCACTGACCTCATGTCTCCCATTCGGTCCCATTCTTTAGGGTTGTCATAGATGCAATCAGGCATGACTTCTGTTGCTCTACCTCTGCTGCCTCCAGTTTTAATGACATTTCTTGTTTCTGTATTACTCTGTGTTTTCTCTTCACTTTTCACTCTTCCTTTTTACACAGGAAGGCAATGAGCCAAGTTTAACACAACAAAACAAATATAGAATAAACAAAAGAGAAGTGATTACATGTTACTTTCAGGTCATTTCTGTAAAGGTGGATGCATATCACACAATGAGAGTTTTTATTATATTTCGACTGAAGCAAAGACCTGGGAAGTGAGCAGACAAGACTGCAGAAACAGAGGCGCAGATCTGATCATCATCAGCAGCAAATAGGGGCAGGTGACGTCACAAAATGTTTACTTAAATGTTTCCCAGAGGTTCTTATTGTCCATTTGTGACTTTTTACCACTCATAAGTTACACAATAAAGTAAAGGAGTAAAATAAAAACACTTGCAATTGAATAAATTGATCGCTTTCTGTCACTTTTGTTAGATCCATTATGCCGTACGCATTTTAAAAGACTAAAATGGGACTGTGGTTTTGTAAGAATTATTTTGTTTCCAGATTATCTTTTAACTACCATTTTAGACAGGTAATGTACATCTTCTGTCATGGCTTTTTCAGATTTTGGCCCTAACCTCTTTTGGTTGTCCTGCAAATGGCCCTCATCTCACTTATTTAGAGAATGTCAGCCTTTATCATCGTTGCCACATGAATTGTAAGCTATAAAAAGTGACATTTACATAGGAAATACAATAACATATTTTTTGTCACAAAGAAATCAGCCCCTTTTGTGTGTTTAGGCTTTGAGGGTTGTAATATGTTGGAGCCTATTGCTATTCTAATGTCCCTGAGTGCTTTATGGCGTTACTGTTATTGCAGTCCGTTCCCCCCTTAGGGTATGTATATGGTCTCCTTGTCCAACCAAAATTCAACAACTTGTCTTGCCCATGTATTTGAGGTGATCATTCTACTTTGACCATGTGGGGGCAGCAAAGGAGCTTAAAATACATCACTTCCAAACCCTCACTATCAAAAACATCAATAAATTGACGTTTCTTCATGTCACAAACAATGTAACTCACGTGCGTCGTATCAAAAAGTGCAGATAAATAACTCATTTAAACTTTTCAGTCGTTATTATGTTGATATAATATTGTAATTTTGTGCTTGCTCCTCCTTTTGCCCCCAGCGGAGAGGAAGCGCAGAGACAAGTGAACAACAACGCAAGGAAGAAGATAGGATAGGAAATCGCAAAGGTGGGTGTTTTCTCCTTTTCATTGTGACTCCCCGTCCTGCTGTGCATACCGCTTATTTGTTTTACATTTCGTGCTGCTTGTTTCACCACGTTTGGTCAAGAGTTGGTGCATTATCCGCCCGTTTTTAACTCACTTTTCCGAGGTTTCTTTTGGATTGTATCAGGGCAGAAGAAGCTGTGCTAGGCCGACGTCGAGCTCAAAAAGCACTTATGGACTTTGAGAAAACACACTAAACTGCCTTCTTATTAGGTAACTATGCGTTTTTTGTGGGTAAACATTTGTACTAATACCTGGATTGTGTCTTTGCTGGGGAAAAAGTAGTTTGATTGAGGGGAATTCGCATGTTGTGGATGGACGTAGAGTTAGCACGTTAGCCTAGCTGTGGCTAACATGGCAGGAGCTGGTGTCGCGGTTCAAACTAGTGTGCAAACTTGTTGTCTATTGAAAAATTGCATGCAAAAAAATCATTATGAATATTGTGTTGAATATAGTGCTAATTCATGTAATGATTATTGCTGAAAAAGTCGTGATTCCTTATTTAAACAGCTTGTTAGTTGGGTGTAATGTTATTAATGTGTGGAAAGTTATTATAGCCCACCTGTATGCTTAAACTGGTTTTATTATTAGGCTTATATGCTTTAATTATATAGCTAGGATTTTATTCAGTTATAGATGCATATACAAATGGCACATTTTGTATAGTCTTTCTATGTTGTGTCATTTTTGTTATCTTGTAGGCCTAAGATGATCAAGAAATTGATTGGAATTGCTATATTCATAACCCAAATGTTATCCATGTTACACTTCTCACAGTTAAATTAGTGACTGAGTTGGATTTACATTTTCAGATCACTAGGATGTCTTACAAATACATTTTTTATTTTTATTATTGCACAGTTGTTTGTGTGCAACTGCTTTATTTATTTCAGCGAGTAGATCTTTCCATCTTAAGAACATTTTACAGGAGGATTTATTGAGAGAAGGTGAGCAGTAAGGAAGTAACCAGCTCGCAGTCTGTCACCACCAGTCAGCCAGGTCCAGGAGTCAAAGTCCAGCTCTCTTATCAGCCATTATTCATTGTACCCGAGCGAACGCCCTCTCTTACTTGAAAAGGCTGGAGTAACTGTGGTCCGTGATTCACTTCTTCAAGTCTCAGTCGTGCATTGTAGTAGTAGGTGTATTATTAGGCTATGGTTCTCTTGTTTTAGCAGCTGTCGTTTGATGTGGTGCCGTCGGTGGAGACTAGAGGAGGGTGAGTAGATCAGAAGTGGCAAAAGAGAGGGGGAGAGAGACTAAAGTAAAACCTGTTATATGAGTCCATGAGCTCTGCTGGTGCCGCTGCTTCAGTGGGGTGTGGTAAGGTGCAGGCGTGTTTGTTGCGCCTTTATCCTAATGGCTTCTCAACTTACAGTTTAAACCGAGACTAGGCTACTGAGAAACGTTTATTAATGCCTTCTGCTCGAATGTGTCGCTTGTATTTTCTTCAGTTTTGTCTTGTAATTTAAAAAAAACAACTATTTTGCTATGCATGATAAGATTGATTATTGTTGTAGTGTTTCTCTGTAATCTAATATTTGTGTTTGAAAACTAATAGAAGAATGTGGAATGGCATGCTGTGTACTCGTGCAAGGTCGCAGATTGCGCTGTGTCAAGCAATGTTTTGAACTGGAATCTAAAAAAATGTATTACTTGAAATGTTAGTCTGTTTTTACTGACTTTTTCAAGTATTTTTGATTGTGATAAGAGTCTAGATGTGTCATTGGCCTATGATATTTATTTAACTTTCAATGTTCGGTCCATCTTTAGCTTTACAGTGTGGACAAATGCCTGACATAGTTTTGTGAATACGATGATGTCTTCCCAGTGTTGACCTGTTGCAGCAGCTTGTACACAAGAGGAGTCTAGCAAGTTTTGACATGTTTCTTCTTCGAGGAAAAGTCCCCCGTTGTTCATGTCCAAAATGGTGGAATGTGCCTGATTTTGAGTTTTCTGTATCTTTATTTGTCCCTAGATTTACTGTCATTGGTTGAGAGTGGAGTTTTGCCGCACGGCCAGTTGTTTTAAGCAGGCCTATCATTTGTGAGGCTGCGTAATGACGGGCTTGTAGTGCACAGTAAGGGTGTGTCCCACTGACAAACTGAGGTTAAGGCTTTTTTTTCTTTTTTTTCTTGCATTTGCTCCTCCTCCTTCTCTCTTTCTCTCGCTGTCTCCCCCCTCTCTCTGTCTCTCTTTCGGTTACACCTGCAGCCTGTGTTTTCATTTGAATGATGGGCACGTCGCCACCCTCCCGGAGCAGGCACCGCTTTAGGACATGTGTTAAAACAAAACGAACAGAATATGACATTGTCCTTTAATGATTAACGCCCAGAACGACCCTAAATCAGGACTTGCCGCAGTTGCACATGGATTATACTTCTCAATATTAACATTTGGCATATCTTACAAAACATATACATTCACAATATTTTTATTTCTGTAATTTGCCCACCTCTACTAAAGGTAGTCTGTTTTAAACTGGCTATCGGGATTCAAATAGCAAAAGTGTCCTAAAGCCCTGAACACACTTCAGGATAATTTGTCTGATTTGCTTCTCCCCAACTTTGGATCCTCGTGAGCGATTTTTAAGCCTCTGCTGCACTCTTCATGTTTATGGGTTCAGCGTCACATCTGTGATATCAAAACCATGAAGTGCAAACAGAGTGACAAACACTGAAAATAGCAAAAAGGACTATTATTACTCACCTCTCGTAAAGCTATAAAGTTAATCTACAGCGTTCTCATCCATGTCTTTTTATCTTATAGTACATGGCTCCACAAATGTCCACAATACATCGCTATTAATAGATTAAAAAAATATTGTTTAAAAATTAAATGGGGAAAGAGGCGAAAGTAGACCCTCGTTTGTACAGTGTTTACGCTGTGTAGGTTATTTTTCTGATCCATATTTTACGGAATAATAATTGCTCAAGTTGAACTTGTATCTAAACTAGAAGTGCAAGGCTCTGATCATTTTGAACACTTTTCCACCAAGGTGCTTGTTCAGCCGGTTCTGGGCTGGTGCTCATTCTTGGTTGTGCTAGTTGCGTTTTACATCAAATAAGGGATAGTATCTGTTACCATAGTAATGCGTCGTTTGCTAGTTTAACATTTAGCATTTGTTTTGTTTTTTTCCTTCTAAATGATCCTTAATTTTTGTTGTATTTCAGCTAAAACTGACTTTGTTTTGCTTTCTCCATTCACTTTTATGTTTAATATTCCCATGGAGCCATTTCTGGCATTGCAGCTGTTAGGGATGTAACAATAACAGAAATATTGTTATATCGTATCCTCAAAAGTCTCTCAATAATATTGTGGACAGTCACAATATTAATGGGTTTCAGCTTTCTGTTTAAAGGACTTATACAAGAAATAATATTTCGTTTTGACTCTTTAATTGCTGTGGCAACGATACTAATTCTTCATTACTCTGAAATCCAGGTATAATGAATTATAAGCTTTATTGCTTAAATACATTGTTTTGTGCCAATGAAACTGAGCTAACTACATAAACTGTGATCCTTTGCCCCATTTGAGAGAGTGAAGAAATTTTTATTAAGCTTTTATTAAGCACTTTTATTTCTTAATTTTTTGGAATATGACAGTAATGATTCACACAAAAAAGTATTAAATCTACAATTCTATTCTCCAAAATGTTGCAACAAATACTGAACCATGTAATGAATATTGTGATAATAATGTACCGTGAGATTTGCATATTGTTACATCCCTACTGTTGACTGGTGCCGAGTTAGAACCAGTTTTCAGCACCAGAAGCAGCATTTTTTGAGTGGAAAACGGCAGAACCGATTCTGAAATGGACACTGGCCCAGAACCGGCACTGGCACAAGCTTAGTGGAAAAGGTGTATTGTAGTCTCAAAGTGAGTCCCTTTTCTCTAGTGCAACAGCTGTTGCCAGTTGCACTAGTTTTGTTAGCTCCAACTTTTGGCTCTGTAGTCTTTGTGCTCGGAGGATCATGAGATTTAAAATTGTATATGATTCTTATCAAGCCTGCGGTCTGCGCTCAACCTCCTGTAGTTTTCAGTGTGCAGCATTTAAAGCTTTGACTATAACTTTCTTGTTGAATGTGGGTCACTCTCTGATGGCAGTAATTCTTAATGACATCCAAACAACACTGGCATTTTGTTTACTGTAATAAATTAGATTAAGTTGAATAAAGAGTTGTTTTCCAGTAAGTTATATTTCTGAACACGATCACAAACATATGTGAGGTGCAATCTACTCTGAAATAAGACAAGTTTTTTCCCATAAAGACATGTGTGGGCCTGTAATATTATGATATTCCATAGCATTTGTGATTTATTAAACCTAGATACTTATATATTCTAAAACTGGTATAAAAAGTAGTAACCCAGTTGAACAAGTATTGATACTGAACAAAATTGCATAGACAGGACAAAAATTGACACTTCCTAAATAACTGACTAACAACTGTATTTTGAGATGTTTTAGGCAAGGGATGTTTTTTTATTAACATTGCAAATATAATTCAATTAATTGTCATAGAAGTACAGTCTTTTGTTTCCAAGACAGCATATCATACACTATTTATTACTGTTATTTGTGTTATGTTAAGACATGAAGCTGTTATTTTTAAATGTCATGTTATATGTAATATTTTTTAAAGGCTCACAAAGAGATATGAAATGGGGGGGAAAAACAGTACAGTGTCTGATACCTAAATCTTAACTAATACCTTTCATGTTTATCACATTTCTGTTGGATTGACATAAAAGTGTTTAAATATCATTATTTGGATACTGCAAAAAAATTGCCCAGTCCTAGTTTTAAAATTAGAAATACAGTCTCCTCTCCTCTTGTAATCAGTGGGTCTTCCCTTTCCACTCAGCGTTACATCCGCTTGGTGTCTCTGACGAGAAATCAGATCATCAATCTGCATCTGTTGATGTGGTATTCAAGATGGAGCTAAAAGACGTAAGCGCTAAAACCAGACTCCTAAGTGTGATAAATAATATCAAACTAAATTCAGTTCACAGCGCAGATTTTAAACCCATAAATGGGCGTTAAAACATGACATGAGAAAACGCTGAAATATGAACTGATAAACAGATGCAAGAATCGCATGCACAACAGAAACAGGCCATTGAGTGTTATACAATTTAATACCACACAGATGCATTATGCTGAATACCTAAAAATTGTAGCCTTTTTGATTTGAAGATTGTGATCTCTATTAATTTTCTTTCCCTTTTGTAAATATCTATGCACTACAACTGCTGCTTGACCTGGAATTGCCATGGAGTCTAAATTACATAGCGCATGTCCAGTGCCCACATAACTGAAGTATTTTCTGCCTCTGTTTTAGCTCTCAGTGGTGGCACATTTCCTTCCTGTCTCAGAACAGTGACTGTGGAGAGGAGCGCAGACAGCTGGCCCTGCACAGGCCCATGAGTGAGAGGGGTGTGTCACCAGTACATGTGGTCTGTGTCTGCTCTTGTGTCACACTAAAGCCCTCCGTACACAAGGCCGGGGACTGTAAACGTCCTACTGCTGACCACCGTTTTGATGTACAAGCACAAAAAATAATCTTGAAATAAGAAGTAAAAAGAATATTGATTGAAATTTCGCTGATCGGAACGGAGTCTAACTCAACCTGGACTAAATTGGGACTAAATTTGGGACTAAATTCATGAATAAATAGGTCAACCAAATGGGTCGAAACCAGGACCAAAAAATTGCCTCAGAGTAATTTCTTTTTTTTTTCTTTTTCTTCTTTTTTTTTCCAGTTTTATCCCCTAAGTTTGGGGGCCTAAGTTTGGGGGCCTAAGTTTGGGGGCCTAAGTTTGGGGGCCTAAGTTTGGGGGCCTAAGTTTGGGGGCCTAAGTTTGGGGGCCTAAGTTTGGGGGCCTAAGTTTGGGGGCCTAAGTTCTTTTGGGACAAACACAGTTACTTGAGGAGACACGTCTCTTTTTCAGTTGTATTCCTGGTTTAGATTAGTACTGATCAATGTCAAGATGAAATCAGGCCCAAAGCCTATAACAATAACTCAACCAAATAGGAAAGTCAAATGGAATCAGGAAAAAGTTAAAAGTCAATAATTCTGTGTCGAAGTCTAAATCAAACAAAATTATCATTGCACCAGTGTTAGCTGTTGATCCCACAGGTGAGAAGCTCTAGTCACGCCTTGGCCCTGATCTGTCTTGGTCCAGTCTGGATCAGGATGGCATAGGCGTTTGGATCTGGGCCAATGCTAACACACAGAGCTCTCTTTGGCCAAATGTGTGACCAGTCAACAGCCCTGAGTCAGCAGCGCAGAGCAGCCAAACCACAGCTTCACCTCAACTCTCCAACATGGATAAAGAAGCACAGGCGGAAGTACTACATGTGGAATTTACTGCAAATGTAATTATAATAAAACATAGAACCCACTATTGATACAGATGAAAAGGCTTGATACTCAGTTAGAGTTGGGCAGGATATCGAAAGTTAGATAATATCGTGAATGTTGTTGCGAAGAAATTCAAAAATAGAATTTTGAGTATATATTTTTTAAAGCTACAAATAGAGTTGATTAAAAAAGACAGTGAAGATGAATCATGTTATCTTTCAAATAAGAGTGTAAGGTGATACTTCACTTTTGTGTAAAGATATTTCAGATTTGTCTGATAGTTAAACCTCCACTAGTACATTTGAACACTGTATTGTCTGACTTTTGTTATCAGAATGCTCCAAAAAAGATTGAGGTATTCCTTTTTGTCAGTATCGCCCACCCCTTTACACAATACTGATTTTGATAAGTGAATATAGGTTTATCTTTTTTGTCAATAGATGTTAATTTCCAACACTTTTTAAAATTGAACCTATATTTAACCAGGAAAAACATAAAGAACAAATTCTTTTTTATAATGTATGCAAGTTTTTTTCTTTAACTATCATGTGGTCTTATACTAGTTCTGCTATAGAACAAACAAAGCTATTCAGGAAAGGTCAGTTGTTGGTCTGTTTATGTAATGTTATTTTATTTTTGTACAATCCAATGAGTATCTAGCACCAATACCAGTTTTACTCCAACCATAATATCAATCATAAATGTCTTTAACAGTTCACCTCCTCACAGTCGTTTCAATGACAGGTTTATTATCATTTATCCACAGGATCAAGTGTTGCGATAATTATGTTTTACTTTAGCTCCGGCTTATAAGTAGTTTAGCCTTGTAGGTTGTAAGCTATCCCACTTAGCTTGCTAATGTCCTCACAGATAAATGGCTAATGCGCAGGCTTAAAGTGAACACAGCCATTTAAAACTCTCACCAGAAGCTGCTCTTCGCCACAAGAACATTAGCGCTGAAGTTTGTGTGGGAACATAAATCTTTCTCTTCCCGAACAATAACTTGCGGAAAAAAGAAATGAGGCTCATGTTGCCAGAGCTCTGTTAAACCTTGCTCGGTGACACAGTACTTAATGACACAATATATATATTTATTTTCTATAGTAACTTGACAAGGTATTTCATGGACACTGTACCTGGGCTGTCACGATAACAAAATTTTAATTAAAAAGGGCGATAAATTGCAACAGATATCATCACGATAAAACTACACGATCACATTGAAACTTGAAACTGCCACTGACACCAAGAGAATCCCCCAAAATAGTACTATTTTGTATAAAGACATGAGCTGCAATGAAATCTATAGCACTATGAAACACTTTTGTATTTATTTGGTAATTATCACGATAATGAGTTATAAAAGTTGCTTGCTTCACTCTACAGCTTAAAATTGTATCAAAAAACAAAGACAAGGTTCCCCAAAGTGCAAAGAAAGAAAAAAAGAAGAATAAATATTGAGCCCCAAGTATATTGTTCTTTCAGTATATTAAGTCGGTATAAGCATTTTTGCGACAGGCATAGTTGTACCCAATTTCTGTCCATGTAGTTGAACAAAATGTGTGATTTGTAAAAGTCTGCTATGTGTCTTCTGCATCAAATTCTAAATTGTTATCATCCAAGAACCAGGAAATGTCTTTAGTAATGAGTAACTTATTGGCCCGAGCCAGTAAACTGGCGAGGGACATTGTGTTTCGTCCGTTTCTTGCTTATTCTTTTTCTCGTTTTCATACTCTTCGCGCCCCTTTTTGACCCAGTAAACATGCACCTAAAAGTCTTCAATGGGGGTATAGTCGCTGTTGTTCGGCCGGAAAAAATTTCGTATTTCGCGCGTCTCAGAGAATGTCCGAACCGAACGAGCAGCACCGCCCGAATCGGACCCCTATGAAATGGGACGAGCAAATTTTGCCCGACAACGCCGCGAACTCGGAACAGTGATAGAGAACAGTGACCCGAGCAAAACATGACATTGAGCGCGGCCCTGGACCAGATAGCGCCGCAGCGGCCATATTGACGAAGTCGCCACGCCAGTTTGACTTTTTTTTTTTGACGGAGAACTTGGACTAGGGCTTTTGCCACACGTGGGTCTGGCACACATTTATGCGATCGGGACACATTGAAATTCAATAGTAATCCACTTTTTTTCGGATATCTCAAATGGTCTCGCCGTGGCTCGCCATCGAAGAACGCATATACGTTCCTGTTTTTACGATCGCATGTCACGGCTACGCTTGACTGAGAGAGCTGTAATTTCAGTCACGAGTGCATAATTATGATCTGAATGTAATGCATTAATAAAATAAATAAAAAGTACTCGCTAGCGCTCCTACCTATTAAGTCAAACATCGACTTTGTCCGATTGGACGAAACTTGGGGAATATGTCCAGTGCAGGGCGCCATGAAAAAACTGAATTAGTGATATGGTGCATTTATCACCGTTGGCCACCAGGGGCGCAAGAGTGCTCACCAAATCATTTCAATAGCTCCTGCACGCACATGCATACTCCGATCGACATGAAATTTGGAAACACTCAAATGGCGTAAAGCTGCTTAATCCATTTATATGCTGACAATAACAATCAACCCTAGGCGCCACCTGTAGGAGCGCACTAAATTACAATGGGGAGAAAAACAATTACTTTGACTTTTATTAGTGAAAATTTGCAGACAATTCCTAGACGGCCTCCTGATCAGAAAAGCCAATGAGACCCATAGCCTATTTTTCACACTTTTGCCTCTAGAGGCCTCCAGAGCTCCCATTCATTGTCTATGGGACTCAGACTGTCTTCACACAAGGCTGCAATAAAAACAACTAAAACCTGCAGGACAGCCACCAAACTCAATATAGTGACTCCTTTTAAGGGACATTAATGGGTCATAACCGGGTATGTTTACTGAAAGCAACAAACAGCCTCTACAGCGCCACCTTTTGGGTGAGGCCTATGGAGAGGAGACACATTTACTTTGGAGGAGGCCCATAAAATTTGGCAGAGTGATAGTACACATAAAAAGCACCCTAAAACATAATTGGTGCTCAGTCGTCAGACCAACAGCATGGCGGCCATATTGATTTTTATTTCACACGCCACTTTAACTTCTTATTTTCCATTGAGAACTTGTCCTAGGGTTTTGGGCCTAGATCAGTCTAACATACATTTTCCTGATCAGGACGCATTGAAATTCAATAAAAAACCAGTTTTTGGAGATATCTCTTAGGGTTTGCGTGACTTCCTTTCAAATATTCGCCATCATTTCCTGTTTGTGCTTATCCCTCAGAGGCACTTGGACTGTGCCTACAGAGCCCAAATTGCCACTAATGATGGAAAATTGAATATTACACAAAATTGACCAGGAGCACAGGACCACTAATAACTATATAGCCCCTACAGTTCACTTAAAAGTGTCCAGATTGTCCGATTGACACCACATTAGGGGACATGATTCTTTGCTATATAAGATGCAAAAAAGTCAATGAGACCCATGGCCTATTTTTCACACTTTTGCCTCTAGAGGCCTCCAGAGCTCCCATTCATTGTCTATGGGACTCAGACTATCTTCACACAAGGCTGCAATAAAAACAACTAAAACCTGCAGGACAGCCACCAAACTCAATACAGTGACTCCTTTTAAGAGACATTAATGGATCATAACCGTATTTTTCCTGAAACTAATAAACAGCCTCTACAGCCACCTTTTGGGTGAGGCCAAGAGAGAGATACATTTACTTTGGAGGAGGCCCATAAAATTTGGCACAGTGATAGTACACATGAAAAGCACCCTAAAACATAATTGGTGCTCAGTCATCAGACCAACGAGATGGCGGCCATATTGATTTTTATTTTAAACGCTACTTTAAGTTTTCGCTTTCCATTGAGAACTTGTCCTAGGGTTTTGGGCCTAGATCAGTCTAACATACATGCGTTCTGATCAGGACGCATTGAAATTCAATAAAACCAACTTTTTGGAGATATCTAACGTAGGGTTTGGCGTGACTTCCTGTCAAATATCGCCATCATTTCCTGTTTTGTGCTTATCCCTCAGAGGCACTTGGACTGTGCCTACAGAGCCCAAATTGCCACCAATGATGGAAAATTGAATATTACACAAAATTGACCAGGGAGCACAGGACCACTAATAACTATAGCGCCCCCTACAGTTCACTTAAAAGTGTCCAGATTGTCCGATTGACACCAAATTTTGGGACATGATTCTTGGCTATATAAGATGCAAAAAAGTCAATGGGACCCATGGTCTATTTTTCACAGTTTTGCCTCTAGAGGCCTCCAGAGCTCCCATTCATTGTCTATGGGACTCAGACTGTCTTCACACAAGGCTGCAATAAAAAACAACTAAAACCTGCAGGACAGCCACCAAACTTAATATAGTGACTCCTTTTAAGGGACATTAATGGGTCATAACCGTATTTTTCCTGAAACTAATAAACAGCCTCTACAGCGCCACCTTTTGGGTGAGGCCTATGGAGAGGGAGACGCATTTACTTTGGAGGAGGCCCATAAAATTTGGCACAGTGATAGTACACATAAAAAGCACCCTAAAACAAAATTGGTGCTCAGTCATAAGACCAACGAGAAGGCGGCCATATTGATTTTTATTTTAAACGCCACTTTAAGTTTTCGTTTTCCATTGAGAACTTGTCCTAGGGTTTACACATTCCTGATCAGGACGCATTGAAATTCAATAAAAAACAATTTTTGGAGATATCTCGTAGGGTTTGCGCGTGACTTCCTGTCAAACACATATTCCCAATGCATTTCCTATGAGACATGTCACAAGTCTATGGAGAGGCCAAAATTATTTCCAGCAAAGTCAGTGAAACTCGGCAGACACATTATTTCTAGCATTCCGATCGAAAAAGTCAATTACATCGAAGTCAGGTTTTGAGCGGTTTTGCCACTTCTGGAGAGCAGTGCCCGCCAATGCACTTCTATACGTCGAGGCTGCGTGGGAAGGCGGTCGCGTGCGGGGCGAGGGCCATCATCGCCGCTTTGCGGCTTTAATTAGTTTTGTTTTCCCACTTACTTTTAAAAGAAACAAGAACAAACAGGCAGTGAATAATTAGGACGCTAATTAGAATGCTAATAGGAGTTAAATGTACATTTAAAAATCAGGTACAGCATCTTTAAAATCATTGTAAACTCTAACTAATGACAGAAGAGTTATAAAAACAGTTTTATTTGTTTGTGGTCAGCTGATGTGATTTACTCTGAATACAATACTCAAGGCCAGAAATGCAGACACAAATTGCTAACCACCAACTACGACCACGATTTGAAAGTTTATTCTTTCAAAAATCATTAAGATTAGATTCAGGTGTTCATTTTTTTTTTTTGAATTGGCTGAAAATGAAGTTGATCATTGGGATTATTTGTGTCACAATATAACTGAGTAAGATAAGAAATAATAATTGAGAGCATTTTAGAAGAAAAAACAATTCAATTCTTCCAAAAAGTAAACCAAAATGATTAATTGTATCCCAATTGTGATTTTGATTCATTGTGCAGTCGTAATGTAATGTGTTTTATCTTTCTGTTTATGAACTTTACTATTCAGATTACTATTCAGTTTTATTTAATAAAATTATTATAATTCTTGAGGAATGATGAACTATTAGACAGGAACACAGGAATGAAAGTGAAAGTTGCTGTTACGGCGTCTTGTCACACTAATCATAAGACTAACACTTGACATTGAAATCCTAGTTGAACATGAGGTCATATTATAGTCCTAGTTTAGTTCTTGTTGAAGTCATGGTTTAGCCTGTGGTGTTTTGTAAAAGTTTTACCAATGCAAATAAAGTCTAAGTTTAGTTATATCAAAGGATGTCCAAAATCACAACTTATTTATCAAATTGCTTTGGTTCAGACATCGCAGCGTTGTGCAGTCCTGCAGTTTTATTGATGGCGATTGGCCTGGTGTTGGGCTGTTTAATTCCGATTGTATGATACGGGTCAGTACATAGGGTAATGATATATCTGTATTGTATTATAACAGTTGTAAGGTTCAACATCTTTGTATTTTCCTTGTTGATACCATATGATTGATACAGGAATCTTGGCTGCTGCTGCCCCCATCTGAGGTAACATCACTGTTTGGAAACTGGAACCAACAGTTTTGATTGAGCTTGTGCTGAGACTGAAGTGCTTAAGAGTAAAAGTAAAAGTGTTTTTGAATGAAGGATGAGCGGAGCACAGAGGAGAGTGAAGGTGTCTCTTTAGTCTGAGCAGAGGAGGCAGGACGTGACACGCAGAGTTCCCCTGGAATGTGTGACAATGGTTCTGCGTGAGAGAGATTTACAAGGCTCCTGTCAAAGAGTTTGTACAACTGAAGAAAAGCAACAAAAGATGGGAGCTTTGGTTTACCGGCAAACTCCATCACTCTGATCATGTTGAATAAACAAATAAACATTTAAAGGTAGACGTGGGAGATTTCTCATAAAACACTGTATCACAATAATAAATAATAATAGAAATATACGTTTTTGTCATCTTCGCCCAGCCTTAGTGCCTTGTGAGAGTTGGAGTTAAACTACATATAATTAAAAACAACGAATCATATTCATGGGTTTCAGCGTATATGTGACACTTGGAGAAGTTTTGACCATAGACATTCATAGACACGAAATTCTCTGTCCGTTGCTCAAACACCACTTTGCTGCCGATGCTACCCGGACTTGCGTCAAAGCGAACGCTCCTACACAAACAAATGAATGGAGAAGCTGATCCCTATATTAAAGTTTTATTTCATGAGATTTATGCCATTTATCTGCTCTCCTCTCCAGTCACATGTAAAAGAGGATGTTTTGTGTTCATTAGATACTCACCAGAAGTGTACAAGTTCAGAAATCTCAACTTAAAGTCAGTTAGCCTTTAGCTCAGATTACAGTTTTACATGGTAATTATTATCTGAAATAAAATGCCAAAAGGTTTACACATTGAACATTGACTTGTAACGAGGCTTTGACCCCTTGTAAATGTGCTCGATGGGTTGGTGCCAGCTGACACTCTCTGAATTATTCAGAACTTGCGCGTTTTGTCTGCTAATGCTAACAGCTATAGGGAAAATACATGATACTTCCGCTGGAGTCCTTCAAATCGCACCAGACTAGCCGCGTTGCTTAAGTGGTTGTTAGCAAGAGTATTGAACGCCATGTCTATTTATTTATGTCTACGGTTTTGACCATTGCAAAGATAAAGTATTTTGTTTAGAGTTTTTAATTGTTGCGGCGGCACTGCTCTTTTTCCCTCTAAAACCCATACATAAAAGGCAGTTATTGAACTTGTTTGGTAAGATGTGCATGTCTGGACAATACTAATTTCCCACATCAGATATGTTATTAGGATATAGTTTGGGACAGTTTTAGCCAGTTGATTTGGATTGCACTTTCACTATACTTTATTAACAGAGAAAGAAGTGAAAGATGGTAAAATTATTTTCCTGTATTGTCCAGTCAAGGTGTTAAGATGAATCCGTTAATCAATAATCATGAATATCCAGGAACTAAAAAAAAATTGAAGACAATTTAAAAAGAAACAATAAGTCATATCAATTCAATCGATATCCGAAAAAGTAAACCTAATTTTATTCTGCCTTGTTCCTTGCGGATGAATTCAGAAGTTTGAAATAAATAACTAACATTTATGGAATATATATTGTATCATCCCTGTTGTTCTTCGGACCTCTTTGCTCTGGTCTCTTCTGCTTTGTCTCTGTCTATCCTTCACTCAGCTGCAGTTTTTCAGTCTCAAACAGCGCTCTTTGTTGGTGCTGCCAGACTGCGATCAGATCGACATGACTCAGAGGACTTTGATGTAGAAAATGCTTTTTGTGGAGATGAGCGACGCAAATGTCATCCGGTGATTAGCCTCATTCCTCTGTGTTCAGCGACAGGACGTCCTCTCTGTGGATTCTGATGTATGACTGATGCCTCTCAGATAAACTGCAATTAATTGAATAATAAACAAATCGAGATCCGAGTTTCAAATGGTTAATAGTCTAATTTTTAATGATCTGTCAATAAAAGCATAAATGGAATAGAATAAATTGGACTTTTCTTGGTTAAATGGCACCGAAATTTAACTTTGAAAGCCATATTCAAATGTACAAATGCAGAATCATGTTAAATGCACATATTTTTTACTCAAATTTCTGTTTATTTTGACTTCAGCAGTATCAGAACAACAGCCTTCTTGCATACAATGATTACATGTTTACACCATGTCCTTTTCTGGCAGTCTATTTATCCAGTCTTGATAATAGCACTGCTCAGGGTTAACACTGAGGTTAGTGTTGAAAAGATTAAGGACATTTTGTTGACTATAGATTGTAACTTAAATTTGCTGTTCTGTCTCTTTCTGGGATGAAGACGGTGCTAACAAGCTCCTTGCGCTGCTGTCATCAGTCTCACTTCCTCTATTTTTAACCTGCAGCTGAAGGTGAAGAATCCAAATTATATCCACAGGAGAGATGTCAGCCTCTGCTCATCTGTTTGCACAGGATCAGACGTGAAGATTTATGCTGCGTTATGTAACCTGTGGAGAAGTTTCAATTGTACAAGTCTTGGTTCTTACTCATTACTTTGGCTGCAATTAAACATTGAGAAATTGGAACAAAGAAACTATCATAGTGGGGTAGTTTTTAGAGTATCGGCTATCGGACAATATTGTTTAGGCTAAAACTGAATACGGAAAATAAGAGTTGTATGTGTATTGTATATTTAGACTTATAATTAAAGGTCGAACTATGACTGAAAGCTTCTAGATAAAAAATAATGATGAAAATCCATTTTGATTGAATAATGTCACTGTCTTTGTTAGAAAACATCTTTTGATGTGTTTGTATAGTCCAGTTAATGATTATGATTGTTAATTATGATAGTTGAATATTTTTTAATGGTCTACTAGTCACGATTAATAGTTGCAGCCCTAGAGAGCGGAGATGTTATGGATATTTAAAAATATTTTTTGTATCAGAATCATAAAAATTTTTTTTTTTTTTTTTTTTTTCAATTTTTTGATTATTATTTTTTTCTTCAAAAACCAACAAGTGAATACACAGAACAAAACCAGAGAGTGAAAGACAAAATCACAAAAGGAGACTACACCTGTGTAGTGTAATCTGTGGACAATTGACTTGACAGTAACAGAGTTAGTTGTCATTTCCAATCAAATAAACAAAATCCGTCCCTCAACCCAAAAATATCAGCAAAGCTTATGAGGTCTTGGCCGCTCGGATCTATAGAAACTTTGATGTCTTTGTCATTTGTCATGGCTTATGGTATGATAAAAAGAACAATAACCACGCACTGGTTGTAATAACTTTTTGTAAGTAAGTCATTTGTTGCTTTTAGATTGGGAAAATATCTATACATTGCACTGTTATCTGGAAATACGTTTCACTGAGAACCTTATCTTACTGATGCTGTTTGCTCTGGGCCCTCGTGCTGAATACAATGCATTATATTGATGTCTATTTCTGCAGTGTGAAGCCAGTGCGCCACGTTAAATCCACAATGACACTTTGTTCGTTTTGTGTGAGTCAGTGCTTTATTTCAACTGTTTAATCCGTTCCAGCTTGTTCTTCTTCTTCGTGATCTTGAGTGTGTGCCGTTACTGCCACAGTGCCCTGTTGTGGTCAGGCAGACACATGACACGTATCGCACAGACAAAGCTCTCTGTGTCTGAGCCTGGATTAAAATGAGTTTGATTAAAGACCTGCCTCAAGTCTGGCCTTGTCCCACACTATCTTTGCTTCCTCCTCCTCCTCCTTTTCTGTTTAATCTGTCTCCTTGACCGCTTCATTCTCTTTAATTATCATGTTCTTAATCTTTGAGTTTCCTGTTCTGACTCTCATCTGGTCTAAAAGTTTTTTGGTTTATAGTTGCACAATATATTACAGATATATAATATTGTAAAAGACATTTAAGATTGCAATTAATCCTGGACTTTATTTTTTAAGTGATCAAAAATACCATAGGCTTCAAATTATCAACATTACTCTATAATTGTTTAGTTTTTTCCTCTTTTTTTGCTATGAAATATCTTGATATTCATTACTAGTGAGTTATGAAATATAATAGCAGGTTTTTAATATATATTGTGCAGCTACAGTGCTTGTCTTTACCTTTTATTTTGGTGTATCTTTCATGTTCTAACCCCGGTGCTGGTCTGCCTCTCCTCTCAGTGTGAATGGAGCAGTGTGCGAGTACGGCCTCTCTGCTGGCCTCTGTGCGGGAGCAGGAGAGGCAGTTTGAGATGCTGAGTCGAGCCCTGGAGGAGGAGCGCAGGTCGTGTGCTGGCACCCTGCCCCGCCCCCTCCCCAACATGCAGGTAACGAGGAGGACAAACCCCCCAAAAGACACTCCATCTGAATCTGAACTCATCCTCTGCATCTGTATCCATCGAGACGTTCCTCTGGTCTGTGCTGTCCAGAGTTCATCTGCTCCATCTGCATCACGGTCCTTCATCCTCATCCCGTCTGAAGCACTAACACCGAAGAAAACACCTCCTCGAAGGGCTTTAGCAGCTGTTTAGTTTAGTGTGTCATGCTGATTATTATTGAATAACGTGGCAGTTGTAATCATCAAGCAACATGAAGGTTCCATTTAACAGCATATTTAATCACAAACCCAACACTACTGCCTAAAGTGCAGTCCAGTTAATAAAGCCATGATATAAACTCAAAAAATGTTTACTTTTGTCAAGGCCTTCACTTTTTTTAAAGCATAAAAAACAGCTTATAAATTGCATTTATCATGTCACATACCAATAGTTACTTTTGCTCCAATAAACTATGGTCAGTATTTCAAAATGCAGATCAAAATTATCCAGATTTCCAAATCCCCTAGTCTGTCCCCCATCACAGATTTCTGACCCCTTATTTTTGCAAACTTTGGTGGATTAGATCAAAATTACCCTGGTCCTCTTTCCAAATCCCTCCTGCCCATAGGATCAAGGACTGGAAAGAGGAAGTGATGCGGCCCATGTGGAGCATTTCAGAAAAAAAAGAAGAAAAAAAAGATTTTAAAACGATAACTGTAACCCTGAAATGCCCAACAGAGCCAAAAATCCAGATCAAAGGGAGGATTGGATTTGCAAATCTCTGTTTGAACCTTGTCTGCCTCTAAAAGCCAATTTTGGAACACATTTGGAAAAAAATCCCATCCACCGGAGTTAATCCTGGTTATGTTTGAAATTCTTGCCCCTGAACATTTAGTATACATTTTTAAAGGATGAATGAAGTGGATTTAGTGTTTTGGTGAAAACCAACCCTTTTTTGACCTTTCACTTGAAGTGTCACTCATCAAAGAAGACGCGCCCCAGCGCCTGCTCTCTCCACAACTTTCACCTCCAAAACAGAAAGTCACATTTTTCTGTGGTGTTGTCTACAGTTGTTGCGGACAGAAAACACTCTTGTCTTCTTAAGATTTCAACACTCCAGTGACTCACCCGTAACAAAACCCAAAACAAAACCCAAAAATCCTGCTCAAACTGGGGTCTAGGCTGTGAAGTCTTGTGTACAATATTATGCCAAATCAATAAGAAAAAAATACAAAATCAGATGAAATCCTAGGCCGTTAAAGCTCTTTTGAGGAGGTTTGTTAAATCAATAGCTTTTGTCATTGTGGTGTATTCATCATCATTTTCTTCATTCTTAACCTGATGTGACTTTCCCGTTGTTTACCATGTATCATGTTTGTGCAGTTTGCTTTGATACAGAAATCAACAAACATCTGCTCTTTGGATCACTTGTATCGTCACGTCTGACTTGCTCTTTCGCTTTGATTTTCCGATAAAGTGTCCCGCTGGTGCAGTCCACGCCCTCAGCGCCACTTATCGTTGGTTTGATAGTTGTTCACATTCAGACGAGTGACTTCATGCTTTTATTGTACAAGGTAGACACACCCACAAGCTGCCTGTGTCCTCTTTGACTATTGACACACTGCGCTAATACTGCAGAATTTACAACCGGCTACTACAAACCACGTCAGGCATGTGTTGCATAACCTGTCATAACAGTCTAAGCTCATAGTTTAAAATTGAGGCGAGGGGCAGGTCAGAATACTATGGTAGACTTTGCTTTAAAATACTCAATTTTAATATTAGTATATTGTTTATAGTAGAAAAAAAAAGGCTGATTAAAGATAAAAATGTTGTCTAGTAAACTTTCAAGGTATAAGGTACTATTTAGGCACTTTTGTGATTATTTTTACAGACATTTTCCCGACATGTGCATGGTTTAGAATGATCTTGATCTTCATCAGAACTAGTTTAAGAACACATGGTAACATAAAAAAAAGTACTATTATTTTGTATCAAAATGCAGCCTATTCCCTGGAAAAAAGAAAATTTTCATTTTGACATATTTTTTTTTGAAGAAATGCAAAACGCTCATTGAAAAAACATGCTTCTGCCCTGAAGCTGTGGCTATGGTTACATGCACACTTGAAATTTGACTATTATCAGATTTTTTTTTTAGCTATATGGTTATTAAAATGACGCGTTACAGTAAAAAAAAAATCTAATTTCTTTCTGATTATTGTCCCTCTGACATGGGATTTTGCTGTTTATGTGTCATTTAAACCATCTTAAAGGGACAGAAATAGCATAATAATCAGATTTTGGTGCATGTGAACATATTGATCTCATCTAAAAAGAGAATGCAATCTATAGGTGACCCAAACCCTCTGTTATTTTAATGACTACATTACCTGTTGCTGCACATTTGGGTGTGACCAGTGAAATTGTACCTCTGATAAGGTGAATGGGGGAAGCACAGGTATGTAGTGGTGTTGTGGAAAGTTAGCTTAGCCTGGCCGGTTAGCATTAGCCTGTTGTAGCTGTTATCTGCACTGTGTTTACATAGCCCAGAGGCTCCGACATGCCTCTGCCGCTCTCCCAGGCTGCAGCCCAGAGCTCAGCCTTCACTGACAGGTTCCCACACGCTCACATCTGCCCCTCAACTTTATTCCTGGGAACACAAGTCTCGAGTTTCTTTGCCCAACCCTGTAAATTGTGTTTGAATAGCGTTCTCAGTGAGTGGTCGATGTTTTAAAACAGGTTGGATTTGTCGATTTAGCGCCTCATTTTGATAAGTCTTTTTGTTGCATAAAAAGGGCCTCTTTGAATGTGGAAGAATCGGTGTTGAGCAATCACACCCCTCTCTGTCCCCTGAGCAGCCAGGATTAACCTGCACAAGGTGTTGTAAAGGTGTAGAGAGTGTCCCCTGTGGCTGGAATGGGAAATGCACCACGCCCATGTCTCTTAGGGGCAGGCAGGGCAATTTTTCCATTGAGCTTTGAGGCTTTGTTGGCTGCTGTTTGTACATTACTCACCATTTCACCTCATCTGTGTGTTTCATCATCAAGATCATTCATTTTCTGGGAAATTTGTTCCATTTTGTCATCTTCACCATTGTTTTACTGTTGTTTTATGGCTGTATTATTGGAAGCAAGTAACAAACTAGTATATAGGGCTTTATCATGATGTTAGAAGGAACAGTGTAAAAGTATCCACTCAGTGTGTAGGAACAGGAAGAGAAGTAGTCGTGCCAGTCACATTAATTTAAGAATTTTAACTAGAAAATATGACTTAGTTGCATAGTTTTTTATTTTACAGTAAAGTCTGTATCAGTGTAACATTTCTAGTAATTTACTTGGCCTTGGTGTGGACCAAAATTCACAATCTCAAAATATATTTTATATAAATATCGGCTTTCTGAGTTACACCAGATCTAAACCAGGTCATTAACTAATAATTATGAATAATTTTTTGCTAACCAGTATGCTTACCTCTACACGTATATTATTTTGAGCTCTATCTGCTTACCTTCTGTTAAGTGAATGTGGCATTAGTTGAAATGACTTCTTTGCTCCCTGATTTGATGTCCTCAGTGGTGGCGGCGGTTGACCTTGGCTGACTGTTTTGACTTTCAAAGCCCCCTCCGCTCCTGGTGTTGCTCATGTTAATGTTTCCTCTCTCCCTCAGAACGGGCGCATTCCTGATGCAGGCCTAGAGCGGCTGACTCTGAACGAGGGTTACATCAACGGGACACATCACGTAAGCGCTTCTTAAGAGCCCTCTCTGTTTCATCTCTTGAATTATTCAGTGGCGTTAGATTAAGTTAATGGTTCTTATGGGTTGTTTGTGTGTAGTTCATGATGGAGCCGGGTCAGTTGTTGCAGGAGTCCTTCAGCGTGGAGGAGCAGCCCCCTGAACCGCCCATCATCACCGTGGAGACCGGAGATGATGGGACCACGCGCCGCACAGAAACCAATGTAAAGAAACAGACCGTAATTTTGGCCATCGTCCATTTAGGGATGTCGAGATTATTAGGTTAATCGATAATAGTGATTATTCAAGTCCTATTACAATCGTAAGAACCAAAAACTAATAATTGTGACAGTTTTAGTCCAAAAAATTACACCTAAATGTAAACTACAGTTTTTGTCACATGAACTTTATTTTGTCATTCAGAAAGTTCAGTTTCGTTAAGGTAGTCATAAAATTGAGGAATAGTAATGAAATGGCTTTCTCAGGAATTGTGAGTAATTGCTGAATTGAAATGAATGATTTCATAATTTCTTGCCGCTGACTGTGGTTTAGCAGATGGTGCAAGCATTTATCCAAGTTTATCCTGGGGCAGTTTTGGTATGACCGTGAACGCGCTGTCAGAAATGACAGTTTGTGCATTGTATCGCATTGAAAATGCATGCATTTTTTTGTGTTTTGTGTGATTATTGTGAGAAGAAACATCATAATATAACAGTTATTCTCGAGTCACAAAGACACATGACGAAACAAAAGTGCAATCCTTAATCCTTAATGATCTTTCATTCCGTTGACTTTATGTTGTTTTCTTTTGGTATTGCACTTGCACCTGTAACTGATTAACCCGTTGTAGAGACTTTAGTTTTACGACAACCATTCCTCATTGTTGACTTTGCTAAACATACTGTGCGTATCCTGTTTTGTTTCAGGTAAAGAAAGTGATAAAGACCACTACAACGCGCACAGTCGTCCCCTCTGTGTCGGACACCATGTCTTTGGACGGAGGCGGCTCTATGACAGGGATGGGCTACACTACTCCTTACAGGCCGGCTCCAGGGGGGGCCGTTGACTACCCCACTTACACTGTACCACGCAACTACCACTATGGACCACCAGGGGGCTATGACGACTATAGAGGTGGACCCCCGTCTGACTCTTACGCCAGCCTCACCCGAGGGGCCCGCATGGATGATCGCTACAGGTCTGTGCTCGGCTTTGTTTGTTTCAGACTTCAACACTTCAGTAGACAGTTGATTGTAAAACTTTCACCTCCTGTGAGGGCTGAACGGTTTTGGACAAGTATCTAACAGCCATTTCTGACAAACTGATTCGATTTGTGATTTAGGTTTTTATCAGATTTGGGTATTTTCATGGCCAAAATAATTCTGATTAACAAGAATATCACTATCATCAATAGTTATTCAAATTGGCTGGAGGTGAAAAATGTTATGGATATTAATGTTGATTATTTTTAATAAGATGAATAAGTTCCACCTTTGAACAACTATTTTTGTACTTTGTAGTTTGTTAAAAGTGAAAAAACAAGGATCTAGAAAAGAACATAAAGGATAAGTATCTTTTTCTGCACAATCTGGTGTTGTATCGGTAACTGTCTTATATATAATATTTTTGCGAATTATCCACCACAGGATTAGAAGCTTTTATTATTTATTGACTTTATTTATTTGAGCGTCAGTTTAAACATATTTTAAAAAAATGTATATATTGATTGCAGAATAGAACAGATAAAATGGGATACATGATGGATAAAACACCACGGAGTCCAGTAGTAGCAGTTGAAGGAAGTTTCAAAGTTGTTGCTACCCCGCTTGAAACATTTTATATAAAAAGACAGGATGATTTGTTGTTTTCTAAGGGAAATAAGTTACTTAAATAACTGCAGTCTGTGCAATTTACTAATTGCAACCATACAAATTGATTCAATGGCGATATATCTTGTCTATGTCACTGAGCTATTA
This sequence comes from Rhinogobius similis, assembly GCA_019453435.1. Classification (NCBI taxonomy): domain Eukaryota; kingdom Metazoa; phylum Chordata; class Actinopteri; order Gobiiformes; family Gobiidae; genus Rhinogobius; species Rhinogobius similis. The sequence goes on from CM033622.1 coordinate 17,614,959, forward strand.
CTCCTCACTCGTCTTAATGCTGTTTTTCATTTTGCAGACCGGTCCACCCAGATGGTTACAGGACATTGGATCCAAACTACAGAGCTCAGAGCAGAGGCCAGCTGGACCCCTATGCAGCTCAACCACAGGTATTTTCAACACTCATCCTGGACTTGTTTGGTGTTCCTCTCCATTTCATGGGTCTGCTTTTGAGTTCCATTTGTTTACATAACAGATCTCATCATATTTGTAGCTTTTATCTTCATATTTAAATGTGACATCTTGAAGACTTTTTAACAATCAAAAGACATTTTCTATAAATAATATTATAGGAGCTACTTCCAACTGTTTTCCTTCTAATTAAGAAAAATGGTCTTGCCTCAGTATAGTTAGATTGTAGAAGCAGCTCTTAGGGTCAAAATGAGACTGCTGCGTGCCATAAGTATCTAATTACACAGTGTTTATACCTCCATGAACCAAGTGCACTGTTAGCATGCTGGTTGTAATTAGCTTTATTGTGGCAGAAAAATTCAGCTCTGGCCTCTGAAAGCTATGAAAATCTCTTATAAACTCATTGCAGTGAATATTTATCATCCTAGGAATTTCAGTATTAGGTCAGTCATCGCTGCATACAGTTAAAAATTAGCGAGTTCTGTTTTTCACATTTTTAAGGCAGTAAAAATTCGCTAAAGCGCCTTTAAGAATATTTAGTTTTGGATTGGTCGTCTTTCTCATCTTTCATCACTGTGAAGCCCTTTTTTATTTATCTTTTGCCTTCTGTGTAGGTGGGACGAGGCAGTGCAATGGAGCTGTCGTCCATCCCCCGGTTCGTCCCTGAGCCTTACGGTTTGGAGGATGATCAGCGCAGCATGGGCTCTTATGAGCCCGACTACGGCATGGCACATCCCATGCACTACAGCACAGTGCCCCGCAACCACCACCCCTTCTCCCACGGCCCGCCTCGACGAGCAGGGTATGAAGCCACTCACTGTGTCAGGAGTGCTCAATAATGACATTATTTTGTTCATGGTGTTTTTTACACTGTACAAAACACACTACACACAGTAATTATAGGTCATTTGTACCAGAATTTCGGAAGAATTTTACCATTACTAGATCCAGAAAAAAAAAGAAAAGTGATTGTCGACCAAACCAAATTCTAAAGGTCAGGGGTTGTTTTTCTTTCCACTTAACAAAACTCAAACCTTTGAAGCTAAATGTTTATGATGAATATTTTTTTAACATAATCACCATATCCATTTATCCAACAAATTAACATAAATAATTGTAATGTTCCGTCTTATTATGTTTGCGTTTGATTTCACCAGCCTAACTTCCTGTTGTATTCTCAGGAGTTACGAGGGCACTTTAGACGGCGACATGAGTGGTCCCGCAGACATGTACTACTGGGGCGGAGCTCCTCTGGCTCAGGGCGAGAGGGGCAGCATGGCCTCGCTTGACAGCACCCTGAGGAAAGGTCCTGGGCCCGGCGGCTGGCGTCAACCGGAGCTGTCAGAGGTCATCGTGATGCTCAACTATAGACTGGACCCGGTCAGAAGCAACGCAGCCGCTTATCTACAGCATCTCACCTACAAGAATGATAAGGTAAATGTGTGTCATGTTCGTTTGCAAATAGATGTATAATTAGGGACGGCTGACAGACAGATCAATTATGACACAGCCATACTTGTAATAAATACAAATCTTGACCTATGCTCCCATTTTTGTACACTTAGTAACCTTACATTGCTTCACTTGTTAACGAAACTTATCTTCTTGTTCACACCTGACTGTGAGTCGTTAAATCCATGTGCATCAGTCAGAACATTACTAAGTCTGACCAGTACAAAAAGTGGGTAGAAAAATATTGAACTTAAAGCTGCATCTGACAGAAAAGCACTCAATCACATTGTGTTTCTTGAGCGAGACAATTCACAGATTAAAACAACAATACAAACAGTGGAGGGAAAACACATTACAACACAAAAACCTTTAGATTAGAAAAGAAACAGGGAAATCCTACTTAGGCAAGTGAGTTTTTAGGCAATTTATGAAAGAATTGAGGGCCTCAGCATCCCTTAACTTGAGACTGATAGCATAACTCACTCAAGATTCCGAACGCCTCTTGTGAATCTTCTAAAAGGTCCTGATTCACTGAGCTTTGTGACCGTCTTGGGACATGCCACTGGAAAACTTCAATCATTTAATAATTTCTCCAAATTTGAACATTATCAGGTTGTCAAATGGAGGACAATACAATTTTATATTGTCATATTACCTACAACTGATTCTAAGTTTATTAGTAATAAAGACATCTCTTTTCTTAGTAGTGATCTGGTGTGTTACAGTAATATTCCTTAATTTTTTAGATTGAGACTCGTATAACATTGTAAAAAAAATTGTTTTTGTGTTTTGTTCTTCATCATTTCAGCTATTTGCTCACGTGTGTTTGTATTTTCAGGTGAAAACTGATGTGCGTCGTCTCAAAGGCATCCCAGCGCTGGTCTCGATGCTTGACAACCCAAACAGAGAGGTTGGTCTGCTGTGCTTTGGGTTTATTCTTTTTTTATAATAGACCTGTGGGAGATTAAAGGTGGACTATGTAACTATAGACTCTGTTGGGAAATGTTTCTTTCATTTTCTGACTTAAACAAACTTTGCTGATCCACATGAGAAATTATTTGAACACAGCACCTCCAAAAATACAATTCTTAACTAGTTATTAGTAACAAAAATTTTGAATAACTGATTTTTTTATTATTTTAGCTTTTGGGCATTAGGGCATATGCAGGTTTTACAGTACTCAGTAGAAGGAGGATGACTGGAAATACTTGTGTTTTCCTAACCCCACTTAATTAAACATTTAAATGTCATGTCGTGTGTGAAAATGCTGATGAACTGCTAAACTAATACTAGAATCACATTCATGTAACGTGGGGGCATTCAAATTGTGATTAAGATTCAATTGTGTTTAATCTTTCAGCTTTAGTTTAGGACAACTTTCCACATTCCACTAATACCAAAGCGAGTAGGAATAAATTGGTGAAATGTCTCAGTCTTACCCGGCAAATCCTGAAGGTCAACACTAATTCTAAAAACGGTTTGAGCCGGGATCAGCTGTGCTTTTTCTTGGACTCTCTCTCATTTGGCCTGAGCTGTGGCGACCATTTTGCTGATGTTTGCAGGGCATTACCCTCCAAACCACACCATACATTCCTGCAGCAGAGAAGCATCTTAATTTGACATTTCATCCCTTTATGGTCAGTTCTGTTTGAAGCTTGATGACTCTTTGGCCCAGGAAATGGGTCAAACCACAACTGCAGTTTTGACTAAGTTTTATTTTGTGTATTTTATGATGTATATTTTTATGTTTTGTAACTTAACAAAAATATAATTATCGTATGGTTTAAGACAGGGCTGGGAATCATAGGCTCCCCCATAATTCGATACGATACACTGCTCATGATGACAATAATTACGATTTGCCATAATCAATATAATGCACATGCTATTCTGTGATATGTCACTATTTTAAGAACTAAATACATTTTAACAACATTATTTCTTTGTTAAACCCCTTCTTATCAAACTTAATATGAAATACACCCATTTTAATCAATAAAATGTGATTATCTTTTTTCTTTTATCAGGCAACGAAATTGCTTTATAAGTTAGCAAAATATACCAAAAATACTTTTATATTGTCATAGTAGCCCAAAATATTGACACTGTATCACCAAATCTAGAATCATGATATATCGATATTTTGATATATTAGCATACCTCTAGTTTAAGAACAAGAATTTGGTAAGAATTTTTTGTAGAAAAGAGCATTTGTAGTAATAGGATAGCTCATTTTTCTTTGATTTTTAAGAGAAGAAGAAGAATAGTTTGATTGGATATTGTTGCTAATTGTATTGACACGTCCTTGTTTGTTCTCTGGCAGGTGCACTATGCTGCCTGCGGAGCATTAAAGAACATTTCCTACGGCAGAGACCCAGACAACAAGATTGCCATCAAGAACTGTGATGGTGTCCCTGCACTCGTCCGACTGCTGCGAAAAACCCGCGACCAGGAGCTCACGTACTCCATCACAGGTTCACAATGTGCTCTTGTCAATGATAATAGTAGCGCTAGCATCTTTACAAACCTGTGTAGTTCTGATAATTCTTTGAAAAAAAATATCCTTCTAGGTTACACAAGAGATTAATTTCAAACTTCTAAAATTGTGGCAAAAAGATTTGACTTAACTCATATTTTTACCAAGTTACACTTTCTAAACATAAAATTGTATATTATTGTTGTTTTGTTAATCAGTAATTGTGGTGATTCAGGCCACCAGAAAATCAAGTAATAATTTATAAAAGGTAAGACTAAATGTAAAAAAGTAACATTAGCTTAACTTTATTGTTCAGAAAGTTTAATTTCATATAGTTGGACACATACCAGACAAGACAACAGCAATGAAAGATGATTAAGAATTTCACTCCCTGATTTTGTTGTCAATAATAATAAAATTGTAATTTTATCACAATAATGAAAACAAAAAAATACTGTCACATCTCTAGTGTGAGTTTATAACAATACATAATACATAAACTAAATAACTAACACAATTTTATTATTGTAATAATTGTAATTCTCTTCTACCTTGACTAAAATGTTTGATGGTTGTTTATCTTTGAACTATCCAGAGAAGTCAGATTAATGAACCACCATATAATAATAATAAATAAACAGGCTGAACCGCTGACTTTCAGGAACACTGTGGAACCTGTCCTCGCACGACTCTGTAAAGATGGAGATCGTGGACCACGCTCTGCACGCTTTGGCCGACGAGGTGCTGGTGCCGCACTCGGGCTGGGAGCGGGGCAGCAACGGGGCCGGAGGGGGCGAAGAGAACCTCAAACCCCGTCATCTGGAGTGGGAGACGGCTCTGACCAACACAGCCGGCTGCCTCAGGTACGAAGCCTCTGTTTCACATTAGACACTAGATGTGATTAGAGATTATACAATTATACAAGGGCTGCAGCTATCGATTATTGTAATAGTCGACTAGTCTGCTGTTATTTTTTCGATTAGTCAATTAGTCAGTTATTTCCATTGTACACTAAGATTTTGTAAGTACAAAACAGAGGCAGAACAAACTCAAGCTTATTCCAAAAATTCCAGCAAAAACTCACTGCATGCCTTCATCTTTCTGCTGAATCCCAATAAAATAATTAATCGATCGATACAAATTTTGGAAATGATCGACCAGGTAATCGACTAAAGGCCTACAGCCTTAATTATCTTTGAAAATCAGAAATGTTGTATTGTTTTTAGACCTTTTCATGTAAAAATGCCACTATCTTTATCATAACAACACTTTTAGCATTTGTTTTATCGTCTGAATAGTCCAGATAACGATTACAACTCAATTCAAATCACTCACAAAAAAGTTAACATGATTGTGAACTGCTTTTTTTTCTTTTTTATCTGTTTGTCACTTTACTTTATCATTCCGTCAGTTGTCTAGTCATAATGTACGGAAATGAAAGAATTATGGATTTCTCTATTATTTGCTCATGGTGTCAAAAATGAAAAATTGTTAAATCGTAAAAAATTCATATCCCTATATCCTTGACGGGTTGCATATATATTTATTAATCTGAAAATAAGTTGAGTTTCCATCAACGTCAAGATTTCTGGTTAAGGCTGAGTTCAGTTTGCGTCATAATATTCTAAAGACCCTATAATTTAAAACTGAGATGGAGGGCAACTAGCATTTACCAAAAGTTAAAAAATGCTGATGTCTAGAGATGTTTTAGGGGAAACATTCACATGAAAAAAGGCACAAGTCCTTACCAGCAGTAAATTATTTCCAATGTACATTTTATTGCATTTTCCAATCTCACACTTGTGATTTTTGTTGACATAAAGCCACAAAGTTGAGTCAAACAAAGCATTTTTGATTTTCTCAAATTGTTAGCAACTACAGTACATACATATGTTGACATAATTACATTTTAAAATATAAATGAGACCATACAGAAGTGTTGTGTTGAGCAAGAAAGTGCTGTACATAATGACAGATAAAACAAGTGATTACAATTAAATGCCTATAATGGAATCAGGGCCAGAACGAACTATTATTTTGCTAATTGATTAGTCTAGCAATTATTCTTTTGATTTATTGATTAGTTGTTTAAAATGTGAAAGGCCCACGGATATGAGATTTTTACTAAATTTTACCCAGATTAAGCTGAAGTGAGGACATTCTGGTGGAGAATAGTTACAGAAGAAATAGCGTTTTAATTAATAACACACAATGTACACATTTTCCGTGTCATTTTTTGCCCTGCTTGAGTAATAAAACCTTTTCCCTAAGCTCATGGCATATTTTGGAGTTTGTGTATAGAGCATTTAATGATTATTTGATTACTTAATTAGTTGACAGCTATTAAAGTAATCGATTAGTTGTGATTAGTCTATTAACTTGTTGCAGTCTTAAATGAAATATAATGCTTGTAGCAGTAGAAAGGAAAAAACATGTTGAAGAGCACTGGACTCTAAATGATGTGATGCAGACAGTAATAGTGGAACCACATTGACAAAAGTAAGATGTATTATTCAGTGTTTATTGTCTGATGGATGAAGTAAGAGTAGTATAGAGTAGAAGAGTAGTGTAGAAGACTAATTAGATTCACCATATGGAAACATCAAGCCCATAAAAAACTAAATTACAATCTTATGGCCTTCTTTCCTGGAAAACCCATTTAACAATATTGTTTTTATTGTATATTATGTGTTCACTCACTCATACTCCATGTCAATCAGTGGTTTACATGCACTCGAATAGGGCTACAACTGACGATTATTTCTGTAATTGACTACGGTAGTCTAGTGATTGTTCCGTCAATTAATCAATTACCGGTAAATGTTTTGAATGCGGAAGACTATGAGACTATGAGAATTATACAAAATTTTACCCAGACAAAGCTGAAGGCGTCTGACAACATTTTGGTGGAAAATATTTAAAGTTTAATGAGTATTTCAATCAAAAACACACAAGTGAGATGTTTCCTGTTTCTCTGTCTGAGAAATAAAACCTTGTATTTACGCACATACAACGTTTTGTGTATAGAGCAGTTAACGTGAATGTAGTTACTCACTCACACTACATCAAATGCAACAGACAAAATTAATTAAACTTAAGAGGGGTAAAATATCTTGTCCAAAATGTTCACTGTTCAGAGCAAAGGTTGTAGACAAACGCTCTGTGACCAACTGTAAATCCCACTGATAACTTATTTAATTTAGTTAAATCAAATGTCTGCTTCCTATCACAGATTAATACAGATCACTTTTATTGGAGCCTTAACCACATCAGGAGTTGGACAGTCGCCGTTCACATTAAGGGGCAAACGGAGGACAGAAGGCCATTGACTTTGACAGTGTAAACAGTTCTTGCTTCCTTTGGCTCCATTATCTCTGTATCCCCCTCATGGTTAACTACAGTCGCCATGTGCTCTATCTGGGTACAACTCAAAATGTATGCAAAAAAGATCACAAAGACAACTAGTGGTGTATTTTTAAAAATCAAGATTCACATAACATTCATTACACAGCGGTAAACCAATACAAGAATGCCATACATTTCAGAACATGTTCATTAAAGTCTAAATTACAGGACCCCATGGGGACAATGCATTTACTTATTTGCAGAGGACATTATATTGCTTAAATAACTGTTACCTTTACAATATAAGCCGCACCAGCTATTATTACAAAAACATATTTGTACATATATAAGGCGCACTGGTCTATAAGCCGCATGTTGTAACATGAGACATTTACACAGGAGGATGGAACACGCAAAGTTTTAATTTAACACTAGCCTTTTTCCAAACGGAACCTATAACACGGCAGTCTCCACGGACGTCTCACCATCGATTCATTGATGACAAGCTCACGTGCAACAGCTCTATTTCCTTCTTGGGCTCCACATTGATTGGTTTTAACTTAAAAGCTGCTTCATGCATTTCTTTGTGTGTTGTCCGTAATGATGGTGTGTGCATGATGCAAACTGACTGTTCAAAACACAATCAAACTAGCATATTCCTCTCTTTCACCAGTCTGTCAAACTCTTGCGCTTCCTGAGCGCTCCTAGAGGCCGTTCCTGTAAAAATACATAATTTAGCCGCATCGATGTATAAGCCGCAGGGTTGAAATCATGTGAATAAATTTAGCGGCTTATAGTCCGAATTTTACACTAGTTTATACTTGGTAAAACAGACCATTCATTTTTTAAAATTCAAGATGGTGGCTTCCGGTTTTACTTAAAGTTTGTGCACCTTAGTCTAGTTGGGGACAAAAAGAACACAACACGGAGAGATAGCATACAAACATATAGTCCCATTTATGTACTCTGGCATAATTGTTCAATTCGGCCGACGGTCTGTTGAATTTGTGCATTTTTAGATTTAGTCTGAAAGTAATTTTCTCCATTATCCGAATGCCAAAACATTTCCATTAAAAAGGTTTTCTTTATTATATTGATTCATGTTTAATTAATAACATAAATGCTGTCTAACGAGGTAAAGCGGGCGTGTTTTCTCCTTTTCTTTTCATTCGATGTTTCAGGAACAGCCCCAGTGTCGACTTTCACTTCATCCTTCCAACTTGAACTGTCCATTTTAGCAACGTAACCTGATCTTTAAAAACTGTGCTTTCTTTGTTGGCGATTAAATTCAAGCGGAGTTTCATTCAAGTTGTTTTTTTCTTGTGCCCCGGACCCCAAATTAGTGTTTTTCCTCCAAAACTGGTTATTTGTGCGTACGTGCTAATCTCTGTGGTTTCTTCTTATGTGTCGCTATAGAAACGTGAGTTCGGAGCGCAGCGAGGCGAGGAGGAAGCTGAGGGAGTGCACAGGGCTGGTGGACTCACTCATGTACATCGTCCAGTCCCAGATTGACTTTAAAGATGTTGATAATAAGGTATGCGTTACTGTTTTGTATAATGTAAGAAAAGAACAATAATACATATCAGTGTTTTCTATAGATTTAATTACATTTACGTATGTTTTCAGAAAAACATGGACTATAATTGTATCTTACTAGCTATTTCACATTCAAGTAGTCTTTTTTTTAACAATATAAGATCAACAAAGTGGGATTTTATTGTGCCAATGTATAGTCCAGGTTGTTGTCCATGTTTTTAGACTATGGGAGGAAAATTACACAATTTAGGTCCAACAAAGGCTCCTCTTTTGATGGGAATCCCCTCAAATGAGAAGTATAAAGTTATTTTATTTAATCTTATATTGAACTTATTGTGTGGAGATTCAAGGCTGGTAGTAAATCTCTGTTCTCTCTTTCTTGAGGTAAAGATTCAGTAAAAATTTAAACAAAGCATCACAGACACAAGTTTCAGATGATGTCAGTGACGTAGATAACGTTTGGGCCTTTCGTCAGATCTTTTTTCTTTGAACCTGTGCAGATGGGATTAGTCCAGGTGGCCAAGATCTATCTCAGATGAGTGGGTTTGGTCCCAAGCAAACCACACCTTGTTCATCTCCAGCCCATTTTAAAATACAAAAACATAGTATTCAAATACACAAAAGTGTTGACAATTATGAGATGACAAGAATTTAAGAAGAAATTGTAACCCTTCAGTATTTAATTATGCATTTGTTTAGTTTTTAAAATGTATTTATTATTTTTTGTTGTTTATTTGTTCAGTTGATAGAGAACAGTGTGTGTCTGCTGAGGAACCTGTCCTATCACGTGCATCGTGAAATCCCTGGTGCTGAGCGTTACCAGGAGGCCGCGCCCCTCACCCAAGGCGGCTCCTCGTCCGGTCAAAAGGGCGGATGCTTCAGCTCCAGAAAAGGCAAAGGTAAGCATTCAAATTCACCCTGAAATGTTCTAGTTATTATTAAGATGCATCTTTAATATTATTCCATAACCATTTTATATGCAACTGTTGTTGTTTTGAAGCTTATTTGTTAGTAATTACTTTGATTATTAAAAAAAATATATATACAGTGCCTTGCGAAAGTATTCGGCCCCCTTGAACTTTGCGACCTTTTGCCACATTTCAGGCTTCAAACATAAAGATATAAAACTGTAATTTTTTGTGAAAATCAACAACAAGTGGGACAGAATCATGAAGTGGAACGAAATTTATTGGATTTTTCAAACTTTTTTAACAAATAAAAAACTGAAAAATTGGGCGTGCAAAATTATTCAGCCCCCTTAAGTTAATACTTTGTAGCGCCACCTTTTGCTGCGATTACAGCTGTAAGTCGCTTGGGGTATGTCTCTATCAGTTTTACACATCGAGAGACTGAAATTTTTGCCCATTCCTCCTTGCAAAACAGCTCGAGCTCAGTGAGAGCATTTGTGAACAACAGTTTTCAGTTCTTTCCACAGATTCTCGATTGGATTCAGGTCTGGACTTTGACTTGGCCATTCTAACACCTGGATATGTTTATTTGTGAACCATTCCATTGTAGATTTTGCTTTATGTTTTGGATCATTGTCTTGTTGGAAGACAAATCTCCGTCCCAGTCTCAGGTCTTTTGCAGACTCCATCAGGTTTTCTTCCAGAATGGTCCTGTATTTGGCTCCATCCATCTTCCCTTCAATTTTAACCATCTTCCCTGTCCCTGCTGAAGAAAAGCAGGCCCAAGCCATGATGCTGTCACCACCATGTTTGACAGTGGGGATGGTGTGTTGAGGGTGATGAGCTGTGTTGCTTTTACCCAAACATAACGTTTTGCATTGTCTGACCAGAGCACCTTCTTCCACATGTTTGGTGTGTCTCCCAGGTGGCTTGTGGCAAACTTTAAACGGCACTTTTTATGGATATCTTTAAGAAATGGCTTTCTTCTTGCCACTCTTCAATAAAGGCCAGATTTGTGCAGTATACGACTGATTGTTGTCCTATGGACAGAGTCTCCCACCTCAGCTGTAGATCTCTGCAGTTCATCCAGAGTGATCATGGGCCTCTTGGCTGCATCTCTGATCAGTCTTCTCCTTGTATGAGCTGAAAGTTTAGAGGGACGGCCAGGTCTTGGTAGATTTGTAGTGGTCTGATACTCCTTCCATTTCAATATTATCGCTTGCACAGTGCTCCTTGGGATGTTTAAAGCTTGGGAAATCTTATCCAAATCCGGCTTTAAACTTCTCCACAACAGTATCTCGGACCTGCCTGGTGTGTTCCTTGTTCTTCATGATGCTCTCTGCGCTTTAAACAGACCTCTGAGACTATCACAGTGCAGATGCATTTATACGGAGACTTGATTACACACAGGTGGATTTATCATCACCATTTATCGTCATTAGTCATTTAGGTCAACGTTGAGTCACTCAGAGATCCTCACTGAACTTCTGGAGAGAGTTTGCTGCACTGAAAGTAAAGGGGCTGAATAATTTTGCACGCCCAATTTTTCAGTTTTTTATTTGTTAAAAAAGTTTGAAAAATCCAATAAATTTCGTTCCACTTCATGATTGTGTCCCACTTGTTGTTGATTCTTCACAAAAAATTACAGTTTTATATCTTTATGTTTGAAGCCTGAAATGTGGCAAAAGGTTGCAAAGTTCAAGGGGGCCGAATACTTTCGCAAGGCACTGTATATATTCTTTTATATATTCATTTTAGCGAGTTGTTCATATTTGCTATCCTGATTTCAATCTGCAAACAAAACCATGTTCCTTTTTCACTGCACTTTAGCTCATGTTTGTAAAACCTTGAGCGCAGTTATTACTCACAATATTCACATCCCATGACATTTAAAAGTCAGCTTTATTTATACTTTTAGTATCATATAGAAAAACAACTTCTGTCACACTGATATTTACGTATTATTTGCTGATATTGCCAACAGCACTCGGCCTACACACACACGCGCTGCAAATGCAGCGGGGCTGAAACCAGGCTCATGCGGGAGTTTGTTTTGTAGGAGGCACTTTTAGCTGTGATCCAATGATGTCACACTTCCACTGATACGCACACACGCGCACACACGCGCACACACACGCACACGCACACACACACACACACACACACACACACACACACACACACACACGCACCACACACACACACACACACACACACACACACACACACACACACACACACACACACACACACACACACACACACACACACACACACACACACGCACACACTTTACAGAAGGAATGTCAGCTATTTCCACAAGTGAAAAAGACACTCTGCTGCTTTGTTTGTGTTTCTGTCTAAATGTTTATTTTGTGTAATTACAAGCAGTTCATAATTTATTTCTTAATTAAGCAACTTATTATTTATTATTTCAATCATTAATAAAATTGTTTTTGCTTTGCCTGGAGGGTTTATCCATTTAAAGGAGGTTAAAGGTTTTATTGTCCAAAAAGTACTTGCAGCTTGTCTCCAGGACATTGCTTGGTTTTAATCCAACTCCAGGAGAATAGAATGTTTCATATCCTCCACCAGTAAACTATATAGTGCCCCTTTAAGCAAATTTACTCCTCTAGAAAGTGTTCCTTATTTCAGGGGTTCCCAAACTTTTCATGTCAGAACCCCATAATAATTATTCAACCGAACCACCGAACACCAACAATCAGGTAAAGCTGGGGTACCTGACTTTTTTATTTTTAATGTAGTGTTTTCCCCCCAAAGAGTATCTTGTAAAAGACAAAATCAGACCTCTGCGTGCTGTCTGTAGCTAATAATAAAGTATTTTATTTCTTGTCGACCAGGAAGTAAGAGCCATAAAGCAGCACTCTGATTGGCTGCGCTTGAGTGGTCAGCCAGTTATACTTCAGCATCTTAAAAGTTGTTTTAAAGCCGTGCCCTTCTCTGAAAATTGAATTATTATAATGTGAATACAAAGGGTTTTTGAGAGCTAGAGACAAGTTCGATTGAAATACCTACTTCCTCCTTTTGTAGTTTGAAAATCAGTTACCCCAGCTTTAAATTATTTAAACTGTATTATTTTTATCTTCACTACCTAATATTACTTTTCCTCTGCATGGTCATTTCTCTTACAAGTAAATGCCACTAAACAAAAATTATGTATTAAAAATTTTAAGGAATTGCTTATTATTTTTCCTGTTCTTCCTTATGGTTAGATGGTGTTTGTTGTTTGATTTATACATTACTATAAATAAATGTTGCTTTTGGATCTGGGTCTACGATGATGCATAAGGTGTTCATGTTCTGGCCTCCACACGCAGCATGTGCAGTTGCTGGTGGTTTGTGGTGCTCTGGGATGTGGACAGGTGTTTTAACTGGTGGCTCAGTAATGGCTGCTTCCCCTTTTTTACTCAATCCTCTTTTTCCTTTTCCTCCTGTTCTGCTCCCCTCTCTCCTTTGCCTCTTTTGACCGGCGACAGATGAGTGGTTTTCTAAAGGTAAGCTTTTATCTCCCATTCGCTGCACTTTGCTTCAGATCTATGTCGTCCTCGTCGTAGAAAATCTGCTCGTCTAACTTGTCTTCAGTATTATAGCACTAACAAGCATGTAGTCTCTGCACTGGAAGTTACATAAGTGTGTAGTTTGTTGGGTTTTTGTCTGCATTCAATGGCACGTTTGTCTAATATTAGTAGAACTATGACTAACAAACCATTTTACCGTCTGGGTTTCCTGGTTTTTAAACGTCTATATGTTTTGCAGGTAAGAAAGATGATAATATGGCAGAAGACACGGTAGACATCCCAAAGAGGACAACTCCAGCCAAAGGTAATGATTATATTCACTATTGATTATTATTATTATTTAATGTTATATTTTGATTAATGACTTAATTTAGTGTCATTAAGTGTTAAATAGACGATAATTTAATATTATATGCATACTGCTGTGCTAACTTTGGTTTCCTTGGCATATTATTAATGACTAACCAGTTTAATAGGGCGCTATCGATTAGTCTGGTATCGACTTATACAATTATCGTTGACTAATTTGATTATCGTTAATTGTTATCTTGACTCAGCAGACTCTAAGACGCTCAGCAAAAGACGTTTTATAACAAAGACGGTGGCACTATTAAATCAGAATGCCAAAATACCACTAAACAATTAGTGATTTTTGTCAATAATACACTTTATTTATAGATATACTAATATCCAAAAACCTTTGGTTACTATATTTTTACCTTTCATCAGGTTAAAAGGTTATTAAAACGTTAAATTAGATGGGAAATAATTGTTTAACTAGTCTACTAGTAAACTATCAATAATCATTAGTTGCAGCCCTTCAATTGAAGTTTGCATTTAGGGAAATCTAACCTTTGAAAAGCCTGGTGACGGCTCTAAACACTCTGACATCAGTGTCAGTTTGATACAAGGTTTGTTATATCTGACTATTTAATGTTAATCAAATAAATGTTATTCTTTTTAGGCTATGAGCTCTTGTATCAGCCTGAGGTGGTCCGAATCTACACATCTCTCCTGAAAGAGTCGAAAAACCCCACAGTGTTGGAGGCTTCAGCTGGAGCTGTTCAAAACCTGTGTGCCGGACGCTGGACTGTAAGCATGTCTCTTTAACTGTCTTTTTATATTTTACTGTATAGTTTATTTTAAAACTTAACTCTTTATTACTTGGCTGTTTTCTTGAGAGGAAATATAGTTATGTGTTTTATTTGTGCTTTTTCATTGCTTCTTGTTCAAAACAGACCGTATATTTTTAGGCAACAAAATATAATGGGGTTGATATAATTTAGAGATTTAGGAGCTATTGTAAACTATACATGAATAAATAATAACAATTAATCTTTGCATCATACATAAATCTTTGTCTGTTTTAATTGAGATTTTTTTAAACCCACATTTTTTTAGTAGTACAAACCAAGTTAAACGGTTGTATGATACTGCAATGATATGAAGATGACAGTAATCTGAGTGTGTTCTTTTGCACAGTATGGCAAATATATTCGTGGCATTCTACGTAAGGAGCAGGGGCTTCCCATGATGACCGAGCTTTTGGCCCACGGCAACGACCGCGTGGTGCGAGCCATGTCCGGAGCCCTGCGCAACCTGGCCATCGACCCACGAAACAGAGAGTTATTAGGTGAGATATGACAGAAACCATAAAATACAATCAAAATAGAACGTTACAATTAGGGCTGTCAAAAGCACAGAAGATACTAATCAGATGTAAAACTTTTCATGAATAGTAGTAGAACAAGTAGTAGTAGTACAATTTTTTTTTAATGTTTTGCAACATAAAAAAGTGCTATTACTTTGTGGTTAAAATGGCTGTTTATTGTCTAAAAATAAAGTCTTTATCACAATCAGTGCAGAGGAGTTAGCCTATTCCTTAGTATCTAATTTGAGTTTGAAATCTTAGTTTTGTGACAACACTAGTTACACTAATCACTGTTTTATAATATTTGTTGACAGTAACTTATAAGTAAAAATCAAAGTACTACAAAGTTCAGGAGATTAGTATTAATAATATTTCAATCTAGTTTCTCTATTTTTCTCTCAGTCATGCTCTTAATACAGTCAACTTAAGGTGTGTTCACACTTGCACAAACAACAGATTAAAATCACGACTAAACTTAGACTAAACCAGGAACTAAAAATTGTCAAAGCCAGGACTAAACTCCAAGTCTACTTCTGAATTTAATTCTGTTCTACTTCTTCCCTGGGCTGAACCCGGGATGAAACGGGTACATAAGTGTGAACGCGCCCTTAATCTTTGTGTTTCCTGTCTTACTTACTTACTTACTTACTGTCTTACGTTTTGAGTATGCAGTTTTCAATGTATAGATTGTTTTCCTTTCACACAGCCCTGTTGTGTAGTTCCAGAATAATTGACTTGTTCCTGTGCGTGTGTGTCAGGTCAACATGCAGTGCCTCACCTGGTGGCGAACCTTCCTGGAGGTGGTCAGAGTCAGCCGGTCAGAGCTCTGTCTGAGGAGACGGTGGTGTCCGTCCTGAGCACGCTCCACGAGGTGCTTGGCTCCAGTTTAGAAGCAGCAAAGACTCTGAGGGCGTCGCAGGGAATCGAGAGGCTCGTGCTCATCAACAAAGACGGGTGAGTGGTGTGAGTCAAGCAAAATGGCGATCTATAAAGAGTTCAGAGTTTACAGTTAGGGTTGTTTTTTATGGTTAATTACTAGACTTATTCACATGAAACAATAATATTTGAGAGGTTAAAAAAAAGAATAAGTAAACCTACAAAAGCGGTAACTTATTTATTTATACAGGTGTAAAGTTTTCTCTTATATGTATATATATATATATAAACACAAAAAAATCCATGACTGTAAAAGTGAAAAGTGCTCAAAACAGTGCATGTATACATCCACAAAGAAAATCTGTTTTCTAACTATAATAATTTGACCTAGCTGTCAATATTTAAGTATAAACTTTGCCATAACATCCTGCAGCTGTTAATTCTCATTGTGATAATTTCAAATGCATTTAGGGACAATACACCCCCCACCTTGATTTGTATTGGCTTTTTATCTCTATTTTTTGTACGGCCCAAACCTAAAGATATTGCTGGACCAAAGACAGACATTAACATTACACTTACATATGTTTAAACATATGCAAGACAGCGTTTCCTGAAGTGTGCCTCTGTTCACATGTTTTAGTGTTCTTCATGTCTAACCTTTCACTCTGCCCTTGTAGCAACCGTTCAGAGCGTGAGGTTCGTGGGGCAGGCCTCGTGCTGCAGACCGTGTGGGGACACAAGGAGCTTCGACGAGCTCTGGAAAAGGACGGCTGGAAGAAGACGGACTTCATGGTGAATCTCAACCACGTCAACCCTCTCAGTAACACTCGGGCCAACGGAGGCTACGAGGACAGCACTCTGCCTCTCATAGACAAAGGTACAGCTCAACACAAAAAAGGGGATGTGAGTCTTAAAGCTCACTACAACATGCTCTGTTTTCCAAAGGATTAATACTTCAGATTTCTTCATGTTGCCCGCACTGAAAATGACTATGGTCTATTTAGATTCCAGTGCTTTTTAGCCTAATGCTGACACAAAACAATGCAATTAGGCAAATGTACTGTGTAACTTTTCTTAGAGAATTTGCCACATGCTGTTTTTTCATGAAGAGGTTATTGTTTTGTTTATTGAATTTTCCACAGTATGGCATTAAACGTAGCTATCTTACATTTATTCCATTATAGTTTTTATTGCTCGAAAATACCTTAAAAACACAATTGTTCACTGTGTGGTAGACACAGATCTGACCTGTAACTGGACCTTGTGGCGTCACCTCCCTGTCTCCATGGAGATGGATAAGTTTAATGCAATAGTCAAGAAAGTGGCGAATGCTCCATCAGAAAAGTTACAAAGCACACCTTCAGTATACTGAATTGAGCAACAGATTATTTTTTCTTCCTCTCACTGGTTAGTTGTTTTTTACTTCATCAAGAGGCGAACATTTATTTGTCAGAGTTGCAATGTAAGTAGGTGTGTGCGATACTGACGAAACAATAACAATATCCAGATGATATTCACTTGTAATAATGCTTCACAAATGTGCTAAAATGTGTCTGTAAATGTTTTGGTTGAGGTTCAAGTGTCGCACAAGATGTGAAGCGCCCACAAAATGAACTACAAAAGTGCCGAAAACATCGCTTTATACCCTCGTTTGATAGATTACATACGATTGCAGAGAACAGTGCAAAGTAGATAGATGTCATAATACGGTGTCAGTTCAATGTACATTTCTGCCACGCTTGTACTTTGCTATTTTTAGTTTCTGTGTGTTGATTCTGAGTACACATGAACTGAAACTCTCAGGTTGGCCCAAAACTGATGTAATGTTTGGTTTTTTTGCTACACAGGGGCCAAAGGGGACAGAGAAATGATTCCAATGAATGACTTAGGACCAGGTGAGGCCAAAACTGCATTTGTATTCTGCAGTGATTTGAACTTAATGCATAATTAAATTGTAATTAAACCGTAATTGTAACTTGTCTGTCATTGTTCTGCATAGATGGCTACTCCACACTGGATCAGAAAGGGAGAAGGAACACTCTGGACAACACACTCGAACCTGCTGACAAAAACGCGGTCCAGGTAAACCGGAGTCTCCTGTGCAGAAGCATGGATTAAAAAAGCACTTTTCAACCCTGTTACTTTATGATGCTCGACTTTACGGAGAACCAAAAATGACACAGTTAATTAAAACAATGAAAATCAAATGTCTAATATATAGATGTGTAAATAAATACTGTTATACAATATAGTCTTGGCAAAAAAGTTAAATATGCCTTAATTTCACATTTTTCCTTTTCACATTTCTACACTTATTTGCGTTCACTTGTTATTTGGTCCTAAATTAAGCCCTTTTTAGTCATGAAGTGGACTTGGTTTGGTCCTGTTGTAGTCCCTTTTTAGTCCTGATCTAGTGTCGAATCTAATCAGTCAGTTAATTAATCAGTCGATGATCACTTTCTCAGCTGAAATTCCTAATATTTGACTGAATATTTTATCTGGATTATTAGGATTTGGGAGTGAATTAGTTAATTAGTGAGTTTTTTTCTGCAAATACCTGTGTGAAGACTTAGTTTACTGTATAAATAGTCATAAAATCGCTGTCCATGAAATTCTGGCGGTTGTGATCCAGTGAGTCTGGATTTGGTTCAAATAACACATCAGATCTTACAGATACTCAATAATAGTTGTTGAGAGCTTTTGCCAGTGCCACATCACGCCCCCTTTTCTTCGATGAATCGATCCACGGGACATTTTTAGTCGAGAATTTCTTTAATCGACAACTGTTGCCATAGTGAATTTCCATTTTACCATAGTAGTAGCATCGGCGATAGTAATAGCTGTAGCACGTTACATATTTCTACATTATTAGTATTCATTTTTAATACATTTTGACCAGTCGATTTAATTCCTCATCCGTCCACAACATGACAATTATTCTTGTATTTCCAGTTGTGTCATTGTTGGTCCTCCATGCAACTTTTTGGTAATTTAAAGTATAATTTGTGCAAAGTAAACCACAGAGAAAGTTGTACATTGTCATTGGAAGGTAACGCTGCAGCTAAAATGCTCATTCGCTTTCATTAAGGCTATTTTCAGAGATGTCAGTGTTGCGTCTGTGCCAAAACAAACCGAGATTTCTTTTGATCAATTACTGCAGTAATTGCCTTGTCAAACTACTACAAGTTAATCTCTTAATTCAAGTTACTTCACACAGACCAATAAGCTCACATTGAGTTAAAAGTGTTTGTGAAGGACATGCTCTTCCTCACTCCCACGGACAGCATGTCGACGCATGTCCTCGGAGCTGTGCGCACATTTATGTATCACTGGTGTGTTTTCTGCTGTAACAAGCTAATGTTGGACTAACACAGGGCAGTGCTATTAATCCAGCTTTAGACATGATTACAATTATTTCTCCAATTAACAACAAAAATGGTGTGAAGAAAAAGACACTTATCTAATCTGCAGTGGTTTTTAAAACATCTACTACAAAATTACTTACTTAGTTTTTACATTAAATTATGTCTATTATTTTATTATATTTTCCATGTATTTTCTCAGGAAGAACACTAAAGGTGCACTATGTGTCTACATGTCTCCAAGTATTGCACTTAAATTCCTTGAAGAACACACATTTTTACTTTAGCAGCGTCTGTCATTTCCCAATTTGAGTCATTTACCGAATTTGCGTTGTTAGCTTGACTATATTTTCATTATTTGAATATCATTATTATTATTATTATTAAAAAATATTATCTGTCAGTTGTTGCCTTAGTTCATCAGTCATTTAAGTTAAATAGACTTTGTTAAGAATTTTTAATGCCGTTTATTTTTAGATAAAGACAAGTGAAATATACCTGCCATAATCACCAAACACATGCTCTGTTTGTTCAGGTTTATTGTGTTTTCACAAACATTGAGTCTATATTTAAAATGCCTATGACAGGTTGGACTACTCATTTAAAATGCAGTTAAGATAAATATATTTCAAATTCTGCTAAAATCTAACCCTTCCTGGTTGTAAAGGATGACATCACACTAGGAAATTACCAAGAAACCATCCTAATGCACCAAAACTCCTGTGACGTCCGATTTTTTTATATGACACTGAAAAATACAGTGAACACCTGTATTTTATTGAATCAGTGTATAAAGGGTCTAAAGTAGTTTATTTTGTGTAAATTATGCATAACCTTTGTCTCCCTAGTGTGATGTCGTCAATTTGTTTACTTACTATAATTTTCAAAATATTTTTCAACTTTTCTCTACGAATAGCTCGCTGACTGGCGTAAAACTATAATTTATATTTACAAGAGGTATTAATACACTGAAAAAAGAAAACCATAAAAACCTGTCATTTGCACTTTAACTTTGAATATACTTCAGTAAAAGATATTGACAGCATATTAGATGAAGTCTGTCCTTGTTCGTGTTGCCGTTAGAGCTGCATGATTTGGAAAAAAAATATTGAATTGCACTTTTTCTGACAAGTATTGCTATTTAATTTGCTATTTATGTTTTATTAAACATTCTGTTCAAAGTTCACATCTTAAACGCATCCAGGACCATTGACAAAAAGACTAAAAACTGACATAACAATCACATGTATTTAAGAACAGGTTTAGGCAGATCTAAACTACAGGGTTGACAGTTTTTATGTCGAATAAAACTGGATATTTTATTATTTGGAGGAAATGATTGCCCTTTAAAAATTGCAGCCTTTGCGATTTGCTGATTGTGTTCATTAAACATTAAAATTGTGCAGATTTAATGTTGACGTAAATTCTACTGACTCAAACTGGGGAATCACAGGGTCAACTTTCTACAGATCGGACCTCCTGTCACCATGGAGATAAATAACATTGTACATTGAGAGAACATAAATATTTCAACAAAAAACATTAAGATTTCAATTGTAACCCAAATAATTGTGATCTTTCATACTCAAGCAGCCCTAACTAACATGTTTTAACCTTTCTTTCTCTTCCAAACGTCGTTCTTTTTCCTCCGATTCTCTCCCTGTGTCTGTGTGAACCTCCTTCACTCTGTTCTGCTCCTGTCCACACTTGTGTCTCTTTAGGGAGGGATGTATGAGAGACAAGCCTCTTTGCCTCTCTTGGATTCTTACGATGGTTAGGCCACACCCACAGTTCACTGCATGTCCCGCATGGTATGTGTGTCCCGCTACTGCACTCACTCATTCAACGGCCTTGTACAGTCCTGTGTCGGTTAAACAGTGACCAGTCTGTCTTGTGCACACACTGTGATTGTATTTGTCATGCGCCCCCTGCTGGTGACGACTATGTTTTGGTCTTTGTGTGTTGTACATTTGAGTTTTCCCCTGGTCAGTTTATTTCTACAGCAGAGGTGGAAAGAAAATTAGCACGTTGAAAATGTTTATATTAAAAAAAAAAAGTACTGGTGATGTCGGTAACAGTGTCATTTATTGTTATCTTTAAATCAAATGAACTCTTCTTGAACACACCAAATTATAACAGCTTCTTCTTTTTTTACTAAAATAATATAAAATTAAAATGTGTAATAAATAGGGCTGCAAATAACGATTGTTTTGTTAATTGATTACTCTAGTGATTATTCTTTTAATCGATTATTTACGTAGAACATGAGAGGCCCGTGAACAACAAATACGCAAAATTTCCACATTTTCTGCGTCATTTTTGTGTGATTCAGCTCATGGCATGTTTAAAAGTCTGTGTATAGATCAGATAATAATTATTTGATTACTTAACTAGTTGACAACTAGTGAAGTAATTGATAAATTGTGACTAATCGATTAACTTGTTGCAGCCATAGTAATAAATAAATCATAAAAAATTACGATTGTACATAGAACAAATTCAACAAAACCATTGTCTGTTTATTTTATTGAAATAATGTCAGTTGAATTGTGAGAATGTAAATGATTTTCTTCCATTCACACTAAATAATTTAAGTATAAATAAAAAACAGGACAAAATTTGACATTTCCTGAACAGTTTTAGAATGATCTTGAGCTTCATCAGAACTAATAAACGGCCACATGGAAACATAATGGTACTATTATTATTTTGTGTTTAAATGTTTTTTACTATTGTGGTATCAAAATTAGCATTGAATATTGAACCTATTCCTTAGTATCAGAATCAAGTTTGAAATTTTAGACAGAAATTATTAAATTAATTTAGAAATGAAAAAAAAAAGAGATTAGCATACATATTAATCAAAACTATATTGTAACATTTTCCATCACATTTTGTAAATCTAGTTGTATTAGTCAGCTTGAACTGCCCTTAAATGTATTAGAAATGTATTTAGAAACGAGAGCTTGGTCCTTTCTTTGATTCTGGAGGTTGTTATTCCACCTTTGCTCCTTTGAATATATTATTTTTTATGGTGAACCCAATTTAAACGTGTTGATAATCTCGTCCAGGCATGCCCACCTCCTCTTAGTAAAACACATTCTACTTTCACTCATGTCTTTTCTCATATGTTTTTGCAGAAAAACTGATCGTGTGCATCACCAGACGACAGCCTCCTCCCACCTACTGCCCTTGCTGAACTCACAAAATGGAGGACCACTTCCAAACCAATGACTCTTGATCTCCATTTGTGCATCTGATCTTCTGTCTTTCTCCAAAATCTGTTCTCAAAATTCTCTCTTCTTCCTCATCCTTTTGCCGTTTACATTCCTCCTCCATCGTGGCTCTCCTGTGGACAACTGGACATTCAACAAAAAACAAAAAAAAAAAGAAAGAAATGCCACTTTATTAATCGCTTCTTCAACATGCAACACTATGGAAAAAAAACACTAAATGCAAAGAAACTGACGCCTTCTGAGAACCTTTTTATTTTGCTAAAGTGTAATTACGACAAAAAAACTATGGGATCCAAATGGGACAGTTTCTTTTGTGTTAATCTACGTGAATGCTCATTACTGTTTTGAAAAAAAGAAAAGAGGGAATGTGTATTTTTCTGTAGCGGTTCAACACTAAATAATTCCTGACAAATGATCTTTATTATTAACCTCCTATTGTCAAAGCTGTGCTACTTCATCTGTGGTTCTCTTGCTTTTTGCACTGTACCACGTTATTGTACACGTGCCAAAGTGTTCCTGCTACTGCCGCATCTGCCAATACGAATACATTCAGATTTTGTCCTTTACAAATATGCATCTTTGATTAACTACACCAAAATGCATGAAGCTGCTGCGTTTTCTGTTCATGAATGTCGCTAACAAAACTAAAACTCGTGATTGTTTCAAGTTCAAAGTCAAATCTGTAAAATGTTATGGAAAGGTTTGATTGTTTTAGAAGTTAAATTTACAAATTCAGACCAATTCAGACCACTTCAGACGTTTAACAAGAATAATACAGCTGTTGTAAGATGGATTCGCTTCCCGTTTATCAACGCTGGGACCAACACAAAAGAGATGCACCAATTTTTTACTTGTGTCAATACTTAGCTTGCATTTTTAAAGGTGCACTGCGTAACATTTATGGTGACCTGCTTGTCTCTGTAGATATGTTAGTGCTTTATCTATTATTTTTCACATTATGGCATTAAATCTGTAACTTGTCCCTTAAGATAAGCAAGTTTAGCTCCATAGAAGGGCTGCAAGATTAATCGTAATCAAATCAAAAATTTAATAAATGCATTTGACAAATGCTGCAAAGTTTCCTCCAGAAACTACAAAATATCCAGTTTTATTTAGCTGAAAAACTGACCCTTACAAACATGTTCTGAAACACATGTGATTGTTTTATTTGTCAGTACAGAGTAGACCTGTCACAATAGCACATTTTGAAGTGAGATATAACAGAAAAATGTCACAATAAACAATAATATTGAATCATGCCCATGTCACAATAACTGTAAAGCAGCAAAAACTGAATAAAACACTTCTAAACGTAATATGTTGCTCAAAAACATGAGCTGCAATAAAATAGCAGAATAAAGCACTTAAGTTGTAAGTTAGCGTCTATAATTGATCGTATAACTTACTCTTTTGACCGTTTACTGCTCAAATTGTATAATACAACAAAATAATGTCCAATCTTTTCTCGCTAGTGCAGAGAAATATACAGATAGAAGATAAATATTGACCCCCAAAATGTCAATATGCTGCAGTATTTGTTGTGACAGGTGTAATTCAGAGGCCTATTTCATTCAGTTTTTGCCAGTTCTCCTGTTTAAAATGTGAATTTTGAACAAGCGTATTATTAGAACTCGGTCGCAGTCAAAATTGCATTCAGATATTCCGGCAAAAAGTAGCACACGTTACGCAGTGCATCTTTCATCTTACTAACTGAAACTAACAACTTTTCCATAATATTTTAATTAATCGAATGGATGTACATTTGAAGAGTTTGTTGCAAAATCCATTACTCTTTGATGATTGTCTTATTTTTGCTAAACTTTTCCCTGTTCGCCCCTTGACTTTGTAATATTTGAGGGTCATTGCTGCAGCCAGACTAATGTTGTGGGGTAATTTCTTACTTCAGGTCTATATTCTTATTGAATGTGTACATATAAAATGTCGGTAACAGTGTCTTAATAGTGGGCCAATGGAGTGCCTCTGTGTCCTGCTTAAACACTAAAAACAACGTGACTAAAATCATCGTCTTTTACTCAGCTTGATAGAAGTTGAGCTGAACTTTTCTACTCAAGATAACGGTTGATATGTGAACTTAATGTTACGTATGACTCTTGTGGGATTGGCATTTTATAAGGTATTAAACTCCGGTGTTCAAACGTATAGTCCAGACTCTACAAAAGCAGTGTTTTTTCTGCTAACTTTTGCTTTTACTGTCTAAAATAACCTAATGCAAATTGAGATGTACATAATTACATGAAGCATAGAGGGTTAACCATTGTTTTTGTTCATTTTCATCGCTTTTTCTTGTATTTTTTTTTTTCTTATGCCAATTCAAACACTACAATGTTGCCTTCAAGAGTGGACTGACAAAGAGGACATTTGGAGAGAGCAAGGGTTTGTTAAAGTAATTGGTGTTATTACGGAGGCAAAGACCAGATTTTGCTATAGTTAAAATGGATTAAAAAATAAAAAAGCACATTTAAACTATATATACCAGAGAATATTTGTTAATTTTAATGCTTTTATGTATTTTTTGTTTCTTTTTATATTGATTTTTTTGTTTATTTTTTGTTTATTTGTTTTGGGTGCTTTGGGTGAACGCATATGCAATCAGTTGTAGTTTGATTCAACAGTTTGTCTTAATTAAATGCAAAAAACTCTTTCAGCCTTCAACTTACTGGAAACACTAATGACAAGAAAATCTGATTATTAATTGTTATGCCTTGGCTCTTAAAGTTGCACATCATTTATGAATGAAACATGTAACTAGCAATACTGTTTTTAATAAAAGAGAAAATGATTTTTCAACGCTAGAGTTTGATCTTTGTGTTTTATGTGTGACCAGTAGATGTCGCTGTCATTTAACGAGTAATTTTCGGGACGTTTAAACTTAGTATTTGGTGACAGGTTTATTGAAGTCTAAATTAAACCAGGAGTTGTACAATTTGCAGCACTATTTTACTGGTAAGTTAAATTTCTAGTTTTTCATGTTGTTTCTTCAGATTTGGAGCAATGAAAACTATTTTCAGGTTTTAAACTGGTTTCTCATTTCACGCAATGATAAAATGCATTTTAGTAAATATGTTTTGAAGAGTATGCTTGTAAATTATGCGTTTTAATTGTTTTAAAATGAAAATGAATTAGAAAAAAGAACGCCACTGATATTATGTTGTATCTAAAACAAATTTAAATGGGTGTCTCAATCTGTCAAAACATGCATTAATGTCTTTAATGAATGCGTGGATTAAATCGATTCATTAACGTTTTGGTTTAAAGTCAATTATTTGATTTCTAGATGCTTTGGTGCAACTCCACGTGGTTTACGTTCAAGGCCTCAGCACAACAGTGATGCTAATGCTAATTGTGCTAACAGCAGACAGGAGTCCACACGCTACTTTTGATTGCCTAAAAGACCGCGGATTTTGAAAAATGACCATATAATTCTGTTTAGATGTTGCATCTTATATTCACTTCAATGACATGATCAATGACAAAACTGAGTCTATAAGTTGAACATTGTTGAATTCTTTGCATCAGGACAAATGTGAGACATGAGGTACTGGTTGCCAGATTATGAAAAGAAGCTCATTGGAGAGCTCCAAAAACAACAAAACAGCGCCCAGTTCTGTGACACTTTACTACAAGCAGAAGGTAAGACACAATTTGTACTTGTTTTCCTATAGCTTTTATATTATTGGCATTGTATGTCGGATATTTATTAGAGCTGCAGCAAATGGATCATTTTCTTTGAGAAGTATGCTGATTCTGAATTTGAGTCAATTTAAGTGAAGTTGATTTTTTTTTTTTTTTTTTTTTGTATTTACACTATTCTTAGTGCGAGTAAACTAATTTGAGTTTTTTTTTCTTATAGTACTTTTAGGCCAGATTGGGGAAAAGTTGGCTCAGTTTGTGATGAACTGTTTTCACAGTTATTGGCTTTTTGTGTCCTTGGACAAGACTCCAAAACATCTTCCCTCTGCTGCTCACACTGGCTTATGAAAGTATGAAAGAGGATATTCCATTAGACAGCAAATTTGTGATTGATAATTGTGCCGACACCACCAAGCAATTTTGGCAATATGGTGCAACACAAAATAATGAATAATAATAGTAAAATATAAACAATAATAAAGACATGCAAAAAATAAGGAATTACAGAAAAATAGACTTTGGCTGAGCATAAATACAAAATACAAATACAATATAAAGTGCAGCCCTAGGGAGTTCTTTTTCGAATGCCGAAAACAACTATAAAATTACTTCTTCAGCCATGTCCCCCTCCCAAAAAACACACACACATATATATATATATATATATATATATATATATAAATATGCAATAGGTCAATTATGTTTTTTTCTTTTGTTTCTGCAGGTATTTCCATCCCCACCCACAGCAGTGTCCTGGCCGCTCTGAGTCTGCACCTGTCTCAGATACTGTTGGCCTCTCCAGTGCCTCCTGCTGGTCAGAAGCGCAGGTTGCAGCTCCATGCTCTGAAGCCCCAGACTCTGCTAAAACTGATCAGTTTGTTGTACTCCGGAGAGCTTGAGGTCAGCAGCGTCTTGGAGCAAAAGGATGTACTTGCTGCTGCTCATTTGTTTGGACTCCCAGATCTCATAGAAGGGGAGAAATTTGAAGCTGTAAATGATCAAAATGGTTGCAAAGACTGTAGGAGGGTTGAAACTGAGAAAAGAGATGTACAAATTCAAGTTACACCCAGAAGCTTTCGTGTATCCATTGGCACACAAACGATTACAGAAGAATCTAATTGGACAATGGAAAGTTCTCAACTTCAAGAGACGCCTGCATCATCGCCTCAAAGGTATAACAGTGTTGAAACAAACACATCAGATAACTCAACTTCAACAGCTTGCACGGCGAATTTGGACGCCAACAGTGAGGGAGAGTCTGTTTTAGAACCGTCGACAAGCACCACGGTCAGTTTGTTGTGTCTAAGCGAAAATATGACCTTGCACCTCTCACCAAGCGAGGACTCGATTTGCTCAAGGCTTCAAGAGAGAGAAGCAAAGAAAATCCAGCCCGAAACCAGTGTCAGTGACAGTCCAGAGGAGGACGGGAAAAGAAAAGTGTCAGAGAACAAAGAAAAGACAAACCAGGAAAACAGGGAGGGGCCTGCTTTTATAGAGAAAAGGCAGGTTTGTAAAAATGTGGCTACTAAAAGTCTGGAGAAGATGCAGGAGATGATTGAAGCCACACAGATTTCAATCAAGGTAAGCGAATTAAGCGATGAGGAACTGGGGAAAACATGATGGAAAAAGTGAAAATGTTCTCAAACGGCAACTTAATTATAATTCTACTAGAGATGGGAGATGTATGGAAAAATAGATAATATCACAATTGCCGTTTTGAAGATTAGAATTCGAATATCAAGTACATTTTCAAACCAATTTAAAAGCTGCAAAAAGAGAGAGACTGACTGAAAAACAAGGGTAATATTTCTGCACTTTGTTCATTTTACTGTTCTCTTTTGTACGATACTTGAATCTCAACTGCATTTATGGCAGCGTTGAAGCATATTTTTGATGGATTCTCTTAATATTGCTGGAATATTGTCACTAGAATAAAACAAACAACAAGATATTCATTTTTTATCAATTTCATTAAATCTTAAACCATACTTCTTGTTCTGGTTTCGATGGTATTTTTGGTCTTTTTTCTTGTGATTCCCGTTTAGACTGTTGTGTAAAAGAATAACTTATTGCCGTGGTAATTAACTGCATCTTAATTCCAAGACAACACTTCACCATGTAAAATCATAATTCTTTTAAAACATTTACAGAGGCAATGTGAATAAGCATGAACAATATTTCATTGTATTTTGTTTTTATTTGTGTCTGTTTTTCTTCATTCTGAGAAGGTAAAGCTGAGGAGGAGGAGAACCAAAGAGGAATTGTGGGAAGTTGTGAACATGCAAGACCCCGATACCCTCACAGTTTTGAGACCGGTACAAATCACATTTGCGTTTATTTTAGTGTTGACATGTCTCGTTGGTTTACATTGTGCTTTTATTCTTCAGGATAATTGCAAAATGCCACAGGCGGACATTACAGGTGTCCATTCGTCTCATTACACTGATCAAGCCTCAGTTCCCGAGCTCATCAGCAGCTCTCCTAAACCTAGACCTCACACCAGCAATGCCTCCTGTGAGCCCATGAGCGCCCCTAGTGGTGACCCTGTGCCACTGCAGCCGCCCCGTGCCGTGGAGGAGACGGATGAGCAGATTGAGAAGCTGCTGGAGGACATCATGATTGGGCTGAACATACTGCCGAAGATGGACAAGGGCAACGACAAGTCCAGAGACCTAGATCTGAGCCATGAACAAGAATCGTCCCAGGTCCAGAAGGATAAAGCTTCATACTGTGTGTGTCATCAAGACTATGTGGATCAAAACGGCAACTGCTCAACAGACACAGGTACATCATGGATACCTTTTACATTTGGCTGTGAAATCAGATTTTTTGCAAATACAAATTACTATCCACCATTTTCTGTAGAAAGCACCATATAGAACACCTAAAGGGAAGTGGAACCACTTTCCAAACATGCATATTTGGCTAAAGTAGCATTGTTACAAAAATTTAAAAACACAAAACGTTGTAAAGGCTAGTTTATGCTCGAGAATTAAAACAAAGTGAATCAGCGAGCCTTTGGTGCTTGCTCTCTGATTGGTTGTCCGTGCTCTTTGATTGGTTGATCCATAAAGACTATATGACAAAAAGATTGGTTAGAACTGCTAAAGTTGAGGCAAGGCTAGTTTATTTATAGAGCATAGTTTGTACACAGTAATTCAAAGTGCTTAATAGAACAGAATAAAACCCCTAAAAACAATCGTTGTACTTTAAAAAACACATAAATGTCTGCCCACAAGCTTAATGTGATTGTTTTTGTCCTATTTAATAAATAAATACAAATGACTTCTTTTAAATTTCCACAACACACCTGAAGTCCGATTAGGTCTGCAGAAGGTTGAATGGTTCAAGGTCAGAACGCCAGCTGAATGGAGCGTGGCGCTCAACTACAAACCAACCTTTAACAGTCTGTCTGTTCATTTATTCATATTTATACAGTTTAATACATATCAAATATAAGAAATGGTACATGATATTTATTTTAAACCGTCTTTCAATGAATGGGTTATAATAATAACCTATTAGTATTATTGTTATTATTATTATTAGTAGTAGTATTATTTTGTTCATACTAAAATTAAATTAGTATTGAATTGCTTCACAATCCTGTATGCATAGGCATGTGTATGTGTGTGTATTGATAAGATAATGTGAATGTTTAACAGTTTCTTGTGTTTCTCCTCTAGGCAAGTCTTGCTGCACTGTCCATCGTCCTGCAAAACTATGTGGTGCCAACAATGACTTGAACCCAGATAAATCCTCAATCAGCTCTCAACATTCCCCACGTCCAACAAAGTCCTCCCTCCTCGACGCTGACCAAGAATCCAATTCCCAAGAAGACCCAAACGTCCTGGCGTTACTTCCTCTTTCCACTGAAACTGAGGACAATTTGTTTTCTATGGCTGATCTGCAGTTTCTCCCATGTCTGTCTCCTTTAGAGTCTAGCAATAATTCAACCGATGGAAGTAAAACCCCTGTGCAGTCATTTTTGCCTGGGCGAACCTGGCTTATGGACAACCCTAGATCACTAAAGTTTCCTTTGGCAGCAGTTGCTCAAGAACTACAAAATTCACCTATAAAACCTGGTACAAGTAGTGACTGTAAGGAAAAAGTAAGCAGTAATGATGAGTCAAATACCCCACCTGCTAAAAGACAAAAAGTGTTAAGAAAAGTTGGTAGAAATTTGGATGACAATGTCACACCTCAATGTGCAAAGGGAAGATGCCCAAATCTTGGACTAAATATGACTTGCAAGGATTTAAAAGTGAAGACGGATGCAAATATTAACTTGAGTCACTGTTTGGTGAGTTTGTCAAGCAATAATGTGCTTGCAAAAGATGGAAAAATGGAAAGTCTCACCAATACACCACCCAGCGAGTCGCAAATGCCAATAAGCAGACGTTTGAGACCTAAGAACCTAACTAATACAGACAGTTTGAGGAAAATGCCAATCAGGACGCCAAGAAAGTCACAGCATAGCGGTAGCACTCCAGAAACGTCTTCCCCAAATCTGCAAACAGTTAAAAAGGTAAGAAAACGTGGAAGGCCCAGAAAAATGGCTGGTAACAGAGAGAAAAGTAAGCAACAAATTGAAAGTCCAGGATTGGAAAAGTCGGATGAAGCACTAAACAAAGCAAAAAAAACAAGACTGGGAGAAGATATTGAAGAAGGTCCATCGAAACCGATTATACCCTTGGATAATTCAGTTGACAGTAAACCAGATGACAATGATAACACAACCCCAGCAGAGAAGAAGCCTCGTATGGTCAGCCTGAAGGAGTTTCAAGAACTTATCAAACGCCAGCACTTGAAAACGCAACATATAAAAGACAAAAGTGAAAAAGAACAGAGCGAAAATGTTGAAAAGGGGGACAGTGAGGTTGTCGTTATGGCTGGCTCAATTCAGGCAACTGACTCTGCAAACTGTCAGTCAGATGACGTTGACGTGACCGAAGACCACGACGAACAATCACCAAGTACTTCCGCGCGATGTTTGAACCAATCTGCAAATGCTGAAGAGACGACGCCTCAAGTAGACAACGACTTGAGCGCTGTCAGTGGGTTGAATAGTTTGTCTGAAAGCAGCAATCAATCTGAGATCTGCATTTGTGTGATCCCTCAAGAGGTGACCAAGCCCTCAGAAGAAACGGAAGAGGGACAAAGGACATCGCCAAAGCTGTTTGATGATGGTGAGTTTGGAATTATGCGTTTTAAACTTTTCATTAGTGTTAAAAAATATGATCGGTTTACCAAAAAGGCCCCAATTGATGCAGAAGTTATCAACTAATTGGATTTTGAAAGTTAACTTACTCTCAATCTCCTTTTTTCAAATGTCTATCATCTTGTGTATACTGAGATTCAGTCATTTCCAATCGTGAATGATCAGCTGGAACCTTTTTAATCAAGAAATCGATAACAAATCTTCTATCAGTGAAGGTTTGTGGTTTGCAGAGTTCAGAGTTTGGAGGAAGACATTTTCTGTGTTAAAAGACAATGATGGATGGTTTATGTTTAGGAAATTCATGTTGAAAGCCATTTTGTGTCATATCAAGACAAAATAAATTTGAAATGGAGATTGATTAATCAATTCATTAATATGAGGGAAACATTTTATGTTTTTATTATATTGCCCACCACCCACTATCTCATAACAACTGATTAGTAGCTAAATATGATTTAAGTTCAATAATAAATGATGCTGCTGGGGTTATACTGTTATATACAGTGAGTGAAAAATTGGTAGTTTTTGAATTATTTAAGCAGGACAATGTCTTGTGTCTCGAGATCTTGCAAGAACTAAAAGCCACAAGGTTTGTCATCCTGATGGAGACTAAATTTCAGCTGTTTTGTTTTTGATTGATTTGATTTGGTTTGGTTTGACTTGATTTGATTTTTTTTGTTGTCTCTATGCTTTACCTAGTATTAGCTGCTGAATGCAATAATATTCTTCTGAAACTAATATATTCAGCTTTTTCTGTTTATTTAACAGAATATTTTTCATGATAAAGCATGTCATAATCTTTTTTCATAAAGTTTTGTGCTTTTGTGCTATCCTGTTCTACCTAATCATGTCTGAATTGTCCCCCACTTTTAGGTAAAAAACAATTTGAAGCTCATTCGCACAGAAATAATTCTTTGCCTCTTATTTGTCTTCTCGTCTTTTCCTGCAGGTGTCACAGACGGTGCAAGTGAAAATGAACGCACTGTCGATGATTCATTGCCACTCGCTGCCACTCAGGAAGAAAAAAGCACATCAGAAAACCACAGCCCAAACTTGTGTGAATCCAAAAACTCTGATGCTCAGGATTCAAAAGAAGGGAGTACCTGGAGCCCTGGAGGCCTTCAGGACGATGAAGAGGACGTGGATGTTCTGCTTCACTCTCCAGACCGACCCTCAGTCACAACAGAGGGTCAAAATTCTGTGGAAATCTCACCCGACGAAGAAGAGGAAGAGGATAGTAACGAAATTGATGTGACTGGAAGCGAGACTGATGCATAAAGGCCTGAATCCAGGATGAAAAGTTTTAATGTTCACAATGCTGAGTTTTGTTCCTTGTAAAACACACCTGCAAAAGTGTCAATCAAGCAGAGCCTTGTCATGCAGCTAAATTTTACTTTTTCTGGCCGTATATAATTTGTCTTTTGTTTTATAGTTGCTGTTGTTATTTTGTCTCCTTTTTATATAAAAAATAATATGTTAATGGCCATTATTCTTATGATTTGAGCATTTTATTTGTTCGTTTTATTTCTTTTTACGTTTGTGGCATGTGGATTATTTTAAAGAATATGTTTATTTCACTTGCAAAAAATAATTAGTGTTTATGACTCCAAATAAATATCTTAAATGTAAAGTAACTATATAGTTTAATTAAAAGCTATCTTTCTATGTACAAATGTGTCTTTTTCTTTTAGTTTACTGGGAAAAGGCATGTCAGTTTATTTGAGTGCGTTTTAACAGGTGCCAACAGAGGGCGCGCTGTTTTACGATCGCTTTGAATGTAACTTTATTGACACCGGAAGTAGTGAAGGGAGCTCCGCACGTGTGATTTGCCCAGGATTTGAAGGTTAAAGCCGAGGCAGCGGGCCGGTTCAGGTGGTCTCTCCGTAGTGTCAGGGCCAGAGCCGGGTGAGAGTGACCGGGGACGGTGTTTGAGCCGCGGACAGACGCAGACATGGATCCGATGAAGGCGCAGCAGCTCGCGGCGGAGCTGGAGGTGGAGATGATGGCCGACATGTACAACCGGTAAATCCACTCAGTTAGCTCATACTCATCGGTCTGAATGACCTGGACACTTTGGGATCATGTATTATAATGTCCCTGATAATGAGGTATGTGATTGACTCTCTACAAGACGCCTCAAAAGTCCTAGGTTTGTGTCCTGGGTTCCCTTTTGCATAACGGCATCTGCAGACAGTGCACGTGAATTACATTACAACACTAATCCTTTTATTATTTAAACATGTGTCTCAATTTTTGAGTCTCGGTGCAGTAAGATGTAGGCTTAAAGTGTTGTTTCAGAAGTCCTCGAAGGCTTTTTAATCAAACGTTAAGACTTAATAGAGCTAGAGAACACCGAGTCCTGTTATATTTGCAGATGAGATCAGATGCACTAAATTATCTAATCTGTCTTGATGCTGGTCTACTGCCTTTGACACATCGACATACCAAACTACGAATACCGTCTTCCAATTTTGTTTTTGTTATTCACATTAGGACTGTTTGAGTGACATTCAACAGCTCAGGCCTTAGACAAGACACGCTAGAATAGAATAGAATAGAATAGAATAGAATAGAATAGACATTTTATTTTCCACCCATGTTAATCTTTGGTTCACACATAAAACAACCCAGGACAACAGAAATAGAAACAGTTGTAGCATATGAAAAGAAGTACAGTACAAAACACCAGTTCATTCCTGTGGCTCATTAGTTCCAACTCCTGCAGCAATAACCATTGCTTTTCAGCAGGTTTTTCTTAGAGTGACTGACCGGTGATGATGGTCGAACGGGCTGATGGCAGATACACCTCCATCAGTCTGCCCCTGGGCAGCTGTGGCTACAGTAGATACTTAACTCCATTCAGTGTGGAATGAATGAATAATGCAGAAAATAGTAAAACCACTTTGAGTGTCTGGAAATGCTCTTACGATGAATGCAGAATTATTATTTATTCATTATTATTATTATGGATGGATGGATGGATGGATGCTTTATTGATTGCCGAAGGGGAAATTAAAATGCCATGGACTTACATACACACTCTCTTCAGCTACCCACATCCACAGCCGTGTTGCCAGCACAGAGGGGGCGGCGCTACATTGTAGTATTATTATTATTATTATATTAACTCTTGTTTGTCTCAGCCCTTCAAATAACTGTATTATTGAGCTTAAAAATGTTTTTTATTAAAAATATAGTACCCTACAAGAGATACTGCGTTATTCCTTCAGTCCTCACTCAGACTCTTGTGTTGGTGAGCTATTTCCATAGCCACAGCTGCCCTGCAGCACACTCACAATGGATGACCTCTCAAATGGTCACCAATCACACAATCAGGCTTTCACATTTATACTGAGGAAGTTGTCTGTACTTCTTGCCCAGTTGTGTTCTTGTTCTATTTTAATCTTTGTTACCATTGGTGATGTTTTTTTTTCTGTCTGATATTGATTTTATGCTTTATCTATTTCAGAATGACAAACGCGTGTCATCGGAAGTGTGTCCCTCCACATTATAAAGAGGCAGAGCTCACCAAAGGAGAGTCTGTGTGTTTGGATCGATGTGTGGCCAAATACTTGGACCTCCACGAGAGATTAGGGCGCAAACTGACTGAACTGTCCGTGCAGGATGAGGAGATGATGAGGAAAGGCGCCGTAGGAAGCGGATAAAATGAAAAGAATCTGAAGCTACAAAAGAAAACGACTGGGGACCGGCAGAGGCTTTTTGGTCAAAAGGGTTTGGCGTTTAATACATTTTGTTGTTGATGGAAACTGAAATAAAAAGCAGGAAGTACGCTCACAACTGTTTCTGTGTGGGACTGAAGCATGATGAAAGAGTAACCTGTCGGACTGAAGACTTTTCGAACCATGGACTGTATGTAGCTGCCAAATGAAAGACATTTTCATCAAGTTTGACTTTTTGGCAGGTCAAATAATCCAACTATTTTTTTGTCTTGAAATATATTCAATTCTCTTTTTACAGTTCTGATTTAAGATTACTTCAGTAGGATGGTTTACAACTTGTTCGGTCAGTTTTGCAGAAAACAGGAATTTACAATCAAACGATAGCGGAAGGTGCACTGAAGTCTACAAATATTTAAGCACTGTGCATAGTTCAGTCTGAGAAGAAGCATTTTTCTCTGGTTTACTTGGTTTTCTGGTCACTCAACAGTCTATTAACATAACTAATTTGTGAACCCATGTTGTGCTTTGTCTGTGGACCATATTTTAACTGTTTTGTATTTTTTTTTTTTTTTTTTTCATCTTAATGTTCAAAGTTGGATGATGTGTCAGTGCCCAATGTCTCAAATAAACCAATATAATTATAACTAACTTCGTCTTGAGTTAATTCCGCTTTGATCCACATTTTAAAGTGACAGTAACCATATCTATAAAGGCTAGTGAGACTTTTCCATAATGTGGTCCTGTCTCTTTAAGAAAACGCCATGAGGAAGCGAGCACTGCGACCAGTTTTCGTTTCCTCCGAGAAAGTTTTATTTATAAGAGCAGGTTTTACACATGAAAAGAGAAGTAGCAGCTGCCGACTGCGACAGCGTCAGTCTGCATGAGCGTTACAGAGAAATAACTTTGTAATAGTTGAAACGACAAAACTGCTGAGGGACATCTAAGCATGGTAAGTGAATTTGATTGTGTAATATAAAAGTAAACACAGCTTAAATGTTGTTGTCCATGTTGTTCAATGCTTAGTAAAATTTTTAAAAAGTATTAATTTGTTATGAAAAAGGTGTTGGAAGTAGCAACTTTATTTAAAACTTGCAGTAGACAACAACTCGTGATAACAAAAGGTCAAACTGAGACAATGTAAAGAGAAGTGGCTTCATTCACATCCTCTTACTTGGACAAAACATTTACAAAGAGGAAATAAATGTATTTTATTAATCTGTGGTATTAAATTGATGTCACATATTGTTCATTTAGTAAGATTTGATTGTAAATTACTTAAGAGATATTCTGTCACTGCAGTGAATTTTTATTACGTGTAAACACAAACTTTTGCCATCTTGATACATTTATAAATACGTTTTTTTCTGTTTTATCTTAAGGCCTATTTGCATGCATTGTATTTGAGTTATTGAAACAAGTTATTGGCAACTTCATGATTAGACTGGCTTATTAAAATACAAATAAAGAATCATTAAAAGAATACACAAAGAAAACCACAAAATATTATGGATTTCAAAATTGGTACAGCTGCACACAAGAAGGGGAAATTTACATTATATAAGGCATCATTGCCCAGTCTAGAACAGACATTCACTTTTTAGGGTTTTTCCTGCAATCAAATGAGGTAAGGACTTAAAATATAAACACATCTCTGAGAAGAAGAAGAAAACAGTTACAAACATGTATTAATACACTGTGTATCAAGAGAGAAGAAGAAATAATATGATAAAGGCCTAAAAAAAAACGAAATATTATTAGTAATAATATAATAAAAGTACATTTGTGGGGCTAAAAATCTGTGCAAGTACATGAACTGTAGCCAGTGTATATACTTGAGTAAAAGTAAAAGGTACTTGTTAGTTACTTTTTACATCATTTTAGCAACATTTTAGATCTGCCTTTTCCACAAAACTTAATTCAACTGTTTTAAACGCTGTATCAAGTTAACCACATTTATTCTCTGGCCTAAAGTTTATCAGAGCAGAGAGATAAAGTGCTATTTTCATTGTTTGCCGTAGTATAACGAGCGGATAATTGTGAATAGGGACCATTGGGACTTGCCAAAATTATACTCAATTATAACTAGTACAGTTTTAAAAATCTACTCAATTACCGTAACCTGAGTATTTGTAATCAGTAACTTTCCAACCCTGGCAATACGATAAAAAGTAATATTATAATTTTCTTGGAGCCATATCATGATTTCCATCACGGTTCATGTACACTTAGTATTTTACTTTTTCTTTATAGAGGTAAATAAAATCATCTGCATCTTCTGAAAGTTCAAAATTCAGACACTGACCAACAGGAGAAATAGGTGAGGAAAAGGGTGTTTGAACTGACAGCTGCATTAAACAGAGAAATAATGATTCAAGATATGACAATTTCACCAAAATAGCAAATTTTCTCAGGGACAAGATCACAATTAGTTATTGTCACATCACCCAGCCATAACATATTGTATCATGAGGTTCGTGACAGGCCTTATTACTAGTTATACTATTATAATAATGTTGGAAGGAGCTTGAGTATGATCTAAAAATAAACCATTGTCACGTGCATTAGAAGAGTTGAGGGCAGCAAAGTAAAAATTGGTATTATGTGTCTTTTAAAACTATTTATTTCAATTTCTCGGCGATTTCTCCTGTTCTGTAATTGTTGAACCAATGCACTGTCTGTTTTGGTCACTAGATGGAAGCAACTGATGGGGAAGACTTGATCCAAGAGGCTGCGGAACAAGAAGCGCTCCCCAATGGCGTAATCAATGAAATGCACGACGTGCAGGAAGACAACTTGCAGGAACAGGTATGACGGCAGTAAATGTTTAAGTCACAATTACTGTGACAAGAAACATCACAATTTAAAAATTAATCACTATTTTTGGTTAAACAACAGTGGAATCTTTAATTGTCTTTAATTCATTGAAGTATATGATCAGCTTTATAAAATCAAACTAATGTAAAGATCAAGTTAGTTTGACATAAACAACCAGAAAAAACAGCAAATTGAAATTATCTTTTGTTATCTCTAACAGTGTCACAATTATTATAGTCTGCTCCTACGTTTATATTGTATGGAAGCCCATTTCCGCCAGTGGAAAAAAAAAAGCCCCACAGGAAGTCATAATTTCGAGTTTTAAAGTCGAAATTACTACTTTTATACTCGAAATTATGACTTTTAAAACTCGAAATTATGACTTCCTGTGGGGCTTTTTTCACTGGCAAACTCATACAATATAAACATAGAGCAGACTATAATAAAAATCTTACTACTTTTATACTGGAATTATGACTTCCTGTGGGGCTTTTTTTTTCACTGGCGGAAATGGGCTTCTATAATATTGGGACCAAAGACTTAGACAAACTTTGTTGATC
This sequence comes from Rhinogobius similis, assembly GCA_019453435.1. Taxonomy (NCBI): domain Eukaryota; kingdom Metazoa; phylum Chordata; class Actinopteri; order Gobiiformes; family Gobiidae; genus Rhinogobius; species Rhinogobius similis. The sequence continues at coordinate 17,653,419 of CM033622.1, forward strand.
CACAAGGGAAATTACTTGGACAAATGTTACAATATAATAACAAATAATAATAATAAATAGATGGTAATACAATTCGAATTTCAAAACAATTAGAATGGAAAATTAGCAAAAGACGTCACAAATATACAGATTTGCATATATACAAGTAGAATAAAATAAAATATTGTAAATATAAAACATCAAGCATTGAATACTCACCAAATAATCTTGACATCCCTAGATTCAATTAATGATAAAGCACTATTTGTCAAACCTCACGACAAACAGTGGTGGAAGAAGAACTCAATTTTGTTACAATTTTGTTGGAGCAAACATTACTCAAGTAAAAGTATAAGTATGACATAAACAGTACAACTATTTCACAAGAGACAATCAGTATCTTTGATGAAGAATTGCGTTGTGATTTTTTTTTTTTGACATCAGAAGCAACTGAAGAGATTTGTTAGTTTTTTTTTTATCAATCAATCGATAAATCAATTGTGTCATCAAAAACAGAAAAAAACACAACATTATATATTTTATTTGCACAGTTCCAGGACTTTAACACTATACCTATAAACAAGCTGTATCTTCTTTAGAAAATAAGCTTACTTTCCAGTCCTTTTCACAAATGTTGTGGAGTAGAAAGCACAAATACCTGCTCTCAAATGTAAGTGTTAAGTGAAAGCATCTGCTGTAAAAAATGACGTGGTGAATTGAAGTAAAGTATGTGTCATGTGCAGCATTTGTAAGCGGTGGTTTTCTTTTGTGAGATGGAGGAGTTTCTGGGCCCGCAGCCTGAGTACAACGAGGAGGAGGAGGAGAGGAAGTACTACAGAAGGAAGAGACTGGGAGTGATCAAGAACGTGACTTCAGCCAGCGTCGCAGCCATGATCGTATATGGCGTTTACATGGGTGGGTCTCAAAGTTGTGGAGAAAAATGCAGCATTTAAACATTATGCAGTATTATGATTTGTGAAACAGACTATTTTGACACAGTTGGTTCAATTGAAGTAAAACAAAAATGTAAACCACTTTATTTACTAGTTTTTACTCAATTAAGACTAAACCAGGTCAAACACACTGACAGTAAAGTGAGAGAATTTGATGCTAGCGGCAATTTTCTTTTAATTCTTTCATTTTTTGAACGTTTTTTTTGTCACTGCTCTTTCAACATATAAACTTTCATGAAGAATAACAACATTGTCCAACATTTGTTATTTAATTCAATCCGCTTCAGTCTATAGATTTAAATATTGTGACTTCAAGAGCATTTTTCTTACAAATAGGGACATAAATATCAAGATATCCAAACCCTCCTTGTAAATGTGTTTGTATCTAATGTGCTAACAAACTAGACTATTTAATGACGAAATTTACGACCCAAAGACGTGTAATTTTGTCCAGCGATGAAACACGTGCATTTCATTTTGTTTTATTTCATTTTTGTTTGCAAACTACACAAAAAGACCTCTCTAAATATGTTTTCCTATTCACCTCAGTGTCTCTTAAAGGCCTTAGAGAGAATCTCAGTTACACAAAAAACTTTTATTGCACTATGTTCATTTTCTTGCCATATGGATAGTATTTGTCACATTCAGTAGCAAAGTCATTAACGCCTTTTCCAGAATGAAGATTAAACGTAGGTTCTACTTTGAAAACAGGAACTAAAATCTGTTTTGTGAAAAAGCCACTGCACAGTTCATCGCACATGCAAACACTAGTACTTGTATATAATGTTATTACAGTGCTTTCTCACTGCTTTCCTGGATTAGCTTTAATGTTGTGGTTTAAACAGAGGTGACAGATACAATACTGTGATTTGCGATACAGCTGTTAAATATATATATTAAAACTAAAACGTGCATGCCTTAATTTATCAGTCAAAACAAAAACAAAACGAGGCTTAATTAATCCTTAACATGAAAAAGCATAAACAATTTACAATTTTTTATCTAGTTTGATGCGTCATTGATCATTGTGTTAGCCAATAATTCGATATCAATAAAGCGATATATCGTGCAGCCCTATTGTATGTATTTACTTTTGCTGTTGACGTTTTTAGGTTCTCATAAGTTTAAAAGGATCTTCATGTCATTTGGGAAATTATAGCACTTTGTAACTTTTCTAGCGCTTGCATCCCTGGAGATTTGAATGCTTTGCTTGGAATGAATTTGATATTTATTAATTTTTCCATTTTATACAGTATTTACTCAATTACAGTTGCTTTTACTGCTCAAAAACACCTTGAAAAACATGCATTCTTACAGTGAATGGGTCAGCTCTCCACAGATCCGACCTGTAATGTTGTGGCATCAGATAAGTTTTATACTGTGGGACAATCCTGACAAAACAGGAACATCTCTCCATGGCACGCTACTGGAAATGTTACATAGTGCATCTTTAAGAACCCTCAGCATCTCTTATTAGTCTACAGTTACCAAACTTGTTTTTCTTTTGAATTAGTTATACATATTTTTGGTACATATTTTCAATGCTTCTTTCATAACCGTTCAGTTACAAATCATAATTCATAATTGTTTCCGTGGCTCAGATGTCCCTGATTGTTTTGTTACAGGCCTTTTGCAGATGCAGCTGATCCTTCATTACGACAGGACGTATCGCGAGGTGAAGTACAGTAACCTCGGGTTGGAGGACATCGACAAGAAAATGATGATGGGGATCAACGTCACCCCCATCATAGGCCTGCTCTACACTCCTCTGCTCATCAGGTACAGACGGTTACGTTAAATACAAGTACAAAACCAGTGGGAAATGGGTTAAAGTTGGTTGTTGGCAGATGTTGGATGTACTCGTTCACATTTACTCAGCTGACTTTATTTTAAATTGTACTATAAAGTTTTCTGACACCATCTTTCTACTTCTTCTAATCTTCTAATATTTCTAATGAAGTAAAAGTTCTGATTACTCTTCCCTCTATGACACAAAAAACAAAACCTCTGTGTCAACAATATTAAATGAGTTGAACACTTTCCTTCAGATTGTCTTTACTTACTGCAGTACAATAATCTAAATTATCTTATATTTTGTCTGTCAGATTACATAAACTCCAAAAGTGTTAGTACCTATTCTTACTTAAGTAATTCTTCTACTTGAGTAACATTAATTCAAAGTAATTATATTCTTACTTGAGTACAAATGTTTCTTTATCTACTGCTGGTTGGATCTGGGGTGAGCATCTTTGGAAAAATAATATCAAATTTGCTTGCGGTGTTAAATACAGAGTACACATTTATGCATTTTTAAACACTATGATTTATTGTATTAATGCAGGGATGTCCAAACTTTTTTTCTATCACGGGCCGCATATTGAATATAGACCAAGTGGAGGGCCACAAATCAATCGTGACATGTTCAAAAAAGCTGCATTTATCTGATGTTTTAAGTACCACCACATCTATATTCAGTCTCAATGTCTTAATATCAGGTCTGTATTACACCAAAATGTTAGTTTTTTAGGTTTGAATTGTAGAAAATGTAAAATTTGCTGTAAAAAGTACTTCTCAGGACAATGTGGGCTAATTCACTAGAAAGTCTAAGGGCCAATAAAAATTGGTCTGAGGGCCGCATTTGGCCCCTGGTCTTAGTTTGGACATGATAATTTAAAACAGCACTTGGAAATGCTAACGAGAAGAGAACGCTTTGTCTTGTTGGAAAATATTGAGCTCTTAAAACAAGTGAATAGATTTTATTTTTATTTGAGAAAAACAAAAAGTTGGCTTTAGTTTAAAACCAGTAAATTAGTCCTTGTATAAAAAAATAAGATTTTTTAGAAGATAATTAGGTGTTAATGGTAGACAGGAGTCATAGGTTAATTTTACTGATTTATATTTGTTTAATCATTTTCTTTAATAAATAATTCATCGAGACTAACTAATAAGTATATTGACTTGCAATGCTTTCTAAGGTATCTGTACATTCTGTAGTTCTGAAGACTTGTCTCTTCTCCAGGTTTTTAGGCACCAAATGGATGTTGTTTCTGGCGTCTGGGATCTACGCTCTGTTTGTGTCGACTAACTACTGGGAGCGGTACTACACTCTGGTCCCCTCGGCTGTGGCCATCGGGGCGGCCATCGTTCCTCTCTGGGCGTCTCTGGGACACTACATGACGAGGTGAGACATGGGAAATGAGCAGGTCTTCAAACGGAGCGTGTGAAAACTGCTGGGTTTGACGTCAAAGCAAAGAAGGTTAACAGACCACGGAGTTCGAGTGCGTCTATACTTTGACGACAAAAGACACCCGCTGTAAATTATGTGAAGACGCCCTCGATAAATGTGTGATGTATTTGATAATAATGACATTGAGGTTGTCTGAACGCTTCCTATACTTTTTTTCTTGTGCTATTTCTATGCGCTAATACAGTTTTCTAGAGGGATTATAAAACATAAATAAAGAAATCAAGGCAATATGGCTCTAAGATAGTTGTAAGCTTTATGCCACTCCACAATAGAGACGTCACAGTTTTCTTAAATTTTCTTTCATTCACATTATCAAACACGTTACTATTCCTCAGGTTTGTGAGCTTGACCAGCTCTTGTGACCGTCCTACAAAATCAAACTTTCTGAACGACAAAATAAAATAAATGTGCCCAGATTGAAAAAAAAAACAAAACAAAACCCAACAACTTTGCATTTAGACATATTTTTAACTATAGATTGTAAATTAGTTCTTCTTCTAAATTAGTTAACATCATTATTTTGTAGCTCTTACATCCATATTGTGACTGAATAATCACGATTATTGATTAATAATCCTCCCAAACATGGACAAGTATTACTTAAAACAATGAGAACAATGAATATTCATGAATTGTGTTACTCTTTACAAGATTAATTAATTTAAACAGTAAAAAATATGAGTAAACAAGCGACATTCTGTGTCCAACTTTACTATGCCATTCTTCCTGTGAATGCAAATTTGTAGAAAATGATCTTGTGTAAATGCAGTAGATATAGGTTACACTTTCTTGTCACATCTTATAAGTTTAGGGAACTGAAACTAAGGGTGCTTTTGACAATGTGATGTAACAAAGAAAACACATTTTAGTGCTGAGCTTTAGTTAAATGTTTTCTCCAATACCTTTGGTTATATAAGCTAAACAATGAATGGTTTTGTCAATATTTCCACAAAATGTTCTAGTTCATTGTTTTAGCCATCTGGCTCATTTAAAGTCAGTCATTATCCAACAAAGTAAGTACTTTTTCAGCAAACACAACAATTACTAGTTCATTTTGTGTCTTTAAGGCTTGTTACAAAACATATACAATACAAAACTCCTGCAGTATTATATATATTTTTATGCTGTTTTCCCAGGATGGCCCAGCAGTATTATGAGTATGTGAATTACAAAGAGGAGCACGTTCAGGAGCGGAAGAAACTCCCCAAAGGCGCCTGTCACAGTTACATCATTGTTTTCCACTCTCTCTTCCACATTATCTTCAATGTGAGTCAAATCTGTCTCAAACGCTCCCCCCTGCTGAGAGCTCTGCAAATATCCTCTCTAAAAAACTTTTAAATAACAATGGTAAAGTTTCCATTTGTGTTTTTCTCGCAGTTGAGTTTTGTCTTCGCTCAGTTCCCCATGCGTCTCGTCCTGCATCACTACATCATTGACAACACCTCACACATTCTCTGCCAAGTCAAGTCCTGTGGTGAATATACAATGATCCAAATGTCCCGCTTCCTTCTTTGAGCTGTTAACCATCTTATTCTTTAGTTTTCTCATCAAAATCATACCTGGAGTTGTGTTTAATTTCATTCTTGCTTGTTTCAATATTGTTTACAAGGTCTCCATCTGAACCTCATCTTGATGAGGGTACACCTGACTGATGTTATTGTTTGCCTAGAATGTTCCACAGTATTGTATTAAATGTATCTATATCCATTGATCTTACCATTGTTATAGGTAAGAACTGTGGCGAGATCTTTATCAAGATACAGTATTTTGTTTTGTTGAAAACAAAAATGTAATTAGATAAATAAATAAATAAAGTAAAAAATGATGGCACACTGTGGAACATTCTATATAAGCAATAACATTTTCATGTTAAGTGGTGGACCCTCCACCAGAAATGTTACATGTCACTTTTAAGATTTTCACTACTCTTTGCCTCATAACTTCATGTCATGTTCATATTTCACTTAATTGATAAATCCTCTCTTTGATCGTACTCTTGGGATCCTGTCATGGCAACACTTTTCCTGGCAAGTCCAGAATGCAGTTTTCTTTTCATTGAGAATCAAAACGTGGCTGCTGCAAGAACCAAAAGAGCTAAAATCACAGAACAACTGGAGTCAACAGCTAGGAGAAGATCATTTAAAACCCGTAGTAGTGCCATTTTGGTACCATAAAGTGTTAAAACCTGATGCCATTAGAGTCCAAATGTGACAGCAATTGATTGTAGACAATTTTCTCAAGGACTTTAACCAAGAATGGCAATTTTGAAATGGGCCTGTAGTACGCCAGAATCTTAGGATCCAGGCTTGGCTTCTTGAGAAGTGACTGAACTACAGCCTGTTTAAAATCCCCTGGAACACATCCAGATAAAAGTGAAGCATTTAAAATATTCAGAATATAAGGCCCCACAACAGAGAAAACACGTTTTAGAAAACATGTAGTAACAATATCCAGTGGACAATTAGAAGGTCTTAAGTGCTGTACAACTTAATTCAGCAAGAGATACAGGCACAAACTCATCAAAAATAGCAGTTCACTCAGGGATGACCTTGAGATCATCACAGGGAGACACTGCAATAGATGCCCTAATTTGCAGTATTTTTTCAACAAAAAAAAGGACAGAAAATTGTTATACAGTGAATCTGACAGCACAAGACCAGATGAGGGCCCGGGGCTTGTTTAGGGAACGTAAGTCATTCTTTTAACAGTGCCTCCTATTTCATGAAAACTGCTTTGAGGAAGATAAAATGTTTCTCTTCTTCAATTTTGGGGAGAAATTTCTCCCCCGTAGTAAAAAAACAAAACATAAGAAAAACCATGCTGTGTAACCTTTCAAACTAGGATATAAGGATGATACACATGCACTTGTGTGGTTAATATGACATTTGATTCACTTTTTGAGCAATCATTTTCAATATTTACTGACATGTTGTAGCACATGTTTTCCATTGAGTCAATAGCACTCTCGAGTGATAGTTTTACTTTTTGCATCTAGTATAATCTGCAAGTATTGATAAAAAACTGCTTGAGGAATAAATAGACAAGAAGTAACATTTCTGATTTAAATAAGGATAGCCCAATAGTCTCAGAAAAAATCTGTGGTGTTCTTTTTGTACTTGATCTAAATGATGCGTTGTGCTCTCTTTTGTGTTAGGTGCCCAGATAAGTGGATGGATCCCTGGTTTTAATTCGACGGTGTTAAACAGTCTGCCTGGATCCATGCTGCTGATTAAAGTTGAAAGCTGCCTCATGGGCTTTGCCTTTTTGGCGATGATCATGGTATGAATCAACACACAAGTCCTGGGCCTGACGGATATTTGTTCTGACTGATATGTAAACTATAAAGTGTAGTAGTAGTAGTTTAGAGCTGGCAACAGTTAGTGAATTTGACAATCTTATTTGTTTGGTATTTGATGTTTAAAAGACTACTTGACAGCACAGTTGCTGTGAATTGCTGTTTTTACTTTGTGGATTTTGCATGTTCTCGTGTCTGGGTGTGTTCCCTTTTTCAGCCTTAAAATGCACAATCTACTAATCCTCCAATGAGGTAATCCAGATTACAATCCTAGCTCAAGGTAGATCAGTTGGGACTGGTTAAAATGCTGTGAATACATTTCCCTACAAGGACGATAAATTCTCTCTCTCAGGATTTGTTTTTATACAGATCAATATTGCAGTAAAATATTGGAGATATGTGCATTCTGGATCCCTGGCAAATAAAATGTACCGTCCCTTTAATCCGCTAAATATAATCAAGTAGGTATCAACGCAGTTTTAAAAAGTTTCACCTTGATGTGCAATTTACTCCCTAAAACACAGCTCTTCTACCAGACGGCAGTCATAATGATACGAATGGAGTTCTTGTTCCCCTTGAATTCCAAACTCACTCCATGCTTTCTCCTCTCTGCTGTGGTCCATATAGGTCCTTACAATCTTCATTAAGTAATTACTTGCCTGATAAAACGTTGGTCAACTAAAACACAATCTATTAATTAGTTGACTAAAGGACTACAGCCCTACTAATGAATTAACTTTGTGCATGTTCTTGTTCTTAGTTCTTGGTTTTGTGTGGTCCAGCTTATCGTCCAACTGAAGAGATCGACCTCCGCAGCATTGGTTGGGGAAACATCTTTCAGCTCCCGTTCAAGCACCACCGGGATTATCGCCTGAGACTCCTCTGTCCTTTCTTCATCTACAGTGGATTTGAAGTAGTGTTTGCTGTGTCCGGATTCTCACTGGTAAACTGTTTTTGTCCTGTTCTTGTCATACTTCAGTCCGACAGCCTGTTTACAATACAAGGATTTGTCACAATTTGAGCAACTGTATCTCATTTGTTAAATTACATTTTTGTTTGTTGATCAGGATTTCATCCAAAAAGATGCAGCTTTTGACTTGCCTGGAAAATCAATATGCCTGTCAAATAAACTGTAATCCTTAAGCATGCAGAATTATACTATTATATTATAAAAATATAAAAAATAAATTGATAAACAAAGGATAAAATGTTAACCCTTAATCTTACAACTGTAATAAGTTGTAATAATCAATTCTAGTCCAAGTTGATGTACTGGTTCAATGTGTTGTTTATCAGCGTTGTCAAAACTTTTAATCTTCATTATCAGCTGCTCAATTATCGCAAGACATAATTGAAATCATGATTGTTTAAAATAATTACTTCTACTGTCAAAATGAACCAGTAGACAAAGAATAAACCTAGTATATTTTATTATCAATGTTCGAGTCTAGTTTCAAATCTATTTTTTCAAAGGGGCAGAAGGAGCGCACATATTCCGAGCAGAAGTTAATGTTGTATTCTTGGTAAAATTGTAATTAAAGGCACAGAATGAAACTTTCTGGAAGTGGAACGTCACCTGAATCAAATCAAATCAAATCAAATCAATTTATTTTTATAATGCCCAAAATCACAACAACAGTTGCCTCGATGGGCCACAGGTAAAGCAGTTCAGATAATTGTCCCAGAATGCCCCTGTCCTTTGACCCTCCTTCGCGGCGAGGAAAAACTACAAAAAACCCCATGGGAAAAAGTAGAAACCTCGGGGAGAACCACAGTGAAGGAGAGATCCTACTCCCACGGACGGACAGGCTGCAGATGAACTAGGACTGACATCCACTTGGACTGTGGAGCCAGAACCACTCAAGAGGGAGGTGGCTTTAAAGAGTTCCTCCAGGCGGACGAGGAGCAGTCCACCCAGTGTAGCAGATCCTCCTGCTGGATGATTCCATGGAAATAGAAAGTTCTCCATGCAGATAAATAATTTTTATGCCACGCTATAGAATTTTAGGTAAAGGAACATTTCCATGGGAACAAGGGCAAGTGCAAGTCAGATTTGTGGAGATGCAAGCCCACTCACCGTAAAGAGACCTTTTTTTTTTTTTAAATCCTAATGTTCCTGATCAATGTACTTTGTAACTATGTAGTTTCTTATTCACTGTCTCTTTTCCCTCTGCAGTCCTACGGCGTCTGTGCTCTGGGGTTGAAGCAGTTGTGGCTCATCATTATGGTCTATGGATTTTCGGCATCAGTCTTCTCCTCGCTGTCCTTGTGCCTGCTGCGCCTGCCCCGCTGGGTGTGCCTGATAGGGGGCGCTGTTGTCCACGGCGCTCTCCTCATTGCTCTGCTGGCGTTCTCCCCTGTCCCAGGAGGAAACCAATGTGGGAAAGTTCTACCCCAAAACAGTCCGGACTACCTCGCTCCCATCCTGATCATAGCCGTATTGTGGGGGCTCGGGACGGCTCTGAACAAGACTGGACTTGGGAGTAAGTTTGACAGTCGTCTAATTAGCATTTTGAAGCAGGGGTAGATGATTTTCAGAAAGGAGGAAGGATGTACATAAATCTGTCCAACTTATTTATGTGTATTAGTTTTCAAGCGCTTGCACGACTTTAGACTTGCTTTTGATGCAAGGGAGGACCACAAGAGCACTGCTTTTGGCGCTTACTTTTGGGTTAAACAGCATACTTTATTATTACCCGCAATGCTGCTATGTACACACAAAAAAAGAGCAAAAAATATTTGGATACCAGAGCATTCGTTTTGTCTGTTGGTTATTTATTTTTATTTGGAATCTAAATCCTAACATTTGACCTTCATCGCACAATTTAGATTAATGTATACATCTAAATATAAGAAAAAACGTTAAATCTTTGATCTTATGTGATTTGGAAGTCAAAGTCTATTTACTTTAAAGCTGCACTATGCAACTTCTGGTGGAGGGTACAACATCTTCTTCCTTCATTGAACTCTTAAAAGTATTTTTGGCAATAAATACAACTGTAAGTCCAATAACATGATCTCTGCAGGTGACAGAACCTCAAACATGTAAGTTACATAATGCAACAGTTATGCTTTTGTGAATATTATGATTTTGAACAGTAGAAAAAAATAATTCACTAATGTCAATTTGCAAAGACCCTTTAATGGAGATACTGACCTTAAACCTTAAACTATACTCTCCCATAGAATTTAATTAAATTTATTGAAGATTAGCTTGGCAGGAGCATTTAAGGTCTATGGACAGGAGACAATATTACAATCACAACATCAGAGAAAACATTCCTATAATAATAAGTTAACAGTATAAATATACAAACTCCAACAATATAATACTAGGCAACAGTCTAAGAACAAAACAATCGCAGAGCCAAGAACCCTCACATACTCTGTACCTCGCCCTCACACTTTTGGGCGCCGCCATCTTTTACCTCCGACACGAAACAAAAGTAATCTCTTTATGTCTTGCAGTTCTGGTGGGGATTCTGTACGCTGAGGAAAAAGAGCGTCTCGACTTTGTTTACACCATCTATCACTGGCTGCAGGCGGTGGCCATTTTCGTCGTGTACTTGTGGTCGGACATGCCTATGAGGGTGCGTATCTCCAGTGCAGAGTGTCAGAAAAAACAAAAATAAAGAACAAAGAGTCTAATTTTTCCTCACTTTCTCCTCCCTCAGGCCAAGCTCGCCATCCTCTTGGTGACGTTATTGCTGGCGTCTTACTGTTACTGGGTGATGGAGCGGAGGCTGGTCAATAAAGTGCCCTACAGGCTTCCTCGAATCCCACGTCCAAGACACAAGGTAACGGAGAGTTAAGTGTTTAGTGACTTAATCATAGCTCGTACTTCATACTGGCCTTGATCAAGTGTAGACATTTTTGTGAAGAAATCTTGAGCTAGTTAGTTATGATAAAAGACATTAAGTCATTTTTTTATGTTGAGCTTTAAAAAGTTTAAAGAAGTTCATAATAGTTGGGTTCACTTTCTCGAACTTAATGAAAACAACTACAGAAAAAAACGTCATCTGAACATGTAACTTGTTCAATATTTTGGCCAATGTAAAAATACTAAATACACTCACTTTTTTTCTGTATGGTTGAAAAATGCATCAACTCTACAGCAGTGGTGCAAAGTAACTACTTACAAATACTCATGCTACTTTAATTGAGTTGATTTTTGTGTAAACATGTAATTGTACCAGTAAAGTTTAGCATGTCTAATTATTAACATTTAAAAATCATTTGAGTCCTGAGTTCCAATTATTATTATCTCACTTCTATATCTGCTGGTTTATACAGCGACAAACGCTCAAAACATCACTGCATCTGCTAAACTTTAGATTAGAGAATAAGCAGATTGTTGTTCAAAACAACATAATCCACCATATAAGACAGAGCTAAAATGCTAAAATTGCGTAAAAAGTTAACTAGTATTTTTCATGTGTTATTTTTGGCAACAGTACTTGTATTTGTAATTGAGACATTTTTTTGGTAATGTAATGTCAGTCCAAAATGTCCAAACTCTTTCCTCCACTGCTGTACAGTAATCTATGTTAGTTTTTATCCTTTGACTTCAATGGATCTTCTAGTATTGATGAATATAAAAAATCTAGCAAATTATTTTCAGTAGCAAAACATACCACAATGACAACCACCTTTTAACAAATTGTTTATCATTTTAATCAATCTAAAAACTGCCTTGAAAACATTAAGAGAGATCCTGATTCTATTTTATATTGTGACATTGCCCAGTTAAATTATGAAAATGTATAACTGTAATAAGACAAAAATCAGACTGCTGCTGCTCGCTGTCTGCATCTAACACTAAAATATATATTATTTATTGCAAACCCGGAAGAAAAAGGTAAATGCTGAAAGCAAATTCAAAGGCTTTATGTAGTTAGTCCATGGCACTTCAGTTTGGTTCATCAAAACAAGCTGTTTGTAAAGCTGTTTACCTCCCCAAAAAATCATGCATATGGATATTAGACATGTGCCGAAGGGTTTTGTCAAAGCCAAAAATGAGTTAGACAGATTTGAATACCTACTATCTCCTTTCTTGGTTTGAAAATTAGGTAATGCAGACTGTTACTTATTAAAATCTAAATATAAAACATTTTCTAATACAATGTTGTGAACCACACAGAAATGGCTTTTGAAGGGATTGTGTCACATCCGTTGTATCACACCCTCTTCTAAACGTCAGCTGTTCGATCGTCTGTCATCGCTGTCCCGTTCATCTCCACAGGTCAAAGGGTACCGCTATCTGGAAGAGGACAACTCCGATGAGTCAGGCTCGGACAACAGCGACGAAGATGATGAGGGCTATGATAAAGATGAAGAGTCGGAGGACGAGTATGTGCCGGGGGAAGAGGGCGAGCGTGGACACGAGGGCGACCAAGTACACGAGGGCGACCAAGACGGAGGGGCGTGCGGGCACGACTCACCCAAGGGTCAGAGGCGGCGCAGATGGGAGAGGGACGAGGGCCGGTGAGAGGGGAGAGGGGGAGATGTGCAGAGGAGTGGGCTAAATGTGGAAAAATAGGGCGAACAAATAAGGGTTCTAATAATATAAAATGTGTTAAAACTGAGAAAATATATTTGCTTTACATGTCTAATGGGGGCATTACATTGACTCACGTTCATTTCCTGGAGAATGATCCTAATCTTAAAGAGGACATATGCTTTTTAGGGTTTGTGTTATTTTATTATTATTTCGTGTTAAACTAAAACATATGTCGGCCATTATTTTACATTAATGCAATACTGGTCTAAAACAGCTTAATAATAGAAACATTTTCATTGACTTCCTGTTATAAACTGCAGAACTGAGAAGTCCTGCCTCTTCATAGTTGCATTTCACCGTAGCAAACAGCGACTGATTCTTGAATACCGTGCAAGAAAGAACAGCGAAGTGGGCGGAAATAGGGAGTTGGTGAAAACAAACATTTTCTGAACACCAGAGCCTCAAATGCAAGACAATACAGGATAACTCAAACATGCATGAATCAATCAAAATTAAGCTTTGACTATTTTACAAAACATATCCCCTTTAACCATCGGTACAACTTGCCTAACCTTAACCTAAATTGTAACTTTATCCACCATTAAGGATTTATGTCATGGGGACCGGATTTTTAAATACTGACGTAACCACATCAAAATTTGGACTAAACCCGAATCCAAACTTACTACTACACCAGAACTAAAACAAGAACCAAGCAACTCTGCATCAGGGTTAAACTCGGTTCAGTCCAGGACATAATTATTATGATTTCATTATTTAAAACCCCTTATCACTCCTGCTGATTTTCCCCAAAGCGTCTGATTAAAATAACCCCCAATTAAACTGGAGCTGTTTCTGAGCCTTTGGAGCATAAAAAATTGCTGGGCTCTTTGTGACTCTTTGTAGTTTTTGGCTTATGATTTTATCTAACTATAAGAGGTAACGCAGAGGAACATCAGAATTAAAATCTGGAGTATTCTTTGTTAACATAAGGAGAATTAAAGCTGGAGGTATGGACCGGCAGGCAGAAGATTGAGCATTTGTTGGGTTTTGACAATTCATATTTCAAATCTTAAAATTATACTTAGGGACCTGTAATACACTCCAGGTGGAATTCATGAAAAATAATTTAAAATTTTAGGCATATTTTTTCATCTGTGGGTTTGGAGTAAAACTGATATTGATTCATCCCTGAATGGTTGATTTGACTGAAAGTAGGTCGATATGTTTTATCTGCCCAGGGGCGTGATAGTTAACTTTTATGAGATGGTTGAATAAAGGGACCAAGGGCCTAAATGCAGACAAAATTTGAATTTACTATTCATATAAAAGCACAATAGCGGTCTGCATACAAACTCTTTTTAGGCATTATCTAAATCCTGTCTCAAAAAGTATGGAAAATATGACAATAAGCGCTTACATAAAAAGATAGCACATTTTTTTGTTTTACATGTTTTTCTTGTTCTCACTTGTAAAGCGCTTTTGGGTATCTTGAAAAGCGCAGTGCAAGTGTTATATATGTATTTCACTGATACATTTATAGTTACTTAAGTAAAAATCAATTAATGTAGTAATCCTGATCAAGTTTAGCTGTAGTAGAGCTGCAACATACATTGGAAAAAGCACCTTTTTTTCCTTTTTACTTGTTGTAGAGTCGGTAACTGTGGACTGTGTAAGGCTTTTTTAACTGGACCTTTGGTACAAGGCTGACGCAGAAAACCATTTACGCTCACTTTCATTTACTGTTTTCAATGGAGAGTTACTAATTCAGCATGCGTTTCTTTGAATAGCCGGGGTTTAATTAACTTATTATTGCAGTCTCACTACACTGCAAACATTTATGCACATCACAAAATTAAACACTGTGCAATTCAACTTTCTATTACATGATACTTCATAAAAATGTTGTTGAACAAAGTATTTACACAAGCAGAGAAGATTGAGAGAGCAACTGTGTGATTTGAAGCTGTTTTAGGTTTGTATTTTGTCAGCAGAACTGTTGCTGAAAAGAATCGATGAATTGATTTTGTTGAAGATGTTCTTCTGAGAGCGTTTTGTAAAATAATTTAAGAGGGTTTTCTTTATCTACAGTTGTCTCGGTGCTTACAAAAACCTTAATGGCGTCTGTAATTACAAGCTGCCTTTGTTTATTTTGTAATTGTTATTTTTCAGCTGACCTACTTCGCTCATTGTCTGACATTGGCTGCCATTGTTGCTCAGACAATGCGTTCTTGATATGTATGTCTTTGAGTTTGTTTGTTTTTTTGACATTTTTACTCTTAAATTTGTTTTTGAAATGTGGTTTTCTCTATCTTTATCCAGATGTACAGCCAGCAGAAAACGTACTCTGTTTTAAAGCCCTTTTATTTGGGAATACATTTTTATTTTAGCAAAGTACAATGGAGAAAGAAAACATAGAACCTTTTTATGTATTCAAAGAGCTAAAATCTGTATTATTTGACAAAAATACGATGTCCACCTTGATATTTCTTGTAATGTGCCAATGCCAAAGCTAAACACTTGTCAATCTGAATCTACTGATCCTTTGTTGTGATGAAGAATAGTGTAACCTAATCACACATATTAATTCCATTATGTTCCTTATGTTTCCGAAAGGTGTCAAAGCTGCATATTTTTGCACTGCTGCGATGTGGGTACTGATTAAAACAGCATGCCTTTATAATTAAACAATGTGTTAAAGTCACCATCTTGTCATTGTGTTCCTCCGAGGCTTGGGAGGAGGCTGTGTTGTCAACTCACCGACTTTATAAAAAGTAAGTGATGTAATCCCACCGTTTCCATGGAAATTTTAAGTGAGAAGGAAGAAAGACGTGATTTCTTTAGATGATCAAGAAGCAACATTTTGTAAACGAGACATATGCTTCATTGTTTTTATGTGAATCCTAATGAATTCTCTGGTAGAATTTGACTTTTGCTTGTCGAATTACAGATGTTTTTTAGCTTTTTTTTGGTGATGACGCTGTAATTCTTGGTCCTATCCACAGGAAACGAGACTGGCACAAAGTTCAGTGTCTTCTATGCCAGCATGAACAAATATAATTGCATTTTGTTTCCATAATAGCTTCAAAATGTTAAATAATTCAATCACAAAGATATGACTGAACTGTGGCAGACTGCAATCGACAAAGGCGCAAAATTGCGGTCTCAGAGTGCCAGAGCACAGAGAACTATATTTAGAACTAAATATAAACAAACTTGTATTATGTTCAAGGTTAAAGGTGTACTTTAGAAATGCATGCATCCAAACAGAAGATTATGTTTCAATTCCTTCCTAAATACAGGCCAACTTTTTATCCGGATGAACCAAAACTACCACACCAAATTCAGAAAAACTACCAACACAACTGTTTTTGTCATGATTCTCAGTTTAATTCACTTCTAGAACAAAATGAGTGTTGATAGAAAACGAGCCGACAGGTGGAGGTAGCTGCTCTTCCGGTGTGTACTGGTTTTGACTCAGATTTAGACCCCGTGTCCGAACAAGCTCAAGGGTCGTTTTTAGGTCCCTCTTAGTGGCGAATGCGTCTGATGGACTGGATTTTGGGGGTCTGGCAGTGGGAGCCCCAGTTCCTCCAGTGCTGGTAGTCTCCGCTGTGTTTCTCACACTCCATGATGTACTGCTGGCCCCTGTAGCCCGGGTACTCGTAGCACACGAAGCTGAACAACACAGAAACGAAAAGCAGATTTAGGAACACTATTTAAGGGGAACTATGTAACTTTTCTGGCATGAGGTCCGTCATGTGATGATTAGCGATTACCAGTGATTTTTTATTTAATCTGAAACCACGTAATAAAAGGTAAAGTATTGCAATATCGATCCAGTACCAATAGTAATCTGTTTTGTATTAAAATACATTGGAACTTCTTTAATATAGGGATTTTACCTTGGCGTAGAGATCATTATGCTTGCTCTACCTCTGTTTGAAGTTGTTAAATGTTAATATGTGCAGATTAGCAATAAAAATGTATTTAAATTCTAGGTATTGACATTTTTGCATGAAAATACTATGTTTGATATTTTTATGTCTCATTTAACCTACTTTTACACAATATTTATTTTGTATTTGAACCTGTCCACTTTGATATCTTCTCACAAATTAAAGAATACACAACAAATATTTACCACTAGCTTCACTGTGGCTGTTAAAAACACCAATTAACTTCTGAAGACTACTTGCCCTCAAATGCACTTTAAATAAATAGGTGCATTGTTTAATTGTTACAATCTGATACAATTAAATAAAATACAGTGAACAATCAGTTTGAAAACGTGATGTCTTAGATTCAACATGTCTTTCTTTGAGCGCAGATTTTGAAAAAGAAAAAGGTTGGACTGATTGAGTGTTGCAGGATTGTGCTCCCAGGATTGATCAATATCTAAGGTTTTTCAACTCTATAAAAACTATAACTGTAAATCCTTTGTCAGTCAGTACACAAACAACCCACACTTAATGACCGTTTCCTGTTTCTAGAACATTAACTTGATGGGCATAGACCTTTGTGAAGATTGCAAGTGAAGGATATGCAAAGTTTATCTGTTTCAAGTTTGTCTGCTTCATAGGCACAATTTGATTATAAATTTAGACACAAAATGTGTCCTTTATGCCAAAATTAAGGCTTCAGACCATTATAATTACTTTTGAGGGCCTTGAATGCACCACAGTGTGTACTTTTCAATACCTAAAACGGTAGTTATAAAACCATGAAAACTGAATTGCTAGTTTGCATCATTTTTAGCACAAACTGTAACAATAATTTACAAAAAAAACATCCTTATTGATCTGGTGAAAGTCTGTCAGATGAGGTCAAATGAATATTTTCAGGTTTGTTCATACTATTAATAGGGTCAAGTTCAGATTATGACAAACTAACTACAAAGCATAGAAAATGTAGACTTCATAATTGAACATCTATTACACATTTAAAGCTATAAAAGTTCATCCGCGGTCTCTTCCAACAGTATTTCATTGAATCGAATGTGGACAAGCTGTGTGTTGTGACTTACGCTCCGCACTGCACATGCATGGAGCCCACCTCGGGCCTGAACCAGCCCATGGCCTGCAGTGAGGGGTAGTCATCGCACAGCTCGGTACAGCGACCCATGAAGTTCTCCCTCTCGTAGATCTGCATGCGGCTGCTCTGGTGAGACTGCGGAGGAGGTGTGCAACGAAAGGAGAAAAAGTAAGTGGGATTGTGTCAAAGTTAGTGCCAAATATGTCACCCAGATGCATAGAGTGACTTGTCCTGGGCTATTTCTGCTCATTCTGACATTCACAATATGGAGAACTTGTTTTGGAAGCCATTTAGTGCCCATTTCCCAGATTGTTTGACACCCACAGACTCTTTAATTAAACAGTCCAGAGATGGAGAGAAAAGCTAAAATAAGATACCAGCTATTTTTGTAGTTAATTTAGACGTTTCAAACTATTATTGCATAAAATATTGATAAAAAATGTATATGTCAGTATATTTTTAAAGTGTCTAGATAACAATATTCAAAAACTATTATAAAAATCCAACAGAAATGTGTTGTGCAATTGTGCTATGAGCATGCACAGATTACAAAAAACAATAAGAATATAATAAGAATAAAGAAGCAGAAAGAGCAGAAATATCACCTTTTACTGTTATTTGACAGTTTACAACATAACTTTTGTAACTGCTATTTTTCACCTCTGTTTCTAGATTTTTTTAAACCATAAACAATATACTAAATATTCAAATTTAGCATATCTTGAAAACAACATTCATGATTTTGTCTAAATTTTGTTATTTTGCCCACCTCTAACAAGCGCTTCATAATGCATTAATTGTTCACTCTTTATTAGTCAAAAATAAGTCAAAATAATCAATATTCTAGAAGTAAAAAAGTACAAAAAAAGTACAATGTTCTCAGGTAAAAGCTGCTCAGATCTACCCATTCAGATGTTGTACTCACAGCGCAGTAGATGGGGCGGAAAGACATGAACCACTCGGTGTGGTAGGACAGGTTCCCGGTGTAGGACTCCCAGTTGGGGTACTCTCCGCGCTCCAGGACGAACTGCTGGCCTTCAAAGTGATGGTGCTCGTATCCAACCCAACTGGAAGACACGGACATGAGACAGTGTAAAAGTGTAAAAGGGAAGACAGGACCAGCGAACAGGAAGAAGGCGAGAGTTAGACCTGTCACGATAACACATTTTGAAGTGCGATGAAGTATGACAATAAACAGTATTGAAACTACTTTATGCCACTAACACAATAACTCTGAAACAAGAGAATCCCAGATAATCCCTTTTTAAATGTACAATACTGTTTAAAAGTATGCAATAAATGAATAAATGGCAGACTGAAACACTTCAGTACTTATTATTGTCTGTAATTATTCATAGTTCCTTAGCCTTTTCAACACTCTACAGCTCAAATCTTATTGAACTACAAATCAACAAAGAAAAAATCACAAATGTACACTTGATACATTATGAGTCCCAAAAAATAGTGTTCCATTGTTTATTTATTGAAATATAAGTCGATATAGTGTTTATTGTGACAGGCCTAGTGAGAGCGACAGTCAGAATCTAATCTGCAAACACACTCACAACAAAGAAAACAAAAGCAAGAGCAAACCTCAAAGCTGATATTTTAACTGTACTGCACCTGTCCTTTTGCCAGAATCATTTATTATCTGTCTTCTAAACAAAACCTGCCCTCTCTGTCCATTTCACTTGGCTTGGGCGTGGTACAAAGAATATACATGAATTGACTGCACATTTGATCTCGACTCAAGGCAACCTTATTTGAAACTTGTGTTTGCTGTAATGCTGCCACTGACGATTATTTTAGTAGTTGACTAATCAGCTGTTTATTTTCCAATTAGTCAAACGATTATTTCTATTGAGGCTTTTTGGAAGCATTATCAACTGAATAAAGGTTGAAATGCAGCGACAATAAATAAGGACATTTACTAATACAGTGTTTTATTGCTGAAAATCACTAATGGTTTATTCTTTTTTTTGACACTTTGATTTAATATTGCCACTGTCTTTGTCAGAAAAGTATGTGTTTTAGAATCTATATTGTCCAGACAATGATTACGATTATCAAAATACGACTACAATTATATTCGCTTTGTTTTTCTTGATTAATCGTTGCAGCCATGGTTAGTTTAAAGTTAAACACATTTACCAGTGTTTGTGTCTCAGGATATTTGGACAATTTTGCTTCATCAAATTACTAAATGTTTAAAAATGCGAGATCAACTCTTTAGAAGCAAATGATATCATTGAGAGTGAAATACGAATAGAGAATTTCCAGCTTGTTACTGTTTCAGCCTAACTTTATCCATCCAATTTTAAGCGCACATTTGAGTCTTCTAAATCTTAAAAGCTGCCTGCCTGACAGTATTAACCGGTTTTCACTCAGGTCTGAGCCACTCTCGCCTTTCCCTCTGTAAAAGGAAAGCGGTGGCAGGAGGAGCTTGACCCCATCAGCGCGCACTACACGTGGGATGGAGCGGTCTGAACGATGTGTCTTTTTCTTTCTTTTCTTTTTTTTTTTCAATCGTGGGAGCCTGGCCACTACTTTCTCTGGTCTCATTTACGTCTCAGAGCCAGTCAGCTGTCCACAGAGACGTGCAGGCGTACAGGCCCATGACTCACGCTCCACTCTCCACTCGGATGGAGCGGATGTTGTCGAAGCCGCACTCGTGGATGTTGCAGCACTCCGAGGTGAACTCCATGCACTTGCCCTGGAAGTGCTCCTGCTCGAACACCGTCACCTGGGAACAGAGACACATAATACACACGGGGCAGAGGTGAGCGGGAGGCTGCGTGGATGCGTCGTATATAGACATTATGGAGTGCGCAAGAGCGAATAGGCGATTTACCTTGAAGAAAGGAGCCATCCCCATGCCATAAGAGAACATGGAGTTGTTATAATGGTAGTTTTTATGAAATCTATACATCTGTAGACGGAGAAAACATACAAAAGTCAAATATAAGGTTAGGCCTGTGTGTGGTCCAGGTTATTTATTTTTCTTATTAGACATAACCAATTACAATCAACTTTTAAAGCAACTCCTAAAAGTTCATATAGTGTTTTTTTTCCTACCTCTGCGGTGTTCATGGACCTCCTCACGCACCAAAATCCCGTTAGCGTAAACTTTTGTGTGAACCTGGCTCTTTGGTTTTATACTCACGTCCACGCGGCTGGCACGTGCCTGCGCGCGCGTGCTTGTGCGGCCCCTTTATGCTAATGATGGAAGAAGCCCCTGTGTTGAGTTTGACTGAGGCACAGAGGCGTTTGTGTCACGTTATTGTATGCTTCCAGAAATGGGAATTGGCAAAGATATTTGTTGCTTTTACACACAACCAAACAGCTTTGACTGCCTTTATGACTAGCTTAGGTCTTGTTTATTCATTTATTTATTGACCATTTATTGACTATTGGTTATTTATTACACTGCTTGTAGCCTCAGTGTAAAATGGCCAACTTATTAGTCAGTATTTTTACGCATAAAATGAACAAATCAGATCTGTATTCCCTTTACTGACCAACCCAAGTCTTTATAATGTAAGCTCTATTTTCATTGTATAACTTCATATAACCGAGTCCACTACAGAAGCACAATCACATTCAGTTCAGTTTTACGTGCATTCAGGGTTTACGCACATTTAATTTAGTTTTACGTGCATTCAGGATATACGCACAGTTCGGTTTTTGAGCTTTGTTTTAATTAATTTCTCAACTTCTTGAAGCTTTACGTAGGCCTTACGTGCGCGTGAACTTGATGAACGTGCACGTGGGGTAACCGTACAGGCGCGCGCCCGTGCCCCTCTCTGGGCCCTGAACCTCACGCAGTCTATTTTTTTCAGTGTCTTTGTTGTAAACCCTCGGTGGCCCGTCGACTCAGCACTTCGTGTGCAGAGGTGCGCTGAATGCCGCTGTTGTTGCGCTGTTCGTGCAGGTCAGCAGTGCCATCGTGAAGCGCAACAAAGGCCCGGGCTAAAGGCACAGAATGTGTGGATTTGTAAAAGCCAAGAGAGGGATCTACTTAAATGTAGAGAAAATGTTGGAAATCAATTAAGTTCAGTTAATGTGTTCATTTTATCCGGGCTTTAAATATTAGCCTGATGTTTCTTTCCCAAGAAAATACCATTTGAAGAAACATGTTTGTTTTTCAGCCCTGACTGTTGTTTTGTCCTTTTGAATAGACAATACACACTTGCATTATGAGTTACAAAACCCATTATGTACAGACAACCATTGACAAATCTGTGTTGTTTCTAGTTCTGCCAAAATGTCACTTTACATTTCAAGTGGAAAGGCAACTTTATTTCTTGAGCCCAATTCAAAGTGCTCTATAAAACAAAAATGAAAAGATACATTAAAACGACAATCAAACAAAAAACATACATTTTAGGCTACTTTGAAAACAAAGAATACAGATACGATTCTTTCCATCTCACGAACACCGTTCTTATCTATCTATCATCTATTTTCTATCTAATAATTATCTGACATTTTTTCTGACCTATATTTGAGTGAAAAGGTCATGTTATAGAGTAAAATGGAGTGCAGTGTCACCTCCTGCCACAGGAAGAGTTTCTTTCCCTCTGCCGTTGGATTCATGAACACTTTATGACACCTGCCACTTTAATATATTATAAAAGAACTATCGATTTGCACTGCTACATTTGCACCACTGACTCTCCAACTGTACATTTCTGTATATAGTCTTAGTCTGTCTTAGTCTACTTTATTTTATTTTTTATCTTATTCTTAATGTTATGCATGCCAATTTTATATATTTTCTTATTTTATTCATTGTTTTATGTTGCACCTTACGCCGAAGCAAGTTCCTATGTTTGTGAATTTTGATCACTGACAATGGCAATAAACCAATTCTGATTTCTATAGCTGCCCCTGTGCCCCTGTCACTAAAGAGATCTGCATTGATACACCTTTTCTGAGGGACAACAGACCAAGGTTTCCATGGCAACTTCAATATAGCGTCATCCGGTGCACCTCATCACTGACATTTCATTATATGAGTGTATAACCTGCACCTATAGAATAGCGAGTTTTGTACATCAGCCTCGATACACAAGAAAGGAAATAGGAAAACCTCTCAAGTGGTAAATCTAATCACAGCAAAAAAACATCCCATTGTGAGGTGAACTCAGAATGATCCAGAGAATATATACTGCTAAGGTTATTGTCTCCTGAGTTTTGTTTTTGCTTCAATGCCGCTTGGGGCCAAACAGTGGACAATCACTACAGGGCCGGTCAAAATGGCAAAAACTGAAGCATTATTTTCCCCACTCTTACTGATCAATCTAGAGTCTTAAAATACAAAATATAAATGCATATACAATACACAATAGTTATGATTTGACAAATGATTTTTACCTGATATCAACTTAATTTTGTTGAATGACAGTTTAAACTGTCAAAAAGTTGTGTCAGTTGTGTGTCAATTGTCTCTGCATTTCCCATGGTGCTTCACTTTTTGATGACACTGGTGGAGGGATTCCGTTTTCGATCTCAGCTCTACTTCCTGTATTTTTAAACTTCTATTTTTCTAAATTTCTTCACAAACTGCAACTTCACAAATGTAAAACTATAGTAAATAATTGCCACAGGTGCCCTCCGTTCAGCCTAAATCATAATTATGTTGAGATCCTGTCATCTAGACCTCAGGGATTATGCAGGTTTCAGCAAATCAAATGTAATGCTTTTTATGCTGCATTCCAGATTTTTAATGCCACAATCAACGTCAAAACAATACATTTACACTTTTATCACATCAAAACTACTGGCTTGTAAACACTGGATGGCAATAATTATTTATTCTTATTTTTATTACGTTTATAGATCTTGTTCTAATGGATAAATCAGACATTTCTGTAATCAAATGGCAATTATCTATGTTGACAATTATCAAAATTAAACAAAATGTACCACAAACGTTTATTATCTACCTTTTTCATCATGATGAACAAAATGACTGTTTATTGTCCCATCCCTGTCTCAAACTTAAATCATTTAGTGTCAATCATCAGCAGATCATTGACCACCAGTGTCTCAATTTAGATAATATTGATTTCATTTATCTCTCACAGCTTGTCGTCTGGTATTTGTTTTTTGTACAAGGCGCACACATTAAACACACAGACAGTTCAGCTGCCTCCTCCTACTGATTCGATCTGTTTGGACTGAGAGAGATCTGGGTGTGAGTGGAGCTGCGTAGTGCGGCGCTGGTTGGACGTCAGCACACAGACATCGGACAACTCATCAAAGAGAAAGTTTAATGATGCACACACCAAACCTGAAGCTTGAACTTGTTGAGCCTTTCATGAGGTTTACTCAAGTTTGATCCGCACAAGTCACAGAGTATTTAAAGATGGTAGAAATGCATAGCAGGTTGACAGTTTTGTAAGTAAGTTTAAAGTTTGTACCAGGAGACAGCATGGTATTAAACTAATCGATCTGGCATTTATTGAATTACAGGGGTTTGTCTTTATGGCAGGCTGGGAAGTTATGCTGTGAACTGTTAAATTCAATCATAATTTCTTAAATGGTCTACAGTGCAATGATAGTGATGTACTTTCTCAGAACCTTCCTTTGAATTTGCAAAAACACAACCACTTTGCAATTACCTGCAGCTGTAATGTCTTTATTCTGAATGAAGAATTCAGGATCCACATTGTTATCTAAAATCTTAGCCAAAAGTTTTATGCTACTGAGGCCTAGTTTGCCTGAAAAGTACATACAATTTTGCAAATGCCATTATGTGAGGTCTCTCTGTGGAGAGGTATTCTTTATCCATTTTACAAAACGTTGCTATTTATTGCATTGGTCCCATGGTTGATCTCGGCATACAATAGCCTCATACATCACAAACAGAAGACCCCTTAACAAAAGACTTCCTGAATGGATGAGTCAGAGGTTTTAAAATTAAATAGTTCACCCGTGGATATGACTTCCTCATGAATATTTATGTAACTGTGGGCTATGTTGATTTTTCAGATGTTTTATTAATGAAATTTCTAAGGAAGTTTTGCCTGTCTGTGCACTATAGTAAATCGTACAGTCAGCTTTGATCTCAGTATTCAAGTACACTATATAATATCGCAAAATAGCGCAGAATACTATAAAATGCTATATAAGATTTAAAATTTTATAAACATGGTATATGGGTTAAAGAAAAACCACATGCTGATTGTATGAAGACCAATGTAAGCTGTAAGATTATTTCTAAACTTGCAAGTAAGATGTTGTTTTTATTAAGGGAACAGATATGCTTATATTGTTTTATATTTACTTTACTAAATATATAGTATAGAGCCTTTGCTTGTCCCAGTGGCAAAACATAAAACAGTATATGGTCCAAGAATAGCAGCAGTTCTTGCAGTTCAATTTAGTATCTAATTAAGCTGAATTAAGAACTAAATACTCAGGACCTTTGCAGAAGAAGCCCCAGTCCCCAGTGGCACTTGTCACGTATAAGGACCACCATTCCTTTGCAGAAGACTGTTTTTAATGTTTCTAAAGTCACACTATTTAATTCAAAACAATGATATGTTAATTATTGGATCTTTAGTGCGTATAGTTATTAAATACTTGCCACCATAGATAGTTTGCTGGCTGAAAATGTGTTTGTTTACCATCATTTCTGTCTGTTTTTGCGCCTGTCATCCTCACATCTCTCTCCTCGGCCTCCCTCGCTGCAGTTTAAGGATCAGGGAGGTTTCTCTGCATCCAAATGAACCACTTTTTTTTCCTGTATTTTCGGCCCCCAACTGCGTCAGAGCAAAACAGCCTCCGGTCCTCTCTGGAGAGTGCTTAAATCTCTCATTGACATTTCACAGATGTTCACTTCTATGCAGCTAGAAGATTCTAATTATAATGCAAATAATTGGGGATTCATACGTCGTTGTTGAGCTCGCTAAAAACCTTGATGTAATGTTTTCATCTTGTTTTGACATAACCCCTTTGTGGGTATTTTGCAAAGAGAAAGTGAATCTCATGGTCATCCGTCTTGAAGCCAGTGCCCACCGTAATATCGCACCCGCCCACGCATGAAAAATCTGACAGTTTGAATTTAATATGTGTCTCCTTGATGCAGAGAGTGTTGAGCGTTCATTTCACCCAGAGGACAGACTGCCAGGTTATTGCCTCGCTCAGCTTATTGCCCGACTGCTTATTGCTCGTCCCATAGCCTGACGATCACAGGACGGAGAGCAGAGTGGACAATAAGCAGATATTATGTTATGGTTGTAAACATAAGCCAGAACTTGATGCACGACAAAGAGGACATCTCTCAAACAGGACGGTTGTGCTGTGCCGTCCTGTTTTAACTGTATTCTGGTACTCTTTTATTTGGGAATCATGAGTTACTTTCCTGAAATTAAAAGGTATATAAATTTGCCTCATCATAGGACGTCCAATCTCATCTAAAAACTTGAAAAAGGCAACAATGGAGCGTTCAAAAAGAGGCCAAAAAATAACAAAGAATATCAATCTACCTTTAAAACATGTTCAACAGCGAGGCAAAAAGGGAAGAAGTGTTAACGGAAGACCCCCTCTTAGAAGGAATATCTAGAGCCACCTGTGACTTAAATACACACTTGCGTAGCCTATTATTATTGTTGCTTTTAATTGTGTTTTACTCAATAATATTTGTATCACTTTCGCTTGTCCTTGAGTTGAGTTTGTGGTTATTCGTGTTGATATACTTCATATTCTGTGCTGATTCTTGTGTGTGTTCTGAAAGCAGCCTCTGATTCAGTCAAAGCAAGACTACTTTTGAGTACAAATAACGTTAACTCAACTGATCTATAGTTATTATTGTATACTTTCCCGTATGTCTCTTCTTCGAACAGCCCTTTAGCCTGTTCCAGTTACGCTGCTCCACCTCTGCCCCTGTGTTTGATGATGGCTGTATTTCTATTCTGTGGAGGCTTCTGAGCTCAGCGAGTTTGTTTCTCTGTGACTAATCCCTCGTCCCGGGACGCCAGAGTATAAAAGGGGGACGAGGGGCCCAGGGCGTGCTCACTCCATTCACACCGGCCTGAGTCGACTCCTGTACGCACACACTGCCACAGGTAAGACTGTCGCAAACAACACTCACCAAAACCACTGAACAGGGTCAAACATCAGGACACAGCAAAGCAATTATAGCTTAGAAGTA
Source organism: Rhinogobius similis (assembly GCA_019453435.1). Taxonomy (NCBI): domain Eukaryota; kingdom Metazoa; phylum Chordata; class Actinopteri; order Gobiiformes; family Gobiidae; genus Rhinogobius; species Rhinogobius similis. The sequence goes on from CM033622.1 coordinate 17,680,587, forward strand.
TCTAGATTTAGAGTTGTAGAGTTGAAAATAATGTTTTGTTTCGTCAGTTAACTTTCTAAACTGATAAGTAATTACTCTTTCAAACTGTTGTCATGGTTGTAATTTATGTTTTAAGTGCAAGCATTAGTCATAGTTCTTTGAGCTCCTTTTGTCACTTTATGGTTGAATAACTGATCACACTTTATATGTTGATGTTGTAAATTTGTTTTGCTCTTTGTTATAGTCAAAATGTCTGGAGGAGATAAGTCCAAGTCTCAGACCGACGGGAAGACCGGTCAAAACAAGATGTCCGACTTTGGCATGATGTCCTACAAGGTACACTTTTTTTTGTGTCTTTATAAACTCAAGTTAAAGTAATTGCTAATAGAATAGTAGCTCAAAATGAACCAGCGCCAATTAACACGAAGATAACAGAGCAATTTGGCGGCTGATAATAACTAGAGAATACTTTTGGGGACATCAGACTCAACTTCAACAAATGAATGACGCAAGTCTTACAGAAAGAAAGTTTTCTTTGAAACACCAATCAATGCAAGAATTACGTAATACACTTCTGGATTTTTTAAGTCTTTGTGTTATCATTATAAAAAAAGAAACAGTTTGAACTTTTACTTGTCCCCAAAATGTTTGTATATTACGTTACTTAAATACTATTATAACGAGCTAGGTGATATATTAAAGTAAAACTAGCCCTTTTGTCCAAATATAGCTGTCACTTCCTGCAGTTTTGATGGTCACCCAGAACAATCTCACTGCCACTGGAACTGACACACAAAGGAGCCATTTTTAACACATGTAGCTCGCAGTGGCGCTTTACCTTCACAACCAGGGTCTATTATGACAACGTGTTACTTCGTCTGAGGAGGCGGCTGACATCTGCGTTCATTCTCTGTTAAGAAAACTGTCACCAACACATTCACCTATATGTTTTATTTCAAACAACAGTGCACAGTTTAGCACATATGGACTTATAGCTTATGGTCCGACAGAAACAACATTTCGATATTCACGGCTTTATATTTTACATGTACGCATACATTTTCTCTTCAATGTTAATTAAACTGGAAGACGTTTCTGAAGGGCCAAATTGTGACTGACAGGAGATATTCGATACCACGATGATACTAAAGAGTACTCTACACTAAAACAATGTAATTGCAATTGTAATTTTCAACATGGAATAATAGAACTATCTTTATTATACCATATGATCTTATAGTTCTGATAACGCTCAAGCTCATTCTAAAACTAAAACAGTCAAATTTTGGCCTGTTTGTAATTTTTTTTAAACAATCAATACTCCAAATTAGTATCTAGTTTTGAGTATCTGATTTTTGATACTTTTGACAACACTACGAGGTACATTGTTCATTTACAAGAAGAAGAATTTCTATGAATAATGGAAAAAAAAATCTTTAAAGAAGCAATTTAGCTTTTCTCTAACTTTTAACTCTTCTGGTTGGGGCTCCCTGCTTGCCTCTAATTTCGTATTTGAATTGTCTCTGATTTTGCGCTGTATTAAACATATCTATCATGGAAAGAAGCAGCTGGGCCAAGTTAGGAGTCAGATCTAAAAAGAAGAATAAGTAAGAAAGTATGTATTTCTACCAATAAATAAACTTAATCAAATAAATGCATAATAGATCATTTTAATGCCATACTGTAGAAAATTCCAAGCAGAGCATTAACACACAGACAAATGTAGAGGCCTCACAACCAAAAAAATACAGCGCACTTGAAAAAAAAGAAAGAAAAATAGCTGATGAATGTGACTTTTCTAAAACCAACAAGCATTTTTTAACAATACTGCACCATAAGGGTGATAGCAGAAGCCTTATTTGTGCATGATGTATCTTTCCTTTGCTTTTGTCGTCCTGTAGATGTGTGTGTACGACCAGGAGAACTTCCAGGGACGCTGCTTCGAGATCATGAACGAGTGCATGAACGTGTGCGACTTCGGGATGGACAGGGTGCGCTCTCTGAAGGTTTTCTGTGGTCCGTAAGTAGATCTGCCCCAAACCAGCTTCTGCACACAACCAGAATGTTTTGCAGATACAACAAATACACCAACAACTTTTCTGCCACCCCATTACGTGGCATTTGAAGTATGTTTTTGGCTTGTGCTGAACTGCAGCTTCAAAACACCTCAACAAACAACAAAGCCACAAAAGAAGTGATTTACTGCATTGAATTTTCTTCAAATAGCTTAATTGTCAATTCAGGAGGTGGTCAACAACAACAACAAACCCAGAGAGTAGTCGCTGATGAGAGTAGTTCAAGTTTTGTGAAAAATTTGAAAAGAAGTTGCCTTTTTCTCCGTGAGCGATAACATCCACAGTTAGAGCGACTCATTTTCCCCAAGAGAGGCAACAAAACATATCTGTCAACACACTATTCATCAAAGTAATCATGCCTTTTCTTTGAGATAGTAGTATATTTGTTGATATTTTGGTAACATTTGCTTGTCCTCTAACTCTCTTGTCCTGGTTTGTCCTGTACAGTTTTGTGGGTTTTGAGCAGATGAACTTCTGTGGAGACATGTACATCCTGGAGAAGGGAGAGTATCCTCGTTGGGACTCTTGGAGCAACTGTCAGAAAAACGAGTACCTGCTTTCCTTCAGGCCCGTCCGCATGGTACTGACACACACACAGTCCAGATCAGTGGTGCAAGAAGTATTCAAGTTTGGTACTGAAGTAAAAGTACAGATACAGTGGCCAAAAATGACTCAAAGTATCACATAAAGACATCTATATAAGTAAAAGTACAGATAGTGGCCAAAAATGACTCAAAGTATCACATAACGACATCTATTTAAGTAAAAATACAGATATATAGACCAAAAATGACTCGAAGTATCACGTAACAACATCTATTTAAGTAAAAATACAGATACAGTGGCCAAAAATGACTCAAAGTATCACATAACGACATCTATTAAAGTAAAAATACAGATACAGGGGCCAAAATTGACTCAAAGTATCACATAGCAACATCTATTTAAGTAAAAGTACAGATATATGGGCCAAAAATACTCAAAGTATCACATAAATACATCTATTTAGATACAGTGGCCAAAACTTACTCAAGTAAAAATAGTACATCAGTACATCTACTTAAGTAAAAGTATTGAAGTACCAGTCAAAAAACATACTTTTACAGGGAAAAAAGTACTTCACATTGATTTTGAGAACTATTAAAGCATAATGTAGTGATCTTGATAAAGAATCGTGTTAAAGGTCAAATGAAGCGACTGAATTGATAACTTCATTTATCTAGGAAAGTTTGCTCATATCTTTTTGTCCAAACTCGGTCTTTAACTCAAAATTTTTTGGCAGGGTCTCTCAAACCTTACAAAAAAGTACTTTATTTTTTAGTCCAGTTCAAAATGTAGTGGATAAGAAACTACAGATACTTTCTCTCCAATGCAGTGAAGTAAAAGTTAAAACTATCCACTATGAAATGTTTCTTAAGGAAAGTACAGATACCTACAGTGCTTTTACTTTTGTACTCTTTCCATCACAGCTCCAAATACACATAAAGTCAAAACTCATTGCCATTGTCCCTCTCAGGACCCAGAGAAGCACAAGATCTGCCTGTACGAGGTTGGAGAGTACAAGGGCCGCAAGATGGAGATCATGGACGATGACGTGCCCAGTCTGTTCTCCTACGGCTTCACCGACCGCGTGGGCAGCGTCCTGGTCAGCTGTGGAACGTAAGGGCTACTCTCTTATACAAGCAGTATATTAATCAAGTAAAAGAACACAGTAGTGGTTTAAGAAATTAGTGAAGTAAGAGTAAAAGGGTACTTAGAGAAACAGTAAGAGTAACTGTCTTGTTACGTAATATTTGATTTATAATTTGAAGTTAGTATTTGCAAGGACATAACATTCAATAATGCACAAAATGAGAAAAATGAAATGAAAGAGTGATGCAAGTGCTTTTGTCACTTGGACTTACTCACTCTGGAAAGTGTAACCAAAAGTTAAAACTCTGAGAAGTGGAAATTCTTAAAAAGGTACTCAATTAAATGTAACCTCATCTTTGTTTATCTTGCATTTAATCAGTTAAGTGTATTTATTGTTCTTACCATGAGTGAGGGTCGCCTTTCCACAGATCTGATTTGGTTGTGTCACCTCACCTGCTTCAAACAGGTGGTAGACCCTCCACCATAAAATTACACAGTGCACCTTTAAGTAAGCATTGAAATCTGTTTAAAACCAATTAAACTCATTGATTAATGATAAATTGCAGCCCATTCCAAGTACTTCTTTAAATGTATGAAAATAATAATCTGATCACTAAAAGATAAGTGCCGTTGGCATTAAAAGGCAGTAGAACAAGTGAATAAAACTACAGCCCAGACTCTATCTGGGCATAAATATGAATCATTTGATTATATAAGTAAAATCTAGCATGAAACAATGATTATGTTGGTTCACATGAAATACAAAATTGGCTTAATAAACTATAAAATAAAAAGACACACATAAAAAAAATTTAAAAAAAAACTCAACTCAATGCTTTAGAAATCAAATCACATTTCTGGTGCAGGCTGCAAACAAAAACATTGAAAGTGTCAGGTCTGGAACTCATCTCCCTTTTCCACCTCAGTTCTATTCGCAGCCCCAGACAAACGCTGCATTTTTCATGCCTTCCTCGTCTCTTGCATTAACCGTGTGTTCGCAAAGCACTGCGTCACAGAGTCCGGCCGGGTGCGCTTGTGCGTCTGTCAGACTCCGGCAGTGACGTCATCCAAGTCTGGGAGCGACAACAGCACAAACTAGCTCTGATTTTTGAAGCGAGCGAGCTAGATTTAGTACAGATACTTTTAAATACTTTTTATCACCGTGTATCTTCAGAGGTGTCACAGTCGTCAGCAGTGCCGGAGGTGTGGAGCACAGGCTGTTTCTAAATGTCTTTGATTACTTCATTTGTGCTGCACAGACTCACAGCTGGGAGAAGCAGAGCCCTATGGTGCCTTGTCTGGTGGAGGCAGAAACAGATCGATGTTAGGGTTATTTGTCACTAAGTGTTGATCCTCTTTGAATTCACAGCAGCTGTGTTTAAGAGACACAGATGCCATTCTCATCCAAATCAATGTTTTGATCACAGTTTGCCGTTAAGCAAACAAACTAACGCTATCACGGCAGATGTGCAACATACAGATGTGATGAGTGAGCAAGGAACAAGGCTTTGATCATCACTTTGAAATCTAATCCAGAACAATATCTATAGACACAGTTTGTTCAAGTATCAATTTACAATATAGTAAGGCATTGGCACTTTGCACCTTTTTACCTAGCCAGTACGACTTTATAATAACCATAGTTTGAGGGTTTTTCAGTGTATTAAAAATGTGAAGAACTGTATTATTTTAAACAGCGTGAGCAGTCAGCATGCATTTCACACACACTTGATTCATTCTTAGCGTCCTAACTATTCACAGTTTATACAACTCTTTTCCTGCTATCGGCGCACTTTCTGCTACACAGAGAATAAAACGTTCTTTGATTAGATTCAGAAGGTGCACTGTGGCCTCATTTTCACCCTAAAAGCGGCTTTTACAATATATAAGAACTGGGGCTTAACAGATTTGACTTTATCTGAAAATTAAGGGGTTAGGGATAGGCATTAGGGTATTAATAGGGCGACCAGATTTACCCTATTTACCCAAGACAGTCCCAGTTTTTAGCCCAGTGTCCCATTTTCAAGTTTCATAGTTGAAGTATCAAGACATGTCCCAATTGTAGAGAATTTTGACCACTTTGATACCCTCCAACATTCAAGAGGGGAATATATTGACATTTTTGAGCCAAAATTAACAACCAAAAGACAAAAAAAAAAAAAGCACTCAGTTGCGCTGAAGCCTCTCAAAGTATGTACTGACTCCCAAGTGATCCGTGAATGTGAATGTGAATGAACGTGAATGAACCATGTAGGGACCCATCAAGTGCATAATAAGGTTTTCACTCATCATTTCATAATTTTATTGTTACCCCCACCCCAACCCCACATGGGTGTGTTTTAATTCTGAAAATCTGGTCACCCTAGGTTTGGTTTAGTAGTTACAAAGCCCTTCTTAATACACTGTTTGTTCATTGTGAATTCGGTCTTTGTACATACAAGGGTAAGTGTAATTATCATAAACTGTTCCCATTTAGATTAATCCAAAGTCCACAATTCATGAAGTAGAAGTGATGAAGTTGCGGGCTCCATCATTAGTGTGGAGCCTGCATGTCCAGAGATGTTTATTTGAAATCTAAACTGTACCCTTCTGTCACTTTTTACACAGTTGAGAATATATTACAGTTTTCTTCCAGTTGTAACTCCCAAAGTAAATATAATAATGAATAGTGACTAGCTTGTATAAACACATCAGATTCAAAACAACTCCATTCACCCCAGTATCATGTGTTTGTCCGCAGCTGGGTCGGGTATCAGTTCCCTGGTTACCGTGGCAGCCAGTACCTGTTTGAGAAGGGCGACTACAGACACTTCAATGAGTTCGGCGCCCGCTGCCCTCAGATGCAGTCCATCAGGCGGATCAGGGACATGCAGTGGCACCCACACGGCTGCTACACCATGGCTGCCAACAACTGAAACCTGCAGGGGGTGATGTAGAGCGAGGCAGGGGGCGGGGGCGGGTGCGGGGGCGGGGGGTGGTGGGGTGAAGATGAAGAGGATGAGGTAAACAGATGTATTATATCACACATGAATCTTATCCACTGTTTGTTTTCAATTAAAGATGTATATTCTAAGCTCTGATTTTGCGTGGTGTTTGGATCACTTCATGTGTCTAGTTAAGGTTGTCTTTACTTTTTTGCCAGATGCCCTGACAGAAAAAAAAACTTTACTTTTTCTTTTTAATTTTGTGCAACCTGCAGACGAGCCAGTTCCTTCTTAAGACGGGTGAACAGGCTATTACAATAGTCAAGTCGCAACGAAACAAAAGCATGAATTATCATCTCCAACTCTTTTTGCGATTGCTATTTTTCTCAGTTTGGAGATGTTGCGCAGTTTTTAACTAACTGCTTTGTATTGTGTTTCAAGGACATCCCTTCATCAAAAATCACCTCAAGATTTCTCAAACTGCTTTTGAATAGCTCAGGTTGCCAAGGCCGTGTTTGATGACAGGTATAACACTGTCTGGGGCAGAGATTAGGGTTTTTTCTGAATTCAACTGTAGGCATTTCTCACATAGCCACAGCTTTATTTTTGAAAATTGATGAGAGTAGTTAACTGATGATGAACAAATAAACAATAGCGACATGTTTGCTTTGTCTACAAATGCTCCATTTAAATGAATGAATAGCATGGAAACACAAGAACCATCTCGTTACTTGTGTCACTCCTGGAAGAATCACTTTTACAGAAATTTACATTACACCAGAGGGGGGCAAACTAAGGCCCGGGGGCCACATGCGGCCCTTTTGGCATTTTGATTCGGCCCGCAAAGCATTCAATACAAAACTGTATGAGTTAGGTGTGGTGCATTTGTCATTTTATAGTTTCCTGAGCAGCTGCTTGTTCATTAAAAATCAGTTTTGAGAACAGCCACCACTAGAATAACACCAGACTTTGATGCATTGGATAAAAGGAGTGATCAACTGCACTGTTCCCACTAAATAAAGGTCATGATTTTTGCTATTCTGTAGTCATTTTTTGTGTATTTTAGGCATTAAGTCTATGTGTAGTAGCGTGTGTAAAATGGTCCAGCCCCCAGGCAAGTGTAAAAATCCAATGTGGCCCTTGGGTCAAAATAATTGCCCACCCCTGCATTACACTGTACGTTTGTGCCTATTTTGAAGTTTTTTTTTTGTTTTGTTTGTTTTAATCATAGTCAACTTTTTGATATTGAAATTGCAACATTAGCAATTTTTACAAGTGAATTTCCATCTCTAATATGACGTGCATCCAATGTGCGGTTTTTGCCCTGGGATCGTCACTGAAATTTGCATTTAGAGGGTGCACTGAAAACCCCTCATGGCACTTTGGGGCTGATCTGGAGGCATCATTACTATGGAGTGGCTATAACGAAACCAAGAATTTGAAAGTCAAGAGCAGGTTTTTGCCGAACAGAGACCGGATCTGCCCTCTTCACTGTGGGCTCTTCTGCCCCTGTCGCCCCTTGCACACGTCCCACCAGCGTCAGCGCTCCAACACCAGAGGCTTATTACACCGGATTTGAGTCTGTTTGTCGAGACATGACAGAAACAGAAATAGACTTGCATCCAAAACCTTAATAAACATCTCATCTTGTGCCTAAAGTGAAATTCATCAGATGAGTTTTTCTGAGTCTGAGTCCTAAAACGAACCATAGAAGCAGCCTGAAACCGAAGCTGTAGTCCGTATGTATGCTGTATGTTTTTCTTCTCTTTGGTGATTAGAAAATAAGTATGTTTTTCTTTGGTTCACGAAATTAATCTTGTTTTGAGTAGTTTTGACTATTTTGGTCCACCTTTATCAATTTACCAACGATATATAATCTATTTGTTCAGGCTAAACCATCAAATTATGGGTTAAAATATAAATATATGTAAATTGAGAAAAATCCAAGTTAAATAATAGACCTAATAATGACATCATTACCTAGAGTAATTGATTCAGATCAAGGATAATATAGACATGGGTAATCCTTTTTAGCAGTGTAAAAGTATCCAAACATTCTCCAGTCTTTCTCAAATATTAAACGCAGCTGTCAGACACTGGGCTTTGATCAGGTGCAGAACAAGGTGCCTTTACCTTTCAAACCTTTGTCGTCACACTGATGTAATGTGCCGACATTTAGGCTGGATACATAACACACTCTAATGCAGTGCTTAGCTAACTAAAGAGATAATGTGTGCCTTAATTTGTTAAACTAATGGTTGATTAAATGCATATTCGTAAGAGAAATGTCATGTGCAGTAATATATATTAATATATATATTATCCAGTAATACATAAGTACAGTAATATTGATTTATTTTATGTGTTGCCCACATTTATGTATCAACGTTAATAACTATATTTCTAAAAAACACAGGTAAAAGTATATTCAGAGGTAGGGAGAGTAGCCCAAAAATAAAAAAAAATGCTTTTATTTATGTATTTAGGGAAACTATAAGTTATAATAATAATAATTACAATGCATTATACAAATATATATATAGCGCTTTTCAGGACACTCAAAGATGCTTCACATTGCATTATTTATTTACTCCACACATAATGGTGGTAAGGTACTATTGTAGACACAGCTGCCTTGGGGCAGACTGACAGAACAGCACCTTCTGTCCCCCTGACCACCACCAACCATTCACACACACCACTCTCATCCTAGGCCATGTGGGTGAAGTGTCTTGCCTAAGTACACGATGACATTTCCTCCTCCAGCGCCCCCCTGTGGCATCTGGTGTTCCAGCAGTCTCCCATCCAAGCACTGACCAGGCCCCACCTGCTTAGCTTTCAAGGTCTGACGGGATTGGGCATTGGCAAGCAACTCAGAGTAATAAAAGTAATTGTCAGATCTGGTTTTTATTCTGGTATTTTCAAAGATAGACAACAAAATATAAAACTGAATCAAATGAACGAGCAGCGCAAAAATCACAAATCATACTGTATAACATAAAGCTTTTGTCACTTGTAGATTTACTCACAGTGGGAAGAGGAACCAAAGCTTTAACTCAAGTAGGAGGACTGTTAGACAAATATGTCAAATATATTACTCAAGTAGAAGTAAAACGACTCAGAGAAGTACAATTTCTTCAAAATATGTAAGTGAGTGTAGACAACTTCTGAGTATATTTTACTGTACAATAGAACATTGTGTTAGCAATTTGTGACTAAAATGACCAATTGTGTCCCTAATGCAACTGAAACACTCACATTTTGTTGTAATTATGCTTCCAATTTACAAGGTCATCACTTCATGTTCCACAATATAGCATTAAACTTTACTATGTTTAGCAGGATACACCACCAGGCCAAGTTACAGTACAGATCTGTGGAGAAGCGAGCCCACTCACTAGAATGTATAATAGTCAATATTTTTGGCTGTTGTTTCACATATTTTATTAAACCTGAGACAAGCAGGTAGCGGACCCCCAGCAGACAATGTAGTGCACAATTAAAATACAACATTACAAAGCAGAATCATAATATATTTTTATTCATTCCCAAATGAAATGTTAGCAACTGTTGCAGCCGACAGCAGAAGAAATAGTTATCAAAATTGGTCTTTTTATCAACTAAACTCCCAGTCAAAATAGCATAAACTTCCATTATAACTAAACTTACAAAAATATAATGCCCTCACAACATAAAGACATATTGTGCACAACTTTATAACAGTACATTAAGACACATACTTACTGAAAAAATATGATTCATTTTAAGGACTTTTTTTTCCTTGGGTACATTTCCTTTCCTTTAGTTGGTTTAGTTCAGTTACTTTATGTTCTCTCTTTTTGACCCTGAAACAATCCTCAAAATATTAAGTTAACACATATTTCTCTTTTGGAGCAACCAGAAAGGCCTTCTCAAGTGAGCAGTTTTCTGTGATTGCTCTGTTAATTCTCTGTAAAGGCCAAAATAACACATAATTATTTTTGTTGCCAGATTGCATTTAAAACACTAATTTGGGCTTGAGTCTCACTTTGGTGCTGTTAATGAGAGACAGTGTTAGAGAGGGTAAGATTTGGTGGCATTAACAGATTAGCTTTTTGTGGCGTCTGTAACAGCGAGAGTGTGAGAGCTGAGGCACTGACAGAGGACATTATGTTTGGAGCGATCTGTGATTCTTCATACATTATTTATAATTCCTGCTGCGAGGATGGAAGAGTGTGGCGGTGCAATAACGTCACTTCCAAATGGACTTGACCACAGTTTGCTATCACACTTTCCCTGAAATTCAGGGAGTGTTACGCAGAATGCACTTGAACTGCATCCTCAAAATAAATCAAGGTGTGGTTTCTTCGTCATTCTTCGTCAGTTATACTTCAGGAGAAGGGTAAATGATGGGCTGGATGTGATTTTATGAGGAAATTCAAAATTACATATGTTTTTACAATTGTAAAAACTAATGTAATTGTAACTGCTATCTGGACTATACAGATTCCAAATAATGCAAAAGAACAATTCAATTAAAAGTTTCATCTATATCTATAACACTTCATGAATAAATATTTGCTACGTAGAAGCCTTCGGTCATAATTTTTCAACTTTTGTTTCGGTTGATAATGTATTTTAAAAGTCTCAATGTATAATAGAAATAATTGTTTGACTATTCGACCTTAAAATAATCATTGATTACAGTCCAAGGACTACAGCTGAAAATTGTGCAATACATATCTTTCGTTTACGTTTAAGGTGCTCCACAGTATAGCATTAAATGCATCTATCTCCATGGTAACAAGCAGGTGACACCACAAGGCCAGGTTAAAGGTCAGATCCAGAGAGAAGCACCTGCACACTTTAACAGTGCATTTCAGCAATAGCAAAACAACTGTGACTGATCAGATGCAAGTTATATTTAATGCCATACATTGGATAAGGCAAAGCAATAACATCTCCATGGAGATCAACGAGCAGGCGAAACCCCCACCAGAACAGTCACATCTTTAAAGCAACAGTAAGCAAGTTAACAGAAAACCATTCTTCTTAACATTCTCCATGGAGATAATGTGAAATATTATAGCCAGAGGAATAACATTTCCATGGAAACAAACCAAGTTAGGTATGTCATGATGCAAGCCCACTCACAGTGAGGAAGCATCAACATTTTTAATTAGATCGAATGAAATGAAAAGAAAACAACAACAACAACAACAACAAAAAACATGCTTCTATTTTGGCCAATTATTTTCTTGGGTACATTTTTGTTTACATACAGGGGAATTAAATGAATTTATACAGACTAACTGATTAAATATACTTAAAACTTTCATTGGATGTATATGTAGAGTAGAACAGACACAAACCTCATGTGAAGTTTGCAGGTGATGAAAACATGTGGTAATAGGTTAAGTGGGTTAGATCTGCAGACTCCAGCTGCATCTCACTGAGCAGGATGTTGTGAATGAGGACAAAATGAATGAACCCTGGACCATTCACACGCTTCTTTTCATCAGAAATGAAAGAGCTGAGAAATGTTCAGATGAAAGATTATTGGAGTGAAGCAGCTTTGGGCAGCAAGAAACATATCAAGTTCTCATTGCACTATCCAGATGTAGACTATATATCATTATATTGTGAGTGTTTAATACAGTTCTATGGTCAAACAAACTTAGCAACCAAAATAATTCATTTTATTTATGAGAACATTTTACTTAATGCCCAAGGACACTTCGCAAAGCATAAACAAAATAAAAAAACAACTTTAACACTACAATAAAAACATAAATAATAGAATCTTTTGAGTGCAGAGAGAGGTGGATTTGGCTAAGAGTTAATATTCAAAGACAGTAAAAGGGTTTAGTTACCCGTTAAATGCAATTTCTTAAGTGCACATGCATTAGACATAGAAATTTAGATAATATCCTGAATGTTTTTAAGATATGCAAAATTTTAATATCAAGTGTATGGTTTGTTCTAAAAATGTTGCAAAAAGAGCTGATCGTCCACCACTAACATGAATCTACATAAAAATGGTAATCAAGGCTCTAAGAAAATTGTTTTTGGAATATTGCCCCCACAGAAAAACAGGAACTTTAAATTGAAATCTGAATCCTTTAACCCAGTAAACATTATTATTAAACACTATTCCATTTAAGTGTATTGTGTATCAAAAGTTACTTCCAGTCTCTTTTCTTCTAATTCACAAAGACACAAATGACCGGATTTTCAAAATATCCAGTGCATAAAAGGTAATGTAATGAGCTCTTTTCAAAAGCCTTTTAGCCTTGTCTGCAAAATGTTTCCTGTGTGATTTATCAAAGAGCTCCCATCAACAGTATTTCATAGTATTTCTCTTTAGTTTAGTGTGACTCACAAATGGTCAAAAGATCCCGGAAATCTTGTAATTCTACAGTAAAACATAGGTCAGTTGTCTATTTACAGTACATTTGTTCTCAGATAAATGAACCACAGATTACTGCACGTGCTCATCACAAATTACCCATTAACAGCTAAATAGACAAGCAGCACTGACACACAGAGACTGATATCATGAATACTCAAATACCCTGTACATCTTGTCTGTTTGACGTAAATGGCTTATAAGTGGGTCAAACAGTTGGCAGCGTTTTTACAGCATCTGGGAATGAGATGAATATCAATGGCCAAAAACACCGGCAATGGTTTCATGTGACATATGAATGAAGACGCAAAATCATTTCAGGTCTTGCGTTTTCTTGTTATTTTGTTGAACTGTTCACAAGGGCCTTAAATTACACTATAGCTTTCGTATTTCTTTTAATACAATTAGTTACAAACAATACACTCCTACAAGAAATGCAACAATACTCAATACTTTATGATGAAACTTTACAATGCAATCCTTACAATACAAGTCACTCATGTTCCAGCACTATTTGACACAGCAATAAGAGGGTTAAGTGTAGTGTCATGAAACTAAAATTTTAAACTTGATTTTGATTCTACGTGTTAGAGAAAATAGCATTTTTACCCTGTGCCAATCAGACACTGCCGGCTCAGCGTCATCAGGGACACATGACTCCCTTCAGCGAAAGCCAAGCCAGACTAGATTGGACTGGACTGCAACCTGCCGCAATGTCTTGAGGGTTCATGTCTCTGGGTCCCGAGTCTCGTACTGATGGAAATAAACTTCTCCTGCATTAGAACTCCAGCCTCATGCCTTTTCTTTCAACTCTCGGGCTACTTTTATGCCACAAGGAATAGGCTCAATACTTGATTTGAATTTAAATATCACAATGATTTTCAACACAAAATAATAGTACTTTATGTTGTGACGAGGTCTTGATGTTAGAGCTGACAAAACTCAAAACATTTTAAGGAAAATTCACATTTTGTCATGTTCATGTGATTTTTTTTCCCAATACAAATGAGTATCTTCTTTCAATAGTAGATTAGATTAGATACTCGATTATCTGATTTTTGATACTTTTGACAACCTTTAGTGTGCCCTGCTTTCACAGACACTGGCAGAAAATAGCTCCATGGAGGCCTGCCTGAACAATAATTTTACAAAATGTTTATGAAAATTCACAAACAAATTTAAATTTTCTATGGCCAAAAATGGATCAAAATGGATCAATTTATTTAGTTGATTTAGGCAACTACATCCGACCAGAGATAATTGACAGATATTCATAAAAATTAAGTTGGTACCCAAAAGGCAACAGAATAAGCAGAAAAAAAAACGAACAATGATGAATGAATGATGAATTTTTGAAACTGTACCGATATCATGACCCATCGAATCTTTAGAAAACTGTATTGTTGTTATCCCTGTTCCCACACACAAAGTTAATGAAGCGAAACACAGCCCCAGGTCTGTTTTTTATGAGGGTACAACACTCTAACACGGTTAAAAGCTGAAAACCATGCATAATATAAGGACCCTGCGCTCATTAAAATTTGAAGTAAAGCAGCAGAGTGGGGCATGGGGTGATACTGAACAGAATACAGCTTTTCAAAAATGTATTTAGTTTAATTATTGACGTACACAGCACCCTTCTTTTTAGAGATTTTTCTAATTTCAAGTGGACTTTCAGAGCGAGTGTGCTTTTAGAACGAAAGAATAAGTTTATGTATCAAGTTTTAGTGATATTTCATCCAAGGACATCATCATGGTTTTAATGATTTTTTAGTTTTGACTTTATTTGGGGAGATCATATCTGTTGTTTTACTCCGATCAGGTATTTGTTTGTGAAGAAGAAGAATTGAAAAATATTTTGAAAATTACAGCAAATATAGAGCAGAGTTCCACACATCATTCAAAAGTTACTCCCAACAAATAACATGAATGCAATAAATAAAGAGGTTCCCATATATTTTTATTTGTCAAATAATAATCTCTGTAACAACACGGTTGCTAGGTGTGGTGTCATGTTTTATCTGTCAGATACTCTTGTTATGGTTTGAAAGAGGAAATATCAAAACCCAACAAACGCTCAATCTGTGTCAATCAGACCATCCTCCAGACACCAGCTTTACCCCTCTAGAAACTCTAGGCAGAATTGAAAATCTGATAGAGACACCAGAGGCCAAAACTACAGAGTCCCAGCTTCACAAAGAGTCCAGCCAATCGCTTGTGGTCCAAAGGGTTCAAGAACAGCTTTAGTTTAAATTCCGTCTCGTTTTGGTCATATGTTTTGGGAAAAACATGT
Source organism: Rhinogobius similis (assembly GCA_019453435.1). Taxonomy (NCBI): domain Eukaryota; kingdom Metazoa; phylum Chordata; class Actinopteri; order Gobiiformes; family Gobiidae; genus Rhinogobius; species Rhinogobius similis. The sequence continues at coordinate 17,695,878 of CM033622.1, forward strand.
CAAAATGTGAAGGGGTTCATTAATTTGTTACTTGTAGATTAAGTGCGACCTTTCAAGACAGTGTGTCAAGCCAAATTAGAAAAGATTAAAGTCTATAATTAAAGCTGGACTTTGATGCACAGCAGCCATTCCCTTGTAATAAAGTATAAAAAACATGTTCTGGATTAATCATTTCCAGTATCATATTTATTATTCATGACGGCTACATTTGAAAGACTTTAGTGCGTGATTCAGTGGGTCTGAGTTCATTAGCGCTGGTGTGTTTCGCCCCAGTTTCTGTCAAGAGCTGTTCTGATTTCCTTTGGGTTGGTATATTCCCCACTGCGACAGAAGAGCACAACAACAAAAAATACCGACTAAAATTTCTTCTTCAGTAAAAATAGCAAATGTTGTCACAGAATAATGAATGAGAAGCGACATATCATTTGTGGCTGACATCTTTGCCTACATTGCACACACACACGGTTAGCGGTCATGTCTGAATTTGTGTCTTAATGAGAAGACTCAGAAGCACACACATGTCACTGCGTGGGAAAGACACAGAAATAGAAAAACAATACGAACATTTTATGTCATACTGATAAATGTCAGCGTAGTGTAATTAGTTTAATGACCTCATTGCATTATAATTGTTTTATGGATTGTTTTGATTATCTAATAGAGTCGCCTACTGTTGGCTTCAGAAATGTGTCAGTGTAAATGTGTGAATGCCATACTTCAATGAATAGCAATAAGGCAGTCCGTTTAATGCATAGTTAAAGTGTTTAATCTATCCTAATGTTTGTATGAATGTTCAAACTTGAAAAAATGAAAAGCTTCATAGGGGCTAATCTGTTATGTGGTAAGAAAGTATTAACTACAAGGCCCATAAACTTACTTTAAATCTATTACTGAAACTATTAGTTCACTATTCACTATTCACTATTAGTGAAGTTATTAGTTTCACATTTTATATGTATTTTGGGAATGAAAACCATGTTATGGACATTGATTAGCACATATAACTGATTAGGCGTAGTATGTAAAGTCTATGGGGAAAATGAATAAAAAAAAAAACTGTTGAGCTCCAAACCAAGCTTCATACTGGGTAATGGTTAGATTCTACAATTACAATTACAATTCTACAATTATACAATTATATTACCATAAAATTAAGTATAATCCTACACAAATCCTGCTTATTATGCAATAACTATAGTTACACTTTTAGCTCAATTTTATTTCCATTCTATTACTGTTCTTCCAGTGTAAAGTGGCACATCGTTTGGGTCAAACTTTGTTATTTCTATTTCACAGCTTTGTCTTAGGGTGAGTTCACACATGGTCCACATCAAAATTGTTACTAAACTAAGACTAAACCTGAACCAAACTAAAGTGTGGATGAGGAGGAAACAAGAACTAGAACAGGATCAAACCGGCACCACATCAGGCCAAACAACAACGTTTTTTGTACATTAAACTGTGATACTGTCTCTGTGTACGATTGTATCAGACAGTTTGCCTTTATAACTGCAAATATCTTCACCGCCTTATCCAAATTAGCTTTCTGATTAATTATACCAAATTCCTTCCTCCAACATGCATTATTAAACTCCTGGTTCTCCCTCCAATCTCTGCCCTAGAAACAAGTCACTGTGACGTCATGTTTTCAAAGTGTTCTAAAGGAGAAACAGTGACTCTACCCCAGTTTGTGCTGTAGGTCTCGACTGGTTATTTATAGGCACCACATCTCATTCATAATTTCTATTTCACCACGTCCTTGTGCAGCTGCTCTATTTTTACTTGAGTCATATTTACATGCAGGGTCTGAAAAACAGCCCCTTATTACATCAAAACTCTGACGTCATCTATTCTTGGTTTTGTTTCTTTATTCAGTGAATTATTCATAGAGCTGGGCAACCATCTTGGACTTATGTAAAGTGGAAACAGGTACCCAGCTCTAATATGAACACAGCTAAAAGTGTCTCTAAAGGTGGGAAAAGGTTTACAAAATTAGGACATGACAATTTTGTGGGGGGAAAAAAAGACAACCAACATGTCCAGGAGCATTGACTGGAATATGAATACAAAAATCACTTGCATTTCAGAACATGTTTGGTTGTAAACTGCAGGGTTAGCAAGTTTAACAAATAAGATGTTGTTGGCAACTATTGAAATCGTGATTGCTATTTGATGGCAATTATTCTTGCAGCCCAAATACAGCAATCATTTACATTAGTTTTTGTTCATTGTTAACCGAAATAATGATCTAAAACAACTTATCAATTGAAACAAGTTCCTGTTCAAAACTGCTGAACTGAAAGGTCCCCTTCTCACCATGGCAACCAGCATTGTGGATTTTCATTTATATATTTTATTGTTATTAAATGACAATGTGACATTCTTACCGGGGGAAGGTGAGAACCCACATATTATGAGCACTCAAAGATCAAATTCAGCACATTACAGAATTACTCAATCATTCATTCATTCATTCATTCATTTTCTACCGCTTATTCCCGTTAGGGGTCGCGGGTGACTGGAGCCTATCCCAGTGACTTTGGGCCTTAGGCGGGGTACACCCTGGACAGTGGCCAACTCGTCGCAGGGCTGACACAGAGAGACAGACAACCATTCACTCTCACATTCATACACTAGGGACAATTTAGAGTTTTCAATTAACCTACACAGTCATGTCTTTGGACGGTGGGAGGAAGCCGGAGAACCCGGAGAGAACCCACGGTAACACGGGGAGGACATGCAGACTCCACTCAGAGAGATCGTATGATGTTAGGGTGGTTCAGAATTCGAAACCACGATGTTGGGGTGGTCCGGGATTCGAACCCACGATCTCCTTATTGAGAGGCAGAAGCTCTAGCCGCTCTGCCACCGTGCACCCCATTACTCAATCATGCATCTATCTAAATAAAACTTTAAAAAGGTAATGATGAGGAAACACCATTTTAATTAAAGCTCATAAAATATTAACATAATAAGTCCCCCTTGGGCTTTTAATGAGCTCTGAAGCAATAATTGTTGTTGTTGCAAACTGTGTCGGTAATAGCTTCATTTGTTTAGTAAAAGTCAAAGTTCAAAGTTTTGCTTTCTGAAAATAAAGTGAATAAACTTACTATAGTTCTCTAGTTGTCAACAATTTCTTAAGTTTGTGACAGCCTTAATATTGCATTGTTTTTTCATCATTGAAATCTCTCAAGATATTTGTAAAAACAAAAGGATAAATAAGGACTATGACAAGTAACATTTTTATTTGTCATTTTGAAGATGGAAATGACTAAACAATACAATTCCTGCTTCTCATAACCTTTTTCTGAACGAATAATAAGAAACAAGCTTAAACAAAAGGAACCTGCACTTTTCCTCCAGAATCAGAATCAGAATCAGAATCAGAAATTGTTTATTGCCATTGTCAGTGAAATTCACAAACGTAGGAACTTGCTTCGGCGTAGGTGCAATATGCAAATGTAATATGTAAGCTGTAATATGCAAATAAAGCACAAAAACAAAGCAATAAAATGTCTTTCTTTATGTAAAATTTGCATATAAATAATTATAACACTTTATAACAGCCCCAAATACGCACTGCAATGTCCTCACCGAGACAAAGTTAAACATCTCCTCAAACAAAAGATATCAAGTCACAGCAAACCTAATGTACCAGCAACCCAGGGTTAATTAAATCAGGCTTATTACCACACAACAGTTGGTGGACCATCTATACCTTTAATTATGCAAGTAACACAGCAAGGCAATTAAAATGTCATCCTCAATATTTCAATCCATGTGAAAATGTTAACAGGTTATGACAGTGCTATTAGAGTGGGATGTCTTCTGAAGACGGTTAAATTGAGTTCTAGGGCCGGCCCTAAAATTGTTGTTTGTGGTTCACTAAACACACACCCCTTAATTTGACATAACAATGGAATATAAAATAAAGACAAGAAATCAGGAGTGGACTGGAGAGTAAAGCGCTCTTAAAAATCTGGACTATTGTTGGTCCCTGGAGTTTCTAAAAGTACAGTAGGAGGTAGAGCATTTAGCTACCAAGTTCCTTGTGTTATGGAACCAGCTGTTCATGTTAAAGAGGCCCACACAGTCTCTACCTGGCTCAAAACGTTCCTCTTTGAAATAGTTTATGGTCAGGCCAGTTAGGAACGGAAATAAAAATCCACAGTGTTAGCTACTCTGCCCTGGGAGCAACTGTAATAGAGGAAGTATCTGCTTGAACACTATCCTCTGGTTCTTACTTTCTCCGTCAACAATATTTAAGATTGTTCCTCATCTGCCTGGAGGAACTCTCTCTACACTAGATGAACTGTTCCTCATCTGCCTGGAGGAACTCTCTCTACACTAGATTAACTGTTCCTCATCTGCCTGGAGGAACTCTCTTTACACTAGATGAACTGTTCCTCATCTGCCTGGAGGAACTCTCTCTACACTAGATTAACTGTTCCTCATCTGCCTGGAGGAACTCTCTCTACACTAGATGAACTGTTCCTCATCTGCCTGGAGGAACTCTCTCTACACTAGATGAACTGTTCCTCATCTGCCTGGAGGAACTCTCTCTACACTGGATGAACTGTTCCTCATCTGCCTGGAGGAACTCTCTCTACACTAGATGAGCCACCTTCTTTCCTCCTGAGTGGTTCTGGCTCCACAGTCTAAGTGGATGCGTCAGTCCTGGACCATCTGCAGCCTGTCCGTCCGTGGGAGTAAGAACTCTGTGGTTCTTTCCAAGGTTTCTCCTTTTTCCCCACAGGTTTTTTTTTTTTTGTAGTTTTTCCTTGCAGAAAAGGAGGGTCAAGGACAGGTGGCGCTCTGGGACAGTTATCTATTCGCTAAATCTATCCATCCATCCATCCATCCATCCATCCACCCACTTGTGTTTATGTCTTTTACTAGGACACATGGCCCCTTATTAATGGTGGCATTTGTTTGGGTTGTTTATGTCATGTGAAGGGCCTGGGTTCTGGGTTTGAATCCTGTGAATATTTGTGTCGGTCCAGTTTCTGGAAATGAATCAACCTAAAATGTGCACATTAGACCAATCCTCCAGCACTGCAGCTTTCCAATAACAATATTCAAGGATGGGTCGAAATGTAGAAATACCCAATTATTCTAATTGTTACTACAACTAACAATAATGAGGCACAATCAGTCACAGTTGAAATGGAATTGTAATTTGAATAGTAGCAATTATCAAACCACACAGGCTTTATTAGGTGAGAGAATGTCCTTTGAAAATAATAAAATATGCTGTCTTTTTGTCTAACCCTGAAGTTTACACCTTTAAAAACATGCTCTGAAACCAAACCCACTGAGATTCCTGCTTTAGTTTAGCAGTTTATATTTAAATCTTCTCTGAAGGTTGAAGGTTACTTAATTTGTGCCAACAATATTTTTTGGGACACAATTATATTTTTTGTTTTGTTTTACATGCACATTTGAGCTGTAGAGGGTTGAATAATCATCATGCGGTTCAAAATAATGCAAATTAATTATCTTATTCTGCAGCTCGAGTTTTTTGTGATATATTCATTTTTAAAAAGGATTGTTTTATTGTTTTATTAGGATCCCCATTAGCTGCCCATTTAATGGCCGCTAATCTTCCTGGGGTGCTCCTTAAAAATTGCCATTAGACATAAACAATACATTACCAAATTATCAAAATCATAATTTCATAATACAAGTAACGGGTACATAAACAACAATAATAAAAAAGAGAAAAATGTATATCAATGCAAATTACAATGAAAAATAGTCTTACTTAGTTCATATGGTTGTCTGCATTAATTGTAATATCAATGTTTTCTTCAGTTTGTGTTTAACGTCAGTTGCTCGTGCTGAGCTGATTCCAGTGAAATATGACTCTATAAAATACAGTTGACTTTAGCACATTTGTCTTCGGGCGAGGGAGTTTGAGAGCGCCACCTAGTGCCCGTCTAGTCTGATACCCATGACTGTTTTCAACAAAAACTAACTTTTCAGCAAAAAGTATTGGCTGTTTTAAAAATAATGCATTCCAAGTAAATAAAATAAGCCGTAGATGAATTCTGTAGCTGACTGTGAGCCATGAGAGGCGAGAATGCATCAGAGCCACACTGGTCATATATGAGCACTGAAGGGCGGCCCTGGCAGCTCTGTTCTGAGCCTCCTGTAGATTCTCCTGCTTTAATGTTATTGTGGCAATGACACAAAGCAATTTTTTTTTTTTTTTTACAAATATGATGGCTTTCAGAATTTGCTATTGTGACAGGTATATCCTGTTTGGCAGTGAGTCAGCGCATTCATGAATTCATTCACACACATCTGCAGCGGTATTAAGGGAAAACAGTGAAGTGCAGGACGAAATAACCAAAACTAAATATAGTAAAAATATTCAGGCTGATGTGCCATGGGTCATATAAATAAGATAAATACAAATAAAATCACTTGTTTACTTGTTCTGGCTGCTGGAACAAACTTAGTTCTGTAGTGCTTGTCTCAAATGTGAATGATCCTCAATTTGTTTTAAAAGATTGCTGAAATCTTAATTTAGGTGTAAATTACTTGCATAATTCCACAGAAACAGAGACTTAAAACATGTTGGAACACTTGCCATGACTCCCTCATGAGTTGTACGCTCTACTGTGGAATGCTTTAGCTATAGGAACAGCAGTTCCATGGAAGCAAGCAGGACACAAACCTCCAGGCCAAGTAAGAGTTCATTTTAGAGATGCAAGCATGCACATAGTAAGGACAGTCTTAACATATATTTCCAGTGCAATAAAACCATCCAAAATGAAAAAAACAAACAAACAAAAAAAATAAAATAAAAAACCAACATACATTAAAAAATAAAATAAAATAGAAATGTATGCATGTGCCTTTAAACTGAATCAGTTAATGTTCCTACATTAAATTCACACCTGCACTGGAATATTGATTTAAAAGCAACAATTACAATCTAGTCACAACCTCAATATTTGTTAGAAAAATGCAATGTGAGTTTTCCCCCAAATTTTACAACCCCAGCTCCAATACTGATTATACAAAAATGTCGTGACTTAATATAAAACCCCTCAATATTGTAGTGTTCTTCTCAACCTCGTCTTCATACCCAAAGGGCCCCGCCTTCTTTCCCCCTCCCCATCTTTCCTCCTCCGTCTGGTTCCTCCAAACTTATGAATGGAGCCGCTCTCACCTGTCACCCAGCGCCCAGATTAGTCTGCGCTAAAAATACACAAGACTCCTACAAGGTGCCACTCTGAGCTTCCCTCTGTTAAATATAGATTGGAGAAGTATTGACGTCAGCCCCACACACAAACACACACAGCACGCTCTAACACACAACACATGATTACATGTGCGTCTGATGTCACTCTGTGGATTGGGATTCACACAACAGCAAAGCATGATGGGAGAGCTTATAAAGGCTTAATGAGGCCGTGCAGTGCTGCACAGCTGCACAATAAGAACAAGAGATTACTTAGTTAAAGGTGAGAAAATCAAGTCTAGGAGCTTCCTTCAGTTGAAGAAGCTGTGTGAAACAAAAAACTGTTCTAGAGTACTAAAGATAGCCTATTTCCCTAAAGCACATTCATGAATTCATTTACACACATCTGCATCTGTATTTTGTTTCAAAAGATTGTTGAAATCTTAATTTAGGTGGAAAATTACTTGCATAATTCCACAGAAACAGAGACTTAAAACATATTGGAACACTTGCCATGATTCCCTCATGAGTTGTACGCTCTGCTGTGGAATGCTTTAGCTATAGGAACAGCAGTTCCATGGAAGCAAAGCAGGACACAAACCTCCAGGCCAAGTAAGAGTTCATTTTAGAGATGTAAGCATGCACATAGTACTACAGTCTTAACATATATATTCAGTGCAGTAAAACAATCCAAAATGAAGAAAAAACAAACAAACAAACAAACAAACAAACAAACAAACAAACAAAAATGTTAAAAAAAAACGTTTGGGAGTCACACAACAGCGATGCATGATGGGAAAGCTAAAGGATTAATGAGTCTGCGCAGTGCTGCACAGCTGCACAATAAGTTGAAGGAGCTGTGTGAAACAAAAAAAACTGTTCTAGTGCACTAAAGATAGCCTGTTTCACAAAAGCACAGGGTTGTTATGGAGTAAAAATAATACAAAAAGGTGTTTCCTCCAAGGTTCCAAGTACTTACAAAGTGCAAAGATAAGATAAAAATTATGCAGGTGAGAATAAAGAGATGATTGAAGATTCTGCTGCTGTGGTGAATGTTAAATTATGTTAAATGTGGTTGTGACACATAGAACCAGTAGGATGACAAATGGGAGAGAGAGTGCATTTAAATAAACACCATCGGAGTTTAGAGCTTGAGAGACAAATGTAGCTGAGGTGGGGAGAAACAGTACTTTCATAGTTGTTTGACATAATACTTTCACTTCTACTGGAGTAATGTTTTGCTTCAAGCAAAAGTACTCTTACTTGACTAAATGTTTTGGCTACTCTTCCCACTGTTAGTTAGTGTTACTAAGTCTACAAGTGACAAAAGCTTTGTGTTGACCTTAAATTATTCAGTATAGGTGAGCATGAAGTTACATTTCTGTACTAATACATTTTACAGACATTTCACATTAGTCTGATAATTAAACCTCAACCAATATGTTTAAAAAGTTTTGACATATTTATGCTGAACTGATATAATATTGTCTGAATATTGTTATTGGGATATCAAGGTATTCATCCTAATTCAAATATTTGTGCTTCTCACACCTTACCTTAATGAGCCGTTTGACCTCAGTCACATTTTAAATACATTTTATGTCCAAACTGTTACTAATACTGAGGTAAGCTTGAAGTTTTTCCAAGTACATTTTACTTATTTGAGTCATATGTTGGTGTTTACTTCTTACTTCTAACCACCTCTGATGAAACACAGGTAGGACATGTGTTTCTGGTTGGATTTACATTTCACTTAAAGCTATGCACTTTACTACTTTATTTGCATTGCCACTACCACCCTTCATACCTTAGTGCAACAGTCACAGCAGTATTCCTGCATCACAGAAAGAAGGTCCTGGGTTTTATTCTGGGTGATGCTTTTGAGGTTTTCCTTTGTACGGCTGACCATGAGCTGCTCCTCTATTGTATTCTGACTGCAACACCAACTACAATGTACTGTGGCGTGTATTTGACCAACAAATTGCAGATTCCTGTGAGTTAACCATAAATAATTTAAACTGAGGGCCAATGTACCAATATCCGATACTTGCCTTGCTGTTGTGGCTGATAACCGATATATGCAGATTTAGATATTAATTAGCATTTTTAAATCCATAGCAATGACCACATCGTCATTTTAAGTTATGGTTCATTTTACAAATACATTTTTGGCTTTTGTAAATATAATAACAGAATGTACTTATCTCAGATATAAACACATTTGTTGTTTGTGTAAACATACAGCCACATTCTTTACATTTTCTCATTCTCAGTCCTCTTAGACTGGGCAGTGCAGAAAAAATATCAGTACAGTGATTCAACGAGACAAGGTTTGTGAGATAGTTATCTGGACATGGACAAATCAATTTTAAATCAATTAAAACAATCAATTAAAAAAATTGTCCACGATATCAGTGCCAAATATTGGCTGCATTGTCAAGATTGGACCAATTGGAGATACCCTGCGATATCACAATAACACATTTCTAGTTTTATTGCTTGTGAACCACTCCAGACAGCTGCGGTGTCCGAGAAAAGCAGACTTCTTGCTGATGCTTTACACAGACCCACAGCACTAGAATGACGACATGTATTGATTTGAATGAATTATGCATGGGTTCTGAACCAGTCTCAGTAGATCTTGTGTGACTGATACGAGACTGCAACCACTTTCAATATTATTCTTCAAACACAAACTGATAATACTGCTCCTTTTTCTGCGACTTGTTACATCAGGAACTGAACGGGCGTTTCGATTGGCTGATGACAAGTGTTCGTCACTCCACTGTCAACTCATATGACACGTAAATCTCATTTATTCAAACAGCTTGAGATGATAAGACGTGGAGCTCATATTTCATCTGAATTCATATTTCCATGAATGACATTTCTTACTAGGACTTCAGGGATGTGTATTTCGAGTACGGTCGTGGCACCAATCACACTCTGCCATTCAATTTGAGCTGAAGAAGAGAGAGCAGTGGAACTCATTTAGTGGAGAAGCCCTGAGAGACGTCTCTGTTAGCGTCACTTAATAGGATCATAACAAATCCAGATGTGGCTTAAAGGCTTAAGAGCTGCTTTTCGTGGATTCAAACAAGAAAATTTATTGAAAGTCCCTCGATGGACAAGTGCCAGTCTGCTATTTGTTCAAAATAATATTTCCACACTAAATGAAGATTCGAAACTTTATATGTAAATGAAAGAAATGCCTTGATGACTCACAATATTAAATTATAAATGTTTTAACAATGCCTGAGCAGAGCACAGTCAGATTCAAATCTGAACTCTGGAGCACTGGAGACATTGCTGCTGGTGCCAGAGTCAGAACTAAACACGGGGAATCAGTGTTTTAGTTTTATGCAGCGAAAAACTGGAACAGTCTTCCTGAAGCTGTGAGACAGGTCTCGACTCTGACGATGTTCAAACAACAGGCTAAAAACTGTTCAGTTTAGCTGTGCATACAATTGAAAGGATTTTATCTGCACTCTTCTCTTTTAAAGTTCTTACAACAATTATTTATGCCTTTGTCTGTTTTGGGATTTGTAATGCATTTATTCTGTTATATAAAGCACTTTGACTTGCCTTGCTTCTATGGACTCTAAATTATTATTGTGACTATTGTTTGTCATCTGTTTTGAAATGATTTATTTGGACCTTTTTGAGTCTGATGAGACAAATATTTGTCTCATCAGTTCACAGAATATTGTGTGGGATTTTTAGTGGATCATTCAGATGTTTTTGATTTTTTTATGTTGCAGCCCACTTGACTTTGTCTGGCAGGTTCTCAGATAGGTTTGTATTTTCCCCATTTAAGATATAAAATAATACTTTCAAAACTGCGTTTTTTTGTTTACTTCATGTTGACTTTGTTGGTTTGATGATCTGAAACATTTAGGTAATATAAATCTGAAAAAAAATAAATAAATAAATACCACACCTGTTCAAAAAACAAATAAATTTAAATTAGGAAAGGTTAACATACTTTTCTTTCAAATGTGCATACATTGACAAAACTCATAATTTAACATAAAACACAATTTACCTACTTATTACTGGTCGTGTTAAAAACTTTCCTTCACCGTGTTGTTGATGCTTGACATTACTAATAAAACAGATTTGTTTGTTAAACACAGTGGCATCATCCTCCTGATCTAACCACACACTATTTCTTCTGAGTCATTTTCAGTCAGTTAATATGTTTCACTCCTTATATTTATTGCTGTATTTTCCCTCACATGTGTCCCATTTATGTCATAACGCCCAAACTTGTATCTTAATACCACATTCCTCCATTCTTCATGATTAATCACATTTGGACGCTCACTGCTGCGTGTCCAATAGTGAGAAGTTTGGAAACAGCTTGAACACGTATGTTGAGTGGGAGTGGGCTGTAATTTTAGACCCATTGTCCAATTATGAGTAATATCCACTCAATTATCACCAACGGAAACCACCAAAAGTGTTGTATTTATTTATGGACATGGCACTTTTCTACACAATGCATTTCCCCCTGAGGACAGTGTGTACTACAGGAATCTACTCATTTACAAATGTGACCTATTGTCTCAATAATCAAATCAATCTGTTCAAAACCTGGTACTGCACTTTCTCAATTCAGACTTGCACATGCACGTTTATGTCAGGTCAGTAACCTCTATATTTTAGGTCAAGCATAAGGGCATGGGGTTGATCTGCATTACTGGTGATCTTTTATGGCAAGGGACAGGAACATCATGACAATTATCTTCCCATTAAAAGAGGAGGTTGGCAATGATGTACTGCAACTTATTACTGCTTGTTATATAACTAACCCTGTATGAGACATTTTGCCCATCTTTCTCAAGGTTTACAAGCTGGATCCTGTATTGTACTGACAGATCAGTCATTCTCAACCTCGGGGTCGGGACAGATTCTTGCGGGACCTAAACCATTCTCCAACTGAGTTTAGTGTAAATCTGGCGTAACTACTGGTACATCAATGCATTCCACAGTACATTTCAAACTGACCAATATTAGCCAGCCCGTTTGAAGTAATTATTTAACTGCCTTTTTACTATTTCTACTATTATTTTTCATAAGTGTAAACCTCGGGCCATTACGAGTTCAAGTCTTTTGTTTCAACTCGGCCCCGTTCGGTCCCAGGACCCCCAAAATCCCTTTTATGAATCAAGTCTCAGACAGAATTTTGTGAGTGAGTAAAAAGGGTTGCACAGAAGGTGTCACACAGTCATGACATTTCGAACAAAGAATACAGACATGATGCTATCTGGTACAACATATTTTAAGTTATTAGGATTAGGCAAAATATGTATTCAACTTCAGCCTAAACCCTTTCAGTCGGTAAAATGTTTTCTTTATTCTTATGCTCTTGCTTTTTTTGTACCTTCTGTCAATTGACTGAAGAAAAATAAACTAACTAACTATGATACAGCAGTATAACATGATTTATGCACATCAGCTTCCAATTAAACACGTAATGATCCGAGCCGTACACTAATGGAAAAAAAAAAGAAAGAAAAAGGTAGCAAAATAATTAGGAAGAAGTGGGCTGGCTCCTGGACGGAATGAGCACTCCTGTTCGTTTACTTGTTAGTTTAGGAAGTAAACATATTGATTGGCCAATGGCAGGTGGTCATTATTTAATAGTATAGGCTATTAATTCAAACAGCTGGAGAAGACGTGGAGCTCGGATTACATTTCACTCATGGACTTCAGAGATATCGAGTGCGTTGTTTATCACAGATCCTTTCTGGAGGCACTGGGAGCACAAGCAGACTAAATTGTGTAAACCTGTAAACAAAATGTGATAATTTAAACAGGCCCAATACTGAAATACATCATCTTCTTCCCACATAAAAACACAGGATGCTCACACATGTTCGCGTGCGGCTCGAGTGACAGTTGGTCTGCGTCATGTTGCGTCGATGCTCATTCAGTGCCTCTATGAAAAGTGTCCTTGTGACTGATGAAAGATTGATATGTAACTCCTCTTCGCGGCGCACAGACAAACGGGTGGGCGGGCAGGCTTTGAGCAACTCGACAGCCAACAAAAAGGCACCAAGCGGGACTGTTTTTAACGTGGCCCTGGACTGAGGAAAACGCTGCTGGCAGGTGCTGCTGTAGCTGTCGACACCTTTTCAAACAAGTGCCCGGTTTAGCTCTAAGAATAGTATTGTTCTTTAATCCGTGTAACTCTGTCGTTCACTGTGTAATGACAAGAATGTGATGAGCTGTGTTGCAATACAATACAATGTGCTCTTTACAGTTTGTCACAGGTTTATTTGGGACCATGGCACAGGGAATGCTCTTCTGAAAGTTAATATGTCACTAATTGCATATACTCTACCACAAAAAGCCACAATAATATAATCTTTTGAAGCCAATTTCTTGCTCTACTTGTTTTAGAATATGGGGGTGAATATTTAACTACAGCACAGTAAAAATGTTGAGTTCAAAAACTCCCAACCTTGGTAAAATAATAGGCCAGTTGCCAGGTTTCCAGAATACACACTACGCCAATAGTTCAGAGCAAGTCTGGTTACCACTCTCTCGGCCGCACTACGAGCCAAACTAAAAAAGAAACGTGCAATCTGATTTGTTTATTTAAGTAACCTAAGTGAAACAGAGGAGCGCATTGGTCCTCCATCATTTAGAACAAAACCAAACTTCTTTCACCTGAGATTAACAGTGCTTGGTGGTTAGCTCATTGATTTAGAGAAATCTATGATGTTTGATATGTGATGTGATAGTTTGTTCCTGACCTTTTTCCTTGCAGCAGTCATGTTATAATTATAATGTAAATTGCCCACCGCTGGGACACTACTGAACCAACACAATGCTGTGCAAGAAGAGGATGAAGTTAATCTAACAGAGGAAAGAGGTGCAGCTCGTTTCCCTCTCTCTGCTCCACAGTAGCCCCCTTTCACGCCCCTACCCTTACCCTTGTGGAGATGTTATTACTTTGTCTGGAATGTTCCTCACTATGGCAAAATGTTATTTATCTCCATGAAGACACGTAAGTGCACTGACAGAATTACGATGAGCTCTGTGGAAAGCAGAGCTGTTGTCTCATCGACTAAAGCAAATCTCAAGCAAAAATATAAAGAGCAGCATCTTCATAGGTGAAAAGAGAGATTAAATTGCACTGTCCAAATGCAGCAAACTCATTCCATAGTTCCTTTCAGCTTTCTGTGCACATTATACCTACTAATCCAATTAGTCACCTAATCAAAAATTTGGTCGATTAAGACACCACCGACTGACAACTCAACTAAAAGACAAAAGGCCTTCAGTCTAAGTGGAAGAATGTGTGTTTTCCAAGATATTTTTACAGCAATAAAACACCTGCAATTGAATGAATGCAAGATTGATTAGTATAATGTCATATGCTGTGGAACATTCCAGACTAAAGCAGTAACATTTTGCTGGATAGTCCCTTCAGAAAAGCTGCATAGTGTATCTTTAAACCTCCCCACATCTATCCCCACAGTGCCTTTAATAGTTGCCCTCTCCTGCCTCTCTCTCAGTCCCCGTTCCCTGCCTCATCCCTGGACACTTCCCTCTTCACTTCGTCTGTGCTACGTTCCCATCTGCGTCACTCGCAGGACACGCCTGTGAGTTAAAAATAAAAGATGAAAAGGGGGGAGAGGCAGATCCGACGGAGGGGCGAGGTGAGTGGGAGCATCCGACTGTTGACTAAGACAAGTTGTTTTATGTCTGTGGTTCATTATGGGTGAGTTTCCAGGCTTAAAAGGCCAAAGAAATAATGGCCTCGTACATTTGACATCGATTAGAATGATTCAGAATGGGACGTAGATGTATTGTGGCTGGAAGTCCAAGCTTTAATGAGGAGACTGCTTCCTGACACACTGACTGAGATTGTACTGAGAAGCTCAACTCATAAAAATAGATTGTGGTATTTTTTTAAGGTGCACAGAGTAACTTTTCTGATTTGGGGAATGCCACCTGCTTGTCTCCGAGATGTTATAGCTTTGATTGTTCCACAGTATGGCATGGACATGGACCAGTAGATTCACTTTGCCACTGCATCCAACAGATCAGTTTGTGGATGCAAAACAACTTCCTCCAACTAAATTCAGACAAGACAGAAATAATTGTGTTTGGCCCGCAGAAACAGAGAGAAAGTGTCAGCAGTCACCTCCAGTCGCTCTCCTTAAAACCTTCAAATCAAGTGAGAAATTTAGGTGTAATAATGGACTCAGACTTGAATTTTGACAGCCACATCAAATCCATAATATCAGCAGCTTTTTACCATCTGAAGAACATTGCCAAAATAAAAAATATAGTGTCTAACCCAGACTTGGAGAGACTTATCCATGCATTTGTTTCCAGTAGGTTAGACTACTGTAACGGCCTGTTCACTGGCCTCTCCAAACGAGATGTAAAACAGCTGCAGTACATCCAGAACGCTGCTGCTCGGGTCCTGACTAGAACCAAGAAGTACAACCACATTAGTCCTGTGCTCAGGTCTCTGCACTGGCTTCCTGTGGCTCAGAGAATAGACTTTAAAGCAGCTCTGCTTGTATTTAAGTCCTTCCATGGCCTAGCACCAAAGTACATCTCTGAACTGTTAGTACCATACGAACCATCTCGGACTCTGAGGACCTCAGGGACGGGCCTCCTGGTGGTGCCCAGAGTCAGGACTAAACATGGGGAATCGGCGTTCCAGTTTTATGGAGCTAAAATCTGGAACAGTCTCCCCGAAGATGTAAGACAGGCCCCCACACTGCCAGTATTTAAATCTAGGCTTAAAACTGTTCTGTTTAGCTGTGCATATGATTAAGGTAATTTGATTCGTATTTTATTGTGTCACGTACATTTTAATGTATTTATTTACGCTCTTATTGTGATTGTATTGTGAGTTTTTAATGTGTTTTTATTACTGTAAAGCACTTTGTGTTACTTTTGTATGAATTGTGCTATACAAATAAATTTTGATTTGATTTGATTAAACATCTCGGCATTGAACATCTTTCTCTCTCCACGGGTGCAGTCAGGTCAAGTTAGACGTCATATCTGCTCACTGTATAAATGCACTTTTTTCTAGTTATTATTTTCTATAAAGCAAGAAATACAAACAACTGACGGGAAATAGAGGACAAAAGTAGACCCAAAACAAAACAAGAGCAGCAAGTCACTAAACTATCAAACAAAGTCCGGCATATATTGTTTAGCATATTTGTCCTACATTTTAAGTTTTTTTTTCATAAATCCATATAGTTATTTGTGTCCAGTACTTGATTGTCGGTTCCTTCTCATCCATTTTTTGTGATTGTCTTTTTCCCAGTTGCTATCAGATATCCATCTACTGTTGTAATTTCTGGAGTTGTATGTCCCAGATGTTTTTCAACATATGTGTGAGCAATGAAATCACTTGAAAAAATGCAAGATAAAAAATAAGATCACCTACTGTGAGATATTCCAAGCAAAGGAAGATCTCCATGGAGACGAGGAGGTTGCAGACACCCCACGTAAAGTTACAAAATTCTCCTTTAAGTTAGGGTGTATCTATATTGATTTCTCTGCAGGCTGCTATCAATATCTGTATATTTGTAAAAAGAATTTTAAAAATCAGATAATAATTGATACCAAAACTAGTATCAAAACTAGATACTAGTTTGATCAAGTATCAATTGTAAAAACATTAGAAATTATACAAAGTTTGACCGTTCCTGAACAGTGTTAGAACGATCTTAATCTTTATCAGAACTACAATAAGAGAAAGTGTATAAGAAGAATTATATTTAAGAAAGTACTATTATTTGTGTTGAAAATGAAAATTATTGTTTATCATTGTGGTATCAAAATTGCTATACAGTGTCAAGCCTTTACCTTGGCATCGAAATCGAGATTCAAATGTATGTACCAAGACAACACTAGACCACAGCACACAATAACTTATTTTGAAAATCGAATCCAAAACTACTTAACCTCTGTCTATAAAAGCAAGACATTTTAGTCTCTGTATTTCAAACATTTCAATTCATCGTTCCTTAATCAGTATGAGACTTGTAAAACTGTGCTTTGTGAAACTAATGTCTCACCTTCATGTTTCATCTTCAGACTTCAGGCTTCAGAAAAGCCCACGCACAAAGGGCGCACTCTTTTCATGAAGCCCCAAAGGTCTATTCCTGTTTCTGTCAATCAGTTTCACTTTGTTGCAGTCAGACAATGCAGACAAAGAGCAGACTACAACTTGATTCACAAAGATGCAA
Organism: Rhinogobius similis; assembly: GCA_019453435.1. Taxonomy (NCBI): domain Eukaryota; kingdom Metazoa; phylum Chordata; class Actinopteri; order Gobiiformes; family Gobiidae; genus Rhinogobius; species Rhinogobius similis. The sequence goes on from CM033622.1 coordinate 17,713,308, forward strand.
AAAAGTAAATAGGAAGAAAATGGGAAAGTCTGCAAAATACTGTATATTGTTGATGCAAAATATTAAGTCCAGCAATTCAAAGACAGCAAGGGTTTTAAAAAAACTTATAGAAGTTATGCAGCTGGCGTTATTTAGCAGTGAGTGGCAAAAACGCGTGAGAGTCAGTGGTGAGCAATAACATTTTCTCCTGTAAAAGCAAAAAAAAAAATCAAAACACAACTAAAATGAGGAAGCGCTGCTAAAGACTGATAACAAATATAAAAGTCTACAACTCTGCTAAATATTTAGTTTGTGTCTGGCATCTAAAAAAAGAAAATCTGTAAACTGTAGTAAAAAATTAGATGACAACAGGAACACAGCTCACATTTATCACTGATACAGACTTTGGGATCACACACAGTTGAACTTGTTACCTTTCTCTCATTAAATAAGATATTTCTGATTCAGTTTCTTGAGGAAATTGTTATGCTGCAGCTGAAGTGTCTTAAAATTGCAACTACCATTAGTAAACCAACTAGCTAGGCTCTGCACAGTCAGAGCAACAACGAGAAAGTTCTTTCTGACTGCACTCAGCCCGGATGTCGAGGAGCATTTTTCAAATAAAACTGTCAATGTATAACCTCTGAATAACCTATTATGATTTTGTCTGCTTTCTTGTAATCTATGACACACAAGGATTATTATTACATCATCCAGTTATGAGATAATCTTATACATATATTTGATTAAACATGGGGACTTTCCTCTCTTGGCATTTCTAAACACTTTTCTTTATAGATGGCAGGAGGAGACTTGACAGTTTGGTTCTTGGTCTTGTCAAACTGTCACAGACTCAGACAGAAATACTTTCGGCTTGACAGTGGACAAGCATTCAAAGGCAACTGGAAAAATTCAACAAAGAGGAGCCACAGCACTGCACTAAAAGAAAGCAAAGAGGGTGTCTCAAATTACGGCTGATGGTTTGGGGAAAAAAAAGTATTGTGATTATGATTTTCTGTATAATGTATGTTTTAATAATAGAAGTTCACTTATGGGGAATTGACAAAAATACTGAAATAGGCCAATGAACTGACAAACTAAGAAAAGAATCACATGTTTTTAAGAATTATGCAACTTGAAAAATTGCCATCTTTGCGTTTTGCTAAATAAATGTCCATTTATATTGCGATTTTGATTTGACTGCAATTAATCTTTCAAAACTATTTCAAATACAGTACAATACAAGTCAACTTTATTTTGAGAAGTTAAAAGGTATTTGACAATTAAAAGATGATTGCTTAAACAAGTTAGGAAAATATTACGGTTTATAATCCCAGCGCACATTTTACACTAATCATTTGATGACATTTTAGAACGGGGCGTAGCACCAAATTCTGGGCCCCAGGTACAAACTTTCTTGGTGGGCCCCTAACACATAATATAAATAATAGTGGGCCCCTGATATACACAATTGTGTAAATAATTTAAAGTAAATTTGGCTATTATATATTATATACCAATAACCACCAAATCCATTTCACAACACATCAAAACATATTATTACGAAAAAGTACACTAACTGCAAATTACAAAGCCCAGTGTTATTTGTTAACTGGTCTAATATGTGAGCATATTAGACCCCCCCAGTCTGACGCCCTGTTTCAGAACGTGAAGGTAATGCTACAAAACAGGTTTTATAGATAATGGAGAAGGCATATTCTGTACTTTGGACATCAGCTAAATAATTGCAGCTAGAAGTGAGCAATATTTAAAATGATTGATGATGTTGCGAATGTTGTTCTGAAGAGATGCTAAATCAAAATATCTGCTATATTGTATGTGGCAGGGATTTATTTTTTTTTAACCTTTTTTGAGTTGCAGCACACTTTTTGGGTTGAAAAGAGGCCACGGCACGCCTTATAGAACAAAATCTGGTATATAATGTAACATTGTTTTGTTTTGCTCTCTTTTTAGGTATAGAAATATATTTAGGTCACTCCAAAATTGTATTTTTAACATTTTAAATCCCTGTGTAACTCTAAATTGGACAGTTTTTCAAGGGACATCTGGCAACAGCTCAAGGGACATTGTATTATAAAATCTCAATATGCTGTAAAAAGCAAATTCAAAGTAAAAATGTAACAAATATATTTTTGTAATCTTTCTAACAATGCCGGGTGATTTCAGTCTTATCAATTTTGAAACCTCAGCCATACATTTAAAGGCATGTTTTAGCCCGTTTCAAATCTGATTGTCAGTATCAAAATTGTCCAAAAAACTCCTAATTATGGAATGTGTGATTTGCGACAGTTCAAATTGCATTACATCTTGCAGTCTTAGTGAAAATCTGAACAAAAAGATTGCTGGTTGAACTTTCTCTTTTCACTGTAATGCTCATTTCAGTGCAGAGCAGACTGAAAGGCCAAGGTCAACATCAGTGATGTTAGACACTCCACAGACTCTCTCTTACAAAACCTGCTCCATTCATTTGACCAAAACAAGATTTTTCCCATTGATAAAAACATGCACATACACTGCACATTAGAATCAACACAACAAGCAGCTTTTTGTCACTTTTTGTCTTTGCTCAGACTGCACTTTAGTAACACTTTTAGAACAATGCGTCACGTCCTTTGCCTGAAGACCTCTGCAATTTCTATACAGTACCATACCATGCTATATATTTCATATTCATGCTCATTTAGTAAGATTTAAAGAGGAATATCAAGATGTAAAACGTAGTAGTATGCAAAACAATACTCAACAATGACATGTCACAAATTATTAATAGAGATAAGAGTATTTCATTGTTGTTGTTGGGAGCCATCACAGAGAAATATTCAGCACATTTTTACATTAGATGCCCTTCCTGTTGTGTTCAAATGCGTTACCGTGGAGAAAGCAAAAGTGTGTTTCTCTAGGTGTGCATCAACATAAGTTCGTGCTCAGGTGAATGATCAACCCACTGCCGCCCACCAAAAACAAAACTAAAAATAATACAATGTTATGTGACTTATGTGACAATGTTATACGTATTCACGATAACCCTGACAACAACATTTGTATCACAAGTGCGTCGAGGGTTCAAAAAGATACCATTTGAAAACATAATTCAAGTTGAAAAGAAAGTTCCTACACCCAAATTGGAGGAATGGTAAGTTTGGCAAGTTTGGCAGGAAGGGAAAAGGAGCATAATTATTTTTTCACCCGGAAAAACTTAAACTTATCACTCCAATGCGGAATTTGTTGATTCTTCAGTTCCGCTTTGAAAAATAAATAAACTAAAAATGATTTCCTTTGTTTTAAAATAACTGGAAATGGCTGTTCTTGTTCAACTTCCATGTGTAAAAGTATGATAAATATTATTACAAATTAGGGATGTAATAATATAATGGAAATATTGTGATATCATATCGTTAGAAGTCTAACAATAACATTGTTTATCTTTTAATATCGTAACCCATCGTTTTGTGGCAGCTAAAAAAGAGAGAGAGAGAGAGAGAGAGAGTAGGGCTGGGCGATATGGCAAAAAATTATAATCACGATTTTCTTGGGGCCAGATCACGATTTCGATTTTATCATGAATTGTGGTCAATTTGTTTTTTCTAACCCTTTTGCCTTGAATAGAGCTGCACGATGTATATTTGTCGCTTTTAGTTGCGTTTTGGTGCATTGAGTTGAATTATTGCACTTAAGGGGTGTAAGAGGTAAATAAAGTAATCTGCTTAGAGGCTACAGAGGATAAACAACAGGAGACAGAGGAGAGAGAAACGGTCAATCACGATAGATTGTCACAGGGATGAGCTCACGATTCGATTCTTATCACCGTATCGCCCAGCCCTAAGAGAGAGGCAAAAACATAGACCACAATCCTTTGCTCCATGTCAGTGCAGACAACATGAAGAAATAACTGTGATTAAGCAATTCTGTGGAATATGACAGTAAGGATCGGCACCAAATGCTTGTCAAGAGAGGAAAAAAGTAGCATTTCTACAATTTTGTTAGCTTCTCCAGAATATTGCAGTAAATACTGTGCCATGAAATGAATATTGTGATGATATTGTACTGTGAAATTTGCATAAGGTTACATCCCTACACTAGTACTACTTCTGTTTGTTGAGGACGATTGCGGGATCTAACAAAAGCATTGTTTTAATCGTCTGTTTGTTAGAACATCTTTTCTACAGATACTAAGCATTTTTTTTGTTCTGTATTTAGCAGGACAAATGTATAAAGTTGTGATACGTCACCATTTAATTGAAAACCACCGTTCTAGTTTAAAGCAGTCAAACATCACTCACATATCATGAAAATATATAAAGTGTTTAAATCAGGACTGACACTAAAAGGCAACCATCATAATCATTTGATTCACTCAGCATGATTTTTTGGAACTGAAACAAGTCACTTTCGACAATAAAAAATACCTGAAAACAAAACCTACTCATAAAGAGAAATTGAAACCACAAACTTTCTGACAAAGTCATTAACTACTCCCTTTGCAACTATTGGTCTAAAATTATCTTTCCATAGTTTATTGTCTCTTTCATATCTCACACAATCCCACTCACAATTGCAAATCCACTCCATCTCCAAAGAGGCTGTTACAACCCTGTATGAAACCGGCATTATTTATCTATCTCTCCTCTCAAATGCTTTGTTCTCCCTGTGAGTAAGTGCCGCTGTTGACCTGTCGAGAGCCGCGGGGTTAAATAGCCCTTGTACCAGTGCAATGGGCAAAATTGAAAGAGATGAGCAGACCCTAAATTTTCATTAGAAGTGGAGGCAGCTGTTGACACCCAACTAAGTGCTAACAAAGAGGGTGCTGGCGCAGACACATACGCACACAGGTGAGGAGGAATTTGGCTCCGTGATGAGGTAAGTGCAGAGCAAACCTGTGAATAAAAGATGTGTGATATCGAGTTGCTCTGAATTCTAACGTGTTTTACAGGCTGGTGATGCAGATAAAAGAGTCGGATTGAGCTGGAATGAGATGACGTCTTCACTGTATGTCGTCATCTTTAAGACCTGTGTGAAGTCTAGTCTTGGGGCATTTGCACTTGTAAGTGTGAGAACAATTAACCTTTACTATCTGCCTGATACAAATGAAGTCTGCACAAAATCTTAATTCAAGAGGACAAACAATGTTATGTACCTTACAATGCAAGTTTATCACCTTTCTTACTTACAATTACTTATTACTACTTTTTTACTTACTTTTAGCTTTACTAAAGGTGATTTAAAGAAGACATACTGTGCTGTTTGTTCACTGTAAACCGCAATATTGATCTAAAGCAGCTAAATAATAGAAACAGGTCCACTGACTCACTGTTCAAAACTGCAGGACAGAGACAAATTGAATTTGATTGTTGAAAATGGCAACATGACTGGACTGAAATATCACTGGACATCAATAAAATGGAAACACTAACTTTTGCAGTAAATTTGACAATGGTTAAATTTGCCGGACATTGGGACAGTTAAGAAGGGTGACATATGCTCAACTTTTTAAGGGATTTATTTAATCAGTGAAATGTTTTACCTTACATTTACCTATTTAAAAAGTCCAAGCAAATATTGAGTCATCATCTTATGTTTTAATTTAGATTTATACAACTGAAAACTGCTCGCAATTTCTTTATTATAAATGGTACACTGACTGGCTAAAATAAAAAATAAAAAAGCCGCCACCTGAATTCAACTAAGCAAATAGGTACGAGCATCCTATTAGATAATTGTTGCATGGGTGATTGCCTGCAACACAGCATTTAAATCCAACTGATGCTGTGAGTGGCTTCTTATTTCTGTAACAACCATGAGGAAAGACGAATCCTGTGGTCGTGGAAAAAATGTATCTTTTCTCTATGTTTGAGAAGGGTCAAATCATTGACATCAAGCAGAGAAAACATCTCGATCGCACATACTAAAATTGGCTTAAGAACTGTCCAGTGCATTATGAAAACTGAAGGATAGTGGGGAAGTATCGCCTCGAGGGAAGAACTGTGGTCAAAGAGGCAGGTGATCATCATGCCTAGTGCCTATACTGTAGCCTGTGAGGGCAGTGTTATCATCTGGGCAGCTGCAGTTGGTTCTAGGTTCAACACAGTTTGCCCAAAGAATGAGATCAGCTGATGACCTGAACTTCCTGAATGACCAGGTTATTTCATCAATAGCTTTCTTCTTCTCTCATTCCAAGATGACAATACCAGGATTCATGGGGCTCACATTGTGACAGAGAGGGTCAGGACCAGGAGGCATTGTTTTCATACATGGATTGTCCTCCAGATCTTAGCCCCACTGAGAATCTTCAGGATGAGCTGGAGAAGGCTTTGGTCACACTTTTTCATCATCAATAAGAGTTTGGTGAATATTTAATGACATAGGTGGTCCAACCAAATATTACAGCATGTGACCATTTTTTTTCTTTTTTCTTTTTTCCTGTGGCGACTTTTAATTTGGCCTGGCAGTGTGTATGCAGCTTCGAAGCCTGTTTAGTGACAACTGATAATTGTAATTAAAATAATGCTTGATGTAAGAATTCCAATAAGAATCGTGCAGTGCCCTGAATGTACAGTTCAACTGACAGTATATCAATTAACTAACTAAGAGCTCCATGCAATATTACAATATGTTATATAGGGACTACTCTTTTTTTGTTTTTATATTTTCACTCCCTATGCCTTGCTTTTATTTTGTTTTTGTTTTGTATTATATATATAAAACTATTATGTTTGTCCCAGTCTTAACTTTTTGTAGTAGTGGGTGGAGATAAGGACAAGTTCATAATATCTCCACTTTAATCTTGGGTCCTTGCAATCACGAATTTCAGATTTTAATGTTGGGTGATACACCCAAGTCTGAAGCAATATCACAGATGTAGCCTCATGAGGAAAAAAGGAGCATGGTTTTTCAACCAACAACAACCCCCTTCCATCATTACTCTGAATCAGAAATGGTTTATTCCTTACATCTGCTTTAAAAACTATATGAAGTTTCTGTTCTTGTTCACCCTCTGTGTAACATATGGCAAATACGTTATTATCACACGTCCATAGTGTTCAGGCCTCTGCAGTGTTTCAGGAAATGGATTCAGGTGAGTCAGACCTCACAGTGATTGGACCAGAGTGGAGCAAGACAAGTTTGTGTAGATGAAAGGAAAGGAGGTCATCTTCTCAATATTAAGAATGCAAAGAAAGAATGGAAGTGTATAAAAAACCTAGAAGTATTTAGTAAAGTAAAAGTTCCACAATTCAAGGTATTTTCTTCACTCATGTGTACAATATCTATTCAAGTTTTCCTTCATTTACTTTAGAGTCTCTTTCTGGCTGCATTAGTCACTATGTACCAGTCTGCATAAACCGGACACTTAGATGAGTCTTTCACTTTATACACATGACGTGGTCAGTGCCGAGTATGGCATCCAGAGCAATAGATTTCATGTTGGAACCAAGATGGAGTGAAGCTTTGAAGAGAGATGAAGAGAGATGAGGAGGAGGAAGGAAGGAGAGTGGACAGAGTATTGATCCAAACACATACAACGCAAGTCTGATGTTATACAACGCATGACTGTGTCTTATCTTCTTCTCAGAGGAAGTGAATAGGGTCAGTATAGTCCTGACAGAGCCGGTCTTGTTATAGTACTGGATTAGTCCTTGTCAATTGTCCCAATTTTGATGTTATGTGCGTCCACATCCCTGGTAAAACATTTGAATAAGAAACATTAATTTACCAAATGTATGCTGACAAATATATCTACAGAGAAAGATATTTGGGGACTTTTCAGTTTCTGGATACTTCTTCTACTGATACTTGACTTCATTTGTTTATGGTGGATTTTAAAATAAATACACAATTATAAACAGACTTCATGTAGTTAGATTGGTGATTGAATGAAAAGGGTGTTCATTGTGTAGTTTCTGCTATAGTGATAATATCACAATTGTATTTTTCGGCAATACTACTGCTGCTAAACTCATGCTAGATCTGCAGCTGTTTTTACATGATCACTATTACACATAGGGATGTAACAATTACTAAAATGCACTGAATTATTTGGAATATTTCAGTATATTTTTTATTTTATATATTTTTAAAAATGGGTTGTCAGTCATTCCAACTTTAATTGTAAATCTCTTTTATACAAAAGAAGCAACCACTTGTTGCCTGTTGCCTGACCGACACAACCAAACAGACCACACAGACACATACATACACATGCACACTTGCACCGACACATGCTAAATGCAGCAGCACTTAAGGCTGACTGCAGATGAACCAGTTGAGGAAGCACCAGGAGCAGCGAGTCAGCCGCAGCTACCGAACACCGACATGGGACCCAGAGACGAGAGTCTTGGCAAGGCATTTTAAAGGAAAAATAATTATTTTCAAAAAATCTGTTAGCCTCTCCAAAATATTGCAATAAACATCGGACAGTGACATTTATATTGTGGTCATATTGCATATCATTACAACCCTAATTATATATAGCAAACATAGGCCTATACCCCAACTACATAACTATTACTGCGAGCATTACCCCTGTACTGCAAATACAGGTACAACTACGAATGTGAATTTTGTTAATTTTGTTCACTGACAATGGCAATAAACCCTTTTCTGATTCTGAAATCTGTGATTATAAGGAGGTGATAATACTTGCTTATGTGTATTACTATTACTGACCTTCTAACTCATAATGTACGGGTCATGTTATCCACGTACACAAGTTAAGGGGAGATAGAAGAGCGGAAGTTGAAAAATTGTTAAGTCTATATTCTTGTTCTTATCTAAAGAGTGATATTGAATTTACTCTGTTCTGTGTAGAGCAGCACTGGAGGGCTTCTGCTTCCCCCAGAACCTTATTAAAAGTTGCTGGGATGCGGCACTGGATGTGCTTATATGGGCTGATGATGGTCCTGAGTGGTGCTGCTGACGTAGGCGGGACTCCACTCCCTCTTTTGGATAATGCATTTAGCTAACTTTGCTCCACAACCGCATCTGCCTTCTCTTCTTCTGGTACACTCAAACCTCAAAGCCCCACTTTTCCCACAATGCTTTGCTGTATGTTCATTAATTGATATCACTCAAGCCTTTTAGCACAGAGCACATCCATCTAGTGTGCATCATTATACGTCAGTTTTCTGTGCAACAATATTTATAGCTTTAATGTAAAATGATATTTTTTGTGTTCAAACTTGTCCTGGTTCAGTCCAAGCCCAGTCCATTCCAGGTTGAGTTCTGAGTGTTGTCAAAAGCATCGAAATTCAGTCTATTGTCTCCAAAAATGCAAAACCTATTTCTGTGCATGTTGTATGCAGTTATTTTCAAAAAGAGCATACATAAAACCACAAAACACAGCTATAATATAAAACGTTTCTACTGTATTAAATGCTTTTTGGCTAGTTTTATCCTTGCAACTTATTCATAATTCATGCATAAGTCAAAGTAATATGAGCACATCACATCAAGGAGCAAAGAAACAAACAACTATGCAGCTTCTCAACATCACACATCCGTGAGATTATTTACATAGTGCTAATTTATGCCAGAGACGCAAAATGTGCATAGACTTCTGGATATTGTATGTGTGAAATGCTTTAGCCAAAACAAAAATAGTAAAAGAAAAAGCCACAACAGACCCATGCCAAGTAATACAAAAACATTTACAGCTTTTATGCGCTACTATTATAGGTGTTTTAGTGGGAAAGCAACATGAGGAGACAGAAAAAACATTTCAGTTAGGTTTTTAAAAGCAATTAAGGTCAAACTCTTTTCAATTCTCTATAATCAATTATCTGCAATTGGAAACAAAAATGTTGCAAAATGAGCAAATGACAAAAACAAACAAATAAGTCAATCTTGTAAGAAAATGAAGATAAGGCATAGTCCACAGGGGAAAAGTCTGTTCTTTTCCTCAATGCTGTTGGGGCAACATGTGGGCGACTGCAACAGTAATAGGTTTAATCAACATTATCTAACTGGGAAATTAGGCTATTATTAGGAATGGGTCGAGACACAATTCCCACAAGACGACATGAGAGATTGGGTCCACAAGAACGAAGGTAAGATTTTGACGTTTTTATTTATTACATATTTTTCTAGGGTTCTACTTTCTGGAACTATATCTTCTCAAAAGGAGCAACTCAGCGAGATGTAAAATCTCACAAGATCATTTGTGTGCATAATCTTCTGTTTTATCTCACGAGAGCTGTTTTAAGTTTATGAAGGAAACTAGAGTACCAGGAGCACATTTAACCAGACACAGGGAGAATATGCAAACTCCATAAATAAAGTGTAAATCTGTTCATTGAACCTGGACATTGCAAAGAGAAAGAAAGAGAGAACAAAATAATGTAACAATAATACTATATGTTTTGTAAAACGAGAAGATAGGGATATAACAATAACTGATATATTGTAAAGTCATATCATCAAAAGTCTCACAATAATATAGTGGGCTGTCACAATAGATTCAATTACAAACTCCACTTGTCACACTTGTCCTGGTTTGAGTCCAGTTTAGTTGACTGTTATGGTTAAGGTTGTCAAAAGTATCACAATTGAGATACTAATCAATACTAAAATTAGTGAACATGGACACGACCAGGACAAAAAGTGACTATTCCTTAATAGTTTTAGAACAATCTTGAGCTTTATCACAATGTAAGGCTGCGTTCACACTTGTTATTTGGTCCTAAATTCTAAATTCCTGATAGACTTTGTTCCTGTTTTAGTCCTTGTTTTGCCCTGATCTAGTCTAGGTTTAGTTTCAGGTTTAGTTCTGGTTTAGTCCAAATTTTGATGTGGTGAATGTGCAAGCAACACACCTTAACAAAGAAGGTAGTATTTTTGTGTTGAAAATTACAGTATTACATTTAATCGAGTATCAAGCCTATTCTTGTTTTTGGACAACGACAGTAGTTATTTGTAACAAAGGCTTGTCAAGGCATTTTAAAAAGAAAACAATGGCATATCTACAAATTTGTATAGTCTTTTCAAAATGTTCATAAATATTGTACAGTGAGATGCTTATCATAATTAGAGTACATTATGTATGAACCGTTCAAATTACCAAAAAATGAACTGATTAAAGTTTAGTTTAGTCTAGTTTACTAGTCTAAGTTTTATAAAGGGATATTTCTGTTATTTTTTTCATTAATATTTTCGTCCATTCACTTCCTGCTGGACTTGAACCTCAACCAAGACATTTACAGGTACATTTTAGCACTTTCCTGATGCACTGCTAAAATCATCTGGTATCGTAATGTAAAAAAATATCAAGGTATTAATTTTTGTGAATATTGTCCACCCCTAATTGGGATAATATTGTATTGTATTGAGATTTGGACACCGTTTTATCACAATTAGAAGGTGGAATCCAGCTTGTACCCCTGTCCACAGATATTGTGCCATTGACCAAAACACGCAATTCTGAAATACTTGCAAGGAAAATACACACTGCCATCTCAAAATCTGTGTATTTAAATGCAAAACTGCACATTCACAAAGCCCATTGTTCCTGGTTGGCTTGTCCCTAAAAGGCAGAGTGATAGTGCTTCCTGAACTCTGGGGAAGAAGTTGCCTTATAAGCAGAGGAAGCTAGTAGTCACTTTGTCACACATCGTTTTAGAGACTGTGAGCTGCTGTGTAGACAAAAAAAAGCAGATTTTGGCAAAGCGGAAGTAGTGACGACAATGACTGCACCGGCCATGTTCAAGCTGGAAGACAAAGAAACACAAAAAACGATGTTGCAATAATGGGAGACTTGTTTTTGTCACTTGCAGGAAAACACTATGGCAGCTGTGAGCAATAGCTTTGATACAGTCCTTCTGAACAATGAGATGTGTTGATTCACCTTCAGCACAAATGTTTGCGTGTTTTCCTTATTCTTTGTAAAGGCTACATGGCGGCCATTTCTACTGCTTGCAATTTCCTGCTCTCATTTGTAACACAAAACATTGAATCAATGAATCGTCTTCAAATGCTGAAGTCTATTTATCATGCTGTCCCTCAGTGCATTTAATTAATCAATATGACTAAAAAGAGTAGATGATTTCAACCTGGAGCGAAGGAGTAATTCAATAGACAAAACATTACATATACCAATGTGGGTTCAATGTGAAACATGTGGTATCCATGGAAACAGATACACCTCTTCAGCTGGATCCGAACGCCTCACCTGGAGTTTGACGTCATTCACAGTTTGATTTGGGCTTTCAATAAGTGGCAGTGGTTAAAACTATAGTGGTGATTTTGTTGTTGAATTTGATAATGTCTTAGAGGGAAGAATACAGTTTGTTATTTTCATAGCATAAAATGACCTGAATATTCACATTAGTTGCACCAATCATCATTTTTTAAAAAGTAAATTATGTTTAAAACCACAATCTGCATATTCTACTGTTCTCTGGTAAATTACAACAGCCAATGCAGTTTTTGCTGAGAGAGAGGAGAAGAGACAGAAACGGTCATGCATTTGGACTATTAGGACTGGTCGATGTTCAGTAAAGAAGGTTTATTCAATTGTATTGAAGTACAATTACATTGGGTGGAATTTTACTCAATTACTAGCTTGCATTTAGGGTGCGTTAATACTTGTTTAAATTTATACCATTTTTGTCCTGACAGATATGGATGTCAAGAATAATGCCACAATATTATCATAAAAACAAAAAAAATTATAAGTGACAATTTTTGAAGCCATTCAATTTCATTTCAATTCAATCTACTACAAAAAAGTTACACCAAAATGTATTGTGCTTTTTAAATGGCTGTTTAGAATCAGAATCAGAACGGTTTATTGCCATTCTCAGTGATCAAAATTCACAAACATAGGAACTTGCTTCTGCGTAAGGTGCAACATAAAACAATGAATAAAATATAATAAAATAAATAAAAGAGGCATGCATAAGATTAAGAATAAAATAAAATTAAATTAAATAGACTAAGATAGACTAAGACTATGAAATGTACAATTGGCAGACAGTGCAATGTGCAAATGTAGCAGTGCAGATAGTTCATATATAATATATTGTTAAAGTGGCAGGTGTTACAAAGTGTTCATGAGTCCAACGGCAGAGGGAAAGAAACTGTTCTTGTTGCGGGAAGTGCTGGTCCGGATGGACCGTAGCCTCCTGCTCAAGGGGAGTGGCTCAAATAATCCGTGTCCAGGGTGAGAAGGGTCAGCTGTGATCCGACCTGCTCATCCCCAAGTCCTGGAGACGTACAGGTCCTGGACAGATGGAAGGCTGCAGCCGATCACCTTCTCAGCAGAGCACACAATGCGCTGTAGTCTCTGTTTGTCCCTGGCTGTGGCTCCTGTACCACACGGTGATGGAGGAGGTGAGGATGGACCACACGGTGATGGAGGAGGTGAGGATGGACTCGATGATGGCCGTGTAGAACTGCACCATCATCTGCGCCGGTAGCTTGGCTTTCCTCAGCTGCTGCAGGAAGTACATCCTCTTCTGGGCCTTCTTGATGATAGGGCTGATGGTCGGCTCCCACTTGAGGTCCTGAGTGATGGTGGTGCCGTGGAAGCGCAAAAGAGTCCACGGTGGCAATGGGAGAGTCTGTCAGGGCGAGGGGGGCAGGGGGGTTGAGACTTTCCTGAAGTCCACGATCTCCACTGTCTTCTGGGCGCTCCGGTCCGTCAGGAAGTCAGTGATCCACCTGCAGATGGAGTCAGGCACGTTGAGCTGAGAGAGCTTGTCCTGGAGAGGAGCAGGGAGGATGGTGTTGAATGCAGAGCTGAAGTCCACAAACAGGACCCTGGCGTAGGTTCCCGGGGAGTCCAGATGCTGCAGGATGAAGTGGAGGGCCAGATTGATGGCGTCGTCTACAGATCTCTTGGCTCTGTAGGCGAGTGGGTCCAGGGCAGAGGAGGTGAAGGACTTGAGGAGGGGCAGGACCAGGCGCTCAAATGACTTCATGACTACAGGCGTCTGCGTCACAGGCATGGAGTCATTAAGTACAGTGATCGTGGACCCGGGGTGGGATTGGCAGAAATGTCCATTGTAGTGAGATGGGCGGGGGAGGGGGTTGAGATTTCGAACCGTGAATTGAAGGAGGCTAGCTGTTCGTCGGCAGCATGCGGGGCATTGGGCTTGTAGTTGGTGATCTGCCTAAGCCCCTTCTAAACAGCCGAAGGGTTGTTAGCAGAGAAAGACTCCCTTAGGTGTGTGTTGTACAGAGATCTAGCTCTTGACACCTCCTTGCTAAATTTGTACTTTGCACCTTTGTAGCTCTCTCTGTCCCCAGCTCTGAAAGCTGCCTCCTTCTGCTGCCTGAGCTGCCTCAGTTTGGGTGTGAACCAGGGCTTGTCGTTGTTATAAATCACCCTGGTGCGTGTGGGAATGATACTGTCCTCACAGAATTGGATGTATGACGTCACAGTGTCCATGTACTCATCCAAACCATCCGTGGCAGTTTTGAACACATCCCAGTCTGTAATGTCCAAACACGCACGTAGTTCCTCCACTGCCTCGCTGGTCCACTTCTTAGAGGTCCTCACTACAGGTTTGGAGAGCTTCAGCCTCTGTCTGTACTTGGGGATCAGGTGGACTACTGTTTTACTTTAATTTTGCATTCAGAAAGTTTGTCACATACTATTGGAACAGCAATTTATTAGAATGAAAGAAAATGAAGGACTCAAAATCACACCAAAAATCATGAATAATCTTTATAGCATGATGTTTCTTCTTCTCACAATAATTGTAACAATAAAATTTGATATCGTGACGTTAGAAGACCTAGTTCTTGTTTAGTCTTGATCTAGCCTGTTTTAGTTTTGAACACAGGCCTCTAGAGATCTATTTAAAAAAAGAACAATTAGTCAAGAAATGTACGTTAACATGAGTACATGTAGTTACTTCTGTCAAAACATGCAATACCAAAAAACCTTCATAAATGTATCTGTGTGTGTCAGAAGAAAGTGTTTCTTCTTATCAATTAAGAACATAATTACACAAAGTACAGAGATCAGTAGCAGAAAGAAAGACTGATCAATGTGTCCAGAGAAAATAAGTAAAATATTGGTAATCCATACCCACTCATCATGGAGTTTCTTGAGGAGATCAGTACCATCCATTCATGACTCAGAGATCAGTAAGCTTTATAACTAGAACTAAAATGAAATATTTTTTGCCCAGGCCTGAACTCAAACTAGCAATCATGTAATTCAGAGGTAAATGCAACTAAAGAGTCTCAAAAGCTCTTTATATAACAGGATATTCACCTTGACGGCACTGTTTTTGAAACTTTTGTAGCTGCTATCGATCATACCAATCAATTGAACTTAATGTGCAACTTCTCTTTGCTAACACAATTCCATCATCCTTAGATAAGCTCATCGACGACGAGCAAATCCAGACAGCGACAATGTTCTGGACTCCTCCTGCTGCGTTGTACATGACGCACTCTCATTCTCATCTCGCTCATTCATAAATTTCCCACACAGTTTTTGGGCGCTGCATTGTGACCACGACGCTGATTGAATGACGGGCACTTGTGACTGTTGGCACTGAGACAAAAAGTTGCACCTCGCATCGGAGAAACTAACATGGGATCCAACGACAAAACCCGTTCGTGCCAAAGTGCGCAGCTGCAAACGTGGGCGAGTGTGTGAAGGGGAAGCCTGGTCCTGGATGTGGGCGCAGAAGCTCATGCGTCCACAAGACCAGATAAGGACAGAGCAGGAGGTGTGACAGAAAAAGACACCGTGGATGGATCTCCTTCATTACTCATTTGTTTATCAGTGTCTGGCGTTCATGTGTGTGTGAAAGTACCATGTGACTCCTTCATTCATCATTCTTCATCTGTTTCGCTGCCCGTGGTCCGAGAGATGGGCAATGTATAGTTGAAAAGATAAAATAGATTTGTTTACTGCATTCATAATATATGTAGAAAAACATACGTTAAGCACAACAAAAATGAATGGAAATGAGCTGAAAGAAGCACAATCTTGTCATCTACCAACTACTGATCATTTAAAACATTACACTATACATTTGATACTGCATTGCAAACAGATATCCACCATTTTCTTCAATGACCTAATTTTCCTTTTCATACTTATTATGCAAGCTTCTATGTATTTCTTGAATGCCATTGTTGATTCTTTGATTTCTTAGTCAAGATCATTACATTTTGTTTTATTAATTGATTAATTTGATGCTAATGTCTATCTTTTGGTGCAAATTCCGAACACTGCTAATTTTGGCACAACCGCATGTCCATTTTCAAGCCTCAACTCTAATATCAAATCTACAAAACATTTTCTGCAGAACCTAAACACAATGATCAACTCTTCAGTGACTGCAATTGTAACACTGTTTACATGTTCTACAGTCTGTCGACCCAAGTACTGCACTCTCTGATCTAGGCTCAAAAACAACACAACAGAACACACTGTTTACAACACGAAGATATTTTATAGTCAGGCTATAGGGAGTAGAAACATAAACACTTTGATCATGACAACCAAGTCTGAAACAGTATCTGGTGCTAAAAAATAAAATATTGAAAATAAGTTTTTAGCAAAGTATTGATTATGTACTCTATGACAAGAAAGCTAGCAAAAAGCCACAAAAGTTTATTTAAAAATAAAAGAAACTTGCAGGGTAATCTTTAAAACAATGGCATAAGTGACATTTTTTCACATTTATTTTACAGTTCGATCACATTTTTAGGATACTTGAACCTCAACCAAGGTATTTTACTATTTTTTTTGTAAATAAATATTTAAAATAACATTCATTTTTGTCAATATCTGCCTTGGGATCATTCTAAACTCATTCTAAATTCTTTTCCAGTCTAGATTCAGTTTTTAAAAGAAAAAAAAAAGACATTCATTCTTGTCCAAGGGCAACTCTCAAAAAAGATTCATTCATGCCCGCAGTGCTGTCAATGAAATGCAGACAGCGACTGAGTTGTATAATTCAGCCTCATATAAATTCAGGCCAGACAAAGCTTGACCTTGGGAGTAGTTTACACTTTATACAGAAGCTTTTCACAGCTAAATGTGATGGAGGAAAAAGCTGAAAACAGAAATTTGTGCCAAACAACAAATATATCGTCACTACTGTCTTACAAACTGAAACTATATCCCTAAAACCTATGATATTCACAAAAAGTAATATCTGTCTATATTTTTGGAGTTTCCCAAAAATGATTCTCAATCCAACAAAAACGCATGACTTGTATTAGTTGAGATTTAAGTATCTCACAAATGGGAAATTACCCACAAAATAAGAGAAATATCACTTAACTACATTATTTAGAAGTTTACAAGATATTTTCCCACTTTAATTTTTAATCAGCTGTTTTTGTTGCTTTTTAAAATCATTTAAAATCATTATCAATCATTTTGCATATCTTCAAAACAACATTAATTCGATATTATAAACATTTAGATAATCTGATCACCTCTAATTCAATGTATTTGGAAAGAAAAATTAAAGATTTTACAATTCGATATACAATGAATGATTAAAAATCTAGGGTCTAAACCAGGTATTTCAATAATTTAAATTTAAATTAAAAACACTGTGTTGTTTGAAGCGATGTTTGAATTTTTCTTAATTTATTCAGTCAATCATGTGACAAAAAGGAACTATAAATAGTCAAATAACCATTCTGGGAAGAATCATTATCATTTGAACAACAAACACACAATTCCCAACCAAAAATAAGACTTCATTTGATAAAAAATAATTTGATATGCATTCAGTCTGGATTATTTTACAAGTCAATACATTTCATTTTTAGAGATACTGGCATTAACGTTGAAGTGGGAATTGTCAAGGCTCAACAAATTCAGCTCAACAAATGTTCATATTGTCCAACAGCAGCTTCCCTCCAATTTAAACAGAGGCAAAAACTACAGAGTGCTTCACAAAAAGCCCAGGCATTGGTTTTTACTCAATGAGTTCAATAACTTCAATTTTAACTGGGGGTAATTTGAGGGAAAATCAGACGGATTAATAAATTAAGATTAATGACTTGAACAATGAAATTCTCCCGCTGCAACCAAATCCTCACAGTTTGAGTACATCTGCTGCAGGCGCTAAATGCACGTGGCTCGATGAATGCACAGTCCTCAGCCGCACATTTCATTTATACATTTCTTGACCGCTGGATTACATTAGCAGTGGCAGAACTGCAAACGAATAGAGAGCATGACAGCGCAGAATGTTTTTATTGCAGAATTCAGGGGGCCCCTTCTAGTTATTTTGACAGCCTTCGTTTTAAATTACCTCCCACAAACTTGCTCTTTGAAGGCATTTGAGGATCGTTGTAAAGCTTTACATTTTTTATAATTTAAGTTAATCGGAAGAACACATAATTAGCGGTTTTAGTTTGTTACATTTATTCATGCAAGATTTATTTCTTACCGTAATAATGTCCCTTGTAAGCAGAATGTGTCCCTGTTTATCTCTCACAAATGTTAATGGGGTCTGTCATGTGCATGTTCTTTGCTGATTTAAAGGGTTAATTAAAAAAACAGTGTCATCTCCTGATTTCTGTCCAGTACACAGTGTGGGCGGTTCATAAGCAAGTAAGCAAGCAGTGATTTTTGCATGGTGCTGAAGCTGCAAGAATATAAAAGAGCAATTTCTTTTAAAGTTAATCCAACCCAAATTGATCTTTAGGTGAAACATTTCAGATTGTTTGGAAATACAAGACAGACATGCTCAGTGACAGAGTGGTTTGCCACTTTACAAAACATTTTGCACCATTTGAAGTTTATAATATTAAAATACAAAACAATAAAACAAGCCATGGACACAAGCAGCAGCAACTTTAAACAAAGACACTGCCGCTCTTGAAGTAGCATCTGCTGTTGAATGAACAGCCACTTGTAAGTCTTTGGTTCAGTCGTTGTAAATTCTTAATATTGTACAACATCAAAGCTGTTAGTTTGAGTGCCAACAGAGAAGTCTAGTCAAGAAGTGTAGTTAATACAACAGATAAAATATAAACTGTTTGTTAACACCGGAGGTTTAGTGGATAATTGACTGTTTTATTTTATCCTTTATTCTACTGAGATACTGATTTTTAATTTAGTCTGTTATATTATTATTAACAAGTTTTGTCCAGAGAGGTCCTCTCTAGGCCCAGGACTCCCGTAACATTATCTCAGTGTGATTCTGATTAAATAAAGGTCAACAAGCAAATACAATAAGACTTGCCACAGTGCTCAGTTGTTGTTGTTGTTTTTTATATCAAAAACTGGACTTAACTTGGTTTTTGAGTTATAACTTGGCTAACATTATATTGTCCTATAGCAACTAACTGGCAGGAGCATTTTTAATAATATTTTGTTCTTGTTTTGTGGACTCAAGAAACTGGAGAACACTTTTTTTCTACATTAACACTACTAAACTAAACTACTAAGTACTAAAACTACTGTAACTCAACTGCAGAAGTGTTTGATACTCCACTCCACATCCAAATCCACATCCACATCCACTCCTCTCCACATCCACACAACCTCACGGGGTTATTAACCCTAGTCCTATGTACATTCAGTTTTGCAAATATTATAAGACTTATACAGCAAGAACATAAACAAAATATTTCTATATTATAAGTTACACATATTGAGCAGAAAAAAAAAATCCTTAATTGGTCAACTTATCCTGACTGTCCACTCTGCACCGTGAGCCAAAATAATGTCACTAAACATTTCTTCATCAATAATTATGTCAGAAGCTATAATTAAAAGTCTGACGGTTGCCTGCAGTTGAACGTCCACAAACACTTCACAAAGTGATGTTTTGGGCATCTCATCCTGGCACGGACCTGTCTCTTGTGGCTGAATCATTATTCGGGGGCATCCTTCCCTTTCTAAACACAACCATCTAAGCCATTTCTACATCTCTCTGTCTGGCTGAAGCTCGCCGGAAGTGGACCATAAGTGTCTCTCCGCGCGCCATTCAGGAAACGATCATCTTCCTTCTCCTACCCATCCTCTCTGCGCTCCTGCGTGCGTCTGCAGTCTCCTCCTCATTCAGCCTTTACGCGCGTATGCCAGCCTCTCCAAAGAGAATCCCCCACGGTCGGACCCGCCCCTTTCCGTTCCCCTCCGCCCGCACCGTCGTCCTGACCCCGGCCAGTGACGTAGGAGAATCCGCGGTGCCCACTGCCGTAGGCGCGAGCGGCATGGTGCAGTATATATGCGCCGGTCTTAGTGGCAGACTTCACTCTCTCAGTCGCTCCGACTCGGGAACCAGGGCATCAGCGGAGATAGCAGGCTTAATTTTGGTCTTTTAGGCTAACTCGCTTTGGGCTTTTGGTTCAGGATGGAAACCTCTTCGATTTTTCGGAGCCGACGATGCTCCATCATGCGCAACTGCAAAAGTAAGTCTCCGACTTCTCTGGCTATGGATGCACTGGACCGTGCACTTTACAACTTGTTTATGGAGTTTCAAAGAGGAATAGGAATAATCTATAATGGTTTTTAATGGCTTTAATCAACTAGATACAATGCTTTTGGTAACCTGTAGCCCGCATTGCGCTCAGTTTGGATTTTATACTTTACGCACAGTGTTAAATTATTGTTTTTTTTCAATAATGTTTGCAGTGTGTTGTTGTAAAACATATAGATGACTGCTTCTTATCGATATCATCTTAATTTTATCGTTCCACTACGAAATAACGGCTTTGTTTAGTGGCGTATCCGTGCGTAAAGACTGTGTCATTGAAGAATGCGCACGCTATAGATGGTTGTGTGTAATGGGCACATGTTAAGGATTTTATGAGTGAAAGCGTAGCAAAATGCAGTGTTCCCAAAGGCTCTTCAACGGGCTCTGCTTGTGATGGCGCTCAGAAACTCACCTGCTTTCTCTCTGCTGCAGGCGGTCTCTCCTTGTGGCTGGTGGTGTGGATGGTCCTCGGCAAGCCTAGTCCGGTGTCTGCGTGTCCGCAAAACTGTGTGTGCTACCCGACACCGATGACTGTGAGCTGCCAGGCGCAGAACTTCACCGCCGTGCCCGTCGGAGTGCCCTACGAGTCACAGCGCGTGTTCCTCCAAAACAACAGGATCACGGAGCTCAGAGTTGGCTCTTTTGGCTTTGGGACTCAGGTAAGCACTGCTTCAGTTGTTTATTTAGATCGCAAACAGCTTCAAGGAGTTACTCAACAAGTGCAATCTTCCGTTGCCCGCTCAGAAGTTTGTGTGAGAGGTTTGTAATTACGCACACCTTGTATGTATTTAAAACTGCCATCATGGACTAATGTTAATTTGTAGCTTAATGCAATCACAACAAAACATGCGTTTGTCTCATTCTAATTGGCTAATTCTACTTTGGCATATACATATGTTTAACCTTATGGCTCTTGCTCAAAACAAAGTGCAGGAAATAAATAAAAGCTGCAGCTGAAGCTGCTTGTGTCAAACTGCATAGAGGCTGTATGTACTTGTGTTATGGCATCCACTAAATTCAACTTTTGTTTTGGCTCAGGTCCTGTGGCTTTTCTCTAACAACATCACGTGGATTGAAGCTGGGGCTTTCAGTGAGCTGAGGGACTTGGAGGAGTTGGACCTGGGAGACAATCCTAGCCTCCACAGACTGGAGGGGGGAGCCTTCCGTGGCTTAGAGAAACTCCAGAGCCTCCACATGCACCGCTGCAAGCTCACTGCGCTGCCCCATGACATCTTCCACAAACTCTACAGTCTGCAGTTCCTCTATCTGCAGGTAGGGGCGCCGTTGAGACGTGATGCAATGACTCACCCACAGCACAGGCCACCAAGTCCAGACAGCACAGCTTTTAATCATTGTATGTGTTGACAAAATGTGTTATACTGAGTAAAACTTGACAAGGCCATGAGTGCAAACCAATCTACATTACACCATTACAGATTATATCACTAACTTTCCTCAATAATCCTGTTCTGTGTTTTAGGAGAACCACCTTCACTTTTTGCAAGATGACATCTTCTCTGATCTGATCAACCTAAGTCAGCTGTTCTTGCATGGCAATCGTATCCGCACACTTTCCGAAAACGTGTTCAGAGGCTTGGTCAACCTGGATCGGCTGCTTCTCCATGACAACCGTGTTCGCCAGGTGAACCGCCGGGCCTTCAGAGACCTGGGCCGCCTTACCATGCTGTTCCTCTTCAACAACTCTCTGGCCGAGATTCCCAGCCAGACGCTGAGGGACCTGCAGGGCATCGAGTTCCTGCGGCTCAATGCTAATCCCTGGTCCTGCGGCTGTGAGGCGCGGCCTGTGTGGGAGTGGTTTCGTGAGGTGCATGTTTCATCCTCTGAGGTCATCTGTGCTTCTCCCTCCACCCGCCGCGGCCAAGACATGCGCTTCCTTCGGGAAATGGACTTTGCTCTCTGCCCCCTGCCCGACCCCGGCTCCATCGCTGGGTCCACCACTACCACCTTCAGCACCAAAACCCGCTGGTGGTTCCACAAAAACAAGCCCCAGTCATCCACTAAAGGCGTGTTTGAGAAGGCATCAGAGACTGTCAAGGCTGGTCTGTACGGCAAAGGGCCCTCCACAACCACATCTGTGGTGAAGTACGAGCTGGGCGAGGAGGAGCTGGCTCTTCCCAAGCTGGACCCAGAAGAGTACTGGGCCAACTACGGCAACGAGGACTCTGGCATCTCAGTGCGCTGCTTTGAGCTTGAGTGTCCGCCTGAGTTTGACCTGCCGCCCTCCTCCTCCTCCTCGCCCTCTGTACTGTCCATCCTCTCCCTGTGTCTACTCACAGTCCCCATCCATCTGCTCTTTGGCTGAAAGACTCTTAGCCCCCTCCTTCAGCCTGTTTTAAAGGCTGTGGGGCCCCTGTCAGACTTTCTACACCCCCTTTGCCTGCTCTGCTGTAAGCCTTTAGTAAAGGTGCAGCGAGGGAGATGGGGGGAAGGTTAGATTGTGAATCTAGCTTACAGGGCTTTACATGTTCAGGGCTGCTAAGAGTTCTTCAGCTGTCATAGATCAGACACAGGTGAGTCTCACCTGTTAGTCGTCTGAACTCCCTGTAATCAGGGCAATGAGAGCTGAGTCCATTGGTAATATCAGCGCCAACTGAAAAATAATGATCTCTTTCACCTCAAACTAGTTCCAGACCAAGTACAACCAGTGCATTTTCTGCATCCACTGACTGGCTGCTAGAGACAAACTGATTACTGTTAGAATCAGAACACAGTAATGACAATACTGTAACCACTTAAAGTGTCTTGTAAATAGGTATTGTGTGATTAATATGGTGTCTGTAATCCAGCACATTTTTACCATTTAGAAATCTGATCCTGAAAACTGTGAAGGCTTAGTGCTTCTACTTGACAGAGCACAATGCACAGGCAGAGAGGAAAAGGTGGCAGAAATAATGTTAGGTGAAATAAGTTAGAGGATAGAAGATATTGCACAAAAGAATATGTTATAATATAATTAGAAGGTTTATATCAAGGAAGACAAACAGAACTAATGCAGCAATAAGAAAGTAGTGAGTAATACAGACAGAGGGCCAGTGCTGGCAGTAGAAGCAGCATCCTGCAGGTTAAAAGTTATAAAACCACTCATCCACGATTCTCTGTAAATATGGTGTCTCTGAGACTACCACTGGGAAAGAATGCTTCCTGCTGGAAGCTGGAAAATTGTATCTTGGATGTCTTTCTGTGACATATTGCTATAACGTGTTACGATTGTTGACTTGAAGAGTTTAATATAAAACACTGAATATTTCCTTACTTTTTGTCATACTCTTTCTTTACTCATTTGATTCACTTGAAACAAAGAGCCCCAGATTGTTGGTGAGTGATCCCATCATGACTAAAGCGGTCGAAAGGTCTCACCACATGGGCCCACAGTCACAGCCAGCGCTGGTCAGAATAGCTCCGGGCATCTGTCCATGTGTGGATAAAACGAGAATGAAGGGATTCACAGGCTGGCATCCAAGCAAAAGGCAAATACGTCAGTAGTTTATCACTTGCTTGACTCATCAATGGGCCCGCCAGATGGACAGCCGAGGTGTAAATTGGCCCGGCTTGTCAATACGTTAAGGGAGATTCTGAGGACTTTACAAAATGAAAGAGCTGCAGATGAAAGGCTTGCAAGTCAAAACAAACAGGCAGATGCTTGAGCCAGAGTAAGCTTGTCGGGCTTTGAGGTAAAAATAGCAATCATTTTAGAGACCAAGTATATAGTGCAATATGGGCACAGTGAAGACATTAATCTACAAGTGTTGATCCCCATATGATGTAGCCTTCAAGCACGTCCCAGTGTTTCTCATTCCCAGTCAGTTCCCTCAAGGATTGCAAGGGTCACCACTTCAGTTGACCTATATGTGGGAGAAAATGTAAAAACCCTCACACAGTGGCCTTGGGTAGAAATAACTTCATTCAGTCTTGATGGCTTCAAGGGAATATTCAGTGTCCTGTCTCTTCAAGTGTGGCGGACAAGGTTCAAACTGAGCTAGGGTGCTCTTCAGTGGCCAAGACAATGCGGTCGCTGTCAGATGACCAAAGTGCCAGTTATACCATTATACTATGATTCCTATCCTTTATGTTCACTGTATATGTCCAATGTTTTGTACCAGACAATATATGGCAGATTGGCGTATTTGTTATTTATTTTTCACGGTACAACAGAAATGTTTCTGAAAGAGTAAAGAAAGAAAAATAAATTCATACTTGTTTTATCAGAAGCATTTGAGTGGGAGTTCATTCTATGTCTTGGCGATTGTTCAAGCACCCACATGCACACGATGTAACACTGTCCTTCAGGCATTTGTCCAGTTTCACCGGTACGTGTCATTAACTGAGGATATAGGAAACAATCAGATAACATCCATCTCTTCACACTTTATTCCAGCAGAACACTTATTACACATTACATAAACAACACATGTGAATCAGAGTAAACACAAGTCGTAGTAGTATAAATAGCAATAATGAAATATGAGCGCACTAACAACACATACAAACTTTAAAGGAACTATTGTGGATCAAACATGAACGTTCTTGAGTTGTTTCTTGTTTTTATAGTTTGGCACGTCTTTGATAAACATACATTCTTACTGTGAGCGGGTTCACTCCACAGATCTGACCTGTATCTTGGCCTGGTTGCCCCACCTCTGCATGGAGATAGATGAGTTTAATGCCATACGGTGGAACTTTTCAGGAAAAGCAATAAAACTCCATATAGCGACAAGCAGGTAGCGAACTCTCCACCTGAAAAGTTACACAGTGCATGTTTTAATTACAGCATCTTATTCACATCCTTGTGTTAAATGCATTAATTAAACAACCACATAATGACATCTAGTCTCTAACTTTAACACTTCTCTTGCCACTAAACTCACTCAGTATACAAAGGTATGAATAACTTAGAGGTGCTTACACTGTAGGTGGCATACATTATTTTGATATGATTTTAATAATAGTTATTAACTAATTGTGGAAGGAGTGCAAACATTTTTCACTCAAGTGAAAGTACAGGGTAAAATTTTATAATAAATGCACTTATTCCTGTCTTAGTAAAGCATGAACAAAGATTCAATTCATAATGAGCAAATAGTTTATAAAGAATGAATCAGGCTTAGTATCCTAACACTCTAACCCTAATTCCTGACCCTAAACCTAACCTTATTTAAGTAGTTATTAAGCCTGAATAAACTATATGCTTTGTCCATTTTTTGTTAAGGAAAATGAAGGTGTAATTATTCTAAATTAGTACCAAGTACGGTCACAAGCTTTGCAAGTACTGCAAATTTGTACTTAAGTTAAAGTATAAAGTACAGGTCAATTTTAGCTGCATTTTAGAAGAAAAAAAAGATAAACGTTCTTAGATTTATTAAGTAGTTTTAAACCACAATACACATGTTTTCTGGGCTCTGACCAATCAGAGCAGATGATGCATTAACGTTTTGTGTTTGTAGGTATCAAGAGGTGCAAAGACAGCAGTGAGACAACCGTGCATTGGGACATTTGGACTAGAGATTGTTCTCTGTAACTTGTATGATTTTAAATGTATCTAAATGTAAATGTATTAAATAATCTGATAATTATAAATTCAATTACGAGTGCAAAAAAGTATGATTACAGTGTACTCAATTACAATAATGTGAGTATTTGTAATTACTTTCCACCTCTGTTGTTAACAAGCATTTAACAAAACATAGTATAAACATAAGTATTTGCACTATTTACAAATATTCACATTCGTGCACGGGAGGACATCTGGAATAAAATGCCACTATGCAATGCAGATCACTGTAGACATTGAGGATGACAAAATGCTTCATTGAGCTGAAATTACAGAAGAATTAGTCTGTATTGATGAACTTGAATGACATTACTGAGGCCGACAAAGGGGAAAATCGCCAATACCCCAATTAATCATGTATTGACGGAGGTGTCTAGTAGTTTGAGGTCATCCGCCTTTGTTTTGTCGCTCCTTTCTTTGTTTTCTGTTTCCAAATGTGAAGTTCTTTGTCCAACAGTCTGTCTACCAGACTGGGTTGTGTGCGCAGACAAGTACAACAAAGCAAAACATAGAAAGTGTTGGATTGGCAAGTGAGACACACAACACTCCCTCTCTCTCTCTCACACACACGGCTTGTCATGTCTATATAAGGAAGAAAGCAGCACATCCAAGCTCTTCCCTTCACATTCCCATTGGTCTGTGGGCTTTTATGTTGCTAAAAAAAATAAATAAATCAATGACGCACCTACTTTGTCGACAAAGATCTCCGCCAGTTTATTGGACTATCACCATGTCGGTCAAAAACATAGTAAAGTAGGTGGGATAACTGCACGCTCAATAGAGAAATATTAGTCCCTCCCACTTTCATTCATAAGAGAAAAGGCATTGGAAGCTGTGGGTTGGTGTGCGTCACTATTTTGTAACCATAAACTCCACCTTCTCCATCCAATCACACGCCTTAACATTCATAAACACTTTTTTTTATGTGTAGACGCACTTTTCCATGTAGCTGTATGCCTGGAGGATAGGAGCTGATGCAGAGCAGGGGCAGTTCAGATATAGCGCTATAACAAACACTCACCCTTTCCCAGTTTTCTCACATACTCCTTCTACTGGTGCCATTGACATCATCGTCCGCCTTCGCCCCTTTGCATTCAGACGTATTGTTCCCTATTCTTCCTGAGGTGTAACTTACAGCACCATCAGCTCTTGTCTGATTCATTGGTGTTCTCTCACTTTCTGAAAAACAGAAACTGCCATGTCCCTACAATGGTTCTTACATCTGTTTTGAGCGGCCACTATGATTAAATATCTGTTATCATACATATAAAATAATACATTCAAAAAATGTATGGACTCATCCCACATCTATTTTTTGATTTCAAAGCCACGTAGACGTAATACATATCAAGGACAACAGGAGTCGACTGGAGCTGAGAGCATGTGAGAGAAAGACTGATCTTTGTGCAGGAAAACAGCTAGGCGCCTCGCTTAGATGTAGCAGAAAGCAAGAACAAAGCATCTTACATGAGTAAAGATGGCAGTGGATCTGTATTTACCTATGTTTGACGCATGTAAATGTACACAGCTAAAAAGGATCAAATTAAAGAATCATCATTACATGCCGGTGCAAAAGCAGTGTGATCTTTGCAATGAAAAGCACTGTATAGCTATTTTATGTGTATGTGTGTGTAAGATTCAACAACTCCACAGCTGTAGAGAAGAAATGTACTGAAAGAGTGTGTTAGTGTCAAAATACAAACATTTCAAACTCAGATTTTGTTGCCACAATTTAAAAAAACAATAAAAATCTACATGTTCTTAAGGCTCTGACCAATCAGAGCAGACGATGCAGTGATGTTTTGTTTGTTCGTAGCTATAAGAGAGGAGCAAAGATGGAGGTGGTGAGATAAAGTGGTGAGACAACCGTGCACTGGGACGATTGGGACTTGGAACATTTCTCAGTACCTCATTTGATTTAAATTTAGCAAATTACATTCACATTTGCTTTTGCTTAGTTTATGGGTGTATATTTTTTTGACCTGCTATAATATGTGGTTTATTGTTTCGTATATTTATTCTTATGCACAGGGTTAGTGGGTGAACGTGCACTGAGAAACTGCTTCTGAATTTTTTTTTTACAGGGGCCAGGGCTTCATCGACACTATTGTATGATCTAACCACCCGCCATTACTGCTAATAATAATGTATGCTTCAATGTTATCATGTCATTGTTCAAATACTTCTCTGAGCGAACGCTTTGGTCACGTTTTTGTTTGTTTGTTATAGAGGACAATGTGACAATTTGGTAAAAACAAAATAGCAATAGAGAGGTGGGAGAAGTATTCAAATTTGTTACAGATATGGCAGAAAAAGTAAACATGTAAATAGTGTAAGTAGCACATAAAAATCTACTTAAGTAAAAGTTTTGGAGTACTAAGGCTGTGCAATTAATCATATATACGATTGTGATTTCAATCATTACTGTATTCAATTACAAAAATGTAAATACAATGAATTGCCTTCTGAGTGCACTTCTTTTGGGAGCCCACTTTTGCCTCTTTTTGCCGCAGATCCGCACTCGTCCACACAGACGTAATGGCACTTAGGGAACTCAGTTAATGCAAGTGAAAAACAAAGGAAAAGTCTTGCCGCTAAAATAATAAAGAAAGTAGATTGATTTGTGTAAAATGTTTAATGTTCACGTGCAACAACAAGTAAACAACGCACAGATTTCCTCGGCGAACTGAAAACTGCTTTGTAGTCTGTGCAGAACTTGTTTTCTGTTGAGCTCGTTTGCCCCATGTAAACAAATACAACAGAAAAAAGATGGAGGAGCCCACGGCAATGTCCGGAATAAGGTGGAAAGGTTTGCATGGTGAGTAAAACATCTCATCTGTAGCAGAGTAAGGAGAATGTAATAAACATAAAGTTGAATCATGAAAATGTATAAAAATGTAATATATTTCAATGTTGAGTTATGCCAGATGGTCAGTATGTTGCAGTTGCTTTGTCAACTTCACAGTATCATCACTTAAACTTCAAGACTTCTTGCTGTCTTGAAACTTGCATAATACTTGCACACAGCATTGCATAATTGGACTAAATGAGCTGTGGCTAATCTTGGCTGCAAACGTAGTCCTCACTCTGTCAGTGTCATGGAGTGTACCAGTAACACCAGTTGAATGATGAAGTCATCTTGTAATCATTATTGGTCATTTGTGCTCAATGCACTTAATGTACCCTTTCTTGCATTATGCAAGAAAGGGTATGATGTCTGACAATACCACACTAACAACGTCTCTCATATATTTCTGTAATCTATGGTTGAAAAGCCGCTGACGCCAATCTGGGGTAGAAAACAAGAGTTCGCCGTTGCCAGAAAGATATGAAAATGAGAATCTGTGTAAACGAAATGCAGACCAAAAGATAGCAACAGGAGAAGTGTGACGTCTGACTCACGTACTTGGAGCGCTCCTCTGCTGAGAACATTTGGCTGGCTTAAGTGTTCATGCATGAACAACCAACACACAACCCAAAAAACACACACAATTATAAACACACACACGTGCTAAGCGCATTGGCACCATGGGCTGCACTTCGAATGGGGCCCACTGAGAGACAGACGGTCGCGATCACATCACTCAAGTCGAATCAACGCAATGCAGTCCCACACAATCCACAAATAATACACATAAACACTTAACTATGCTAATGCTAGCAAGAGCAGTTCTCTCCCCACACATTTCCTTCAACAGGTGGCCCCAAAATACACAGCTACTTGGTGGGTGCTTCCCTGATGACAAGCCATTTGCATCGTACGCAGAAACATTAAATAATGTTGTGCATGCGTCAGAAAGGCAGTGATGTTACTGGCCCAAATAGAAACTATTTTCGCACACTTCAATCTTTCTTTATGAAAAACATTGAAAGTACGTGAAAACATCATGCATCAAGCAAGACGGTAGCACACAAATATGTACAAAGTGCGTTAGACCTAAACATGAGCGAAACAGATGGGGTAACGCAGCTGCAGTCTCAGAGGAATTGAGACTTCTTATGAGTCATGTTGTCAGTCAAAGTGGGGCCAAGAAAACAGATGAGAGGGAGGAAAAAACCTTTACTCTTGGTTTATCAATGGTTAAGCAGTCATGCCTCGAAACAACTTTTTGTTTGAGTTTGCACCTGCAACCTTCCTGCTGTGAATATCGAAAACTAGAAGTATGTTTAAAGTGGTAAGTAACCAAGAAAACAAATAATTTTAAGCTTCATGTCTGAAAAGTACTTACTGGAATCCAGAATACACACTTCTCTAGCACCTCGATCCAAACTCAAATGGTACTGCGCAATCAGATTTGTTTAATTCTGTGATGCATGTGGAAGCAGAGGAGACAATTTGTCATTTGTTATTCAGAACACAATCAAACTTTGCTTGGATACATACGGACCATGCCTGTCACTGATTGGCTAAACTACCTGGCTATCCTGCCCATTTGACCTTGGGAAGACTGAACTGATTTATAATACAGAGATATCCTACTTCCCAGGCAAGAAAAAGTAAATGCTGCAGCCTTGAAAGTTGACCAGAGTTTAATAGAGGCCCAACACTCATTAGACGCCTAGACCGAAAGGGGCACACTTTGTCACCTGAGACTTCCTTCAGCTCATTCTGCCGCTGTTTTCACACCAAAATCAGAACCTTCCCGTCATTCATTTCTCCCCTGCTGAGTTAACGTCACTGCACAATGTTATGCGCTATGTACCCACAGCTTCAAACCAGGACGGTTTATGTACGGAAATAGACCAGACTCAGACTCAAAGAGGTTTCAATTCTGAAGTAGTTTTATTGAGATTGCATGCAAATTCCAAAGGGAAATTAGACCTGTAATGATTGAGACAAATGTGCGCAGGAGTAAAAATAAGACAGTTGTAACATTTTATACTTGCATGTTCTCTGTACATCTAGTCCTAAAAACATGCAGAAACTAGTGACTCAAATTTTGCCCTTGGGAATGTGTGGAAGTTGTCTGTCACCATCTGCTGCGATTCATCCATAATGTACTCCGATTAACACCAGCCCCCTGTGGCATACAGAGGTGTTTAAGGAACACTGTTCCTTAAACAAGAAAAAGTACTGGGATTCTAAAATAATGCATTTTAAAATCAAGTAATCTAAAATATAGTCAGGTCAATTACATCTTAAGTGCATAAGCCAATAGTGTGTTGAAAATGCAGACTTGTACAGCCACAGCTACTGCTACAATTGTCCCCATGACAAATCTGACTCAAACGCTAAACACTGATTTAACTGTGCAAAAACATAGTCTAACATGAGGTCTAATGGCAATTTTGAGCATGTGTCAAAAAACAAAAGAAAAAAACACAATATGATCAATTATATTATTTTGAGATCCTAATGTAGATCCTGTGTATGAATGAAAGAAGCAAATGCACATTTGGGTAAGGTTAAGTTAAAACCCCAGTGCATAAAAAAAAAACAAAAAAACCCACTAAAATACAAGTGTGTTTTTTTCAATTTGGATGTTTTTATTGCAAAAACATCAAAATAATAAGCATTTTTACTGTGAGCAGGCTTGCATCTCCACAAACTTGGTCAATAGGAACCTCCTCCTGCTTGTTTCCAAGGTGATGATGTTCTTTTGGATATAATATTCCAAAGAATGGCATAAAACATATCCATCCCCATAGTGACTATTCCAAAGTATGGTTTTATCTTTCCATAGAATTTTGCAGGTGATTTTCCACCTCCAGAAAGTCATACACTGCTACTTTAAGGTAAGATATATTTTATTCATAAGGGAAATTGATTCTCTGCTTTTGACCCATTCTTCAACCTGAGTAGCAGAAGATCCTTCCCAGATCTTGAGCTTGGCTTGCTTTTCCACAGTTCTCGGAGCAGCATGTCCTCCTTCAACAGTTTATCAAAATGTTGTGAAGCAAATCACTAAATCCGCACGGTTTCCCACGCTATGGATATTTATAAATCCACAGTGAGACATGTCTCCCATGTGAGATTACCACAGTTCAGATGCCAACAGGCTCCAAGGGCCAAGCTCAGAAAAGTTAAAGTAAACCCCATATGCCAGTCTGCCCTTGGGCAACATTGGAGTTTAACAAGACTCAGAATGTATGAAATCAGACACATGTTTTTTTCCCTGTTGGTCTGTTGGTTTTCTTTGATGATATGGTGGTATTCAGAAAGTCAAACCTTTGCTTATCTGGGACTTGGTGTTGGCTTATTGCATATAGTCAAATCAAATCAAATCCATTTCTTTTTGGATCGCCCAAAATTTCAACAGTTGGAAAGCAGTTTAAATAAACAATGTTCAAGAGTATTTAGCAATTGACCCTCCTTCTTGGCAAGGAAAAACTACAAAAAACCTAATAAACTCATCCAGTGCAGAGAGAGTTCCTCCAGGCAAATGGGATCATCCAGGTCTTTATAGTAAATAAAACGTATACATGTTTTTTTGAGAAAAACCTTACAGTGGGCTGTGGAATCCTTCAGTCACTAAACACTTAATAATTCAGTCCTCCTACCACCGCCCCCTCTTCCCTGTGTCCTAATTTCTCTTCTTAAACCTGTCAAAGCTTCACCCAGCCCTCTGCCGCTCACGCCTCTGTCCCAGTCCACGTTTTTCACTGTCACATGCCTCCTCCTGGTGCCAATTACGTTCAGTCATGCGCCCTACTGTGCAGAAAAGGATCAAAACTTTGTGTTCACATCATCCCACATCTTTGTTTTGTTGAGCCTGTCAGAACTTCCCCCCTCAATTCTTCTTGTCCTTGTGTGATACAATCTTGTGGGCGTGTACTGTCCTGTACTGGCCGCTGACACTCAGGCTGTGTCATCAAGGCGTTAACACACTTGCAAGTGAAACCTTCTATTTCAAATAAATTCCAAGTTTAATCTTACATATAATTCATGCATCAAGTCAAGTAAGATAAAATACTCAAGCACTTCAACTGTCTAAGTTGTCTTATAGATTGTTGTGAACTTTGAAGCGTCTGAAAGATAACTGTGATTTCATGATTTCATAGGTCAAATGATTAAGTGGCCTATTACGACACATTGGTCATCGCTAAATGTGCTAGAAGAAGTCACAGTTGTAGCTCAAACCGTCGAGTGAGGAGATGTAGGAAGACAACAAATAACAGAGCAAAGACCAAACTGGAGTCTGTATTTTGTAATGAAGAGATGATATTTTTGACTGTGTTTCCTGCGTTGATGGAAAATAATTAAATAGATGTACCAAAAATACATAAGGAATATATAGCGATATTTAGGCTGTACACCCCAATGTCACAGAAATTATTATTTGACAAATAAAAAAAAATATATATATATATTTATTTATTTTTTCATTTATTTATTTTATTAAATTAATGTTTAAAGAGATAGAAAATTCAGAGTGATGCACATATCAATCTGGCTCATGCCAGATTGATATGTGCATCACTCTGAATTTAGTTCTACACTTTATCAATCTGGACAAGCTCTCGGTGAAAGCCATTGGGAAAATGCGTAACATCATGACAAATATTTGAACTGATTGGTCGCAGCGTCGCAAAAAGCAGAACAAATGGAACAAGCCGAGAAATCAATAAATCCAGTTGAGAGAAAAGCACCGACTTCTTCCTGGTCCTCAGATGCACAAAGCACTTCTATGTGCACCTTTTCAAAAGCAAAATAGTCAAAATATGTATATATCTATATATCTATATATCTATATATATCGATATATCTATTTATCTATATATATCGATATATATATATAAATGAAATAGGCCAAAGTACATTCGGCGTTTGTTTAGGTTTGTCTATTTGACTTCCGCCCAAACCACAATGCAGCGCTCTGATTGGTGCAGTACACAACAGCGGCACACCGTCCGGATGGATTCTCAAGAGTTTGTGAACTCACAAATATCGTGAGAATTAATTTGGCCGGGCCAGGTTACGAAAAATTACCGTAAAATGCCGCACCAACCATATTTACAAAGAAAAACAACTTTGTACATATATGAGCCACGCCTGACTATAAGCCGCAGGTGTCCACATTGTAACATGACACATTTACATTGCCAGACCATGCCGGTTCGGGCCCAGGGGGCAGAGGCGCACACGTGTTTTGTAACATGAGCCCGATCTAAATTCTACCCTAGAGTCTGTTCCCGGAAAAAAACATAAATTAGCCGCATTGCTGAATAAGCCGCAGGGTTGAAATCATGAGAAAAAAGTGGTGGCTTATAGCCCGCATTTTACGGTAGTTTCTTGTGTGAAAATTGTCCCAAACCTTTGAATGGAGTTTCCCTAGTGTGATGTCATCATGATTTGGAACTTTGCTCTTCTTCCTGTAGTTTACAACATCCTTTTCAATATTTCTTCACAAACTGACCCTTGACTGGAGTAAAACTATCCCATATATTTACAACAGGTTTTCTTCCATCAAATAAAGTCATAATTAGAAAATCATGAAAACCTGTTTTTAACTTTAAATTGAAAGTATTCTAAAATTCAGAAAACAGTACTCTGATTGGACCATGTAACAGAATATATTACAAAATACATTTTCAGTATTCTGTGACTAAATACAATTTTAAAGTATTCCTCCCAATGCTGGTTTCCTGGGAACTGAAAAGATGGTTTGCATATATTTATGTATGTATTTATTTATTTATGCAATAGGGACAATGCATATTAATTAACATCTGTATTAAATGTATTAAACATTGAAATATGGCAGATTATAGCTGCTAATTTACATCTGCAGGCTGTGCAGGCTACAATGCCTCATGGTTCACATATCTATTATAACACATTATTTTTTCCCTTGTGGTTCTGTTTTTATTCATCACTCTGCTTCAGGGTCAAGAAGTCAAAAATCATTGTCAAGCAGCAAAGCAACATCTCTTTATGAAAGAATATGGTACAACTGTGAAACCATTCATTAGTATTTGTTAAAGTGCTAAGTTAACACTGAGTACAATGAATTTAAATTTCATTTCAATGAATGAGTTTAAACAATTTATCTTAGGATTTAATACATACAGATGAACATGACAATGGGGCAAACTGTGCTTCTACATACTATTATATATAGATAAAAGCTTCTTCTGTTCTGGTATTTCACTGTTTTACTCTCACTGTCTTCAAATACTCAACACAACAGAATTTCAGTTATTTTATCCAGAGACATGGTAAAATGTACTCAGTTATCATGGACTGTACGCTGATGTTATGAGAGATACATGGATGCTGTTAGAAATGCTAAATTATATTATTAATGGGTCAGTTTAATCCTGCATCCCTCTGACGATCTGCTATATTTGTCAAATTGTCATACTGTGATTCAGTTCTTCTTTTAATGTAAGTTTTTCACACTAACTGAAATCCTGATGGCTATGACAAAACTGTGATGTGAATATTGTGCCGAGTCAGCCCTAAATGAAATGAAGCGCAGCTGTATTCACTGTTACTATAAAGATCTTTTGGTATTTTTTCTCAAAACTATATGGGATGTCAAGATAATTAGGTTAATCAATAAGTGTCATTATTCAGCTCACAATATAACCGTAATAAATAATAATTGTGTCAAATTTAGACGCAACATCAAGTCTTTTTAATTAAATCTATAGTCCAAAAAATCTAAATATCTAAACATAATGTAGAGTACTTTTTGTTTGGTTGTTTTTGTCACATTATACCTTTATTTTGTCAATCAAAAAGTTCAGTTACTTTGTTACTTTGAACCACAAGTATAAAGAAAATGAACAAGAAAACAACTCGACTGCTCAACTCAGCTGCATCAGGACATTTGCCCTCGTCTTGAATCCCACTCAGCGTGAACCCAACATCCACAGAAGCAAAGAGACTTGACTCAATGCTACATCCTCCAAAAGACAAAGTCAACCGTTTCCCTGAAGGAGCAGATGAAGGATAATCCACAAGTGCTTCAACCAGCTGTACTGTGTGTGCTTTGACTTGTCTGTGATCCAGGTCTGTACTCTCATCCAGCAAGAGTAGGGAAATTAGCAGAAAAAAGAGTTTGAACACTTCATCAGGGATACAACAGTGTCAAAATGAAAATATCTGTAACTTTATAATGCTGTCAAATCCAAACAGTTTACTTTCTACAGTATAAAAGTGGACTTGACTGGGGTACTTCACTTTTTTGTTTCCTCCCGATGAGTATATTGTAAAAACTGAACTTTGAGTCACAATGAGTTTGCAGACATTGCAGACATTGCTCATTGTCTGCAAGTATAATATTCTATTTCTCATCAAGCCAGAAGTAAAAGCCGAAAGCAGTGCTCTGATTGGCTGCGCTTTGGTGATCCTCCTCGGTTTCAATAAATACTTACTTCATCCCTGTGAAAATCAGACACCCCAGCTTTAACTATCTTGATACAAATCTGAATCCCCTGTAAACAATATGAAACTTCGACTTAGTGGCCCTATAAACTACACAAATCAAGGATAACCACCAGTCCTGTGTGTAATCTTTCTTTCAACGCTGTAACCACCACTTCTTTAGTAATTTGAGCTTGCTTTGGACCCCCAGTGTTTTACCATCATGATTATTTTGTCTATTTGACATCTATAGTTAATGGCAGAGCTGGAAACAAAACAAAACAAAACACAGACACCAGTTGTCAAGCCATCATAATTAGGCCTTTGCAAAACTTCCAAACTTTCAAACGATTGCACAAACTTAGCTCTGGGACTTGACTGGAACTAAAACCGGAACTAAATCTGGATAATACCAAATCTTATCCAGACAAGAACAGGATCACAACAAGCCTATATCAGGATTAAACCAGGATCAAACCAGGACAAGTGTGAACACAGCCTTACTGACTGCCTGACATTTACTGTAAATAAATGTCAAACTGAAAATGTGGCAGTGTAGGTACTTCTGGGACTTGGACAGGCTTCAGGGGACTCATATGTCTTTGTCACTTGATTTGCGTCTGTTCACTTTACGTGGGCTTTGCCAGTCCTTATAAGGTATATTTACTGTACATCCAGCATAGACGTGGGAAGTTTGATCTCACATTCCCTGGCTTACAGGTTTACGCGTGATGAACTGTCGGTGTACTTTTCCTGCGGGTGCCTGTTGGAGGGATCAGAATGTAAATCAGGTGAAACAGAATACAATATAGAGATAAACCTAATTACAGCAATGGCTGTAAGGCTTTTTAAAAGAAGTAGCAGAAAACTCAGAATGTCAGTTTTTTGTTGAAAATATGCAGTTATTGTTGGATGCCAAAATGGTCAGTCTCGCACCATCGACTGAACTTTCACAGATCTATTGTGATAAAATGTTTTGGACAAACTGTTGTCTGAACTCACTGTGCAGCAATAACTCGTTGGTGACAAAGATCGGAGATTTAGAAACTGTAAAGTACAAGTAATATTGCAAGGCAATCTAAACAAGTTTTAACATTAACGTGTTTTACTTCTAATGAGACAGATGTAAAAAGGCTATGAGCACACTTTTTACAACTGTCTTATTAGAGGAAAAATAAGTTAATATTAAACATCTAAATCTAAAAGTGACAAAAGCTTTATTGACAATATTAAATCATTTGAATTAGATATTACGTCTAGATGCAGGCCCAGGTCCAGACCAAACTAACTGAGGGTGCACCCAAAGGGGTGCTAAACAGTGCCATTATTTTACTCACCTCAACTGTGGGTGCATTTTTAAATGAGGGTAATGCACCCTTTTGCTCCCCTGTAGACCTGGGCCTGCCAGACAGTTGCTATTTACTCTTACTTAGTAGTTTGCTACTTTTCTACTCTTACTTGAGTAATTTCTACCACTACTTCTCCTTGAGTAATTTCATTTTAAAGTAACATTACTCTTATTTAAGTATAATTTTTGACTTCTCCCTCCTCTGTGAAGTGCATAGTGCAACCCGGCATGAATCAAGCAAAGGAAAAAAGGTTGGGAACCACTCCCTTCACCTAATCTCCATCACCTCCCTCCTTAATTGCAGACACTATTATTTAGAGCCGCAACAAATGATTTATTAACTTAACAATTAATTGATTAGTTGTTAAAACTCAAAAATATTTTTCTCAATTTTACCCAGATAAAGCGGTGGTGAAGCCGAACGTACTGGTGGAAAATATTTATAGACCAAAGAGTGCTTTCATCAAAACACAACATTTTCTGTGTCATTTTGGTGTGATACCTGCTCTGTCTGAAAACCTTTCTCTCTGCTCTGAAATGTTTCAGAGTCTGTGTATGGTGCAGGTAACATTTATTTGATTACTTTTACTAATTAGTTGACAATTATTTCTTAAATTGATTATTGACATGCTTCAATTCTACTATTATTGTATCACAAATAAATAAAATAAAATAAAAATAATAATAAAACACTATATGCAACCTATGTGCGAAGGGTCCACGAATGCCACCAGGTTACGTTAAAGGTCAGCTCTGTGGAGAGGCGATCCCGCTTGTGTAGCTTAAAGTAAGGATGCATGTTTTTCTAGTTAGTTCTGAGCAATAAAAATGGTAGCATCTAATCATATGTGTGTTGTCAATATCAAGGGATTTAATTTAATTGTTTTACAACTTCAGTACAAAAAGAGTAAAATAACTGGGCACCACAGCGCAACCGGGCCATGAAGAGTAGGAGGCTTGTGTTCTTGGTATGTAGCGTTATGTGGGAAGTGGCTCATTAGTAAGTCCGAGTTCAACATTTTGAGACATTGATTCATTGAGATCCCGCTGTTTTCTCTGGTGTATTTTTGATGTTTTTGACCCCCTTTTCTGTTGAATCTGCTTTATTCTTTGCAGCACATAGTTAGGAATATGGTTAAAACGACAGCAATGCCAAAAAAACATAAAAGAGATGGAAAGTTCATTTTATCTCTTCTAATTTTATTCCAAGAGGGGTCAATTCAGTAAAAGAAGTATATCACAAGAAAAGCGACAAGAATCAAAAATAGCAATGGTGAAAAAATATAACACTATTATGAAAATGAGAGGATGTGTTTGTTTTCGCCATACCGTCTTCTCCAAGTGTAACATTTGTTTCAGTATTATTTCCCATGAATCACACCCAAATGGCGTCACAGTGGTTAAATTTAACTCCTGTTCAGTCCTGCCCTCATGTCACTTTCAGCGTGTTTGCTCCTGTCTGTGTATCTGATTCTTTTTGATCTTCTTCAGACCTTTTCAAGTCGTCAGAGTTAAAGTGAGTCACGTCAGCCCCTCTGCCTTCTGCTGTCGCTCTATTTTTGTCAAGTGGAAGCGGTGATGGAAAGACATGTCGGCTATAACAGAGCCCGTTGGACAAATTGTATCTTCTGAGGTTTGATAGTGGAGATTACGCCTGATCCTTGGACACACAGGAACAATTGGTCTGTCGTCATGTTATTTTTAGTTTGGGTTTGTTTCCAAAAGGGCATGTGTCAGATGAGTACGCTGTTATGATAAATGTGATAATGTTAAATAAGTAAAGCAACATACAGTTACAGTAGGAGTGTGCACAAGCTAGTAGCATATGCAGCAAATAATAAATAGTAAAAAGATTTGATTATGAAAAACAAAAACACAAAAAAGAAAGTGTCTCTTTCATTCAATCAATAAATGTATTTACAAGTGTGCAGGTAAAATCATATGTCGTATGTCCTTAATATATGGGGGAGAGATTTGTATTCCTTTTTCTCATTAAATTTGAACCATTCGCTAATTCACAAATTATTTAATGTATTATTTATTATTATTTTTCGTATTCAGTTTTTGTAAATTAAGATAAAAAAAAATGTTGATGGTTTGTTTTATTGTATCTCACAGAGGTGGCACCAAGTCCTTATGTCAAGAAAGTCTTAAATCCAAGTCCTTTACTTGAGTTTAAAGTATTTTCAGAACAACCAAAAACATGTCATATTTTTGTAATGTATATGTTTTTTGAGAAGGGTTCTTAAAAAAAAAAAGCTCTGGTATCTCATATAGTTCAACTAGTAGAAACTTCAAATAACTTTTATCTGATATGACAAAGTCATCCAGAAACTTTGCATTTATTTGGGGGATGGAGTAATGGAATTTCAGCATTTTTATTTTAGGATTTATTAGATAATTTAACACCTATAAACCTTATAGCACACACAAATGTTAAATAATGTTAGGCAAATTTGCTCGATGGCTGGTCATAATTAAATGATTTAAAATTTTCAATATTCAAAAATTCCTGTTGTGTCCCGTCCATGATCAAAGACGGTGTGACCGGAATGAGAGCAACTGCAACATCAGTTCTGCATCCCGTAAAATGAAGACATAATTTTTCATGTGCTCTACATTTGAATAAAAGGATAATTATTAATGAATAATAATTATTATTATTCTGTTATGACTTGACAGTGGCCTTGTCTCAATCAACTCAGCTCTTATTTCTGTTTGGTTTATGCTGTAGAGTAGTCAGTGAGCTCATTTCAAACAAAAAACTCCGGACAGATACGATTGGGATTGTTCTTGTCAAAACTTCTTGTCAAAACAAGACGACATGCACAGAAAATCTTGGCCAAGAAGAAAGGAACAATATTTATTGCATAATATAGCTTTATCTTTCTCATTTAATATACCGGTAGATATTTATTTCTCAATAGATATAGTTCTGTACTTGTTATTTAAACTTAGTGTAAGCAGTGTCCAAATTTGGACAGACCGATTAAAACTCAAAAATTAAAATGCATCAATACTACTTATAACATCACAAGGCTGAATGGATTAGAGCTATCATAAAGATTAACCTCAACAACCTCAACAACAAAAACATTAACACTTAAACAGCCAAGGTCCATTTTAACACATATACATGATTAGGTAAAGAAGGCAGTGTTAACTCTTTATCTGGGACATATTTTAGCTGTGACAAGTAAATGACCAGCCCACGTATTAAAACTATAGTTACATTATATTTTTCCATAACACCTCACAGCAAGAAGGTCCTGGGTTCAACTTCTTGGAGTTGCATGTTCTCTCCATGTCTGCATAGGTTTCCTCCAGGTGCTCAGGTTTCCTCTGCCACTAAAAACATGCTCTTCCCCTCAGGGGCCAGGACTCCCCTGAAAAAGAGATTCTGAATCTCAGTGGGACTTTCCTGGTTAAATAAGGTCAATAAAGTGTATCTGTTGTATGTGAACCTCCTACTTTAATGTCATGGTATAGAAGATACGTTAACTTTTATAATTGTATAAAGATGTGTCAGTGCTTAAAAACTCAGGTAGGGTTCACATGACAGAAAAACATTCCAAACTGCTCAAACTAGAGCTGGAGGGCAAATCAGCATTCTGGTTGAATTTTTAACTGTCAAAAGCAGATGTTTTGTCCTGGTTTAAGGTTATTATCTCTGCAAGACTTAACACATTAAACAAAAACTGTAGGAATAAATAAACTAAGGTGAAATGTTTTTTTCCTTTTTCAAAATAGCTTAGCTGGTTCTGGTCATTAAAATGACTCTGAGCATTAAGTTTGTTATGCATAGTTTCTGTACCCAATCTTTAACAAATAATAATCTACTTCAATGTTTGTGGAGTTTCATTTTAGTTATTTATTAAATAAATAAATAAATCTGTGATTTTCCCATTGAGTTCTATTTGGCACCTGCTCTCCATCTGACACCTGACTCTGGAGCAACAAGGAGGGAGAACACACCAGTCGTAATGTGCACAAAATAAGATATATTTACAGAACTCAGAGTGGAAATGAAGACTAATATTTACACATATTGATGTGTATGCGATGGGAATGCAGTGCATAAGACAGCAGGACGAGTCGCAGCAGGCCCAGGGCGCAAAGAGCAGGAGAAGTGAGAGGATACACATGTTGGTGGCTCCCCTTTTATACCGATTTTAAAAATAAAAACAGGTGGTGAAGCAACGGAAGCTACAGAGGGAAGAGTGGCAGCGAAAGTCAACAGAGCCACATATTCCTCCCATAAAGTTTATGCGGTCCAGGGCCCCCACAGATATGACCATCAGATTCTACTATGTAAACTTTACCTTTTCTCATAATCTTCTTTTATCTCAGCAACTTTGGTGGTTATTTTTGGTAAAAGCAAACCAGTGCCAGTTAACTGTACAACAGAATGTAAATATGTGCTCTAACTTGTCAAGCAAGTTAGCACTTCCGTATACTGCATGTAAGACCTTCTCTACTCTCTCGAACGACAGCTGTCTTCTAGGGTCAAACAAAGCCGTGAGTTATGAAGAAGAATGGGAAAGGGGTAATACGTGAGTACCAGAGCGGAGACGAACAGGAGGTGCAGAGGATATTTTCTGAGGGAATGGAGGAGATGGTCACAGACACAGCCTTCAGAGGATTAACACACCATCCTGAGAGTCTGCTCGTGTACTTGGCCATAACAGGTACAAAACGTAAATGTAGCATTTCTGGTGGAGGGTAAATGTTATTGCTTGGCCTGGTATGTTCCGCAGTGTGGAATTTTACCCTATCTCCATGGAAACAATCTGGTGACGCTATCAGGTCAAGTTAAGGGTTATATCTGTAGAGAGGAGACCACGCTCACAATAAGAATTTATGTTCTTCAAGGTATATGTTTTGCCATTAAAACACATGTAGTTGAATAAATGCAATGCAGACAGGAATAAAAAGCCTCATTAAAGTCTGAATCTGTTACATCCAAACAGAAAAGATAGTGTATTTTAAAACAAAGAACATGTATTTTTACAAAAAAAAAAAACATTTTTTCTGAGGCCTAAAACATAATAAAATCATATAAATATTATATTGATACTGTATCGTTTTGATTATGTAATATATTGATATTGTGACTCAGATATGTATCTTTGCATCCCTTATCACAAATGTATAATATTTTACTAATGTGTTAGTAAATACTATGGAATCATTTTATAATAACAGCCCTGTAATTAGCCTTAACAAAGCAAGAACAAAGACTTAATGCACAATGAATATATAATGTATGAAACAAGATTAGAATCTTTTTAATTAAGGTTAGGGCAAGGGTTTGGGTTAGGAATAGTTAGGCTGAATTATAAATAAACAATTTGTTCTCTATGAATTTGGTATGTGTTCAAGCTTTACTAGGGCAGGAATAAGTGTAGTTATTATTAAGTGTTGCATATACCACAAAACCCAACTCAACAACAATAACCTCTTTAAAAGCTTCCGGTCTGGTTTCTGTTCCCACCACGGCATCGAAACAGCCCTTTCACACATCATAACAACCTCCTGATCTCCTCTGACACTGGCAACCTCAACATTCTCATCCTCCTGGACCTTTGACACCATCAACCGCTCCATCCTCCGCTCCCACCTGCAGACCATCTCCAACATCACTGACACGCCCTCTCCTGATTCACCTCCTACTCCTACAACTGTAAATCGTCAATTTGCCTCAGTCATTCATGGTGTCCCAACTTTCAGCCCTTGGTCACATAATCCGCCGCCATGGTCATTGTCAATGACATTGAACTTATCCAACTTATCCACCAAATCCATGACTCCTGCCTGACACTCACTCCACTCCACCTTCACCCCCTGTCTCACCAGTCCAATTAATTCCAGCTCAAATACAATAAACTCAAAGAAAAGTAATCATCATCCAAAATCACTCACTTTTTTGTTTACTTTACAATAACCCACCCAAAAATCCGCGCCCAGTTATTGGCCAGTTTCTGCATGCTGACAGATAAGAAAGTGTCTTATCTTTGGTGAACCACAACGCACAGACCAGACACTAAAACATCATTGTGGTGTTTTAGTTTACGCACAGCACTGATCTGACAACCATGATTTGAAGACATTAAAAAGTGAATACAAAGGAAAGGAAACCTGGACTTTCAGATTGCAAGATTTGCCTGAAAAACTCTTCACATCTTTATTTACTTTTTAAACAAGCAATGCTATGAAGTATGAA
The DNA here is from genome assembly GCA_019453435.1 of Rhinogobius similis. Lineage (NCBI taxonomy): Eukaryota > Metazoa > Chordata > Actinopteri > Gobiiformes > Gobiidae > Rhinogobius > Rhinogobius similis. The sequence goes on from CM033622.1 coordinate 17,757,165, forward strand.
GAAGAATGGAACATGAAACAGGAACAAATTCATAAAGTTGCAGTGCGTGAGTACGAGGGCCGAGACGAACAGGAAGTGCAGAGGATATTTTCTGAGGGGATGGAGGAGATGGTCACAGACACAGCCTTCAGAGGATTAACACACCACCCTGAGAGTCTGCTCTTGTATTTGGCCATAACAGGTAAGAACATGGTTGTACCATAATATGCAATATCTACAGCATTTCATCAAACTAACATTATTCAAGCAGAAATTAAAAAGAATCATCAAAAAAGATATGCAAGAATGCAGACTAAAAATTACTTTCATATGTCACGTCACAGGATTTTCTCATTAAAATTGTGTTTACTTTGCCAGGAAGGTTTATGATATGAAACTCATCTATCTTTCATTTATCCAGTATAAGAAGATTTTATTGGCCAATAAGTACTTTGTTTACTGCTCGTCTCCAGGACATTGCTTGGTTTTATTCCATCTCCAGGAGAATAGTGTTTCTTACCCTCCATCAGTAAATTACACAGTGCTCCTTTAAATATCTTTTGACCACATATTTTTTATTCTCCTGCCATTCTATTGTACTTTGTAACACTTGAAATTCCCCACTGTGGGACAAATAAAGGTTATCTTCTATTTGTGGTGTATTGTTGTATCATTAAACTTCTATCACATAAAGTCAGGCTAAAATCATGCAGCTTTAATTAGAAGCATAAGACTGACACAATGCACTTATCTGCTCATCAGCATTATGGTTGTCTTTGACTCTTGTGTCTCATTATCTTGCAGTGTCATTCCTGTGGATCTCGTCGTGTTTGTGGGTGATAGTGCTCCTCCCACTGGCTATACTCTACGGCCGCTACTTCTACAGCTTCAGGGTGATGAACAGTTACAGGAAGCGCGCCCTGAACACAGACATGGCCGACATTGAGGACTTTTACATGAAGGCACCAGGTACACCACAGACACTAAAAGTTACAAGAGGTAAAAGATGTGAGAGTTAGGTTTGGAGGAAAGGATCGTGGAGAGAGTGGCCAGTGAGTTAGAGCTGGAAATTAGATAATAGTAAATTTGATTATTACTAAGTGTGTCGAAACTAGATCCTCATTTCAGCAAGTATCGATACTAAAAAAATCACATAAACAGGACCTAATTGGACCTTTCGTGTTTTATAAGAACAAGTAAAAGACCACAATATTTAGTACTATTAGTACAGTGTTGAAAATGTCAGTCTACTGTCTAAAACTTTGACCTAAAAAGTGCATTTGTAATTGTCCATGTGGAATCTAAATCTGTATCGAGAATCAAGTGTATTTCTTAGTATCGTATTAAGAAATTTTAGTAATTTTGTGGCAACACTAAGGACTACCAAGTCCCAAGAATTTATTTTAAATTGCAGTCCAAAGAGTCTCCCTCTCCTTTAAAGTTAGATGAAAAACAAACAAAAAAAAACAAACAAACATTCAAGTGAGTTGGAAAAGACACTATTTCCTCATAAAAGAAAAGGAAAGGCTAGAGTTACGTGTAGAAACATGCATGCAAATATGTTTTTTTCCTAAATAGTTTGTAAGTTGTACGGTTTGCCACCTGCTCGCTCCATGAATGTTATTGTTTTGCCTAGAATCTTCCACAGTTGGGCATAAAAGGGACAAGCAGGTGACAGGTGCACGGTGGCAGAGCGGTTAGAGCTTCTGCCTCCCAATAAGGAGATCGTGGGTTCGAATCCCGGACCAGACCAACATCACACGATCTCTCTGGGTGGAGTCTGCATGTCCTCCCCGTGTTACCGTGGGTTCTCTCCGGGTTCTCCGGCTTCCTCCCACCGTCCAAAGACATGACTGTGTAGGTTAATTGACAACTCTAAATTGCCCGTAGTGTATGAATGTGAGAGTGAATGGTTGTTTGTCCTTGTCTGTCTGTGTGTGAATGAATGAGAGTGAATGCGGGACAACAGATGGAAATTAGCCCAAGGCTACAATCTGGTGTGTTTACAGCATGTATATCATGTATGTTCATTAACATGCGCTGTCCCGACCAAAAAAAATAAATAAATAAATAAAAAAAATAAAACAGCACCAGGCCAATTTACAGGTCAGATCTATGTAGAGGTGAGCCCAATTACAGTAATAATGCATGTTTATCAGGGTATTTTTAAGCAATCAAAACATTTTAAAGAAATAACATCTCCATGGAGACAGGCAGGTAGCAGATCCCCTACCATAAAGGTTACATAAAGCATCTTTACATTTAGCTCTTGGATAGTCAAGTAATCCAATGTGTATCCTAATGCAGATGGAAAATCTACAAAAATAACTGATTAAAAATAAAATAAAAAGAAGACATGTTGTTAACTTTCAAAAAAGGATGTAAAGGGATATTTATGAACTTTTGTGATTCATTTTACTGACATTTCTAGAAATGAAACCTCCTTTTGGATTGACCATAATGTCAGACTGTCTTTACTGGGATACTTAAATATAACTTAGATATTCATTTTAAATAAAGATGAAATGTACTTTTATCTGAAGAAAAAGTGTCATTAGTTGTAAATTTTGCTTCTTTTTGGAGTATCTTGGGGCATACATATAATTAAAACAATACATATAGCAAAACATATAGCAATAATTGACTATATTTGACAGAAAACCCATTTATTTGCCCAAAAGTCAAGTTAAAGTGTACTCTGAGTGTGAAACAAAGCTTAGGGGGTACTCGAGACAAAAAAGGTTGGTTAAGCACCGCTCTATGTTACTGACCAGGTGTTGTCTGTGCAGGCTCGTGTCTGTGGGTGGCGCTAGTGGACGGTGCTGTGGTGGGGCTTGTTGCAGCCGTGCAGAGGTCTCCAGACGAGGTGGAGCTGAAGCGGATGTCGGTGGACCGTACACACCGTTGCTGCGGCGTCGGCATGGCACTGGGACGGAGAGTTCTTGAATTTGCGTCGTCTCAAAAATTCTCCAAAGTCATTCTGGGAACCACTAACTACACACCAGCGGCTCACAACCTGTACAAACGCCTCGGATTTCACCATGTGGGTGCTAGTAACGGTTATCACGCGGATTCAGCCGGACCTGGACCATCTCTGTTAGAGCGCCTTTTCTACAGAGTCCGCCATCATCATTATGAACTGGAAATGCAACATGAGGAAAACTTGAAATAACCCATTGAGCATTAAAGGTTGTTCTCAAACTGTGTATTCTAGAATATGTTGAATATTGGAGGGCAGTAATCTTATATCAACTCAAATGTGTCCTGTTTGGGAGCTAAAAATGCTCAATGTTGACTAATGGGAACTGCCACTCAAAAAAAAAAAACTATTGTAAATCAAAGCATGAATGACTGATATTGTCTAAAAGTCAAATATTCTTAAAAAAGTGTAGTAGTATTTGTATAAAGCAAACTAACCAAAAAGTGTATATTCCTGCAATAATAAATCCAATGAGTTGATTTCAAAATTTCGGTTAGAGGATATGACGTAAATGTTGCCATGTCTGAACCTAAATGCTTGCAAAGGCCTGAATATGCTGACATGAAAACAGACCATTCAGCAAATTTTCATGTTTTGAAATAGTTTCTTCCTGTTTTCCTGTCAAGTGATTCATGTTGTGAAATATACACCCTACAATAAAGGCTTCTGTTGGTTAAAACTAAATATTTGGGTAACACTTTTTAATATCTACACTTAATAAAACATGAACAGAAACTTAATTCAGAGTGAAAATGTGTTTATAAAGAATGATTTAGGCTTAGTAACTACTCAATTAATGCGCTAACCATAACTCCTAATCCTAACCTCTTAGTTAAGAAGTTATTAAACAAAAATCATGCTTAGAAAACGATTTGTTAATTATGAATTAAGTCTTTGTTTATGCTTTATTAAGGCCTGCATAAGTGTAGTTATTATAAAGCAGTACCAATATGTGGTATAATTGAGAAAAAGGTGAAGAGCAATAATTATAATGATGACTCTAGTACTGATCTGAGCTAATGCTGCAATTGCAATTGCGATTAGATTTGTTTATGTTTTCAAATGTATGATTCAGTTCACAGTTCACCATTTTATCATGTCCCTGGGTATTAACATTCATTAAAAACTGACAGATAAGCCGCAAAACTAAAACAAGGCTCTAATTTATTTAAAAATACTTCTATTACCTTTTATTACAATGTTGTGCAACCTTAATTTGACTTTCCAGCAATCATTATAATATTGGATTCTTGTAAACACATAAAGGTTATTCTGGTGCACGTAAACACTGCCTCTTTGCCCTAAATTAAGTCTGTGACCCCTTTGTACACACTGAGATGTGCAGGGGCTGCATATTGTGTTGCTGCTTCAGTGGAAATAAGTAAAAAGGAAACCAGGTTAGTTTATCAAGTGGCAAGAAATCACACAACATTGCAATTTTCAAAATGTTTAAGTCATTCCAAGGAGACATTTATCACGCTTACATTCTCACATACATATTTCTTAAGAGGGCATAAGTGAATCTTTGATAAGGTTTAGTTTTAAAAAAGGGAACTACAAAGGAAGATGAAAAAATGGGAAGTGAAATGACACGTGCAGATGAGTGCCCTGGCCCTCTTTTCAGACTTGGGTGAGAGGCAAACATGAGCGAGGAGCACCGGGACAAGCTTGTGGCCAACATGGACATAGATGACAGTAAAATCACCTACAAGAGACTTTTGATGGATCCTAACAAACTACAATTCTCAGGTAAAGACAAAAGAGATTAAGGAGAATATCTAACCATCTTGTTTAGTGGTTCTGAATCTGTGATCTGTGTGGCATTCAGGAGGAACCTTTGTGGAAGATCATTTGTTTCATCTGATTTTGAATTTTAAATACTGGTGAATGTCTAATATATATATATTTTCGTCCTAAATTGGGTACATATGCATTATGTTTTTCACTGTTTGAAAATTCGTCATGAAAAATGCACCTTTTCAATAATCCATGTGATTTCTAAACCTCAAATTCAAAATCTGATTAAACAAATGATCTTCCATAAACGTTTTACTGTTCCTTAGATTGAATTTAGTCTTGGTTCGTTGCTAGTTTAATTAATGGTTTAATCATTCTTTGGTCTCAGTTTCCCCTCACAATCATTGAGCTTCATTAGTCTTATTTTTTATGGTGGTACTTTTTAATTTGAGAAAGTTTAATTGGACAAAATCAGTGTTCAGCATCTGGCAGTGCAATACTAGGCTTAATCATTCCATAGGTGCATTAATTATAGGTTTCGATGTTGTGAATAAAAAAGGTGAAACAATATCTTTCTTGCATTTTTAACTTTTTCAGTTCAGAGTTTGAAACAGAACCCTTTTCGCGTGGCCACTGTGTGTCTCGGGCTCCTTTGTGTTCTTCTGCTGGCTGGACTCATCGGGGAATCAGTCAGCTGTAAGTATGACTACTGAGTTTTGTCTGCTACTCAAACAGATTTTTTTTTTTTTGTGCGCAAAACCAGCTTGAGGCATGAATAAATTAAAATCTGCTTGGTACGGAGAAATGCCACTAAAAGACGACGAGGCGGTTTCCTGTATCGGTCTCTCGTCCCAATAATAACCAGACCCAACCCTTAGCTTCAGAGATCAAAAATTATCGAGAAACTAAGAAAATGAAGTAATACAAGGAAGACAAAAACGTCATCGGGCGTCCTAAATGTGGTGTTTTATGATGGCATAAAAAATGTTCAAGGCATGATTTTGAGTGCTGAATAGTGTTTTTTGTCGCTTTTGTCTCATCATCATTTTTCTAACTGTTGAGTTATATTGTGTTATAACTAAGGTTTACAGGATTATTCAGTTAATTGTTAATGGGTTCAGTGCATGGAATTCAGTTTTTCAAAATGGCTGGCTCACTGTGCTAATGTGTACTTCCTGTAATGTTAAGGATTTTACAAATGAGATTAACGTTTCCCAGCGGACAGTTCTGTGTTGCTAAATGGAGGTGTTTGTGCTAACACCAAAGCACATTTTTAAGCATAATAAAGATTAAAAAAAACAAACAAATAAAAACAAAAAAACTGGAGTGATCTATAAATAAAAATAACTAGGTAGTGTTTACTAATTAGATGTCTTTTTATATTTTGCATTTTAATAAAAGTTAGCATTAGCTGTGAGAAACGGTTATTTGTGCCAACTTCTACTGAGCCCATTGGGATTATTCAGATCACAATATAATTATAAGAACTAAAAATAATAATTGTGAGAATTGTAGGCAATAACAATGAGTCATTTCAGTTCAATCCCCACAAAAAGCTGGTTTCTGTGCCAATATCATTACCATTATCATTCAGAAAGTTGGTTTTTACTAAACTAGTGCGGCTTGGTCATCAACTTGTGAATGAAAACGAATTATAGATTTCACTGTCGTTGCAAACAATTGTGAATAACAGTAAAATCGTGATGTGTCTTTTTGACAATAATTGCGACATCCAAATTTTATATTGTGACATAGTTATAACATATACTATAATCATTAAATTAAGATGTTATAGAGATAAATTTAGTGTCCATAGATTATGCAGATTAATTACTTCTGTTTAAGGTGAGACACTACAGGTGACTAGGAAAAAATCTTACATTAAAAGATATATTTTGAAACTTCTCTTGTAGTTTACTGTAAGAAAGTATATATTACAAGTTTTTCATCATGTCATGTTTGCATGTAGAAATAAGGCATTTCTAAAATACACATATTTGGGACATATAAACTTAAAAAATGGACAGAACCAGGTTTAAATTTCTTGGTTCATTTGGTACACACATTAGTTATAAAAAAATTAGAGAGGGGATTTTGAATTTCTCATTTTGTTTTTAAGTAAATTAGATTTGACTGAAAATTGTCCTAAAAATTCACATTTCATCTAATTTTTCTGACTTAAAACTTCAATAAATCAGTTTTAGAATTAGATATCAAAAAAATCCTTCTGTAAGATTGTACAGTGTGTGTAGGAGCTACTTTAAGTGGTGATCTTTATGTCCCGAGGGAGAAAAATTCATTTTAAGAAAACAGCCAGTTACAGCCAAATTACCATGTCCCATTGAACTCTATGGAAGAAGTGGATTAAATGGAAGAATAAAACATTTTTAAGAGCAAACTGGGCAAGTTTGTTGTTTCCACATGAAAGCCGATATTTTGAGAGAGCAAACTGACCAAAAAACTAAAATTTGGAAAAAATTAGCTTTGCCTGTAGTGTCTCCCTTAAAACTGGATTAAAAATTAACTTGGAATGGGATAAGATTGACCAGTTTGAATTTTGCCTATTTTTATTATTATTTTTTTTTAGATCGCAAGGTGCAACAGGAAAATTTAAACAAACTACAAAATGTAAATGCTGAGAAAGACGGCCTCCAAAAAACCATGTCAAGCCTTCAGAAAGACAAAGGAAAGATGGATGAGAAACAAAGACAGCTGGAAAGAAGCTTGGAGCAGATGACAAAAAGAAGAGATCAAATGCAACTCAACTACAACAGCCTTGCAGGGGAGACGGAAAAAGTGCGAGTTAGCGAGAGAGAGTTAAAGTCCAGCAATGCAGCGCTAACTAAAGAGCTGGAAAAGATAAACGCTACGATGGTCAAGCTCCAAAGCGACAACACCATCATTTCTACGGCGAGAGATCTTCTTCAGGTCGAGTTCAATCAGGCGGTCAAGCTGAAAACCACACTCGAGTCAAACTATAAGAACCTGACTGTGGAAAGGAACAACTTACAAAACAGTTTCAACAACGTCACTCGATTCAAAGACCAGCTGCAGTTGAGCTACAACAGTCTGATGTCGGACGTGGAGGCGCTCGAAAAAAAGCTGCACTTAACCTCCACTGAAAAAGACAAGGCGGAAACCAGTCACATGGACGCCACAACAGCAAGAGACGCACTGATGGACATGTATAACATCCTGGTGAAGGCGACGGAACAGCTGAACGTGTCGTACAATGGTTTGCTGACGGAAAAGCAGGAGCTGGAGAAGAGCTGTGGGTCAGTTCAGGCGGAGAGGAGCTCTCTCTTAGCCAAGAACGAAATCCTGACGACGGAGAGGGACCAGCTGCAGTTGGAGGTCGCCAGACTCAACGCCACAATCTCAGGTGAATAGGAAATTGTGGTTGTGTGATGTAGAATAAAACTTTTACTATATTAAGGTTTTATTGCTGTTCTGGCTTAAAAAGAAAAGAGAACTGTTCCACACTGGGGAAATTCCAGACACACTATTCAAGAAGATTCGAAGAATGCTATAAAAAGAAATATAAATAACTATTCAAAAATGGGCCTTAATCTAATAATGCAACAAAAATATTAGAATATCCTTTGAATAGAGTTAAAGGTGCACTATGTAGGTTTTCTAGTTGAGGTCCATCACCTGATTTTCTCACAACAATGTTTTTGCTTTACCTAGAAGGTTCCACAGTATGGTATAAACAAATGTACTTTTTGTTCATCCAGTTAATGTTTTTAGTTTTTATTTGCAGAAAAAGTATTTAGTTTGCTGTTGTCTCCAGGAGATTACTTGGTTTTATTCCATCTCCAAGAGAATAGAATATTTTATACCCTCCACTAGCAAAATACATGCACAATACAGTATACCTTTAAGGTAAAAGAAGAATAAAAATAATCAAATAAAATACAACACTCTGCAAGTAGGGAAGGAGTATAAGGCTACAAAACGGTTGTGCAGAAGTAGTCATAACGAAATGTAACATCAGCAATAAGTCAAAAAATGATCACATGATGATTTAGTCTGAGAGTGTTTAAGTGCACTTGATTATTTTTCTGGGTTTCAGTCAAAGTACTAATTGTGATTTGTTAAAGTTAAAATATAATCATATGAACGAAAACATAACAACTGTGACTATTTAAGAAGCAAAATTAGGTATTTTTAAATTCAGTCGATAGTGAAAAAAAAGCATCTAAATGTAAAGAACTTTTTGTCACGTTAACTTTATTTTGTCATTCAGAATGTTCAGTTTTGTACAACTCGTCAGATGTAGCAACATGACAAGGGGAAAAAAAGAAAATGTAAGATTTCCCTGTTGACTGGTTGAAGTTCCAGTAATCATGGATAATCATTAAATTGCTAAAAAAAATGTTTTTTTTTTTAGCAATTGTAAGGAAAATGTTTTTCCTTACAATTACAATAATCGTAAACCTAACCTTGGAACCCAGCTATAACAAGCTTTTATGTCTGAACTTATAAATTATCAGAGAACAACAGCAATCCATTCACAAATTACAAGCTCTGGTAATTAGTAATATAATTGCCAAATTCAATTCCAAAACACAGTGAAAATTTGCAGATTAGACATATCAGTCGGTAGAAAAAGCCTAAATCAAGCCAATGATTTTCTCCTATTTTCAGCAAAGAAATGTCCATCTGGCTGGCAGCCGTATATGTACAGCTGCTACTACACTTCGAGAGCTAAGAGGAACTGGAAAAACAGTAGGGAAGACTGTAAGAGCAAAGGGGCAGACCTGGCCATCATAACCTCACAAGAGGAAATGGTCAGTTTGTCACACACAACACATACAGCAGAAAAGTGTTGAATGTGGAATAACGTTGTACTGCACTCGTGTCTTTAAAGGCGTTCATTAATAAGCTGTACTCCAGTGATAAAGAGGTGTGGATCGGACTGACTGATGACGGCATCGAGGGGCACTGGACATGGGTGGATGGGACACCGCTGAGCCCCAATGCCACGTGAGTAAAATAACACAAAAACATGTCTGTGTGTAGTGTTTAAAAGTCTAATTCTGATTTCTAGTGTTGTTTCTTTTGACAAAAAAAAAACATTTAATTCATTCAAAAATACATAAAGTGTAGGTAAATGTAAAATATAAATACTGTCTAAGCTTAGAGGATCAATAAGTGGATGAAACATTCATGTATCTAGAGATTCTGTTTGGATATTAGGACAATATAAAGCTTATATTCAGGGGCTCATCTTTTATATTATATTATATTAATTTTAAGGCCATCAAGGCAGTGCTCACGACCCCATCATGCTCCACAGCCCTATGGTTAGGAATCTTATTTTTTTTGCAGGTTTTTCAACAAAACCCTATGAAAATCATGTTGGCAACAATGTTTTACTTTGACATCAAACCTAATTAGAAGAACGCTATTATGATAAAGGCTGCAACTAACAATTATTTTGTGTTGATTAATCTAGATTATTCTTGTGATTAATTGATTAGTTGTTTGGATCGCAAAAGGCCTCTGCATATAGGATTTTTACAAAATTTGACCAAGATAAAGCTAAAATAATGTTGTTTAAGGCCAACCTTCTTTTGCCTCGTGTACCCCCTGAGGTTTGTTAGGGGATAAGAGTATCCCTTAACTTAAGTTTTGGGCAAATAAATGGGTTTATTAGCTGAACATAGTAAATTATTACTTATATAACAAATAATTTCATTGTCATGTAATCATTGCTTTGTACGAGTCATAAAACCCATGTTCATAGCAGATGGCATGTTTTAAAGTCTGAGTATTGTCAAGATAATGATTATTCGATTACTTAATTAGCTAACAATTATTTGAGATTAATCAATTAACTTGTTTTATAATAAACAAAAACACACATTGTCCAACATGATTTTTATAGAAGTGTTACTAAAATTGCGCAAATTCAAGACCTCAAAATAACATGACGTCATCTTGTCCCTGAACGACGACAACACAATGAAATATTATGCGCATGACAGCGATGGATGCCTTACCTGAAGTATTTCCCTTTCCTCTCGCAGGTTCTGGGGAAATGACCAGCCCAACAGCTACAACGGCCGTAACCAGGACTGTGTGGAGTTCTGGCACCGGGCCACGGGACAAGGCGAGTGGAACGACGAGAGCTGCAAGATCGAGCAGTACTGGATCTGTGAGATGTAGGACAGAAGAACAAGTTACAGACGTGATAGGTGCTAAAATGTGTTTGTCAGTGTCTAAAGAAATATGGTAACAAGTTGATCATCCTTGCAAATTCAAATGCTTTTGGTGTTAATGTGTTCAGTGTTACTTTGTTAAATAAACAATAATATACCTTTACAACATGTTGAAAGATTGACCAATTAAACTTGTACACCGCAGCCTTGTCTTTATGGTCTTAAAGTTCAAAGGACCGGTTAAACTGGATGCTTCACAAACACATTTTGGCTGTTTTTTAAATGGTACTTCCTGGTTGGAGCAGCGGATGTGCCATATGCAGAAATAATTCAACGTTACCTAGCAACCATACTGTAAATAAGGGCCAAAATCTATATAAATGATGCAATATGGTTATGATTTGACAAATAATAATACATCATAACACCTTTATTTTGATTAATAATTGTTTAAACTGTCCAAAAATTGCGTCAGTTAAATCGTCCCTGCATTTTGATGGAACTTTTTTTTTTTTTTAACCACAAGGACTATACCACCAAACAAAGTAGCAATTAGAAAAAGCTGAGAATCTGTCACATGCACTTTAAGTCGTTATGGCTAAAAGGTTAAATGAAATATAAACATCAAACACAAATGCTGCAGTTACTTTCAGGTAGATCTAAAAATGTATCACAATCAACTGAAAATTGCAAATTTAATGTTGGATATGGTAAAGACTATTACGAAGGTAATCTAATCTGGAGAAAAGAGAGCCCAATATTGGTCATCATAGAAACAAAGCTAAACCAGGAGCAAAGGGAGTGAGTGGCTTTTTACAAACTTATATAATAAATCTCTGTTTATGTATTAATTATGGCAGTAGTCCATTTGTTTATAACCTTCTTATATAAACGCCTGAGAACAAACAAATCTCAACAAAGACCCATCTGTGACATGTTGAGATGTTTGCATTAGTATTATTACAAGACGTCTATGTTTTGCCAGGAATGTTCCGCAATATGGCAGTCTATTTATCTATCTTCCTACCTACCTTTCTTTAATAGGTTGTGTTCACGTTTTATTCATCGAGTTCCCACCAAACCAGGAGTGCCAGTACAACGGGAGGATCTGTGGCAAAAAGAGGCAAAAGTGAGCGGGATGGAATAAGGTGAACTTTGAAAAACAAGCCTTCTTATTGTAAGCAGGTTTACCATCTGTAACGTGTCCTGGTGCTGCCACTTGCTTGTCTCCGTGGAGATAGATAGGTTTAATGTGATACTGTGGAACAATCCAGCAAAGCAATAGCATCTCTATGGACAAGCGTGTGGCCATAAAAGTTACATGGTGCACCTTTAACAGAGGTCAGAGCTGAGTGAAAGTTGTATTCAAGGGGATGTCTTGTAGGATATAAGACACCAGATTCATGTAGAGGCGGCTAATAAAGACAAACCTTTATTTGTTAAATGTGATTTGACTCATGTGGATAATATTTTTCTTAATTTGTCTGCAAAAGAGAGACAGAAGAAAACAAGACGCAATGACAAGGCTAAGTTGTTTAGTATGTTGTTCGGGTATGATCAATCAGCAGCCTTGATGATGAAGACAAAGGCTTTCAGAGGAGTTTGCTCAAAGCAAAGGGTCATAACATTTCTTTGCTTCAAGCCAGAGAAACAAGCCCTGCTCAATAAGCAATCTGTGTACAAACTCAAGTCAAACACAAGATTTCTTATCAGTAATGTTTAACATTGTGATGCTGGTGAAGGTACTTCCCACACAAACTGGTCTGATCTGACCCCCTCGTGAGCGAGTGGGCGCCAGAGTGGACGCTCCAGAACAAAAATCACGTGGATAAGAAAGCATGGACCACAAAAGGAAGGTATATCCTGCTACTACAGGCATTACTTCATCACTGTGTGGGTATTCCCTTGAACTGGATGAGCAGTTGTCTTAGATCTTGTTTTGGACAGTCTCCCAGTAACTCTCTGAAGAACTGTATGTCCCAACACAATATACATTATTATATCACTCACCAGTAAAATACATGGGAGACAAAACATTTGTTATTTATCATTGCAATGAATTACAATCAAACTCTAAATCTAAATATTTTTTGGATTAGAAATGTACAGTCAATTGAGTCAAATTTTAGTTTATATTTTTTACATTGCTCAAATGCTAAGGTGAAAAAGTCAGTAAAAGTCAAGTAGCCGATGGGGAAATGTAGATTCAGAAACCTTCAGTGTTGTGCGCTGAATAAAACTTGCCTGTAATGACGATGAATCTTCTCATCAAGATCGACGCAGCGTTTCTTCATCATTACATCAGATTAGCGTCAATCGAGCAGTACAGCGCATGCAAATTATTCCAGATTTACGCGTGGCACGAGCGCCCTCTCGTGGTCAGATTAAATAATGTTTTATCAGGCGCCAAAGAGAAGCTTTGCTTGGTATCCACAATACACACTTAAAAATACGAAGATATCTTTCTGGACTTTCCAGGCAAACGTTTAGGTTTACCATGTCAAGTTTCACGCTGATTTTTTATGTATGTATTTGTAACTAAGTGTCAGTCAGTCACTCTCTGCCAAAGCATTTGTTCAAGTGAAAAATGAACAACTTACTTGCCCGGTTGTTACTTTGGGTAAAAATTTGTGTGATTGTTTTTGCCTCAATAAATTGTGCACAGGGAGGTTCACACATACCCAAACTGATTCGTTTTTTCTTGTGGCTCCTCAATCTGCTAATTTATGCTGCACACTTAACTTCTCCGGAGAATGTATATTTAAAAACACAAACATTATTTATTATTTACATTGTAAATGTTCTTTATTGTTGAATACATACTGTACAAAATTACATAGATCTTTAAACCTGTAGCCTTTTTAGCACAATATTGCAAATATATCAATAACTAAAATAAATGTTTTTTTTTTTTTTAACATTTAAGAATTTAACTTTTAGTGACACTAAAGAAATAAATTGTCACAGATTACAGCTCAAACTGTATCGGGAAAATCTATTTACATGTATCTACATCATTCTGCAAGTACATACAATGAAAAAGTATGATTTTACTGTTATACCTGGTTAAACCACACAGGGTTAGCCCTCTGTGGATTTCACTGTATGTTGCCTGTAGAGTATTGAATTGTATTAGATTTAAAGTATATTGCACTAAATGCCCACATTCTGAGAACATAATCTCTTCGGTTACATAATCTCTGAACATAAAACAATAGACATTTAACATTAAGAAGTGACTCGCTTTGCCCCACGTTTGACTCCAGACTCTCGTCCACAAAGTGCTAGCCATTCCCAAATGAACAACACTAAAGTGAGATAAAAAGGTATCTGAATACACAATTACTTTACACATTGCAATCTGTAGCAGAATATAAAGCATTCCCTGACTGTAAATGTGGGTCTTCATACTAACATTTTATTAATACATTAAAGGGATGGTTTGACAAAATACAAACAGACATTTTGTACAGGAGACAAACAGGAACAGTGCGGTCAGGCCTTCAGTAACACCTGCAGCTCATTTCCAGTGTTCACACTCAACGAGACATCATCCGCACAAACTCTGTGAAAATACAATAAAGAATGTGGTGTTGAATCATTACAAAAAAAAAAATAGGACTAAAGTACAAGGCACCAAGATGTTCCTGCTTTCAAACAGAAAAGTATGAGTGGCTGGTTTGCATTTAGATAACATGAAATATTAGACCAGGGCTGAAATAAAAGCTTAATCTCGATTGCTTGTCTCTATGACAACGTCTTCTTCCGCTGCTATACCTTAGTATTCTGCAAAATACAAATTCATGTAGGCCAACAGTAACTGGTTAATGGATATAATTATGTGTTATAACGTGTAATTGTATTTCATGGTTTGGTCTGTTCAGTTTAAAGATGTACTGTGTAACATTTGTGGAGGGAATATGTCACCTGCTTGTTTCCATTATTCTACCACAGTTTATTAATGAAAAGTATAAACAAGAATGAACTTTCAAGTACAATAATATGAAAGTAACACATACAAAAATATGAAATCAAGTATCAAGTACTCTTTCTTCCTCTTTCCAGCGACAGAAAACTATGAGTTCAATCAAACTAAACCTCAATTTATCTCAAACTCAATGTTAACGGTCTTTTAGCTGCAGGCCACGTGGATAAATTTAATCCCATACTGTGGAATATTCTTGCCAAAGCAATCTAGATCGGGAAAATTACATAGTGCAACTTAAATAAATTAACTTGTATAAGTCCTATTTCAGAAAACACTGTACATTTTCCATTTGTGCTGTACAAAGGCACATGCCTTGTCACCGTAAGATTTAATATTGTGTGTTTGATCAGTACACTAATAAGTACAGTACAATAATAAGAGCAGTGGATTTTCTAGCTCTCCTCTCATATATAGACACTGACCTTCAAAGTCCACCTGTCCGTCCCCGTTGAGGTCCACGTCTCGCAGGATCTCGTCGATCTCGCGGTGATGCAGCTGCTCGCCCATCAGCTTCTTCATGGCCTCCCTCAGCTCTGCCAGGCTGATCTGACCGTCGCCGTCTGAGTCAAACTGAACAGCGCCATTTAGACAAGCAACAATGGCAAGAGGTGAGAAGTTACACCGACTCAGTCATTTCATCATAAAATTGTACATGTCAGAGTAGTCTTCATATACCATACGAGTAATGTCCTTGACAGTGGAACAATGCTCTTACTTGAGAAAAAGTTGCGATTACTTTACCCACACTGAGTAAGTCTATAAGTGAAAAAAAAACTTTATGTTGACTATATTAAATGATTTGAACATTTGTTATTACCAGATTTCATGTGCTTTGTCTAAGGTTTCATCCTTCAGATTACATTACCTTCAGTTAATTGATTGATTGATTGATTAGATGTTACGTCCAGACAGTTACTCAACTACTTTTTTACTCTTTCTTACTACTTTGTGCTTTTTTGACTTCTCACCTCTGACAATAAGATATAATTGTATAATGTATAGAGAAGTACTCAATTCTGTTACTCAAGTAAAAGTACTGCTATGTGTGCAAAAATTACTCAATTAAAAGCATCAAATCTACTTAAGTAAACGTGTTGAAGCACCTGTTTGAAAATGTACTTTAAGAGCAAAAAATAAAAGTATTTTGTGCAGATTACGAGACCAGTTTTATGTATTAAATGTCGTAATGTGGTAAAGAATTGTGCTTAATCTTTGTCAACAAAGAACTATTCAAATTTATTTCTTTGATTTTATGTGTGTATTTTTGTTTGCTTGTTGTTGAGATTGAACTCAAAACCTTCAGGCAGAATGTACTTCATACTTTTCAGTCCAGTTAAAAAATGTAGTGGAGTAAAAAGTATGGATACTTGGTCTCAAATGAAGTGAAGTAAAAGTAAAAAGTATCCACAGTAAAAACGACTTAAGTACAGATTTGTTACTTTGCACCACTGGTATAGAGTATAAATTGTGACACCTCTTTGAAGGCATCCCGGAGCTCCTTCACGCCGATCATGTCCGCAGTCTCAGCCAACATCTTTGGACCCATCAACTCCACGAAGTCCTCAAAGTCCACTCTGCCACCACCTACAGGACAAGAGCTGGAAGTGGTCAAATTACGTCATAACTATCAAACAGCCTTAGTGTGAGAGAAAGTGAAACATGATGTCATATGATATAGATCTTATATGTAGCCTTTTTATTGGACTACATTTAATCAACATAAAACTGCCTCAAAGTTCAGAGTCTTCTCCTTCAGCAGAAATGGACTAAAGCTAAGGTAACGTTATTGTTATACTTGATTTATACTTCCCCGTAGGTAGGAAAAAGCTTCTGGAGCTGTGGACTGGGAGAACCTTCATGCTGTGAGGTGTGAGTGCCTGCAGCCACTATACAGAGATATTCTGGAGATGATTTTTTGGGTTATAAAGCACTGCAATATGATTATTATTTTCTATTTCAAGGTTTGTCTGATGTGGGCTTAGTCTGAGCAGCAGGAGATAAACAAATACATTACATAAAGAAATGCGACAACAACAGGCTTCATGTTGTTTCACCGTCATGTTAAATATAATAACACTGTTTCTACAAAAGTATCTAACAAAACAATCTTCATCACTTAATATGAGGCACAAAACATTTTACTTTCAGCCCAAGTTATACAAATCTCTTTTATTCGCTAAACCAGAATACACAATTTACAATTAAGGATGGAAAGTGGTGCGACAAATGACTATTTAGGGCAGCACAGGCTAACTCAGCCGAATTAGGAGGATGACTTTGCCCTGGACAAATGCCACTTAATCACTGAGCTGAAACTTATCTGAGGACAATTTAGCAGCACCATATGAGCGAGTAACTGGAGAGAGGAGCAGAATTAACCCACATTGTGTGCACTGACCTAAAAGAGCAAAACCCAGCCCATAAGCGTGACATTTTTTGGCATTTAGACTTTTGTTTTACAGGAAACAATGTCACGTGAACTAAATTAAAAGAAAGGAACACGGTATTCTATGTGAGTGATGGACATTTTAGTGGAGGGCCCGCCATTTGCAAAATAATAAGCAGATAACAGACCTACCACACACCAGAAAAGTGACAAAAGTGCACCTTTAAAAGTAGAGTTTTATGATTCTGGTGTAATTGGACCACAGTTTGTGTCACATCTGGATGTTGCACATTAGTGGAAGTAACCATCTGTTGTTTAATCTCATAAAACAAAATGATCTCTTTGGATAAGCTGAATTAAATAATTAAATAGATTAAAGCATTTCATTATTGTTTAATCCAACAGGTTTTTAATGAGACACAGGCCATTCGGTCATTGTTAATACTCACAGTGGGGCTCTCGTGCAGTGTAATTGGCGTTTGCATTTGGATTCAGATCACAGCAAATGTAAATCTAGCTAGTTATTTCTTACTTACAGACTGGACAAACAAAACATCTAATTCATACAGCTCTGTTCCTTGCGTATGAGGTTCCCAGTGTCTAACTCTGACCTCGGCTTGTTGTGTGTGGCACTCACAGATCTGCTGGCTCAGTTCGATGAGCTCCATCTCTGTGGGCATGTATCCCATCGTCCTCATGCACTCGCCCAGGTCCTTGCAGCTGATGAAGCCGTCTTTGTCTTTGTCGAACTCCCTGAACGCCTCTCGCAGCTCTGCAGACAAAACAAATACTGTAAACAGAAACTCTATTCATCTGCACAGTTTGTTTAAGAGTCTTGTTACTTCACTAATCTTATTATAAAACCCAATTTGTCTCACCACGACGTACATTGGAGTGTAAAATTAAAGAAAAGTTGCAAATTTGTCTGTCCTGGTGATTAAAACGTGCCTTACTGTGGTTACTGCTGTTTCTATAAAGTCATTTCCTTGTATACCTTATGCCATAGTTGTGGTTGAATTGACAATTGAGAACGACATCAGCAGCATCAGGAGCTTGGGTATGAAAGTTTTCTAACTGGTGAAAGATGCTGGATAACTTTCTGGCGAATTTACCATTTAATGCAGATATGAACAGATCAAAGGCTTTGCTCAAACGTTGCTTTCCAGCTTTGATGTCAGTAATAGCTTCATTAATAGTCCTCTGACATTTAGGGGAAACTATCCACTTTAAATGCACAAACAACTTTAGATACCTTCCATTTCTTCTGGCCGTAGATCCCGATCCTGCAGGAAACCACAAGAAAGACACAAAGAGAACAAAAGTAAGTCAGACAAACAGTAAAACAGGAAGCACAGAACAGACACGTGAGCACTGAAGTTTGAGTATGGTTTTGAAGAGGTGACATTTGAATACTGGGGATGATATTGTTTATTATAAAGACAATCTCAAAATGCTTTAAAATTAGTGAACTAAAGATAAAACTGGATAAACATATTATAATCTTTCAAATTCAAATTCAAGTGATTTTTCTTGTGTGGTTAATTTGACATTCATTCAGCATGTGTCTGATACCTAAGTCGAGACACTGCAGGCAATTTAAATGTTTGTTTTGTTTTGTTTTTTTGGGTCAGTTTGCTCTCTCAACATATCAGCTTTCACGTAGAAACACCAAACTTGTCCAATCTGCTCCTGAAGATCTTTTATTATTTCATTTAATACACTTCATCCATAGATTTTTTGGGACATTGTAACTTCAATGGCTGTTTTTTTAAAAATGCATTTTTACCGCAGTGACAAAAAGATTACCATTTTATTGTCCCAAGTACATGTGCAACTTTATGATAAAAAATGTGTAACACATTTTTTCTTACATTTATGTAAGTAAACTACAGGAGAAGTTTTCAAACTGATATTTTTAAATTTAAGATTTTTTCCTGCAGTGCCTTAAACCTCAACCAATACAATTAAAGACACAATTTGTCTGCAGCTTTCTTTGCCAGTTATACTGAGCAACAAGATGATTGCAAAAAACATTGAAGTATTGAAAACTGTGATCATATTCTATATTAAGCCTCATAGTCTTTTCATCCTCAATGTATTTTGTGCCACGTTCATCCGTCTGAGAGAGATTCTGATGTGGATTACACAACTGGTTGATCTGGACAAACCTATGATAACCTTTGAGTTGATCTGCCCCATAATATCATCCAATCTCATGTTTTTTCATTCAGGCTCAACAGCATTTGCAGACGGCCGTGCATATGCTCTGCAATTCAAAACACATGTATTTAGGCGGAATATCACAAATCCAGGCGTTATGCAAAGCCGTTTTAACTGGCAGAGGACATTTTACGCAAAAAATGAACAAAACCTTAACAGCAAGGAGCAAAGGATAACAACAAGCCATTATTATTATATTGCATTTGTCAAAGTGGCAAATGCAATAGGAAATATGTTTTGCAAGCATTTGTTTTAATATTTTATAAAAGCTGCCTTGCATTAACACCTGCAAAATAGCCTTTGTGTGTGTGCGTGTGTGCGTGTGTGTGCGTGTGTGTGCGTGTGTGTGTGTCTGTGTGTGCGTGTGTGCGCGTGTTTGTGTGTCCGTGTGTGTATGTGCGTGTGTATATGTGCGTGTGTGTGTGTGTGTGTGCGTGTGTGTGTGTGTGTGTGTGTGTCCGTGTGTCGTGTGTGCGTGCGTGTCCGTGTGTGTGTGTATGTGTGTGTGTGCGCGCGTGCGTCCGTGTGTGTGTGTGTGTGTGTGCGTGTGTCCGTGTGTGTCCGTGTGTGTGTGTGTGTGTGTGCGTGTGTGTGCGTCCGTGTGTGTGTGTGTGTGTGTGACAGAGTGGCTATGACATCATGAACATGAATTGCACCGGCTGGATTAAAGGACACAGGGACACAACAGAGATTACAGCTCTAAATTGTATTACACAGTGGCTTAACAGTTTTTTTTTTCATTTGTCCACTGACTGGAAAGTTTTCCGGTGCTCACACATAAAAGAGAAATAACTACAGTCACGTGAAATGATTAGGTATGCCTTTGAGGAATTTGAAAGTTTGTTAAATATGTCGTTTTATATGTGAAGAAGGCAAACAATTTAAACACTAGAGTCTTTGTTAACATTTGATTGTATGGACATTGTGTTAGTTGCGCTAATTTACATCACAATATCCAATTAACAAAATAATTAGATGTGTAACATGACGATACAGCAATGAATGAAGTCCATATATTTGTGTGGCTGGTACAAGCATGGAAATGACAGGATGTGATTCAGATGGTGAGTCCACTTGGAAAAAATCATAGATGCCATTAAAAGGAGAAAGCTTTGGTCATGTGAAGATTGTGAGAAATCATGACATTTAAGTAGAATAGTAAACATTGCTTGCTTGTTTATGGATATATTTATGGGAACTCAAAAGAAAGTCCAACTAATTTCTGTCACTACAACTAAATCTAATGAATCAAATGCTTCTAAATACTTTAATTAGAGGAGTCAGAGGTTATATGAAAACCACAACAAGCACTTCTTATTCCAATGTAGGGTTATCAATAGAATACTCAGACACTAATAAAAGTATAAGAACTAGATAGAAATTTGAACTAATATCAATACTTTCAAAAAACACACAAAGCACACATAAATAGGACATTTCTTGACTTCTCTGGATAGTTTTCTATGGTCTTGATCCTTATCAGAATAAAAGAAGACACGGTAATGTTAAAGAAACTACTATCACGACAAATCATGAGTGGTTTGGCAAATGACTCAGTTACTCAAATACACGTGAGTGATACTGGAGCCCAGTTTAAAGACACACAATTGTATGGTACATTATTTGATATAATTATAATCATTTTGCATTTTTGATTCGGAGTTTTAGATTTTACTGGACAAATACTTACAGAAATGTTGACTACACAAATATTTTTCATTTTATCAAGCGATACATTGAATACTTTAACTCATTCACTATTTGTGAAACTCAAATTAACCAGAAACTAAAATAAATAGAATAGAATGAGCAGAAAAGCAAACTAACTGACATTTCTTCACAGGAAATTCAAAAGTGTTTCTTATTTTTTGTGATATAGACTTAAACCATTAACATTTTGATGTCAGTTAACCACTCAAAGTGTATTGCTTCATTTTGCCTCCAGTTGCGACTCCTCTGATGACAATGCATTTTAAAGGCTCTTTTATTTGGTGTTGAAAATGACGAAAGCTTTGTCTTTTCGATATGATTGTGGTATAGAATTCAGTTTTGAATTATGAGCCTTCGTGTTGAAATCGAGTTTGAAACGTTTGCATCCCGACGACACCATTCAAAGTCAGCTCAAGGACTTGAGAGACTTGAGTCCAACATCTGTGACCTTTGTCCTGCAGCGTCGTCATAATGGGCCTTTTCAATTAGCAGCTGCAGTTCACAGATGAGCTCATCCATCTGCTGCTGGCCTCAGAGACAGAATAAGGCTGGATTTATGACCGAGACCCCAATTAGAACAAGGCAAGTCACTTATCTCTGCGCAACAAGTGCAAAGTGTGCGTTAACTGCACAGTGCTCAGACAAATGAAGCAGGTGAAGGTAAAGAAGGGACATATTTTATCTTTGTAAAATGCAAACGTTTTTAAGAACAAATGTACTTGAGATAACATCAAAATGATAACCTACCTCTCTGTAGTCACAGTATGAGGCTTGTTCAGCAAATTACGCCAATGAAATTAAGTTTTTTTTAAAAGACATTTTAAGGAAGTGGAAAAAGTAGGTATTGATGTACTACAATAACTTAATGCTATTAAGTGAATGTTGTCTTCCCGACACAACTGCACTGACCTTCACTTCGCTTTTCTGCTGCTCTTGTATTTATTTCTCGGTTTGCTGTCTCCTTGTTCATTTGTTTAGATTCCTGGACACACCTTCTGTTTTTTTTTCTTCCCTTTTTTCCTTTTATATTTATTTACTGTTATTATTATTTAAGTTGTGTATTTTCTTTCGTCTTTGAGTCTCCTGAAAAGCAATATACAAATAAAATGTATTATTATTGTTTTTAATTAACGATATTTACATGTCTGTCTATTCTGCAACATTAAAATAAATACAATGCCTTTAATTTGTAACTTGGAGCTCAATAAATATGCACGTTAAAGAGTGGGCAATGCATGGAAATGTTATTGATGACACTTGGACCTTGGTTTAACCCCAGTCCCGACACTAATGGCCCTTCATGTGATGCGTTAGATGAGGGAATACATACAAGCTGACTTTGAGTGAACCCTTGTCTGAGGAAGATACAGGCGGGTCCCACTATGTTGTGCAACATGTTGACGTTTTGAACCAGGGCACAGAGCGGCCCCTCCAGCTCGGGCTCCATCACCACCGCCTCTTCCTCTTCATCATCTATGTCCACCTCCACTGTCTCGCCCAGAGCGCTCCCAAAGCCTTCTACCACCTTAGAACAAGCAGGTTCCAGTTAGAAATGCAAAGTATAGACCCTAAACAGCGTGACGGACAACTGGAAAAAAATGAGAGACCACTGGAGAATTGTCTATTTAAAGTTTTAGAAGTCGGGTATGAAAAAACTTAGAACAACATTGGACTATTCATGCGTTTTGTGATGTTTGAGGACTTGCAAACTCAAAACGTACAATATTCAGTTTTGAATTGTTAATTGCGATGGCACTGGTGCAAGGTTTGCATCAATATGAACTCAAAAATATGTTCAGAATATTAACTTTGAGTAATTGTATTCTGGTACAGTAACTTTATCTTTTGACGGAATTGAGAATACTATTACTTACAATTACAATTACTTTCCTAAAATCAGATTGTGGTGTTTGATCAAGAAATTTAGGCTTCAAAATCAATCACTGAATTAGTGAGCAAATACTTTTTCCTTCTCTAAAATGGGATAAAGGAAGGTTATCTAATCTTTTAAATAAATACAGAACAACAACAAAAAGCTGTTTTAGTCTCATGCTGTGGAATAATATATAAACTAAATCAATAAATAAAATTATACATCTATATATAGATAGAGACATAACTTTTCTGGAGGGTCTGCCAGCTGCTTGTCACATGGGGATGTTAATGCTTTACCTGGAATGTTCCACAATATGGCATTAAACATGTCTAAGCATGTATTATTATTAAATTACAGTTGTTTTTCTTGCTAAAATATACTTGCCTCTCCACAGATGTGTGGTGTCACCTGCTTATCTCTATGGAAACAGATAACTTATTGCCATACTGTGGAACATTCCAAAAAATCTCCAAAAAGATCTCTATGTAGACAAGCAGGCTGCAGACACTCCACCAAAAAAGTTACATAGTGCACCTTTAACTGTTTCATAAAAATCCTTTCTAGTTCTTTTCATCGGGCTGTTTCTCAAGTTAGACCAAATATTTCCTTTGAAAACACAGGTGATGAAATATTAATAAAACCTGAATGTGTGACATGATAAATATTACATTCACAACTACAGCTCAGCATCGCACAAAAACTCCATTGGAGCACTGAATGTTCCTGACCCTTTAACAAACTGGCTCCTTATAATAATGTTAGAACTATTTGGCAGAGGAACCCTTAAATCTCCAATAAACACAAAAAAAGAATAAAATAATATGTAAAATAACTGATTAAAAGTTATACGTTTGTGCATTATCAAAGATTTTTGCAGTGGTCACTTAAATTTTCCAGAGCTGTACATCCAAATTTCTACCTTACCTTCCTCTTTTTGCTGTTCTTTTTGGGTGCCTTGTTGATATTTCCCATCACCTGTCCCAATTCAACCCCTTCCTCCTTTTCTTTCTCTCAACAAAAATTGTAAAAAAGCCCAAAATCCATTCTTCTAGTAGTGCGTCCCATTGAGCCCTCACTCTCAGTCTCTGCAATACTACAACTACAACAAACGAGGCAGTCTGTCCGGGCTCCACCTGTGTTCCTATTGGTCAAGGTGGAGCAATGATGTCACGCCAAATCCCACAAACCCACACAGAGAAACGCCATGTCCACCTTTGGCGAGTTTGAAACGGTTTTATGGAGACTACAGGGGATTGGAGCGATCAAATGTGAGCCGTCTGATTGCATGACTGGACCATTTCTACTCTCTCTCTATCTCTGCTTCACACACACACATTTTTGTTTTTCTACCTCAATTTTGCCCCGGATGAGTGATTTCTTGAATTGGGACCAACCTTGTCTAATCCGAGCCCAACCCGCCTTCATCAAACATCGGGTTTATAGTGTCAAAATGGGCCCTCCTTCCCACTGTGTGTGTGTGTGTGTGTGTGTGTGTGTGTGTGTGTGTGTGTGTGTGTGTGTGTGTGTGTGTGTGTGTGTGTGTGTGTGTGTGTGTGTGTGTGTGTGTGTGTGTGTGTGTGTGTGTGTGTGTGTGTGTGTGTGTGTGTGAGGGAGAGGACTGCCAGTTTAATCCCTGCATTTCAGATTAGAGCAAGGAAAGAAAATCTAGCACACAGATTTCATAGCAAGCAGGGAATGTGAACTGAATCAGGGCAACGATAATATATTTTTGTTATTTATATTTCTATGATGTTTTTTTTTTAATCTAATTCTTTATGTTCTGGTCTATAAACATTGACTTTGTTGCTAAACAAGCCATTCCAGTCAGCGTACCAACCAGCAACCAGCATAATTACTGCTACTGTGACCCCTATTGAAAGGAAAACTATATTGTATGGTTTTCATTATAACAATAAACTAAAATTGTATTCCAAAAATTCCAAAATGGAGGCGTTTTCTTTCACTCATAACAACTTGATAAATATAGAGGTGGGTGATGTTTTTAAAAATAAAAAAAACTCAACTCAACATATTTTTATACATCATACATTATTTGTGTGGCCTTTTTTATTTTGTATTTATGTTTATGTATAAATATAATTTTATATTTTCAATTTTATATATAGATGAGTACTTGAAGTGTAATCAGTTTAAATTGCTTTCTAAATTATGTTTTTCTTCCTCTAATTCAACTCAAAAGTGCACAAAAATGTCTTGTAGGCCTACACATAGTTTTAGAATAAAGTTCTGTTTCATTAATTATTAGTATTATTTCCAATAATTTATTTGGATCGGTACACTACATGTTAATCAAAATACATGATGTACATGCTGTAAACACACCAAAGAGTAGCCATGGGCTGTATGCGAGTATGTGGGTGAAGTGTCTTGCCCAAAGACACAATGACAGTTTGCACTACAGCTACTGCCGCCCCACAGACGCACCTGGTATTCCCTGCAGGCATCCATCCAAATATCAGGCCCAAACCTGCTAAACTTCCGTAATCTAAGGACATCAGGCATTGACAAGATGGCATGGCCAGTGTTTAATGTCTTTGTATTTTTAACAAAAAGCACAAAAAATATATGCGGTGTAACTGTCAGGCATTTGTTTGTCTATATTACTTATATTACTTTATAGTATAAGATAGATAGATAGATAGATAGATAGATAGATAGATAGATAGATAGATAGATAGATAGATAGATAGATAGATAGATAGATAGATAGATAGATAGATAGATAGATAGATAGATAGACAGATAGATAGATAGATCAATCTATCTATATAGATAGATAGAAATTTGACAACAGAAGTCACTCCACACGTCACACAGCAGGACAGAACAAGGTTACACCCCCAAACGTCAAATTTATCTTGGATTCATTCAACATCAGACAAACCCTGATGAGACTATTGTTCTTGTATTGTGCAGAACAAGCAATTATCCACACACTTCTACAATAATATCAGAAGTACGTAGTGCGGGGGCTTGTATATTGGACTTCATGTCGTTCTGCTGCTGTCTGAGGAGCGTGCCAGAGATTAGCTTAGTTTGTGTTTGAGCCGCACGCAGCAATAATCCTTTGGGTCATGTTTGCGGACTACATTTTCTTTTTTTCTTTTCTTTTTTTAGACATTTCATAACGTCCATTTTGGCTTAACACGCACTTCCTGCTCAGTTCCCTCTCCCTCAAATGTTATATGTTTTTAGTCTAATATTCCGTCTAACCTGTCGTCTTCAACTTGCTACATTGGTAAAGGTGATGTTCTTCATAACTTTTCTGCTTTCTTTGCTTGTAATATTCCGCAATCACATCTTCATGGAGACAAGCAGGAAGGGGGCAGACTTATAAGTTAGTTGGGGAAAGAAAAAAAAAACAAACAAACAAAACTGATTTAAAGCTTAAGTTATTAAAGTCTTTATGACAGGTTCTCAAAAGCCCCGGTGGCAATTATTTATTAAAGTTTTACATTTGTGAAGTTGTTGTGAAGACATTTTGATAAATAAATCCTTAAAATTACAGGAAGTATTGCTGAGTTCTTCCTCTTCCTATGTCATCAAAAACTGGCGCGCCATTGAAAATACAGAAACAACACACAACTGACAAACTGTCATTCAACATAATAAAGCTGTTATCAGGTATAATAATCTGCCGAATCATAACTATTGTGTAATTTACATGGATTTGGCCCTTGTTTTCTAAATGGTTGCTAGGTAACAGTTATGGAATTACCTCTATCTATGTTGTATTTACTTCACATGTCCAACCAGGAAGCAACATTTGAATAATTACAAAAACTGTCAAACTGGGGATAACTAGGTTAAATGTTTAGTAAAATCTTAAATATAATAATGTTAACTATGTTTCAGTGAAATATGTTGTCTAACCTTTAATTTAGACTTCGTCAAGTCTCGTTGAGCACCAGCAGAGGGCAGTAAAGCTCAATTCATTGCTGCTGCACCTGCTGACCCAGAGTTGCAATATTTACTTGTTACCACTAGGAGTCAGACTAAATTCTCGTTTTCGCCATGGACCGTTCTAATTTTGAAACAGATCATGACACAGAAAAAAATGCTCAGGAAAATCCAGTCATGAAAATATAAAAAATACAAGTAAAATAAAGTATAGTATTAAAAATGACAATAAATTGCAGAAATTTTGATGCAGACAGATTCTACATCTGTTGAGACTTCCTGGCTTGACCCCTGGGTTTGACCTTTGTATGGACTTATGATGTTAAAGACTGGTGCTTCCATTGTCACTGTCATAAGCAGACAGGACAACAGAAGGTGGAGAGATGACTTGCAACAAAGGATTTGAATCCACAATGTCTCAGTTATATAATGGTATGTGCCTTAGCCCACGGACCCAGCTGGATGGCCCTCAGATTAGCAAATGGAAGCCTGAACACACTACAAGCTTTCTGTATTTCTTACTCATCTTTAATAACGTGGCAGTGGGGAGTGTCGTGCAAAAGTACAGTGTTGTGAAGAAGCGCGTTAATGTGGCAACAGGTGACAAGTTAACAGCTAACTTGAAAACATGCAGGTGAAAAACAAAAACAAAAAAAGAAACAGAAACAGAAAAAAATAAAGACACATAACATTTTGGTTTTGTTTCTGTCGACACGTGATGAAAAAAAAACGTCTGGGAAGTTGGGAGATTTTACAAACACATAAAACACTGAACATATTAAAATAAATAGGCCAAATAATTACGAAAAAATTAAATGAGTGGGCTAGTAGTTGTTTTGTTTGGTTCATTGCCAACATATCAGAAAAAAAGGGGAGATGGGGAGAATATTGGAGAGCTTGTTATTATGGTAAAGTAGACATTGATGAAAAAAATAATTTGAATTTCATTTTTAAATTAAAACTTCAATAAAACAGAGAAGTCATTATATATCAGCATATCCTATGCAAAGGGTCAGAGTAAGAGAAAAAAAAATACAAAAAAAAAAAGTCAAATTTGTCATATAAGCCTATAGTTTCTCACATAAGATTATAGAGGAAGTTAATGTGGATAATAATAATAATTATTATTATTATTAATAATAATAATAATAATAATAATAATAACAACAACAACAACAATAATAATAATAATAATAATAATAATAATAATAATAATAATAATAATAATAATAATAATAATAATAATAATAATAGTAATAATAATAAATAAATAATCTTTCTTCATTTTGAACAAACAGCTTATTGCTCATCCTCACTGAACAAACTTATTGCAAATTGTGTCTCACCTTGAAATGGATTTAGCACTAGTGTTCATAATAAAACATGAGACTTAAATTCAATTAGATTTGCCATTGTAAATAAATAAAAATTTGCAAATAATTTGGCTTTATAATGGACAGAAGCAGAATAAAGATCTCACAGCAATGAGGGCTGGGCCCCCCTAGTTCAAAGCTGTGGCCCCAACAAATTAATTTAATGACAACATTTTTTTACCAACAAGCATTTGTTTCATACAAATGAACATCACTTGTGATGTTTATGTTCCCACACCCAATTTCCAAACATTTGTTTGGGATTTCTACCATTTAATTTGCATAAAGTATTACTTTTATGACTTGACCCTTTGACCAAACAAAGTTCTGAGGATCCCCTAAGATCTCAGGTGACCCCCCCTGGGGGTCCCCGCCCCTCAGGTTGGTAACCTTTGGAGCGTCTGCATGTTTGTTTGTATTTAATGTTGTAAGTTTAAACCAGTGTCTTGGCATATAATCAAACTCAAAGGGCTTCTAATTTTTTATGTGATATTCTATGAATACAATTTTAATCAAATGTTTGCATCGCTATCTGACAAAGAAGAAGATGTCCAATAGCAACAAAAAAAAAAAAAGAAAAGGAGAGAAATCCAGCCTTAACAAACTGGCCGCTGTGAGCAGAAAGCTCATCAAAGCCCAATCACTGCGCTGGGTGAGAATCCATGCTTCATCCCTCGACACCAGATAACGCAGCAGCTGCCCCAAAGAGAAGTCCAGAAGAGCAGCCAACTCCACAGACTCCAGTGCAATAAACAGCATCATGGAGCACTTCCAAATGTAGGGATTTTTGCATGCCATGCTAATAGCTCTGCCTTCAGGGTCAGGGCAAGCGCTGAGGCCAGAATGACTTGTGCCCATGTGTGCCAGCTCAAGCTGACATGCACACTGACATACAAACACAGATGCCAGGCAGATGTTTCCATCAGATCAACCAAATGCAATCAGATAGATTTCTACAACATGTGAGCCGGATAGTGAACTCAACTAACTTCAGGACTGAGAATAGAGGCATTGGCAAAAAATAAAAATAAACAAAAAAATACAATACAAAATACAATAAAAGTGATTTATGGAGAATACTGCTGAGAATACTGCTAGAAATGACAACGGCAAAGTTTGCACAGTCTGACTGAAGAAAAGTGAGAGAATAAAACAATAATGGCCTTCAGCCGCAGTGATTGTATAAATCAGTGCTGACACAAAATATTAAACTAGTTTCAGATGCATGACAAGACTTGTAACTTTATGTTTACTTCAACTTGGATTTTCCTAAATTGTGCAACATCTCAGTTATAAAAAGTGATTACAACAACAATAACAACATATGTTAAGACCTGCTTTTTGATTAAATAAAGCGTTCATAATCACAGCTATTTGCAGTACAGACAAATGAGAGCATTAAGAACTTACTCATTAACATAAATGTAAAACTGGGATTTAAACTAAGCAGATAAAATATGGCAGTGTGGACTGTCTCACTTTAACCTTTATTCTCTCTATATTTAACGTAACAATTCCCAAATCCAGGTTCAATGGCGCATGCACCTGTACAGACCTTTCTAAACACTTTTATGTGTTGCAAGTTTTCCACTTTGATCCCAGAGGTCTTGGATTAAGAGGGGATAAAACAAGGATATATAAATTTGCTTTAGGATTGGGAGCGCTCCAGTGCGTATTAACAATGGCTGCTTTTGCCCTTCTCTTGAACCGCAACAAGGGTTCACAAATATGTTCCTATTTATTAATGCTTCTCTACCTTGAACAGTTAATATGCATACAATAAGAGAATAGCAATTCTTAAAGGTTTTAGTATATATTTTTTTCATTTTCTTTTCTTTTTTTTCACACCAGATTTGGGTCGAGTACATGTTAAATGTTGGGGATGATTGTTTAATACTGAGTTTAAATACAATGAGGTAGATGGTGGAACGCATTTATTTATAGATAGAAAACCACCACAAAGCTGCTTATATAATTTGCACGTAATACAACAGGTGGCAGACTCAAAGAAGATGCCTTGTCATGTCAAAGGGCGCAACGCTAAATACAACAAGCCTTTTTTACACATAGGTTTAGTCTGGTCAGTTCAAAGCAAATAGATTGTCTCAAATGTTCAAATGTGATTTTTTCTCATTAGCCGTCAGTTCCTGTTTTTATTGATAGGTTTCAGAGACTGTTCCCATTGAAACTACTCTAGCATATCAAAACAAAAATAATATTGACTCTAAAAATGGTGCAAATGAACAGGAAACTGAAACCCATTCTGAGCATAGATTAACTGTGCTATAGAGCTGCATTTTTGGACCACCTTGCTCTTTTAAATTGGTCTTTTTATATTACCTGACATGTTTTTCCTGTGCAATGAAACTTTCCATCTATTTGAATATATTACTATGAATCTGAAAGTATCCACAGTTTTGTAACTTTATACATTTATAAGAAAAGCAAATCTCAAATGCGTTAACTTGACTTTGTGAAAGGCCGGACTTAACCCTTGAGCGAGAACAAGCGCATAAATAAAACATATTGTACTGCATTCCAACGTGACTCATCTCAGAACTAGTACATGTGCATCTGGTCACTGTCCTCTTAGTGATATAAGCTTTAATCTGCCCTTTAGGTCCCAATCAAACTCTTCTCAGTTTCTTTACTACATTAAGCCGCCCATTATAGCTCAGCAGCTCTGCTCTCACACTCCATCCGCCACAAACTCTTCGCACCGATGATCACACCTCTGCAGCAAAATCTTGTAAATATTTTAAAGTTATGCAAAAAACAGAGTGTGGAGTATTTAGAAATAAGTTACTAAAACACCGAAGAAACGTTTCCGTAAAATATCGACTCATTAAAATTAGATCCTATGAATTTATGGTTTATGTTCCTCTTCAAGCCTAAAACGGAACGGCTTATGTTCCTGTCCGCATAAACACTTCTGGACAGGAATTTCCAAAACCTAAACATTAGTTGGCAGTTTTCAGACAAAAAAACTTTTTTTTTTTCATTCAAAGACAAACATTTACAATAAATTGTCCAACTCAAATCACAAACTTTCATCTTTTTCAACTTTTCAATCTCAAAACTAAAGACATTTTACCTTTAGGTTAATGGAGGTTGTTAACATAATATTATTTCATAGTCCTTGGATTTTAAGAGCCCTCATTCACAAACTGCTGAATCTGATGATTCTTGATGTTGACTTTGTTACTCTGTCCAAACTCCAAATAAACTCACTGAAAGAAAGTGATGAAAAAACTGAAATAGTGTACACATTTCTGCCAATCACACCCCGGGTCCCCCCACCTCCCCCACTGGCCTTTCACTACACAGGGACAATGTAAGGAAACAGTTTCGGAAGTCCAACCCCCGGAAAGCTGCTGGACCAGACGGTGTCTCCCCCGCCACCCTGAGACACTGTGCGGACGAGCTGACTCCTGTCTTCACAGACATTTTTAACACCTCCCTGGAGTCATGCCATGTCCCAGCCTGCTTCAAGTCGTCCATCATCGTCCCTGTTCCCAAGAAGCCCCGGATCACTGGACTTAATGACTTCAGGCCTGTGGCGCTGACGCCTGTCGTCATGAAGTCCTTTGAGCGCCTGGTCCTGCCCCATCTCAAGTCCTTCACCTCCTCCGCCCTGGACCCACTGCAGTTCGCCTACAGAGCCAACAGATCTGTAGACGACGCCATCAACCTGGCCCTCCACTTCATCCTGAAGCATCTGGACTCCCCGGGAACCTACGCCAGGGTCCTGTTTGTGGACTTCAGCTCTGCATTCAACACCATCATCCCTGCTCTGCTCCAGGACAAGCTCTCTCAGCTCCACGTGCCTGACTCCATCTGCAGGTGGATCACTGACTTCCTGACGGACCGGAGGCAGTGCGTGCGGCTGGGGAAGAATGTCTCAGAGACTCGGACTATCAACACAGGAACTCCACAGGGCTGTGTACTTTCTCCTCTGCTCTTCTCCCTGTACACCAACTGCTGCAACTCCAGCCACGACTCTGTAAAACTGATCAAGTTTGCAGACGACACCACCCTCATCGGACTCATCTCGGACGGCGATGAGTCTGTCTACAGGAGGGAGGTGGACCGGCTGGTGTCCTGGTGCAGCACCAACAACCTGGAGCTCAACGCCCAGAAGACAGTGGAGATGATCGTGGACTTCAGGAAAGTCTCAGCCCCCTGCCCCCGCGCCCTGACAGACTCTCCCATCACCACCGTAGACTCTTTCCGCTTCCTTGGCACCACCATCACTCAGGACCTCAAGTGGGAGCCGACCATCAGCTCCATCATCAAGAAGGCCCAGCAGAGGATGTACTTCCTGCGGCAGCTGAGGAAAGCCAAGCTGCCGGCGCAGATGATGGTGCAGTTCTACACGGCCATCATCGAGTCCATCCTCACCTCCTCCATCACCGTGTGATGCGCTGGAGCCACAGCCAGGGACAAACAGAGACTACAGTGCATTGTGCTCTGCTGAGAAGGTGATCGGCTGCAGCCTTCCATCTGTCCAGGACCTGTACGTCTCCAGGACTCGGGACGAGCAGGTCGGATCACAGCTGACCCTTCTCACCCTGGACACGGACTATTTGAGCCACTCCTCGGGCAGGAGGCTACGGTCCATCCGACCAGAACCTCCCGCCACAAGAACAGTTTCTTTCCCTCTGCCGTTGGACTCATGAACACTTTGTAACACCTGTCACTTCAACAATAATACTATTTAAGAACAATCTATTTGCACTACTCATTTGCACATTGCACTATCTGCCAACTGTACATTCTGTATATAGTCTATCTTAGTCTATTTTATTCTTAATTTTATGCATGCCTTTTTATATATTTTTTATATTTTATCCTTTGCTTTATGTTGCACCTACGCCGAAGCAAGTTCCTACGTTTGTGAATTTCACTGACAATGGCAATAAACAATTTCTGATTCTGATTCTGATTCTGATCTTAATAGATACATTCTTATAGATAAAACCTCTTCCCTTGTGCTGCCACATGCATGTTTGTTAAAATCCACTAAACCATTAGAATTAGTCCAGTCCCGTGGAAAACAGAGAGAGAGAATTAGTGTTTATGGACTTTAAAACAAGTTTACAGACAGCACAGGTAATACTAATTAATGGAGAAAATACCATACAGGAAAAATCCAATCTCTGGCCTGAGCAGAGACTGCAGGCCATGCAGCGCTATTATGTGTTTTTAAGAAGTTGAGACAGACATGATTCAGGATGATTGGGACTAGTAGTCAGTAAATGCTCTGATTTTAGTAGTAACTACCTACATATGTAGCTGGGCTGCCTCACTCCAGGCTCACCTGACCTAAATTAATTGTAATTTAAAGTAATGTAATAATCTTTCTCCAGGGTGTTCAACGGCACTTCCTGCTGCTTTGTTTCGCTTTGTCTTTTTATTTTAACTGAAACTGAAATATTGATGTGTAATGAACTTTTATGAAAGCATGTCGCAAGAATTAAATTTGGAGTGAAACTCGATGAACAAACAAGAGAAGTTACCGCTTCAAACTGCATATTAAATGAACTGAATCGAAATGGAACATCTTGCCACACGGTATTGAAGAAATTATTTTGTGTCAGAAATTATATTGTGACAACAGTATCCGTGATGTCGATACAAATAACTTGCTTTAGTTGGTCTTGTTGGTAAAATGTATTTGTCACTTGCGGTTTCTTTACAGTGGGTTAATGTGATATTTACCACTGGAATCTCTCCCTGAAGATGGAGCATCAGCAAGAACATCCATACACTAATAGTCACACTATTTCAACATTACAAGTACAAGTCAGGTCTGTATTTTTTGCATCTCAGTGGAGACAAGCAGGTGGCGGACTCCCCACCAGAAAAGAAAATTATCCAATCTAAACAGAATGATTATTTATAATTTGACTCAATTAACTTTCACCTCATGGGAAACTGTATTTCAACAGTTGGTTTTGTAATCCCTTTTGCCATGACCCAAACATCTGCAAGTAACGTTGCTTCAGGCACCAAGAACAACAGTATAGTTGAAAAGTTAGTGCACCTTCAAAGTTCATAATTTATCTTCTAAGATCTAAGAGGGACTTAAGGTCATATTAGGACTGAAGTTCAGGCACTGAGACCGTTCAAACAAGCAGCATGTCATTTCACGTTTGCCAAATTCTACACATTCTCCAAATTCTTCGTAGAGTTTTCACTTCTAAAGTCATGACAGAAAATTCCTGTGTTCAGACTCCCCCAGCCACTTTCTTCCACAAGAGCAAAAAAAACCTTTTTGGATCCACCACAGGCGTCAATAGGATTTCAATATAGCCACAATAAAAGCCCACTAGCATCACAAAAACATCACTACAGTCCGCCAAGTTTTACCCAAAGCCTTCAAGATGAATTTGACAAACATCATTGCACGCAACTCAAACTTTGTACTCAAAAACACTCAAATATAGCAAATTACTTAAAGACTCGATCAAGTCAATGGCACCGAACTCAAATACAAGACAAAACTTGGAGATTGAACTTTTCTTCTTTTAATTTTAATTTAATTATTTTGCTCTTTTTTTTTTTTTTTTTTTTACCTTAGTTTGACCTTAATTTCTTGGCTTTAATCACTCGCCTCAGCTGGTTATCTTTAATGTACAAACTGCTTTTACTTCTGCATTCTCTGTCTGACTCTCTGGAGTTCATCTCACTTGCCCTTTACTGACACACATCCGCATGTCGAAATTCAGGAAGATCATTCAACTGTTTTAAGTAGCTTCTCATGTTCTGTCCAGACCATGTGCTCCATGGTGCAGATTTTAGATTTAATTCCAACTCAGACTTATTTCCAAGACGCATTTATTTTTAAAATTGACACACCAGAAAATACAGATTACAAATACAGCTTAAGAAACCTAAAACAGAAAAAGAAACAAACAAAAAGACAAAAGCATAATCTAAGACGTTTAACATAATGCGACATATAACATAGTTTAAATCCGGTGATGACAACTATGTTTTTAGACCCAAGGAGTTTATTTATGCATGAAAAGAGCCTCTTACCTGTCCAAAGACCGAGTCCACGATGGGCCGGAGCTTCCTGCCATCTCCTTCCTGCAGCCACAGGTCCTCTGGGTCGCCCACGGGAGATGACAAGCTCAGGGTCTTGGCTTTGGGTCTTGGGGGTCTCTTCATACTCGCCGAGCTCCATCGCCTGAAGGATTCGATCTTCTTCTTGATGGAACCCTGCAAAAGAGATGAATACAGCATTGTAGAAATAGACTTTAATGTGATAGAAGTACATTTTAAACCACCAAGAGGAATGGGGAAGTACATTTCCCATACATTTTCCCATTTAACAAATGTTAAATATTTGAACACTTACACAGGGATAGGTGTCCTATGCTCATTAATATGTATATTAGGTATATGTATGTAATACATATGTATATGTATCATGTATTACTGAAACTTTATAAACTGCAAAGTTAGACTTTGAGTCAAATGTTAGGTTTCCAATATGGTGTTTGGGCTCAAAATAGTCGCTTCATGGACATTAGTTACCACATACTCAGTTGTTTAGCCTCCGTCGTACCCTTCAGTTATTAATGTTTCAATTTTGATACAAAAGTGTTCAAATGGGAAATTTACTTATTAATCTCGGCAAGCTTCAAAGTTGAGCTGCATTACCACAACAGAAACCCACAGAGTCTCTTTTACAGATGTGACGGCCCCCTTTATTGTATTTAATACTTGTGTTAATTGTATGTCTGCTTTGAGGTGACCCGGATGTGCTAGGGCCCAGCACATCCAGCCACCTATAAAACCCATGCCCAGGACAGCTCCCTTGGCTACTCCACCTGGCCACGCCAGGCTGCTGCTTGCCATGACGCACCTTTATCGCTACATATGCATATATTGAATAAATGTGCAACAAAAGAGCTTAAACCTTTTATGCCGTGTTCGCCACCTTTCTCTGTTGCGGCTCAATGAGCCAGGTCGTAACACAGACAAAACCCATACAATCCCTTTTACTAAAGACAATGAAAATACTGAATAAAAAGCCATCATTGCAGTATATTACAAAAGCACAACCTGTTAAATTGGGAAAACCTCATCAAGAACTCAAACCTCCACTCTTCTCCTCCACTCAATCAGTTCGTAAGCACCAGAAACACCACACAACGTCTCACTCAAGGAGACTATTTTCCTCAGAGCTCCTCTGAGGAAAAGCTTGTTCAGTCAGAGTGCCTTTTCAGTTGGAACTCAGCCTCTGGTATCATCACAGAACAATACATACATCATACTCTTTGTCCAAAAAACATGTTAAGAACTGACCAATAACAGCTCAAACTTGTGATCACTAGTGTGCTTTCCTTATCTGAGCGAGCTGTATATTTATTATCTCTATGTGCTTTGGTTTAGTATGTACAATGGTCTTAATGTTTGATCTGTATATCCATTTTTAATGGCACTGTGTGTATTATTTTACTGTTCTGTTGTATAACGTTTATTGTGTTTTAAGGTATTGCTTCCGAACCTTTTTCCCCAGCGACCCCTATTTTACCAATGGATATGTTGACAACCCCGGCATTTTTTTCCTACTTTAGATTCTGACTTATTGCAAAAATATAATTATTTTATGGTAAATAAAGATGTTGCAGAACAGTAAGAATAAAAAAATACTTTAAAGAAGCAATTAATGTCATCCCTTGACATAAATTCACACAATCCAGTTTGGACTTATTTTCTAAAAAATCTTGTGGACGCCCTGAGAATCTTTAGTGACCCACATTTGGGTCACGGCCCTAAGGTTGGGAATGACTGTTTTAAGGTAACCATTTACCACCGGTCCAGGGATTACAGATGAAAATAGCCTTTCTGGCTATTTTTGGTACATTTATAGAAATGTTGATTAAATTGCATTGTTCCTTCCACAAAAATAAATAAATAAATACATACATAAATAACCTGCCACCAAATGGAAATCCATTTAGTTTATTTATTTGTTGATGTTTTTTAAAGACGACATTAGTAGGTCAGTGTAATGTAGATTTTCACTAGTTGAAAATGATTGTTAATGCCAGTTGAAGGCACTCATTCTCTTTTTACATCATTATTATATATTTTAATTTTATTTTTACAATAGAAGGTACATTTTATAGGTCAATGTCATGTACTAAATGGACTTTCACATGTGTATTTGGTCAGTTCTCCAAGCTTCAAGTGAGAATATTGACTTAAATTGTAAGTCCACATTGATATCTTAGTTTTTAGGCTACAGGCCGCACATCCCCTGCACGTACCACACAGAGTTTTTAGGGCAAACAGCTAATGTCACTTAATTTTAGTAAAGTTCTTGCACTGACCTTCTTCAAAAGCTTCCCCTCTGAGACCTCCATGGACGCGCTGCTGCCGCTGCTGCTGTGGATGCGTGGTGTGGTGGTCTTGGTCCGGTTGGCATTCACACAGATTGTCGTGCCTCTGTGCCACGCTCTTGTCCACTCCACCTCTTTATCCGTCCGACACACAGGATCTGATGGGCTGCTCGCTCCTCCCTCTCCTCCTCTCATCCCGAGCTCGCACTATCGCTTTCATCTCTCCTCCTGTACTTACAGCCGCCACTCTCATCTGCAAACAGTGTTCAAGCGCAATCTCTCAATCACAAACAACATTATTATTATCTCATTTCATCTATTCTACGGTGTAATAGGAAAGCATCACCTTGTCCAACCTGTTGAATAAGAGATGGTTTACAGTGTTTCATTTTTTGTCAAAGTGCTTCAGTGCAAAGTCTTGTGTTTCCAAACAGTGTTTCTGCATGTATGCGGCATGTCCCATAATCCGGCATTTATTTCCTCCCTCTGCCTCTGATCTCTCCTGATGTAGGCTTGTCCTCAATCCTCTGCACTTAATGTGCTTCTCATTGTTTATTACAGTCACCATATGGACCTGGCTCAGTCCAAATATGTGTGAGAGCGATGCAATCTGAGCACAAAATCTGAAATGTTTTGTGATTACAATTGTGTTGTAAATAATAAAATATGATTAAGGAGAAGGTGTTCAATGGCTTAAAAAGTACTCCCGCTACTCTACAAATCTACAAATGAGGAGGTAATTCGCAAAAACAGATAAGAACCATTTCAAAAAGTCATCAGAGGCTAGCATTTGAGCCTTCGTATAGTAATGTTTTCAAAAGTCAAATCAATTTTACTGCAATCAAAATATTATTACATCCCTCCTTGAAAAATTCCACTCAATATTATTTCCGTCGATAATATCTGTAGAAGATGGTAACAAAAATACAAAGAGTTTTAGGCAATTTTCAAAACGGAGATATTTGTTTTTGCAGTTGAACTCTTCACATTTTCTCTCTGATTACAAAATGAAGTTATGTCCTTTTTGAAAGTTAAAAAAAAAATCAAGTATATATGAGGATATGAGGTTATCTTAAATGAACACCTGACTAAAATGGATCTCATTTCAAACTAAAGCTGTTCTTGAATCCTTTGGAGCACAAACAATTGGCTGGACTTTGTGAAGCTGGGACTCTATTGGCCTCTGATGTTATAAGGATGAACAAACTCTGCTCAGATGAAAGTCAGATTTTCAATTCTGTCTAGTTTTTCTTTGTTAAAAAGGAAGAGTAAAGCTGGTGGAGGAATGGACTGATTAACACCAGATTGAGCATTTGTTGGGTTTTGACTATTGTTCTTACAAAACAAAAGATAATTTGACAAAAAATCGACTAAAGAAAAGTCCAGGCAGAATCCATATAAAAGTCCTATTCATTTTTTAAGGTGTTTTTTATTTGTTGTTTTAAGTAGAAACTGATCCTGATTCATCTAAAAATGGCTAATTTGACTGAAAATGAATAAAGTCTGCTATAAATACAAAAAATAAAAAGCCTATTTTTACTTTTATGTTCTCAGTGGTACACAGTAATACACTGTTCTGTCCGGACTCATCCACTCGTGCATATAACTGTAATTTAACTGTAAATGCCAATCAAGTTATTGCAGTCTCTTGAAAGAGATTCAAGATTCATCAAGTCGAGGGGAAGCGCCAAATCTATCCTTTGGTTCCCACAAAGAGGAGTTTTCAGACCACCCCCACTTCCTTTATAAATACCAGCACCAAAACACAGTGGGCCGCCTGAAAACAAGGAACACAGCAACTTGCACAATCTGAAGACAAAATCGGAGCATTCTTAGATTAGACTTGTACACCACCAAACAACTGCTGCTGCATTAAATCTAAAAGGTAAGAAGATGACATGCGTGAAGAAGTTTGTTGTGTGTTTTTGTGCCACTGAGGGGTGACTACAAAAAGGAGTGCTTCATTCTATTAAGAAATGTTTGACACACAATGAGTATTTTTATGTTGCAGTCAGTGCTTTGGAAAAAAATCCAAATTTCAAGTTACTCAACTAAAATGTTTGCATCATGAGCTGTCTTGACATGTCTCGTTATCATTATGAGAGCAGCACAGAAAGATCCAGTTTTCATGCCCACATACAGCAGTTTATTGTGAGCGCTCTTTTCAGCAATAGGAGGCTCAAATACTGCAAAACTCAGAATAATTACTTGGCTCATGACTGAAATTACAATCATTTCAAACAAATACTTCTACTGTCCAAATTACTCTGTAGGGAAAGTATTGACATATGTGACTTTTGTTTTAAAAGCCTATACATTAGAAAAGGGAATTTGTTCCAGGTATTAACATGCAGAACAAGTGCAAAGTTAATGTTGTGTTTTTGATTAAAACAATTGAATATTTGAATGCGTAATTGTATAATAAACGCAATCACAATTATACATTTCATTGATTGCACGAAAAGGGCTACATTTAATTATCCAATCCTTCCTGTAGCCCATGTTGACTTTATTTAATGTTTAAGAAGCAAAATGCAACCGAATCAATTCTTAATTCAGAATTAAAATTGTATTAAAATGCAGTGTAACAGCATCTAGATCAGGGTGTGCAAACTAGTTTCATTGAGGGCTGTATTTGGAAACATTAACAGCATCGAGGGCCACAAATGACAATGAAATCATTCAAAATGTTGCATTTGACGTAGTTTCGATGAGCCATCAGTAAAGTTACAGTACAGTTTGGGTATTTGGGCCAAGTTAGCAAGAAGCCTGAGGGCCAACAAAAATTGGTCTTAGGGTCGCTTAGGGTCCCTGGGCCACAGTTTGTACATCCCTCATCTGGATTCTATTCTATTAACATTTTTGCCATGTTTCTTTGTCAGATACAGTACAATCCAACTTCAGTTCATCTAGTTCTGGTCTATTATATATAGTCTATATTCTAATTTGTAACCATTAAATAAAATCTCTCTTTCAGAAATACAGTATGTGATTACTGGCACTGATTGCTTGAAAATATAAACTACACGTTACCAGATAGTGGTTTAAACTGCAGCATGTATAACAGACTGTTGCGATCTATTAGCAGGATGTCCTCCCTATCCCATTTCCTCCTGTTACTGTATAACTATAAATGTCAGATTTTGGGCTTGTGCCAGTGTCAAACAGAAGTCTGTTTTGAAGAGAAATTCCAATATGCGAGAGGTCTGAAGCAGCAAAAGCATAAACCTCTTTTACTTAAACCCCTCTTATTTTTCATCTCTTGTTCTTGTATAATCTCTAGGCCTATATATTGAACTTTAACTTATGGTGAGGGCCTTTGCTTTTATTGTAATAGTGGATTTAATCAGTAGCCAAGCCTCTGCTCTTTCAGTGCAAAAATAGATTCAAGAGTTTTCCTGATTTTCCTCAAAAACTTGATTAGTTAAATTATATTAGAACTGGATACATAAGAAATACTTTAACTTCTTTGACTGCTCCAACATAAATTTTTCTATTTAAAAGCTCTGAACCGGATTTTTACTGTTTTGAAACATGAAAAACAGAACTAGTGTATTTACACTCTTTAAAGCAGTCACATATTAATTTACCCAATGCAGTCCCAGCATCCTAAACAGTCACGGCATTGAGTTTATAAGCAATTTTCACAAGTCTCTGAGCAAATTTTGCCATCCCGAGCAAGCAAACAAACATTAGCATGCTAAAAGCGCACATCCTCCTCCTCAGGAATTGAAACGCTCTATAAGTAGATGCAGAGAAAGGTCATTTCCACGCAGATTAATGTTTTTACATCATATCTGTACAGGAGCATAACATATTTTACTTCATATGCAAAAAATAGGGTACATGAATTAGTTCAGTTTTTCACATTTCAAAACAGTAAAAATCAAGTACAGCGCATTTAAGGTGAGACATTACAGGCAAAACTAATTTTTTCCCCCCATGTTTTGTTTTTTTGGTCAGTTTGCTCTCTCACCATATCAGCTCTCATGTGGAAACAACAAACATGTGCTATCTGCTCTTAAAATGTTTAATTCTTCCATGGAATCCACCTCATCCACAGAGTTCTGCGGGACATCGTAAATTCAAAGGCCGTTTTCTTAAAATGCATTTTTCTCAGGATATAAAGATCACCACTTAAAGTAGACACACACAAAACTTTACAATCTTGGACTGAACAAGATTTTCATGAAACTTATGAAGGGATTTTTTAATATTTAATTCTAAAACTGACTTACTGAGATTTTAAGTTTAAAAAAATGAGGCAAAATTTGAATTTTTAGAACAGTTTCAGTCAAATCTAATTTACTCAAAAACTAAATAAGAAATCGAAAATCCCCTCATCAATATCTAACATGTGTACAAAATGAACCAAGAAATTTAAACCTGGTTCTGTCCATTTTTCAGATTTATATGTCTCAATTATGTGTATTGTTGGCCATTTTTACACATAAAATGTCTTATTTCTTCATGCAAACATGACATGATGAAAAACTTGTAATATATACTTTCTTACATTTATGTGAGTAACTACAAGAGAAGTTTCAAATAGATATCTTTACATTTAAGATTTTTTTCTATTCACCTGTGGTGTCTCACCTTAATTCAAGATAAAGTTGAGGTATATTTTTTACCTTTTCAGGAATTTCCTTTGGAGGTGTGTTGGTTAATATGAAGTAGCCAAAAAAACAGGGTTAAGCCATAACTAAGTGAAAGTGAAAGGAGGAAATGTGTCTATGTGTGCTATTTTTAATCCCACTCAGTTTGTATGTTCAAACTCTGTCTAATATTCCCTCCAAATTGCATCTACCTCTGTGGCGGTAATCATGCCTTTCATGTGGCCTACTTTACACCTCACCCTGATTTTTTAAACTCTTTTTAGTACAGTTTATGGGACAACCATGAGCCAGTCAATAAAAATTGTATGAATATGACCAAATCCAATCAGTCAAAGAGATGTCCAGGCCCTAACAGCTCCATGGTAAAAGCATCCGGATTACAGGACCTCAAAAGCATAATCCCGCCTCATCAAGTCAGGATTGTTTGGGGAATCAGTACCTAAGCGTCCTCTGCTGGGTCAAAATAGCAAAGCATAGAACTATTTATTTATGTATTATATTCACGTTTTATTTATCATTTAAAATTTTTTAACTGTTATTTCGAAAGTCTAATTTAAATTATTAATCAATCAGTGCAAAAAAGAAATACTCAGTTCATAGTCATATTTAGGAAGACAAATACAGTATTATCTGATGTCTGAAGAACAATATATCTTCATAAAAATACACATAAAATTCAATACAATTACAGAATTCTTTGGTGAATTTTGGATACACATTTAGGCACAACTGGTGGAAAAAATACAAGTAGAAAAATACACATTCAAATATTACACATTAAATCTGCTCTGAGTGATTCTTATGTTGTTGCATTAATTTGCTACATGCTGGACATACAAAAAAATTTCTCAATTTCAGTCTCGTTTTCAGGTTTGCGGTGTGTTTTCCTCTTCCATTTGTTTGTCCGTCAGATTTTTTAGATTAAAGTCACTCTTGATTGGAGATTGGTTGTCTGTTGAATGACTTGGAGACCGTTGATATCTCTGTGTTGGCACTCCGCTGTTCTTCCTCTTGATGTGCGCCTTCAAACTTTTCCCTGGCACGAGCAGTATTCCTCCTTCCTCGACTAACCCATCAAAGACCGCTCCGAGACTTTGGCGTATCCGGACGCAAAAATTTGGGCAGCTGAAGGCGTACAGAATGGGGTTCAAAACTGGATTTAAGAAGGCAAAGGTTGTAGCTAGAGGCAGTCCAACTTGAACAAAGTCTGATATGTCTCTCCAATACTCCGCAGCTACTTCAATGAGGCAGAAGATGTGATATGGAGACCAGCAAAGTATGAAAACGGCAATGACAAACGTTACCATTTTGGTGAAGCTTGGTGAGAGCTGATTTTGACTAGACAATGTGGTAGGAGAGGGAGTGATTGGTGTCAGTGAAGGTGATCGGTTTGACCAAAATGGCTTAAGAAAATTGTTAGCTCTAGTTGTTGATGGCGTCTCATTGCTTTGGACAATCAACGTATTAGCTAGACGACTTGCACTATCCCTTCGACGCAATCTTCTCCTTCTCAGAATGACCGCTATTAGGATGTAACTTCCAGCGATGACCACCAGGGGGATGAGAAAAGTAAGTAATGCTTTGGAGATGGCTGTGGCTTCTTGTCTTATCCTACAGTGCCGTTCAAGCATGTCTAGAGAGCTTACATATACGGCAAAGTTATGATAGCACAATTTTCTCTGATCCTTTTTTTGAGTAACGGAGCGAAAAATAAAGTACGGGAAACTATTGATTACAGCCCACAACCAGCCTAAAATACTCACTTTCCAAGCGCCGATAACTGAGCGGTGATTCTGGCACCACACTGGTTTGGCAACTAGGAGGCAGCGGTCGACGGAAATTGCAGCTAACAAAAAAGACGATACAAACAAGTTTAGGAAGAAAATCGAAGCTTGGATTTTACAAAGCGGTTGTCCAAGTTCCCAACTGTGATTGGAGGAAAGGTAGTAAGTAAAAAGGGGCAGGGTCAGAGTCGCCAAAAAGTCTGAAATGGCCAAGTTGAGCACCCACACAGAGGCAACGGTACGGCGCTGTAGACGGAAGCCCACCACCCAAATGACAAGCGCGTTCTCCAGGATGCCCAGGCAGGAGACCATGCCATGGATGCACACCAGCACTATGTTTGCCTGAGTGTTGTTGTTGAGGCTGTGGTCGATCATGAGCTGGAGCAGGGGGCAGGCTAGGACCTCCTGCGGGGCCCCTGTGCTGTTGGACATTGAGAATCTGAAAAATAGAAAAACAATACGTTAAAGCTGGGGTACTTGAACCGCAAAAGTTCACACGCTTTGTATTCTCATGCATCAATTTCAGACGAAGTGAAACTAAAATGAACCATCCATGCTTTTACAGTTTTCCTTGCTGGTTGACAAGAATTGAAATATCATATTCTGCAGACAGCATGCAGTGGTCTCATTTTGTCACAAAGTGCTGCTTTTACAATAAACACTTTGTCGGGGACAAACGCAAAAATAACCAGTGAAGTTTTCCATATAAGAAATATTAAATCAAATAGAAACCATACTCATCAGGTAGCAATAGAACTTAAGCATCAAGTTCAGTTCATTTAGTGCCAATATTTTCAAATTCAACATAATGCATCCTTAAATATTTATTAATTTTTGCTCAACTCGGAAGTGGTG
Organism: Rhinogobius similis; assembly: GCA_019453435.1. Lineage (NCBI taxonomy): Eukaryota > Metazoa > Chordata > Actinopteri > Gobiiformes > Gobiidae > Rhinogobius > Rhinogobius similis. Next base: position 17,802,119 of record CM033622.1, read on the forward strand.
ACAGTAAAGTTAGTGTCAGAGCCAATATAACACATAATCTTTCTGTCATCTTTCCAGAATGCAATAGATACAATAGAGTTAGTGTGATTAAGCCAGATATCAGCGTCATCATTTTCCACAAAGGAATCTGTTGTTACTTTATTGGCAATTCTAGACCTGCCATGACCGGGAAGCATGACACACTGAGGCAGTTGTTATTTTTATTCTCATATTTCTGTATATATTTTTACTCACTGTGTTACAGCTAAAACACCCACTTTATAGACTGCTAGGTACACGCACAAAACACAACAATCCAAAATATAATTGGCAGTAATTGTCAGACTATACAATTTACTAATCCATCTTCTTAAACCCTACAAAAAAGCAACTACTTGGACGTAAAACTCAGGAATGCACTTTTCAGTTTTTCACAGAGATAAACAACATGTCAGCGCCTGTTTCAACAATGAAGCAACTGAAAACCAGAAGATAATCATGTCGTGAACAAATGCCAAAGTGTAAACACAGTAATTATTAGTTGTTAGAATCATTACGATATTGTTTTGATTTATAGAACAATATTTTTGGGTTAGTTTGATCGTTATTGTGTTTTTTTTTCCACTAGTGGGGTACTTTTTGTATTTTTTTTAAGGATTAAGGAGCAGTAGAGGGTCAAGTAATAACGTCTAAAGTAGCTCTTTTTTAAACACTAATGCTACTTTTGCTTTTTATTTATTGCAGCTCGTGTTTTAATGATATCATACATTACTAGGGTTATCCTGCTTTAGGGTTATTGTGTCTGTACTTTCAATATTATTGATCATTGTGATATTTTCTGTAACAATATTGCATCATGTCATGTTTTTAATACTGGCTTTAGAATCGAACCACCACATTCCACTTTCTGACATTACTCCTTTTATTTAACCATGCTTAGGACAGAAAAAAAATAATATCTCGATTAGCCCAATGAGGATATTTAGAGAAGATATTCGGTCAAAGAAAAATGCTGATTATGAAGATAATGTGTCGGCTGAGGTTCAAATACGGTACAAAACATGAATGGACAAGAACACTAACCACAAAAATGAAGAACCAGCATTTTATAGTCTTGTTTGGAAGATTAAATTACACGTTTAAATGCTATTCATTTAATCATTTTTCTCTATGGAGTGCCTCTTTACCTTTCAGGGGTTTTTGGTTATACTGCTTACTATAATCCAATAATATTTGTAAAGGTAATATGGTAAAATGCTGGAAGTTGATGAGATCAGTCTAACACCTTGTCTCCACATGAAAACAATGACTCAATATTCCTGTTGCAATAACATGATCTCAATGCTTCCATTTAAACGGCAAACCATCTGTGAATGATCCACAAAAGAAAACTTTTCAATAACTTAAATTTAGCTTTTAAATAATAAAATTGAATAAATGTGAGGTTCATGCAAATCACTATGAAATTCATTACAAGCTTGTTGTTTAGAGCATGTCTATGTTCATCTGAGACTTGGCGAAGGATATGACATTTGAGTTTTGGACCAATGGTGTTGAATGTTCAGGTTCAGGTGTTTTGATCATAATAGTAACTCCATTGTTTGAACATGTGTTATTAACTTGAGCCGTTAATACAGTACCGTTGTCTGAAGTCCAAATATATGTCACCATAAACATCAAGAAACAACATGTCTAAAACTACCCCAAAGCCATAATCAACCGCAACCAAGGCAAAATAACTGCATGTGTCAAAGTTAATTAAGGTAAGACTGACCGTAAAACTTGGCAGCATATACAAGAGAGATTTCTTTTTCAAATTCTTGTCTTGTTTTAACCCGCGTCGTTCACTTCGAAAGAAACTTATCCCTCCAGTTCTGTTACCTGGAGCTGCAGAGAGCAGTTCGCTCCTGTTGCTCCTCCCACTGTGCATGACAGAGCGTGTGAACTAAATAGACTGAAATGGCAATGCAAATAACTACAAAGCAAAAAAAAAAAAAAAAAAAAAAAAACAGATGAGACACAAATAATACAGTGGTATTACGTGTTAAACTGTGATAATGAATATCACAAGCCATACAGGGAATATATCAATCCATTTTGATTACTGTTGTTTACAAAATCATTATCATCATAGTCAGTCATGACTATTGCCAGTTGCCATATCCATATTGTGAGTACAGACCCACTGGTAACCTGCTGCAGTGTATCATTTAATCATGTGTAGACATATTTTGAAATATCAATTCATTATTTAGTAACTGCAAGCTGTATCATTACCATAACTAGGGGGTGCTACTTTGGTGCCTCTTTGGTCTTTGGAGAGCACTACAAAACATTACTAGACAGTGTCACCACAAATGGATGAAAAACTATCAATAGTCTAACACAAATTTACAAATAATGAATTATTACAAAACTGTTTTAAATATTAGTCTTACCATTATTATACACAATTTTGCCATGGCAGTGTAAACATTTTCTTCTTTTGCTAAAGTAAACATGGTAGATGAGCTATCAGGATCTTATGCTATCATGTTCTCTTTTGATCCAATTATAATCTTTAACGGTTTATTTTAAAGAATATTTTACTATCTTAATAATTGTCAAAACTTCAATCTTTTCCCTTTCTTGGATTTAGTTTGATTTTATTCAGATGACCAAAAACAAATATAATGTCATTTTATTTTATTTTTATGTTTCTCAATGCTACTGCAATTTTGAGTGTTCAGAATCAGAAAATACTTTATTGTCTGTGAGCAAATGCAAGCTTATAGCACTTTTCTTAATTCATTTGAAATGTCAAATGATCTTGTAATTGTTGAAATGATATTTTAATCCATCCCTCTCTATCTCCCAGATTAACCATGACTTCTCTGTTGGGCCTCGCTGTATTGGCTGCAGTGCTGACAGGACCAGCTCTGGCCTTTTCGCCGATGGGGGGTGGGACCTCCACTCATGTCGCTATCACTGGGACAGCATTGCTACAGAAAGTCATGGAGACATGCAAAGCAGTGGCGGACAACAACGGTTATGAGTTCAAACCCACGGTATATACAGTATATATATATATGTATATATATATATCAAGAAAAAGAGCAAATTTGACATAATTTCACACAAAATGGGCCAGACAAATTTATTGGCACCCTGTCAAAAGTTTGATAAATAACACACACATCACATTTAAGCATGTGATGCATGTTTAAACCCACCTAAGGCAAGTAAAAGCCCAAACGTAAAAAAGTAAGACCCCAAACATACTTCAAAAACCCAGAAATGGATGGCAACAAAAAGCTGGAGAGTTCTGAAGTGGCCAGCAATGAGTCCAGATCTCAATCCCATTGCACAACTGGAGAGACCTTAAAATTGCTGCTGGGAAAAGGTGCCCTTTAAGAGACCTGGAGCAGTTTGCAAAGGAAGAGTAGACCAAAATTTCAGTTGAGAGGTGTAGGAATCTTATTGATGATTATAGAAAGCGATTGATTTCAGTTATTATGTCAAAAGGGTGTGCAACCATTGCCATTAATGCCATCATTTTTGTATTAAATTGTGTAAAATTGTTTATATATATATATATATATATATAATCCCTTGGTTTATACATTGAAATTGTATAATTATTGTAAAAACATTACTATTAACATGTCTGACTCCCAGGGCAATTCTCCTGAAGAGATAGTGCAGGCCTGTCTGGGTCCCACAGCCACAGGCGATGTGTCCGGGGCCAAGTTTGACTCAGCTCTACAGGAAATTTACATCAGCAATGCAATAGTCGACAAATCCTTTGCAAATAGGTGGGGTAATAGTCTTTGTTTGTATAAACATATACCATCACCACTTATTTTCGCTATTCACCACACTATTTTCGTTGTCAATGTATAATATTGCAGTAACACTAAGCAATATTGTACGAAAATTGTACAGTTGGAACACTGGCTAAATGCACGACTTTACATGATATTGGAACAATCTTACATTTCATTCAAAAGCAAAACAAAAGTGTTTTTGTCTGTTGTTGTTTGTTGTTCTTGTCAGTGCCCCCCATCACTTCAACTCCGAGGCGTTCCTTGAGGGAAGGAGTCTGATCACTGAGGGAGTCGCGGCCATAAAAGCAAACGTTCGTAATGAGAACTTCCAGGCTGCCAGGGAAACTTTGGGCAAGGTCCTTCACATTCTACAGGTAAGAAATAGAAACAAGGCTAAACAAAGAGAAACGAGAACAGCGATAAAAGCATGAGAGTAGACGATAAATGCTTCTAGCGATGAGGGCTGCAGGCTCCCGGGCCTCGATACCCTCCTACTAGAGATGAGACAGAATAATAGGGTGGGAAATAAAACAACGAACACTAGTATGTGTGACCGGGAAGCTGCCACCGGAAGGAGCGTGGATGAGGTGTGGTCCTGCTCCTGAACTTCAGATAACAGACTTATCTCCATTTAATGGACATGCAACGCCGGAATAGGGCCATGGGCTTGTTTTCATCCATTGTTCTGCATTCACTTTCACAAACTCACTCTCATTAACACACCTATTGTACATGTTTTAGTGGTAGAGGAAACCGGAGCATCTGGAGGAAACCTAGGCAGATACAGAATCAGAATCAGAATCAGAATTACTTTTATTTATCCCCAAGGGGAAATTCTTTTTGTTACATGTGCAACCGACCAGTAGTGACAGTAAAGTATTATAAACAAAATAAGATATATATAAAATAAGAATAAAATACAATAGCTCTATAATGATCAACCCCATTTAACTTAACTTATAAAGTGTCTTTATTAATCAACTAAACCCCCGATATGAACAATACTCAACTAAACCCCCGATATGAACAATTTACAATAAGCTTAACTATACTATCTTTGTCTATTTACATATTCACATGATCATGTACAGTTTATAAGTATATAAGTGGACTAATATTGCACAGTGGGCTTAATATTGCACAATACAGGGAGAACATCCAAACTCTACACAGAAAAACCCTGCGCCTTCTTGTCTTGGCCTGGACCTTCTTGCTGTGAAGCGAGAGCGCTAACCGCTGTGCTACTGTGCTACTCTTGATTATCATTAAATTTTGTTTTCCTCCCCAAAAGGTGTATTTTAACAAATCAGACCTTGACATGCTGTGTTCATCTACTAACTAAACATCTGATCTTTTGCAAACTAAGAAAAAGCCATGTCAGGCACTATATAACACTTTGGGATGAGAACTGACTGGCTGTCAAATCAAAATCAAGATCTTATTTTTCCTGTCAGGGAACTTTGTTTGTGAACTGGCACATTCATATACTGCACACACAAAACACACTTAACTTTTGTGTCTGAAAATTCTGTTCTAAACTGTGCGTAAAAATCCACGCATGTGAAGTAATGTGCCAAATATTTTGTGAGAGAGGGAGGAATGATATATTTAAATACCTACTTCCTTATTTCACTGTGTGAAAGTTAGGTACCCCATGTAGTGTTTACTGTCTGTATATCACTAAAACACCTGACAAATACAAGCAAACTTGTGTTACTGTGAACTTTTAGGACTTCTACAGCCACAGTAACTGGGTGGAGCTGGGTCACAAAGAGCCATATCTCAATCTCATTCGCCCAGATCTTCCAATAGAAAACATAGCAGGTATGTACTTTTTCACTCCAAATAGATGGAACAATGTCATATATCAGATATTTTGACTCGCAGAGATTGCAACTTCTATAATTGGGTTTGTTTTCCTCAATAATGTATTAATTTGGAAGCAATTATATTTTGATACTCGGGAGGCAGTGTCTCACTAGTCCACTGACCCAGAGGTAAACGATTCGAATCCCGCTCGGAGCAGTGCATACTGTCATCGTATCCTTGGCAGAACATTTCACCCACCTTACCTTTCAGTGGTTGGTTGGGGTCGGAAGAGTCTACCTCAGGAAACATCAGCTTACCAACATCGCTCTCAGAGTATGGAATTAATCTATAATAACAACAGAATAGCTCTTTGAGAGCTGTTAAACAAGTGCAAGGCAATTATTATGATTATAATTATAATTATTTTTACAACAGGACTGGAATAAATGTATAACTGACAATATACTTCTGCCAAAATAAGCCAGGGCGTGTAAAAGTGTGTAAATCAAGCTTACCTATTTTTATGTTGTCAAAATACAGTTTGTGTTATAAAAGAAAAGCTACACAACAGCTCACAAATTCCTCATAAAGATTGTAACTCACTGTGTTAATGTTGTTGTTGTTGAAACAGATGTGAAAACTCCCACCTGCAAAGACTGTGCTGGTGGAAATTGCCGCAATCAATTGCTTCCTGACATCTTGCAGTATCAGAAGCTGACATCCGGATACATGGGAATCTACTCAAATGAAAAACCCTCTGGTACAGATGAAAAACAAATATTACATTGTTTTAAATTAACAGGGTGAAAATATCCTAGTCCTTGTCATCCCAATTTCTGCTGTATCAAACTCTAATGTATGTGAGGTAAAATAAATGATCTATTTTGTACTAAATGTTATGAGAATATTCAAGAGGAGAATTTCACATTTGAGAGACATGATGCAAATTAGTGGCAATGGTTGAACTGTTTCAAGTTAGAAGAGTGAGTTTTTTAAGCTCTTCGTGGTCTGGTCACTGTGCCCGCAATTGTTGCAGCTGAGGAAATAAAAAAAAAAAACATATCCCATGATCCTGAGAAGTTTTCACAGGATCTCAAGATCCCGGGGGGAGTGTCAGAAGTTATGACTCTACTATGACTATAAAACAAATGTGTGCATTCAATAAAGAATAAAAACTTCTGACCTGAGAGTTTAAAACTCGGGAGCACAATTTATTTATTTAATTTTTTTTTACAAAGAGCACTTTGTGGCACCATAGATTCTAGCATTTAAACATAATGTAGGAAGGATTGGCTGATCAGGCAGGTCTACTTTTTTTTAAAAATATGTATACATGACACAGAAAAAACAAACAAAAACAAAACACAACACGAAAACATTTTCAACCCAAATAAAATTCTATGTATACTTTAAGCATAAATAGTTTTTTTTTTTGATCCTGCAGTGGAGAAATTCACTTGACAGCTCTTACATAAAAATAAAGGGCAGACACATTGCCTATATGAATGTGGTGTTTGTGTTGTTATTATTGTAATATAGTAATACACGATAAATAAATAATAGTGTTCACTATGCAGGTAAATGCAGTCACGGCGGCCCATCTGACCTGACCCGTCTCACAGTTCCTCGTGGGGGAATTCACAAAGACGAGCGGCGTCCTGATAACCAGGATTACCACGACACAGCGGTGAAGGTGGCCACGGCTGCCACACAGCAGCTGCTGGAGGACATCCGCCTGGCCGCAGGTGACAACGACTTCCTCAGGTTAATCTCCTTTACTTATGTTATTACCAAACCAATAGTGCTGTTTATGCAACTGAACTACATGAACTAGTGTCGTCTGTCTGTAAGTCTTGCACTCAGGACATGTAATTATACTGTTTTACATAACATTATAGTGATGTTTGCTTCCTCTTTTTTTTGCAGAATGTTGGGCATTGCTCGCTCCTCTGTTTTGTGTTTCGTTATTGACACAACAGGCAGCATGTCAGATGAAATTGATGAAGCCCAAAAGGTTGCATATGAAATAATTGACAGTAAAAAGGGAACACAGGATGAACCATCTGAGTATATTTTGGTGCCCTTCAATGACCCTGGTATGCATTTTTATAGATGATTTTGGTGTATTGTATTGGATTAACTTTAAATTCACAACTCTTTTTTGACACAGAATTTGGACCAGTTACAAAGACAGCAGATCCTGAGGTCATGAAAGAGGACATTTCTAAACTTACAGCTACTGGAGGCGGGGACCACCCTGAGATGTGCTACTCTGGTATTCAGGTACTTAAAATAAGAACATATTATCTTTCATTATTGTTGCAAATGTATTTAATTAAACTGATTGTTTTGCAGCTGGCCTTGACGGCAGCCCCTTCCTACTCTAACATCTACGTTTTTACTGATGCTACGGCCAAAGACGACCACCTCAAAGACACTCTTATGTCTCTCATCGGAAGCACAAAGTCGACGGTAAATAAATTATACTAAAAGTTGACAAATGAACCCTGAAATATACTGTAACAGTGATTTAGGAGCCATTGCATTTTAAAATCTTAATTTTCTTCACTTCGAAAGCTAAGAAAGAAATCAGGACTTGGCTATTTTAACTAACTGGACTTAACTAACTACCTATCAGGACAAAACTGAGCTTAAACCACGAGGTAACCAAACATTGTGTGTAAACCTCCACAGGTGAACTTTTTCATGACCGTCGCCATGAGACGACGTCGTTCGCCAGGAGGAACTTTTAACGATTATAAAGACCTGGCTCTGGCTTCAGGAGGACAAGCCATTGAAGTGAGCAAGGGCCAGCTTCCAAAGGCCACTGATATCATCCTAGACACATCTACATCTGCTCTGGTAAAACTGTGCAAAATATTTTATTACTGTAGCCTTCTCTCTTCTGATTACAGAAAAATACAAAATAAATTATGCAAAAAGGTTTATTTCAATTTCATATATTGGTAGATTGAACCAAAGACATGGCAACTAAAGTGCTCATAATGTTAAAATTATGCTTTGTAAATAATAAATTAACTAATAAAAAACAAATAACTAATAATGTATGTATTGTAAGAACTTTAACTATTATCTGCTTTAAAAAAAAAAAAATTACAGGTGACAATTCTCCAACAAGCCAGAAACCCTGGAAAGCCAGAAACGTTCTCATTCAATCTGGACGATTCCCTGAAAAACATCACCATGTACATCACTGGCACATCTCTTAGTTTTACACTGACAAATCCTGCAGGTAAAAACACAAAGACACTGTGAATAAGTTAACAGCTGAAGAGATGATGACCCCATTTCTGTATTTTAGGTGTGACCCAGAGTAGCAGCCAAACCAGTGGCTCCCTGGCAACTATTAAAACAGTAGGAAACCTTTGGCGCAGTACCATTAATGCTGACAGAGCTACAGGTCTCTGGCAGATCAGCATCACGTCCAACAACGCATACACAGTCAAAGTCACAGGTAAGATGTCAACAAATATTTAATACAACATGGCATTAGTGGTGGCAGAGTGATTAGCACTTGTTGATCTGGGGCAGGTCGTTCCATGCCGGGGTGGATTTCCTCTGGGTATTCCGGCTTCCCTCATCAATCTAACACATACAACTGGCTAAACCTCCAGCTAAGGCAGTAGTATGGCTCAAAGTCTGAAGATACGTCCAAGAGTCTGTGCTTTACTCTTTACTAATTTGGGTCCCCTTTAGCTGTCTCCAAATTGACAGCTACGCTTTCTGTTCCTGCCCCAGCACCATAGAAAGACTGGTCCAATGAAAAGGACAAATCCCCAATCGACCATAATGTATCGTATGTACTTAACTTCAGGAAATGGAGCACAGAGACTGAGGGTTTTTCCACTTCTCATGCGCATTACCTATCAACATTCTTTCTTTTAGAAGTTTTCCTACACCATTGCAACATCCACTAAGCAGTGTTGAAATACTTATGCTTGCTCCTAACAGCACATCAAATTTAACAACAAGCCTTTCAATTGTCGCCTTGTGGCCAGCCAGTTAAAACAAATGTGCTATTCAGTTGTCAAATATTGAGATTTCTATCTGTTGCCAGGTCAGAGTACCATTGCCTTCATCTACGACTTTGTGGAAAAGTTTGAAGGCCCTCATTCAGGATACAGTGTACTAACAGGACGCCCACAAGAAGGTAATATCCGAAATTATAAATAAAAAGCTAGAAGAATATAATAACTAATGACTGACAAATTTCTCACTTCAACAGATTTCGTGACTTCTCAAATGACAAATAAAATCTTACTCACATTGTTGCTTCATTCTTCAGGTCAGCCCGCTATTCTGATGTTGCCTGTGATGGGCAGAGAAGGCCCAGATTCGCTGAAAATAAAGGAAGTCAGCTTGATCTCAGTGTCCAGCCCCGGCATTGTTTCTACCAATACCTTCACCGACATGGGGAATGGAGGCATCCTGGCCACTATCCCTGTTGTCCCAAATGGAGAGTTTGTGATCCTTCTGAGAGGAACAGACACAGTTTCAAACACTGAGTTCCAGCGGCAGTCCACCACTCAGATGTCTGTCTCTAAAGTCAACATTAAGGTTTGTTTGGAAAAATCTTTGAGTGCTCATTAGTATTATCAAACCAGGCATGATAATATTATAACAAGAAAACGTTTGCTCTTTTTTAGGCCTCTGTATCCAGCAGCATGGAGCCAGGTAAACCATTCACCCTTCCGTTTAGCGTCTTTACAAATGGTGCTGGGGGCCAGTACAACATCAATGCTCGAAATGACAAGGATTACACAATGAACTATCCAAAGAGGTAAAAGAGCAATTCAGTTCAGTTCAATTCTATTCTATTGCTTTCAACAATTTACAATGTGTTCTTCTGTACAGTCTCACCTTGACATCAGGACAATACACCAATGCCACGTTGACCATAACGCCCCCTGCTGGCGTGGTCTCAGGCACAGACGTCACCTTGACACTGGATGCATCTCTTGGCTCTGACTCCAACTATGTCGTTCTTAGACTCTCTGTTCTCGAAAAGGTAACTAGAATGATAGCAATTAGTGTTTGGTTAAGCTGATAGGACTGAACAATGTTTTCCTTCCGCAAAATAACAAGATTAATTGCATGATAATGTCTACATTTTCTTATATATGGGACTGGTCAGTTAAAAGAAAGTAGATTCTGCGTCTTTCCCAGTCTTACTTTTATGGTAGATGTTTTTTGAACTGGAAAATAGGTGACTAAAACTTAAAGATAATTTTTTTTGTGTCTAGATTACAGATTTCTACCCACCACTGTGTAAAATCCTCAGCATACAAAACGCCTGTCCTCAAAAGGTGTCTAATTGCAAGGGATCTGCTTGGGGACTCGTCGCCAGTCTCACGGATGGGAATGGTACTGGTATTCAGAGTGTGAACCTGCAACGGGGCAATGGGAATCTCACCAAAGTCATCACCGGTGACCCTGCTCAGTACCAATACAACGCCTCCTGCTGTTCACAAGTGGTAGAGATTGTAGCGTTGGATAAAATTGGAAATGTTGGAAGGTGTTACCACTCCTTTGAACGGAGCGCAAGTGCTCCTCCTGTGAAACTGTCCATTCTGCTTATCTTGTTGCTGTTGTTTACAGTGTTTATTGTCAGGCCAAATTAGAGTTGTTGTTTTTTTAAACACACTATTCTGTTAAATTTCTTCTAGTTTGTGAGATTATTTTCAGTATGTTCTTCAAAATCTGAGAAAATTCTTATAAAAACCTTTGAAATGCATTCATGGAATGAGATAGGAACTCTAATTTCAAAGGGGCCAAAAATGCTAAACACAAATTACAAAGGGCTTGACATTGACAAACAGACAAATTAACAAAATTCATATAGATAAGACATTTTTCATTAGTGCATACCTTGTGGTCATGTCCAGTTCAGGTCTTTTGTTTCAACTCAGTCCCGTTTGGTCCCAGGACCTCCCCAAACCCTTTCTTTGGAACAAACCTCAGACAGAATTGGTGCTATAGTCACATGCACAGTGCAAGTCTATGGCTGAAGGAATTTGAGAATCATTTTCTGCTAGATCCCATTAAATCGATATGTCTAAAACCAAAAATGACAAAGCTAAAACATACACAAGGGATTTTTGGGTATATGTAAAAACATGGATGAAAGTAACCTTCTAGTCTTTAGTCTATGAAAGGACATGACCCATTCTACATCCAAATCAGTTTGTGGAAGAAGGGAGACACAAGAGTACTTATTGGTCAGCAGGTATTTATCTCATTGTGGGGGCTAAAATCTGTATACACACTGTATTATAGCAACACGGAACTTAACTAAAAGTTAAGATCTGACTTACTTTAACCCAGATCTTAACTTTAAGTTAAATTCAGGGATTAGGTTAAGGTTATGACTATAGTTAAGTTTAGGATCGGTCTCCAGGAAATAAATGTAATGTAAATGAAGGGTTAGGGTTACTACCAAAGCAGAGGAAACACAAACATATGCGTGAAAATGCTTCTGGAACAAACAATTGATTTTAATACTGTGCACAATAAAATAAAAGCATTTTAATAAATCGAATCAAATGATAATAGGATTCATTGATTCGAACCAGTTTATTTTTGTTAAAAAAAAAAAAAAAAAAAAAAAAAATCTACAAAAGAGAAAAAAATTAGTGGTATGAGAGTTTATTTGTGTGTATTTTGATAAATGGAATCAGCATTATCAAAGATGGCAAAGACTAGTCGGGTGATTATTCTTTTCAATCTTCTTGGGTGAAGCAAATGGCTGACAGGAAGAGAAGATTTAAAGTCCATTTGCTTTTCTAATTATTACTCTGTTTGATAGTCCCTGTGGTAAATATTTATATTTATTTCATGGTTTTCAATCAGACAAGTGGTAGTTTGTGAAGAAATAAAGAAAACAAAAATAAAAGTGTGATCATGTATTTTTCAAATAATAACTATTGTGCCTTTTATATGTATTTTAGCCCTTGTTTACAATATGGTTGCTAGGTAACAGTTATGAAATTAACTCTACATCTGCTGCTCATGAAGAAGTACAATTATAAATGCCTCCAAAATTGTCAAACTAATGGCAAAATGTTTAGTAAACTCGTACACATAATCATGTTCAGTACGTTTTAGTGAAATGAGTAGTCTAACCTGTCATGTGCATTTGAAGGAGGCAGTTCTTAATGATTTATATGAGATTTTAACCTTTGTGCTCTCTTCGTTTGAGCTAAGCACATTTGGTCAATAAGCAAATACTTTTTTCATTTCTGGAAAAAGAAAAGTATTTAAATGTTTGCATAAATTGTATTTTGTTTGTTGGTGATGAAAAAAAAAAAATCTAGACAGGATCAAAATGAACTGAACGCAGCCCGAAAAATTGTTCGAGATTGACACTTAACCCACTTGTCCCGTTCTCTCAATCTCTCTCAATATGAGAGTTTAAATAATAATTTGAATAGCAATGTTAGAATATATATTTATGCTGCTATAAAAGATTTGGAATTTGACATAAACTCCCAACACAATATCAATCTTTAATACAGGATGTGTCTCTCAAGAATATACCAAGAGCAAAATTACAATATATATATATATATATATATATATATATATATATATATATATATATATATATTTTTTTTTTATGGTTCAAAGCTACTTTTTGAAAAAAAAAAAATAATAAAAATAAAAAAAATGTTATTGTCATTTTATAATTTACTCTGAATATTTGTATGTGCTTTCTGATATAAGTCTTCATGTGGCATGACTGTGCAAGGGGCCAGGGGCAGTGTGGACATGTTCTTCGCCGACCGAAGACAGTTGCCAAAACAGAATGATACTAAAAATAAAGTGAATTACTTAGCGTATCACATAGAGTTTAGCTTGTTCTGATGCTTGATGAAAATGTTCTCATTCACCTCAGAATTGAATATGTCTGCGTGGATATCAGACTGAGTCACAACAATATGATGTTTGACAGTAATAAAAAGTACATGACAACACCCTTTAGCATTTCATGTTTCTTTGGAAGCCCCACCTCAACAGTTACAAAGTCCTGTATACAGTGGGCTATATAAGCACTGAGCCATAAGTGCTGCAGTGTAAGGTCATAGCAGCGGAGAAACATCAAAAAGGTATGGGCATTTTTAGATGAGGCAAACATATTTCATTCTTAAACGTTACAATATGACAAGTTTACAATTGGGTATTTTAATAATATTAAATTCTATTACTTGTGGCTTCATCCAATTTTTATCAGATGATCTGCCTTCAGTTTATTATCATTTAAAATGAGCTCATAAAAGTTTTAATTAATTATCTTATCAATCTTATTAATTATCCTCTCACCCTGTCTCCAGATGAATCAAGAAAGCTCTGCTGGTCTTGCAGCTGTTATGATAAGAAACATAATCATGTTGTCATTGCATTTCAGTTTTAGAGATATGTTACAACTAAACTTACAATAACCTTTTTTTTTTCAGCTTATGTAGCATTTTCGTCTGCTATTGAATTCTTTTCACATTCATTTAAAACGTTTAAATTATCTTTTAATGAACATCTGATCTTACCCCTTCCCTCTCTATCTCCCAGATTAACCATGACTTCTCTGTTGGGCCTCGCTGTATTGGCTGCAGTGCTGACAGGACCAGCTCTGGCCTTTGTCCCGATCGGGGGTGGGGCCTCCACTCATGTCTCTATCACTGGGACAGCATTGCTACAGAAAGTCATGGAGACATGCAAAGCAGTGGCGGACAACAACGGTTATGAGTTCAAACCTACGGTTAGCTATGATACTACAAAACAACACCAACATATTTATGTTTTAAACCATAGATTGCAATTCTCATAAAAAGACCGTTTCATGAAGATTTCCATAGATTTTTACATTCTTGACAATAACAATAAATTACAGTATTAAATCTGAAGCATTTATCGATTAAGCGCAGAGCATTAATAGCTGTTTAGTATTGATGAAGAAACAACTTGTTTATATTCCTCAGCATATTTACTCCATAATTATGTATCTTGCTGATAATTGCACTTCAGGGTAAACTTCACTGGTTTTTGGTCCTTCATATTCTTGGCTTGTAGGCCTACTTGAACAGACTGAATATTAAAACATCAAATAAATTGAAAGCTTTTAGAATTGTCTTTATGAGAATTTTTTTGTACCTCTAATTTCCAGGGCAATTCTCCTGAAGAGATAGTGAAGGCCTGTCTGGGTCCCACGGCCACAGGCGATGTGTCCGGGGCCAAGTTTCACTCAGCTCTACAGGAAATTTACATGCAAAATGGATTAGTCGACCGAGACTTTGTCAATAGGTAAGACACTATCATCTTCACTAAATAGGTTGTAAAATGTACCGATACCTGTTTTATTTCCTGATTTGAGTTACACAATTTTCATTAAGGTATTCATTGGTCAGTAATATTATTTATAGTTAGAAAATGGTGGACAACTGAACAAGGAACTTCTCTAGCTCTGATTCAATGGTAAAACAAGCCAATACAATGTAATGCATTTGTGAACCTTGTCAGTGCCCCCCATCACTTCAACTCCGAGGCGTTCCTTGAGGGAAGGAGTCTGATCACTGAGGGAGTCGCGGCCATAAAAGCAAACGTTCGTAATGAGAACTTCCAGGCCGCCAGGGAAACTTTGGGCAAGGTCCTTCACACTCTACAGGTAAGAAATAGAAACAAGGCTAACAAACAGTGCACAGGCTGACTTACATAACACAGTGATTGATAAATGAACACAATTTAAGATTAATGGATAGCAAAAGAATAGACTAAACAGTATACAAACTACTTACTAAGGTGGTGTCTAGTGTTAGTATATCACTGAAAACATGGCAAACACAAGCCCACAGTGAAAGTGGCTTGAAATACTTATGAATGATTTTAGACTTTGGATATATATGATAATTGCCCCAGTGATGTATGACGTGTGTTTTACTGTGAAACTTCAGGACTTCTACAGCCACAGTAACTGGGTGGAGCTGGGTCACAAAGAGCCATATCGCAATCTCATTCGCCCAGATCTTCCAATAGAAAACATAGCAGGTGTGTACTTTTTCCACCCTAGCAGTGTAAAATGCCACAAAAAGATAACATGAAACTGCTGATAAACGTGTCAAATAAGATAAATCTGCACATTGGAAAAAATATTGCAATAACCAATTATATGTGGTAACTATTACAGTCAGTTATAATTTAACAGTCTGAATCAACCAACTGAATTAAGGAACTTTATTTTATTTTATCACAACAGGTAATTCTTCTTTTACCGTAAAGCTGTAAAAGAAGAATGTGTCATGAGTTGGTCACTATTTGTCTTTCTTTGTTGGCTGATAAAGAAAAAATGAAAATATGCTAACTGTTTTTGTTCACACACAGTAAAAGGCTGATTTGAACTTTCGCAATACTTTGTCATAGATATAAGCACTCAGACCTGCAGGGACTGTGCCGGAGGAACTTGTGCCAATCAGATCCTTCCTGCTGTCCTGAACCAGGGAAAGCTGACGTCCGGATACATGGGAATCTTCTCTGGCTCAAAACCCTCTGGTATCACTGAAAAACAAAAGACAAATAGTACATCATGCTGAATTTATAACAAAGTCACCAAACTCTAAAATGACAATAGTTATATTAAAATGTTTCAAAACTGTGATTGTAGTCAAATAGGTATGTTACAATTAATCCATAACTGCATTCCCAAAATAAGAAAACAAATTAAACATAGCACAAAATGGCTGATGATATACTGTGGCAATGAAATCTTTGAAAAAATTAAGTAACTAAAGCAAAGACACGTTATAGAATAGTGGCTTTGTTGATGGTGGAGCAGCAGTACTCAAATGTGACTTTTCCTACGACAATGTAAATGTTTTTAAACAGTAGGCTACAATTCCCATCTGAACACAGCCTGCTACGTCACAATTAGTGCCAGCTGCAATATGCCCATACACACTTTCCACTAAAAATGATTGTAATACAGTACACGCAGAAAGGTGTCATCTGTTTTGCACTACAGGTAAATGCAGTCACGGCGGCCCATCTGACCTGACCAGTCTCACAGTTCCTCGTGGGGGAATTCACAAAGACGAGCGGCGTCCTGATAACCAGGATTACCACGACACAGCGGTGAAGGTAGCCACGGCTGCCACACAACAGCTGCTGGAGGACATCCGCCTGGCCGCAGGTGACAACGACTTCCTCAGGTTAATCTCCTTTACTTATGTTATTACCAAACCAATAGTGCTGTTTAAGCAACTGAACTACATGAACTAGTGTCGTCTGTCTGTAAGTCTTGCACTCAGGACATGTAATTATACTGTTTTACATAACATTATAGTGATGTTTGCTTCCTCTTTTTTTTTTTTTGCAGAATGTTGGGCATTGCTCGCTCCTCTGTTTTGTGTTTCGTTATTGACACAACAGGCAGCATGTCAGATGATATTGATGAAGCCCGAAAGGTTGCATATGAAATAATTGACAGTAAAAAGGGAACACAGGATGAACCATCTGAGTATATTTTGGTGCCCTTCAATGACCCTGGTATGCATTTTTATAGATGATTTTGGTGTATTGTATTGGGTTAACTTTAAATTCACAACTCTTTTTTGACACATAGCATTTGGACCAGTTACAAAGACAGCAGATCCTGAGGTCATGAAAAAGGCTATTTCTAAACTTACAGCTACTGGAGGCGGGGACCACCCTGAGATGTGCTACTCTGGTATTCAGGTACTTAAAATGTTATTATTTTATTATTGTTGCGAATTAAATTAATAAACTGATTGTTTTGCAGCTGGCCTTGACGACAGCCCCTTCCTACTCTAACATCTACGTTTTCACTGATGCTACGGCCAAAGATGCCTTCCTCAAAGACACACTTGTTGCTCTCATCAGAAGCACAAAGTCAACGGTAAACAAATTATATTAAAAATAAACAAATGTTTCTGTCACACCTAAAATACTGTATCATAAAATGTGTTAATGTCAAATCTATAATAGACTATAGGATAAAACATTCACTAAACTAGAACCACGCAAAGATTTAAAGGAGACATATTATGCTTTTTTTAACATACACATATCATGATTTTATAATCATTCCTCTTTATACGTTTACTGTAACAAGCAGCTACACATTTTTATTGCTGTAAAATAGCTATGTGACATTTCCGAAACAACGTGTTTGATCTGGTGTCTGGATTTTTTAAATAACCCCAACTACGTACAGAGCAGTTGGCAAGGATAGGGTGCAGGAGAAAACAGAACATTTCAAAGCACTCAAGTCTGGAATGCAGGACTCAAAGATGCATGAAACAAAATACAACTTTGAGGGATGATGAGGGACCACTGCTAAGACAAAAAATTAATTAGTTATGACTAAAAGTGGATTGAAATAAACAACATAAATTATGAAGTGAACTCATCAAAAACATGGATCATAAGAATTCATGCATGAGAATAATTGCGATAAGAAAAGGGGTTTGTGAGAGCAAGGGACAAGTTAGAGGCACCAACAGTTCAAGTATCTACTTCTTGCTATGATGGTTTCAAAATGAGATACCTTAGCTTTAACACTGTACATTGAACCTCCACAGGTGAACTTTTTCATGACAGGCAGCAAAAGTAAGAGACGACGTCGGTCGGCCGGAGGAACTTTTAACGACTACAAAGACCTGGCTCTGGCTTCAGGAGGACAAGCCATTCAAGTGACCAAGGGCCAGCTTCCACAGGCCACTGATATCATCCTAGACACATCCACATCTGCTCTGGTAAAACTGTGGCACAAAGCATTAAGCGTTATAATTGACTTCTTTAGCTTCAAGATTACATACTGTATTGCAATTTTGTACAGCTTTTTAATGGGACAACGCTAAATCTAACAATTAAGATAAACACAGTGGATTGTAATGGAAACGACTGGTTACGCCTTGCACAATTAAACATTCTTAACTAACATGTATGAGAACCACTAACCTCATTTCTCAACAGTCCCGCCAAACTCAAATACCACTCTTGTTCAGGAAATCAAATTCTCATTGATTTTCCCCATGGGCTTTTCTTTTTTTTTTTTTTTTTTTCTAATTTAAAGGCACAACTGAGGCCAATAATATATTAATCTTTACCTGACATGCTTTGGGAAGAATTCACTTAGCACCTTTTAATTTGTTTTCAGGTGACAGTTCTTCAACAAGACAGAAACCCTGGAAAGCCAGAAACGTTCTCATTCAATCTGGACGATTCCCTGAAAAACATCACCATGTACATTACTGGCACATCTCTTAGTTTTACACTGACAAATCCTGCTGGTAAAAACACAAAGACACTGTGAGTAAGTTAACAGTTGAAGAGATGATGACCCCATTTCTGTATTTTAGGTGTGACCCAGAGTAGCAGCCAAACCAGTGGCTCCCTGGCAACTATTAAAACAGTAGGAAACCTTTGGCGCAGTACCATAAATGCTGACAGAGCTACAGGTCTCTGGAAGATCAGCATCACGTCCAACAACGCATACACAGTCAAAGTCACAGGTAAGATCTAGAATTTGAGCATTAATAGATCACTGCAACACTAAGCTGTACAGATATTTGAGATCTAGTCTGTATTTGTGTTACCAGGTCAGAGTACCATTGCCTTCATCTATGAATTTGTGGAAAAATTTGAAGGCCCTCACCCAGGATACGCCGTACTAACAGGACGCCCACAAGAAGGTGAGATCAGACAGTAAAGCAACACTCATAAGAAACATCAAAACAATAATAAAATAACAACAGGGAAACCTCTCACCCACCTTTCAGCTTTGACAGTTTGTGATCACAGAATAATTTACTCAACCTTACACTCTTCAGGTCAGCCCGCCAATCTGATGTTGCCTGTGATGGGCAGAGAAGGCCCGGATTCTCTGAAAATAAAGGAAGTCAGCCTGATCTCAGTGTCCAGCTCCAGCTCCACCAGTGCTTCGATTTCGGACATGGGAAATGGAGATATCCTGGCCACTGTCCCTGTTGTGCCCGGAGGAGAGTTTGTGGTCCTTCTAAAAGGAACAGATACAGTTTCAAACACTGAGTTCCAGCGACAGTCCACCACTCAGATGTCTGTCTCTAAAGTCAACATTCAGGTTGGTTTGGAACAATACTATGATTTTAAAAAAACAAAAACAGTGTCCAATCATTATTATTATTTATTTCATTTATTTATTTTTAGAAATAATCTTAGTTCTTGTCAGCCCCATCAGAGCCTTACAAGATCAGGCACGGGAGTATTATAATAATAAAACTTTCGTTGTTGTTTCAGGCCACTGTATCCAGCAGTATGGAGCCAGGTAAACCATTCAAACTGCCATTTAGTGTCTTTACAAATGGTACTGGTGGCCGGTACAAAATTAATGCTCGAAATGACAGAAATTACGCAATGGACTACCCTAGCAGGTAAAAAAAAATCCTCTTTAGAGCATATGAAACTCAACAATGTACCTGCTTGATGTCATTAATGTTATTTTAATAAATCAAAACAGCCTCACCTTGACATCAGGACAATACACCAATGCCTCGTTGACCATAACGCCCTCTGCTGGCGTGGTCTCAGGCACAGACGTCACTGTGACACTGGATGCATCTCTAGGCTCTGACTCCAATTATGTCGTTCTGAGGCTCTCGGTTCTTGAAAAGGTAAATACAAGTGTTGCCACAGGTCAATACGACTTATTAACTACTGACATCCTGATAAGCCCCGCCTTGTCCTTGTGACATTTCACTGTAACAAACAGCGGACTGTCATTTACATGTTTTATGACTACTTGAAATTTTTGAAACCTGCATGTATCAGAGATTCTTAATTTTCCAAATAATCACACCTAAGTACAGGGCTATGGGCGGACATAGGGGGAAGGTGAAAATAGGAATTTTCTGAGCATCCAAGGCTCAGGATTACTCAAACATGCAGGAATCAATCAAAATACAACTTTGACAAGGATAAATATGAGGAAATACTGTTGTAACAAAGGTAAAACTCATAAAAGTTGATTTTACAGTATGTCCTCTTTTTAATTAAGATGAAGATGTTCCACCAGTGGTACATTGGACTTTTTCTTTATTTAATTTTGTCTACCATCTGATAAAAGGAAACTATCAAGCTGCTACAAATGTTATACATAGAAAGAAATCTGTAACCCTCTGATTTACAGTGAAATCAATAATTCTGAGAGGAATCAGGGTCAGTTTGTTCTCACAAATAACCCACAAATAAAAGGGGTACCCAAAAATGTTTATTTGGATTCTGCCTGGAGTTTAACTTTATTACAAGTTCCTAAAACTCTTAGCTCTCTAGCTTCAGCTTTGAAAGAGGATTTGTTAAAACCCAACAAATGCCCAAACTAGTGTCAATCCAGCCCCACCTACAAACACCAGCTTTACTCGTTCATATATTAAACTTAGGTAAAATTAAGGAAAATTTAGGTAAATCAGACATCAGAGACCAACACTACAACGTCTCAGCGTTACAAAGAGAACAGTCAATTGTTTGTGCTCCAAAGGGTTCAAGAACAGCTTCAGTTTGAATTGGGACTAATTTTAGTCAGACGTTTTAGGAAATATAGGCCTTGAGTGTAAGGGGTTATAATGTTTATATAAATATGTTTTGGGGAAAGACTTAATGGATTTCTTTGCATAGGCAAGAAAAAATGATAACTACAAAAGCCATATTTTCCCATTTTTATTTTTCTCATCTAGATTATAGATTTCTACCCACCACTGTGTGAAATCCTCAGCATACAAGACGCTTGTCCTCACGATGTGTCTCAGTGTCAGGGCTCTGCTTGGGAGCTTGTCGCCAACCTCACAGACGGGAATGGTACTGGTATTCAGAGTGTGAACCTGCAGCGGGGCAATGGGAATCTCACCAAAGTCATCACCGGTGACCCTGCTCAGTACCAATACAACGCCTCCTGCTGTTCACAAGTGGTAGAGATTGTAGCGTTGGATAAAATTGGAAATGTTGGAAGGTGTTACCACTCTATTGAACGCAACGGAAGTGCTCCTACTGAGAAACTGTCCATTCTGCTTATATTATCGCTTTTGTTTTCAGTGTTTATCGTCAGACCAAATTAGATTTTCCATTACCAAATTAACACACTTCACACAAGTTTGTAAGAAAGATGCACAGCTCTGAAAGATGCAAATGTAGAAAAAAGGTAGTCACAAATCTAGATTAACAAGTAACTACACTAACCTACATATTGGACATAAAGAAATTGTTTTCCATGAGTTTAGTTTTTAAGAACTTCCATCATAGAAAAGGTTTCAAAGGTAATATCTGCATTTTCAAAACCGTGTCTAGATGACGACCTTTGAGACCTTTCCTTTCCTACGATGGAACACTTCCTGACGAATGAGGGTTTACCAAGGGTAAATAAGGGTACTAATTTTAAGAACTTCTGTCTGTAGGCCTTTTTCAAAATATTTAGCATTTTCTGGGAAAACTCTACCTAAATACCCTTTTCAAACTTCTGCTTTTCTAATTTGAACAGCAAATGTTAAAAATGTAATTTGTGATGTTATTATAGATTTAACATTTAGGGACATGAATTTTTCAAAATATGATTCCCAGCGAGTTTTGTATGAACGTATGAACGTACATGTACCTTTTTAAGTTGTTGTGCTTGAAAAGTGCTAAACTACATGATGAGCATTGGTATAGCATTGTGTCATAATTGAGCTTTTTTTTTTTTACACTACATTGCACAATTGAAGAATGCACCTAATACTTAAAACTTAAAGTACTGAAAGTGAAAAATACTATAAGACTAATGCAAACACAGACAAAGCCTCAACACTACACCGACTTCTAAAGTCAATATTGAGGTTGGTTTGAAATTATCTGAGAGTTCTGTTTTAAGGCATGATAACCTCATGTAACCACTTGCCAATTATTAGCTATTTGTTATGCAACCCGTATGCAACATGTTCTGAGAAGTCTCACTATTTTTACAAGAACCTCCCACCAATAACTTCTTCAACAGTATGAAGGGTTCATGTGCTAGGACATGTTTTATCACAAAGATGGAGCTGTAATTAAATCAAGTTGGAAAGATAGAAAACATAGGCCAGCATTTTATTTATAATCATTTCTATCAAGTTTTTAAAAAAAGAAAAACTCAATCGCAAAATATGAATAACCGATGTAAAAGACAAATATTGTAAACTTGCTGTGTAATCATTTGTGTGAAAGAGAAAATCAGAAAACCTGCTGAACATGGTTTGAATTATTTTGTGTTCTGACATATGGTGGGCTACAGGGGGTCAATGCAAAATAATTGCTCCGCCTCTGAAAGATAGAACATTCCAAATAAACTCCCGCTGCTACCAATCAAGCATTGTACTTTTCATCTCTCACCTTAACACAAGGCCAATACACCAACGCAACGTAGTCTATAACGCCCCCTGCTGGCACGGTGTCAGGCTCAGAAGTCAGCTTCACTGGATGCTTCTAGATAAAATAAAAATAGTGTTTGCAATGTACAGTTTCATTGAGTGTCCAAAATTCAAGTGCATTATAAATCAAATGCATCATCATTATTAGTTGTCTGTTGCGCCTTTGTTTTGTTTATTATCAGGCCAAATTAATAAAACTCATCATCAAATTCACTCACTTGAACTTTTGAATTTCATTATGGAGAACAATAGGGGGTCCTGGGGATATTTTCATACAAACCTTCCAAACCCTTAGAGACATGCAGAAAACATAAGAGCACACCACTTTAGGGAAGGGAAGCTGCCACTAGTCTTCTTACAGACAATACTGCATGTATTATTATTGTTAATAATAATAATAATAATAATAAGTATTATCATAGATTATCAATAATTACAATGAATAATCTGCCTTGGTGCTATTACTAGAATCGGGGCAATATCTTCAGCCAATATTTCAAAATCTTACAAAAAGTTATGAAAACAAAATGATCTTTTCAAACATTCAATTTTGGCATGTTTTGTTTTTCTCCAACAAAAGACCTAAAGGTTTAAGGGGAGTCAATTTGTCTTCATTCAAAATTATTCTGATGAGTAAATGATACAAAAAATCTCAAAAACACAAAACAAAAGTCCTTTGTCTTTGCTAATAACGGTAAATTAGAATCAGTTACATCCACTTTGAAAAGTAGCAATGCTATGATGATAATCCGGCTCATAGCAAAAACACCAATACTGGATGAAAAGGAATTAGTTCAATCTTTTTCATTGCAGAATAAAAACAATATATTACACCATCACCAAAGCAATATTACAAAAAATACTGTACAATTTGCCAAACATGATCAACTTACTGTAAACTTGAAAAATAATTGTTTTATATACTGTAAACTTTTTTCCTCTGTGTGTATTGGCTGATTATAGTAAAACAAGTTGTATTTACTGTAATCTGCTGAAAAATAAAATACAGCATGCAATTATGACAAAAAAGCACCCAATTAAAATTCAATATTTATTCTCACAGAAGAGTGACTAAAGTCATTTTACAAAGAAGTCTGAACATTCCCTCGAAAAAACTAAATTTTCAAATAGCTTTGTCAAAAAAACAAAAACCTTTTTTTTGGTGATCTACAGCAACTCTTGTCATCATTGTTTTTTTATGTCTTTATGGTGGCTTTTGATATGAGTCCTCATGTGGCCCGACTGTGTAAAGGCCTTAGGGCAGTGTGGACACGAGAAGGGTTTCTCTCCTGTGTGAATGTAAGTGTGCCTTTTTAAATTATTGTACTCAATAAACGCTTTACCACAGAATGAACAATGGTATTTCTTTTCAGCGTTGTGTCTCTTGAGATGCCTCGAAAGCTCCATTGTTCTGGAAAACCTTCTATGGCAAATGTTGCACTGAAATGGCTTCTTTCCAGCATGCACCTGGATATGCTCCTCAATGTCTTTCTTTTTGCTGAACTCTTTTCGACAAAACTTGCATAAAAATGACTTTTTTGATAAGCCCTTTCTCACGCAACTTAATAACGCATTGCTATTGATCAGTTTGTTACGCATTGGGGCCAAATTTCCTCGCAAAGGGATATTTTCACTGCTTGCTCCGCTCTTTTTCAATCTGCGTTTCTTCACAGGTTTGGCTGGAGTACTGTCAGTTTTTGGACAATTTTTTCTTTTAATCTGTCTTACGCTTGCAACACTTTTGGTCACTGGGGAAGTTTTAATTGGACTGGCAGATGTATTCTCATCAAAGTGAGGGACAGTGTCCAGCAAACTCAAATTTTCACTCTGTTGTTCTTGGTTAGGTCCACAAGTCTCTTGGGTAATGCATGTGTGATCTGTAGTCTCTACTGTAAGATTTGAGACATCTTGCACTTTTTTTAGGTGACTTCTGAGTCGATCGACAAGAGAAGCTTTCTGTACATCCTTCCCACTTGAGCCAGCCTGTAAACAAATACAAAAGTTATTATTGTACACTTGCTACAGGGATCATTGTAGAGAAAATTTCAATACAGACCTTTTCTGAATCTTGAGTGACAGGTGAAACTTCTAACTTGGCCAAGAATTGTGATTTGGTCATGCGGTGCTGTGGGTATGAGTGATCGCTGGACACCACGGGGGAAAGCCGTACGACATTAGATGACCGGCCAGTAGATTTGACCCTACGTCTTCGAGATGTTTGAATAGGTTTATTCATTTTATTAGACATCTTAGAAGACGTGTCAATTACAGGGCAGGTTAAATTAGCTTCAGCCAGTTGAGCTTCAGCCGGTTGAGCTTCCGGTCTTGCGGTTTCTGGAATTATTGTTTTCACTGGTGGTCTGCTTGGTGGATTTTTCTGTGATGTAGAAGATTCACCTGGTGACATGTTTGTGACGGATAGAGGTTGTGCCAACAATGCTGGGAACGATAACCTATTTAATTTGACCTGTACTGTGTTCTTGCATGGTGATGTTTCTTGCACAGGCGAGGTTTCTTTAATGTCTAATGCTGGTTGCTGCTTGTTCAGTTCAGGAGTAGCATAACTGTTCCCAAAACAAGGGTCTAGATTAACGTCGCTTGTAGAAATGACAGTAGTAGTTGAATCTATTTGAAATGGATTCTTTTTCAACACAATTGCTTTATCTTTTGCTATTGGCTGTGATGGTGGGATTTTGCATTGTCTGGGTATTACAATAATTTTATGATGTGGTTTCATTACAGACTGAAGTGAAAAGGGGACAGCAACAAGCTTTTTGTTACTGGGTGTGCTTTGAGATGGCCCTGAAGATGAACCTGTGTTCTGAGTTGAGCGAACAGCTGACACAACAGCACTAAGCTGAGCAGGGGAAAGTGTTGACGAGGAGGTAATAGTTTTAAGAACTGAGCTACACAGATCACCAGTATCTCCTGGCATTTTTAGAAGCAGGGTGTGTTGCGTTTTAGGGTTATGTGGTGGTTTTGGAGGTGAAAGCGCAAGGGAGAATGAAGCTTCATTTTCTTTTCCCTCACTGTGAAGAGTTGGATTACCACAAATCTGGGCAACACTTTCTGTTTCGTCAGGGTTTGCTTGTTTTCGATCAGATTCAGAAACTGGATCTGAAGGTAAAACAACAATGGGAGGCGTGAGATTAACCAAATCATTTTGAGTTTCAAGATCTGCTGGAGCTTGTGCCGTTTCACCCTGTTCAGTTGGTGTTGACAAAAGCACAGCCTTATCATCCACACCAGGGGCCACACTTGATGAAGCGGTAGGTGGAAGAAGTGACCAGCTTCTGTAATCATGGCTTTGACTGTCGATGTCCATTTCAGACGGACATTCAATCATTTCTACTTCTTGAACAACGTGATCTTGTTTTGACTGTGTTACGCTTGTCATAACTGGTGGTACTATAGTAACATTTTGATTTGGTTCAACAGTTACTGGTTTGGCAGGAGAAGTCGCAGTTATCTGATCATGTTCTCGGCCCTCAATGTTCATGTTAACTGTGTCATTCTCCACAGCTTGTGTAGTTTCACTTTGTTTTGCTGGTGTTGTGGCAGGAGTCACATTATTTATATCAGGAAGAGATGACTGATTAGTTGACGTGACTTTATGTTTGTCCTCAATTTCCATGCTTGCTGAATCCGCTTCTGTGACTAGCGTGACTTTTAGAGGTGTTACCATAAGTACACTTTGATCTATGACCGCTTCAAGTGATGGTTTGGCATGTGGGATGGTTTCCTGATCATGTTGTTGACACTCTACATGTCTGCTAGCAGGGCCAGCTTCCTTGATTATTTCTGCCGTTTCTGGAGCAAGTGGCTGCAATGTCTCAGCATTAAATGCTTTTTCTTTCAGCTGTGTAGAATCTTTTGCAAAAGTTGGACTTAATTCTGGATTATTGTTGCCTATCTTCGTGGTTCTCACAGAATGCTTTGTTTGAGCTTTCTTTGGAGTTGAGGATTTATATTCATGTAGGTTGACTGCATCTAACAAAAGCATGGCATCTTCCAAGGTTACTGAAGTACATCGCTGCCTTCTCAAAAAATATGGATATTTCAGAGTGGGGGACATTTTATGTGCTTTTTTTGATTGCACATCTTCAGTAGACACAGACTGAACTGCTTTACCGGCAATTTTTGCACCGCTAAATTCTGGTTCAGGAGTAACTGATGAGGAAACCTTTGATGAGATTATTAGTTGGTCCTGAACACTTGAAACATCAGTATTATCAGACTGAACTAAACTGTTTCCGAGTTCACCAATTGTTGTATCAGCTGAAGAAGCCTTTGTGGGTATCAGTTCAAAAGAAGAAAGTTTGCTTTCTGGATCAATTTGAACATCCATCTCAGTCCTCTCTTGTCCAACCTGTTGCTGAGTATTTTCATTTGACAGATCAGGAAAGAGACGGTCTTCACTTTCTTCTGGTTTAGATTTCTCACAAATTGCAACAACCTTTTCTGTGGAAATGTGAACATCCTCTTGTAAAGAAATTGTTGTTCTTTCCTTTAGATCTTTTTGGCGTTCTTGGCACTCCAATAATGAATCACCTATTTTAGCACATTCAGTTCCAAAATCCTCTTGACATGCTTCCTGTATTTCCATTTCAGAAGCTCCACAACAGCTTTCATGCTCTTCATTCAGTTCAACTTGTGGAGATTCTTGTTCAGATGAGCAAGTAGGCGTTTCTAAATATTTGTCGTTTTCCATATTTTTCTGTGCTGGTCTATTGATATTTGTGTTTGTTTCTTGGTCAAAAGACTTTTCAGAGGTGATTTTATCTGACACATCTAAAAACGGTAAAAATATTACATCAATGCATTGTAAGTATTTTTCATTTTGTGAATAGCTAAAGTTAAATACAGTGCAACTTACCATAAGTACTCTGCTCATCATCATCAATTGTTGTGAATGAAAAAGAATCATTAGAGGATTCCTGCAAAAATAAAACAATATATTTTGTATGTTGTTGTTTGGGACAATTAATATGGACATGTGGTAATTGTTTACCTTTTCATAAATTGGCCCATACGACCTTTCACTTTGTGTTTCATTGTCTGAGAGATTTGGATCGAGATCTTCAGGTTGACGCAATGCAAGGTCTGTGAACATAGAGACACATGTAAAAAAAAAAAAAGAAAAAAAAAGGTAGGGGTTAAAAAAAAAAGAGTTTGTGAATTTGTGAAGAGAAGCAAACGTGTTAGTCTTCCTCTGCTGATTGCATATTGACAATCTATATTTTATTCATTGTGTTTTTCCCTTTTCCCACTCATATGTTAAATGTATGAATCAATACTCTTACTATGGAAACTCAGGACGCCATACTACTACCATCTGGTGGAGAGCTTTAAGTAGATATGAACTGTATTCCTGTTCGTAAACCAGCAATTACAGGAAAAATACAATATACATAGTTTTCTGTATCTTTGTCCTTTATCAATTGTTTGCTCTCAAATAACCTGATGGGCACCTGTTTTCTGATGAAGTCTCTGTTACCTACGTTATTCTTTATACCTTTTTTTTTTTTTTAATCAATTGACCATCTCTAGTGTCTGGTCCGTCATGCGATGTTTTGAGCAGAATATTACAAGGATTCAATGTATAATGTATTATTATTTATAGTGAGCTGACCAGTACACACAATTAATAGTACAATTTCTAAGGTCAAACTACGTAATTGATTTTTTTGTCTAAATGTTGAGAGCTGTTGATAACAATAATTTATTTCGAGAGTATAAAAACAATATCCTGTATTGTACCAAACAGGCGGGATCGAGGAGCGCTGTGACTCACCACACTGCACAGCTTTGTCGCACTTCTCAATAATGTAGGGCTCAGGAGATGTTCCAGTTTCTCTGTAAACACTGCGTTTCTTCACAACTTCTTCAAATTGGCTGCATCTGATCTTTAGATTCTCGTTTTCGCTCTTGACTCTGAGCACTTCAGCTTTCAGCTCCGCGATGATGGTCTCCAAAACTTTGCTGGTCTCGGACACCGCGTTCTTTATGATCTTCTCCATTGCAGATGTGTACCTCTTCTTCAGGCCACCCGTCGACATCTTTCAGTTTCGCTTGTGTTCTATACTCCAAAAGAATGGCGTTTTACCCAGTAGATCTACAGTTTATTAAGAATATTTGTTATGACGAACATGGTCAACATGTCTGCTAGACGCGGTTCTTCTGCTCTTTTGTCTCAGCTGTTTATGGCCCGAACAGCGCCGCGCACTGGAGTGGAAGACAGTGAAAGAAATTTAGATCTAAAAAGGAGAAAATTAACTAAACTAATTAACTGGAAAATTCCAGTTAAACCCTTCGAGACGGCCTTTCTAAAAATAACTAAACAACGAAATTTGTTAAATGTTTATTACGTTTAGGGTTTATTTGTTCACTCGCAGTTATTCACAACTACCCCCTGCAGCAGGGCGCAATAAAGCGGGCAACAACACTATGATATCTGAACGCAACATCAACTGAACACTGATATCTGATGCTCAACTGAAATCCTCGTGTTGTCGTTTTGGTGTGGTCCATAGACCGTGTGGTCTCGCTCCTGTGTTTCAGTTTGGGGCTGACTCGTGCCTCTGTCGGTGCGGGGTAAAACTGCACTCTACTCACGCACAGTTATCACGTTTCCACGGATTACGCAAAATTTGAGCCCTATATTCTCACAGTTTTTGTTTATACAAAAGAACAACGAATGTGGAATGTTTAGGATCAACGTTAATACACTTGGGAATTATCGTTTGGAAGATATGGCATTTACAGGCGAGTGGAGCTGCTGCATTCAGGCTGTTGAACTGGTTTTCGATTTGTCCCGATGCATTTGCCGTATTTTTACAGGAAGTGCGACTGTTTACGAAAGTTAGAAGAGAAAAGTCGCCGAGAAGAACGCAAATTCTATAACTAAACATTAAATTTAGATGATAACTGTTTCAAAAAATTCTAGCAACTAGTTTTTGGTATCGTCTATTTACGTAAGACTGTGTTTCTCCATGTAAAGTCTCGGGAAGACGTACTGTTTCGAAGTCTTTAGCCAACAAGTTACATGGCTCATATGTGTGCATTTTGAGGTTGAATTTTTGTTTTACAAAATAGACGAATTTCTTTCGATATATTATGGCGGAAACAGTTGTAGCTTTCCAGTCCCAACTTTCTGGGGTGATGGAATCTCTTTTTAAAGCTGCAATGTTTGAGATCACTCGCTTGGTGGAGGACAGCTTTTTAGAAGAAGTCTCCCGCTGCAGAGAACAAGTGGACACTCTGAAAAGAAGGCTCAAAATGTCCGAAAGCCGAAAGAAGCAAAGGGAGGCAGAAAATATCAACCAGGAATGTGCCAACTGCGTGGGCACAAGAGCTGGGTCGGCTGTGGGAATACAGACTGGTAAAAATTAAATTACTAAATCCAAAAAGAAAAGTCAAACACAAAATATGTATTTATATGTGTGTAGTATTTCAATGGTAACATGGATCGCAATATGAAATGTGTTTCTCAAATTTTTTTATAACGAACTATTTACACAGAGAAGTGGGCTAAGAGGAACTCAAACCGGAATGATTTCCCTGGAGACATTAACGTTAGTTTATAAAAGAAAAACAACAGTAATTAATGAAAAACCAAAAAGGTGAAAAAACATTACATCCTTAAAAAATATCATAGATCCTCCAAAGGTGTATTGTATGTATGTACGTACAAATGTTAAGTAGTTAATGTGTAACAGGCAAAATGTATTATTGTTATTGTTATTGAACTGATTATGTCACTGCTATTAATGATCTGTGACTTCAACCCAATGCTCTTGTTTTCTTCAGAAACAATTGTCAAACAAGAAAGTGAAATGCCTGCAGATGTGAACAGCCCACAGACGCATGAAGAAATAAAATCTGAAGTAAAAAACTCTCCAGAGGTCTCCCTGGTAGGATGACTAGATAATTTCACTGTGACATAGTTGTACACAATTAGAATGGTATTGTTCATATACTTTATTTTGTATTTCGTTCTGTTAAACAGTCCTCGTGTGCCCAATCTAAAAAGCTAAATAGAGGGAAAAGGCCCTCAGAACTGCAGGACTTGCCGAAGTTTGTTGTGAAAAGAGACAACAGTGATGGTAAGTACAATATTTTGTTCATAAATGCAAGGAAGGCTTCACAAGTGATAGTCACGTTACACTTTTTATTTTATAGGTTTCACTTCACCATTTCATTTTTCGTACAGATTGTCTGATAGGCGTAGTTCTTCCAACTAGTCACCTCTTTGAAGTAAAATTTTTAGGTGTCTTTGTAGAGTACTGGCAAAGAAAAGAAATTATTCATTCATTTTTACCTGTACTTTACCAGTGCTTCTAGTAGAGACGTACATATGAATGGAGACAACAAAGCATTTGATTTGTTGGTTTAAAGAATAAATACAATTACCGTTTTAATCCTAATATCTGCAGCCTATCGAAAGCAACTTTTTTAACGCAAACTTTACTCCCTGTATTAATCTAGATGAACCCAGCGTTCCTGGATCAAGCAGGCAATTGAGTGACCCTAAATACCAACTCAACTGGGAATCTCACTTTGACCATAAACCCCAGTCTGAACAAAATGGAACGAGCTATTCATCTGAGCCTCTGTTTCAAAACCGATATGGTGTGGAGTTGGACAACTTAACCAACAACTTAAACAACACAAGCTACGAAGATGCGACTATTACTGGCATAGACAACGTTGATAATGATAATGATGATGATGATGACCTTGTATATATGGGCCATTATGAAGACAATGTTAAACCACGCCTGGCAGAAGACCAGCAAAAGTGTCAAACAGGTGAAAGCAAAGGAAATGGTGGGACCTGGTCTTCCCCAAAGACTAGCTCAGACATTGACTGTTTATTAATAAATGAGGAAGGGCATTTGCAAAATCCAGACAATATACATTCAGATCATGTGGATTCAGACCAAAATGTCAGGGATACTTTTAACAGTGGTGATAATATTCCTTCTGATAGAACAGATGACATGCTTGGAGAGCCAAATACCATGACAGATATATCTCATATGATCGAGATGCTGCAGCAACAGTCTATGGAAAATGGACTACATACATGCAACTTGTGCCTTGCTACTTTCCCTGACTCGGCTACTCTAAAGGCCCATAAGCAGACACACAAAGAGCCAGAGAAAGGCCTCCCGTATTTATGCAACCAGCGACGAAAAACATTTACCCGCACCTGTAACCTCAGAAGTCAAGGGCCTCATCTTTGCGGCCACTGCAGCAAAGCATTTCCCTCTTTGTTCAAGTTACAAAAACACAAGTGCGAACAAATGGGGGACAAGCCGTATAGTTGCACAGTTTGTGGGAACAAGTTTAGTCGTCTTTGGAATCTAAAGTTGCACCAGAGAATACACACACAAGAAAAGCCCCATCATTGCACTATGTGTGATAAAAGCTTCACTCGCGCTGACATTTTGAAGGTGCACCAGCGAACGCACACAGGGGAACGGCCGTACTGCTGCCTCGTCTGTGGACTCAACTTTAAAAGGCTCGACCATCTAAAATCACATCAGCGAAAACATTTGCCCGATCAATAATTTTTTTTTTTATGTGGGAAGAATTTACAATTTGTTTTTACTTTTTATACAAAGGTTTTTATGTCTCCTAATATTTGTAAATTGTGTGATTTATTTCTGTATCACATTGTAAGGATTATTTTGTGTGTGGCGTAATCTAGTTTTTTATGTGTAGTATCAGTATAGAGTAGACTATGAAAGAAACGATTTTTAACAAGAATAAACAAAAATTTGGGAATTTTTCATGTTGTGTATTTATATTCACGTAACATTCTCTGTGCATTCAATTAAAAACATGGAGATCATGATCAAATGTGCACTGGAGTTTTGTGCATCCATTGCAATTTTTTCCTTACTTTTTCAAATTTTTATTATTAGCCCATATAAATTCCCTACAATACTAATGTAGGCCTTATTATCTTAAATGTAATTGCACGCTTGGAGAGTTGTATCTAGAAAACGAATTTTTCACATAAAAACATCAACGTATGGAACATTTCTCAGTTTGTCCGGGACTATGGGGGGCAGTACAGGATTTTCCGCGAAAACCCACGATGCTGGACCATTGTCAGAGAAGAGAAGGAAAAACGCGTTTTGTTTCTCAATAATTTTGACTCCGTAGAATCACCGTAGGAACGGAATGACGTGATCTAAAAAAAACAAAAAAACATGAAGACGAGCTATTTTAACATAAATGTAGCAAACAGAGAGAAAAGGAGCCACAAGAAATCTAATACTTACGGGGATTCATGCATTTTAACACGATCTGTGAGATGCCGTGCGAATGATTGTTCTATTCTCGATTCTAAAGCCATAGTTTGATTCACAACGCTATATGATAACCTTCTTTGTGATAACTTTTCAAAGGACTTCTTGTTGCTAATTATATCGAGGTAGGTGAGAAGTAGGCGTGAAATAGACGTTTACAATTTAGTAAAAGTGTGAGATTGTGGCGCTTTTATCAAAACTCGTCATCATCCACCACCACGCGTTTTTGTTATTGCACCTTTATTACCACTGACTGAACCCTGTCATGGCGGACATGGACAGTCTGATAGTGACTTTCCAGACGCAGCTGTCAGACGTGATGGAGACGGTGGTGAAAACGGCCATGTACGAGGTGACCAGGCTGGTGGAAGATGGTCTGCTGCTGGAGTTAAAGGCGAGAGCCCTGGAGGTGGAGAGGCTGAGGCTACAGCTGCAGAGGGCTGAGAAACAACTGAGTGAAGAAGGGGCCAAAGAGGCAGAGAGATCCGAAGAGTGTGCTGAGGCAATTAAAGATGGAAAGGAGGAGCAACAAGAGAGACAGCAAGGTAAAATGCATATTAGTGCGATATGGGTGTCAAGGATTGCGATAACTAGCAACATTATTATGACATTTCCCCTCATTTGCATATATTTTATTTTCCAGGTGTAAAGGATAATAATGAAGTACTCTTATTTTAAAATATGGTGGCTTAGGTACAAATATACACACATTGGAGACCTTTGGAGTGTTAAAACCTGGAGTTGCTTTGCCCATTACTCTGCAAACATTAAAAATGCATTACTGCATTTTAAACATTTTCCACATTTTATTCACCTTCATTTATGTGAGAATAAAACATTGACTTGCTGCGTCTGCTTAGCAAAACGCTTTTGGGGTTGAACGTTTAAGGGTGTGTCTGATTGGTCAAAAGTAAAAGCAAGGCGCACAAGAAACGCTACATTAATGCATTTAACTAGGGCTGCACAATATATAGAAAAAATATCATCATCTCACTTGTTATTATTGTGATATGTATATCGCAAAGATGCGCGATAATTTCTAATGGTTAAATGCATTAATCTTGCGTTTCTTGTGTGTCCAAGCTTGTTTTTACTTTTGGACAATCAGACTCAAATGTTCAACTCCAAAAGTGCCGTTTTACCGTACCGTACAGACACAGCAAGTGAATGTTTAAGTGTTCTATTGTTACAGCTCTTGCTTCAATATCCTCATAATGTTCTCTACTATTTCATACAAACATAAATTAAGGTGGATAAACTGTCTGAAATGTTTAAAACGCCTCAGTAATGTATTTATGTGGTAAATATGTGGTATAATGTTTTGCAGAATAATGGACAAAGCAACTCCAGGTTTTAGAAGAAGAAGAATTTTTATTTATAGAGCGCTTTTCCACCTAATAGGCACCCAAAGCGCTTTTAACACTCCAAAGGTCTCCAATGTGTGTATATTTGTACCTAAGCAACTATATTGTAAAGTAAAAGTTGAGTACTTAATTTTTATCCTTTATACCTGGAAAAGAAAAGAAAAATATATGCGAATGAGGAAAAAATATCGTAATAATATCGTTATCGCAAAACACATGACACCGATATTGCATATTGCACTAATTTCTCATATTGTGCAGCCCTACATTTAACCATTTGAAATTATCGTGCATCTTTGTGATACGCATATCGCGATTATACAATTTATGATAACAATATTTTTTCTATATTTTGTGCAGCCTTTCTATTGACATTATTTCGGAAGTTGCCGTACGCGCTGCCGTCTTGTTTCTGTTGTATTAGTTTACACGGAGCAGAGGAGCTCAACAGAAAATAAGTTCTACATGGACTAAAAAGCCGTTTTCAGACTGACCAGGAAATCGGTGCGTTGTTGACTTGTTGTTGCTCGTGTTCATTAAACATTTTACACAAATCAACCTACTTTATGTAACATTTTAGCGGTGAGACTTTTCCCTCGTTCGTCATTAGGTTTAACGGAGTTCTCGTCAAACGGGAGTGCATTTACAACAAAAGTGCAAAAAACTGCAAAAGTGGGCGGGGCAGAATAAGGTCAATACATGCATGTTTCACTGTGTGTGTTGGCCTTGTTGACAGTAGAAGTTGACCTTTCATCATGGGCTTTTATTATGAGTTACTCATATTTGTTCTCGCTATTCAATGTCACTTGCTGTCACAGATAATGCAAGAGTTAAAGAAAAGTTTAAAATTGCTTGTATTGTTCAACTATAACAGTTGCTCAAAATGCTTAAGAAATCAAATTGACATCTCTATGAAAGCTGTTTAGATAATTACAAATTACATTATAAAAATGTGTGCAAAAGAGATTCTGACTACTGCTTGAATAAGGGTCAGTAAAAATTACAATTAGTTACATGTAGCCCTTAACTTAACTTATGTGGGTGTTATTAATCATGTGATGTATTTCAGATTTTATTCGTGGAGGCCGTATGGTAGATGACGTCAACAGCAGCAGGCATGTAAGCAAATCTGGACCAACACATGAACTGGAAAAGAAGACTGCCTCATTCAGTCCAGTTTGGGCGACACAAGTGAGGAAACAATATTACATTTACAAGTGCCCTGAAAAAAGGGTTTTACATATGTATTTATTTGCATGTTTTTTCTTTTTTACAAAGTCAAAAGCAGAGGACCCTGCAAAACTAGTTGACAACATAAAGGAAGAAGCTTTTGAGCCAACATCCTGTTCGTCTTTGAATTTGGAGGAGTGGAGAGTCACTCTCAGTGAGTTTTTTTTTTCTTCTTTTAATTTTCAACTACAGCATAAGCACTCAATATGTGTTAATATTATGTTTTAGGTGAAGTACGACCTGATGCAAGTGCAAGAAATGATGTACAAGACAATAATAATGAGTTACTGAGGCACATTGTTCAACAAAAATTAGACCCACAGATATCTGCTACATATGTGGTTTCTTATGGACAACAGGACACTAATAATGATTCTATACACAGTAAAGCTTTGGACAATACCAACTGGCTTAAAATAGCCTCCCCGGCTGAAAATGATAGTGAAAGTTCTCAAAAAAACAATAATAAGTTGGAGTCTATTTCAAAGGTTTCCACTGGATCACCGGGGCCGAGCTGTAATGTTTTTGGTGTAGCTATAAAACAGGAAGTCAATGCTGACTCTGAACAGGTGCAGACATACACCGTAAACAAAGCGATGTCCAGCTCTGTTGTCAGAACAGGAACTCCAAAACACAATCGCTTTTCCCATAAGTCCTTTATGCAAGCTGTAAAGTCTAAAGGGAGTTCAAGCTTCAGATCGAATTTGCTTCATCGGCCCATTAAAAGACCTCCAACCCTTCAGACAAACGGCAGCACCTCACCAGTCAATGGAGCTCACCCACAGGGTGTAAGCCACGCTCCTCCCCCTTTATCCCTGTCTGTTCAGAGGGCTCATATAGGCGACAAACATGTTCTTAACCGCAGTGGTGCCCCCTGGATTAACATCAAACAAACTTCCAATTCCCTCCACACAAACCCTTCTCTTAATTTAGACTCAAACCTGGATGGTTCTAGGCCGATATTTCGCTGTGGACAGTGCGGCAAATGCTTCCCTCATCCCAGTAATCTGAAGTCTCACCTGCTGACGCACACAGGGGAGCGGCCCTTCTGCTGCTCGCTTTGTGGACGCACTTTCACCAAACTGAGCAACCTCAAGGCCCACCGCCGCGTCCACACTGGAGAGAGACCGTACAGCTGTATGTCCTGTGGCAAACGCTTCACCCAGAACTGCAATCTGAAGCGCCACCAGAGGATTCATCTAGACGGGTGACAACATGATAAGAATATGTTCTATTTTTAATGTAAAATTGTTATACATGTGTTTGTGTTGTTTTGATCAGTTAAACATCAACATTTTACAACTAACAAGGACTAGACAGTTAGCCATTCTGGGACTTATCATGGCTTTTCCCTGCTACAGACAAAATTTTCTTGTGATCGTTTTTAATTTAGTCAGTAGGAAACCTGTGTGAGATTAGACAGAAATCTTATCTGACAGTTATAACATTGTATAGTAGGCAAAAATCTTTTAAACGGTATTTTAAATTTTTTGGGGAAATAAATGTAGTTAGCAGATCACCATGTAGTTATTCGTACTTTTACTACTTGGTTTATGGGGGTTAGGTGTAATCAGAGATACACAGTGTCCAGTAACATTGTAGGTTTCCCCAGAAGCACTGAAGTTTGCTTAAGACAAATTGCCCATCGGGGACTAAGTGTACCTTAACCTTAATAAACTTGATCACATATGGCCCGTTTTTATGTTTTTTTTTTTTTTTTTTTTTTTTTTTTTTTACGTTGATACAGCTTTATTTTTAGGTGCAAATTAAATAAACACGACACAAATGCTATATCTTTTGTTAATCCTTGTATCTACTATCTTGTAATTATTTCTATATTTAGATTGGTAGTTTTTGTTTCAACATAACTTTAGAAAGGCTTTAAGTAAACTTGAGAATTATGAAATATGATCTGTTATCAACAATGTCTGGTCAATACAAAAGTATGTATTCTGTGAATATTAAATTATCTTTGCATTTACTGTCTCGCTCTATAATTCATTAATCAACTCATTCAGCTTAGTATCTTTTTACTGATTTTCTTGATCTATTACAGTGGTTCCAAAACTGTTTCTCCTCTAATTGATTATTTACTTTTTTGTTTACAACTAGAGCAATGGTGTGTTTCTATTTCTATCTGTTTAACCCTTGCTTAAGTCTGGAATAGTCTGTTACAGACCTGGTTTTGATCTGGTGGTACTCTGAAAGCCAAATATTTTATTAGGTTCTCAGGTTCATGTTTGAGAACCACTCATCTATTGCTCTACAGACATTCTTTTATTGTCTTTATATAATACTGTGCTCCAATGTGCTTTTTTTGGTCAGAATCTGTCTTTTACACTCAGACCTTTGGCAGGTGACAAGATAGCGTTTTAATCCCATTTTCAAGGCAAGGAAAATGTAGAATTACTCCGCTGTTTGCCAGAAAATCATGGATTAAAGTTATAGATTGTATCGTCACTTTCGGATATTTGAATTCAAACATCAGAATAAGCTATCTGTAGAAAGTCAGCGAGAAAATCTGTGACGAATGAAGCCAGCGCAAAAGTATTACGTTATTCAATTTATATTATGCAAATATTTTAAGGTTACTAATTGTGCAATCTAACATGTAAGTATTTTAGAGGTTACAATCACAATGTTACATTATGAATGAACAAATACTGTATGAAACCAATCTTTAGCACAAAGTTTGACAAAGTATTGACAACAATCTGTTTGTGGACTAAATTCAACATGTTTCAAATGAACAATGTATTGCACCGTTCGTATGACAGCTTGTAAGTCTTAAGATCACGTAACTATCAATCAACCAACCTTTATTTATAGAGCCCTCAAGGTGATCATAAAATAATCAAACCGTGAAGAAATTCACTCAGGCAGCTCCTAATTTACAATAAAGTGCATAAGCTTGCATGCAAAGCAACATTAGAAAAAATATAGTTGCTCAAGTTATCAAAAGTCTTCAGTAGACATTTGCACTTGAGGTTTATGATAAAAGTGAGTGACAGTGCTCTCTTTGGTTAGAATAAAATGACACCATTTACTTGTTTGTTTAATTACTTTACTGGCATTATATGTTTTCATGTTATAACAGGCAAGGACAAGAAAATGGAGAACAAATCAAATCCAGCCCACCCTGGCTCATCTGAGACTCATAAGATATACTTATATTACCACATATAATTATTGTTTCTGCAATTCTGCTGTTCATTTAATGGATAATGGGGTAGCCCTTTTCTTTGTTTAGATTATGTAGACATCCTCTGGACAGCTGATGAAAGAAAGAAACACATTTAGCCAGCACCACTGCCTGTGTATTGAGATAAATAAATCTGACTATAGATGATCTCCCTAGACTTATCCAAGCTCCAATACACAGGGAACAGCAGAAAGGACGGCTGTATGACATTGGACATTACTTATGAAAAGAGGATTTATTTCTATTTGTCGTTGCTCACACATGCACCAGTGGGGTTCATGCTGTCATTATCAGTGGACGTCCAGCCCATCCCTCATCAGCACAGCGGGAAAAAAGAGAGAGTGAAAGAGAGAGGGGATAATAATAGCCAAGCTGGACCTGCTCTCTACAGACAAGCAGTGTGAAGCCTGTTTGTCCTTCAGGTCTGGTGCTGACGTCTGGATCACATAACCTGTCTCACTGTGTGGCTGTGGGCACCTAAAGACCACGACAAAAAAAAAAACAAAGTCAAACAAAAGTGAATGGGCTGGAATGTATTCAAACTGTTAGATCCAACAGGGCAGCCTTTAGGAGTTCACAAGCAAATGCATGTTTTTGTTCAGTCCTGACTGTTTTGCTTAAAGAAACCGCAGCAAAAATAATAAACATTTAATGCAAAGAAGGAAGTCACTTGAAGTCAATAGTAAACAATGTCTTTTTGCAGTACTTTTCCATACTTTTAGTACTTTGTAAGTTTGTCCTGAGGGCTTTTACTCACCCCAAACTTTCAACAAGCATTTCACATTGGTCTGATTATCAAACCTCAACTAATACAACAAGACATGTTTTAAACCATTTCTGTTGAATTGGCTTAAGATTGTCTGAATATTGTTATTGGGATACTCCAAAAATATTGAGATATTATTTTTTGTCAATATCGCCCAGCCTTAACTACTATTATCACTACTATAGACCCACTCCAGACTTGAAGATACTGTCCACTCAACCAGCAGGACACATTTCTCAGTCATGAAGAACTTTACGAGATCCTTGTGATTGTAAATGTCTTGCATATTTCTGATTTATTAGCTGTATCTCCATAGAGAGTGGACCAGAGCAGCACTGGCTTAACAAGACCACAGTCTTGTTAACGAGCTCCTTGAATCAGAGCCTACAGTGTTTTTTCTGTCTCCAGACTAACGACACAATTTACTCTTCACTACGCTGAATATTTTAATAAAGTAATAGTAAAGTATATATTTATATATATTTGGAGCTTGGATATTATTGGGTATGTTCTGATTAGCGCTCAGGCCAGGCTGTGGTCTCATCACTGTGTGTATTGTGTGTGTATGTCTGTGTGTGACTCCCTACCCACAGAAGACCAGACACGTGCTGATCTAGCCCCAGTCTAAACTCTAATCCAGCGCTGGCCCCATTTTGACCATGTGTCAATTAGTCTGAGCGAGGAGAGCGGTTATTTAAGGATATGTAAGAGGTCTAATGAGACTGCGACAGAGAGACTAGAAATGTATATATTTTATCCATCCATTTAAAAATCAAAAACATATATAATCACTCATAGCAGCAAGTTGTTTTTTTTTTACGTTTGCGGGCAGGCTGCTTAACTGTGAACTTTTTGAGTAGAAAAAGTAGATTTCAGTTAGATTATTCTGCGAAATTTTGTTTCGAAATTTTGTTTGTCCAACCATAGTGATATTCTATTTAGGAAACTGACACATTACTTGACATAGAATAAACCTGACATATTTTTACATTTTTGCGTATGTAATGAGGTGAATAGGGTGTTTAAGTTTCGCACGGGCCCCTTGGTGAGCCGTACCCATGGATGTATTAAATGAACTGGATAAGGTACGCCCCCTCTGTCTGTGGTCCCAGATTGATTTGTGGCCGTGCGAGGTACTGCAGCCTCTTGGAACCAGCCTTTTTCTAAAATTGCTCATTATAATCACAGACAGTACTGAATTATTATCTGTATTTAAATAAAATAGAAGGAAATGTTCTTTTCTACCGTTTCTAAAATCACCGAAATTACCGTTTTTATATGAAGTGGGGGATTGTCGTCACGTGGCTCCCTAAAACAAAGATGGCAGCCTCCGTTTCAGGAAGTAAAACAAAGATGGCAGCCATCGTTTCAGGAAGTAAAACAAAGATGTCAGCCGCCGTATCAGGAAGTAAATGCGGAAGTAAGAAACTTTTTTGGGGTCATGCGCCAATGAGCACTCTCCATAGGGATAAACAGGACGGCCATCTTGGATTCATCTTCCAGGTTTTATTATAGTTCTATGGCCGTACCCCTGCGTCCCGCTTCTGTTTCCGGGTTCATGCTGATTACCTGCACTATTAAAGGTGTGCACGCTGAAGTCAGTGTCTGCAGTCAGGGCTCTCGGCTAGTTGTGGCGAAGCCCTCTGTAAGTAGCTCAACTTTTCAAATGTGCCTCCCTCGTCTTAAGTTGAACATCGCTCCTTTCTAAAGGTGTTTGGCTTGGCCGGCAGTGGTCACAGCGGCTCCTCAGATTGCGCTCTGAGCCCATCGTGATGTTTAATGTTTCGATTTAAGGCAAATCTGTTTATTTAAGGCAAGAGTGAAAAACGGTGTCTAATGTTATGTATTTTTCCACCAACAGTGCACCTCTGCTGCTTAATTGTTTACTCTTTATCCAAAATTGGCTTGCTTGTCTAGAGGTGTAGGGGTCCGTCAGGTGTTAGCAATAGTGAACCAACTCGTGTTTGGTTTAATTTAAGTGTACTTCGTGTTCCCTGTATTTAGCAAACTTCGGACTTCTGCACTTGTTTTGTTTTTGGTTAATTCTCAATTCTGTTGCTAAAGGGGGTTAGTGTTGGGGTTTGGGATGGTTTATGATTTTAAATTTGTCTCTTAAAATTATTGTAAATACAATCCTATATTTTGCCACTTTCTGCTTTGGTCTGTGTTTATACTAGGTCTGCCCTGTTTGGTTTAAAGGGGACATTACCTTCCCCCGGTTACACATACTATAGCGCCATTTATTGGAGTATTAAGTTGTGCACACACCCATTACACTCTAAATTCTCTAAAATGTTAAGATAAGACCATGTTTAAAATATTAACTGTGTCTCATACACAAAGATTGCGGGTTGTCCCATAGATGATGAAGGGAAAAATGCTCCTTCCCCAATAACTGACCTAAATAACTTATAGTAAAACATTTTGAACAGAAGTAGCAATTTTCAACAGCCACAACAATAAAAACACAACAGTGCCATGATTTTAACATGGTTACTTCCAAGATGCTCCTTATTAAACTAAATGTCTTAGCCCTGACCCAAAACTTCTACAAATTAAATAAATACATAGGCGATACCGTGTTGCTGTACTGTTTGTTAACTTAGATAAATTGACCATTTCACATTGTTTGTTATTCCTCTTTGGAGTTTTCTTGTCATGGTCAGATCACAAAGCACTTGTTTAAAAAGTTTCACCAATCAATGTTTTATTGTTTTGGCTTGGTTCAAACTCTTAATTGTCTGAATGGCTTTGAAGTTGTGTGTGTGAAATCTACCACGCCTATGAGTGAGTTTTCAAAGGTGCTTCAAAACGTGAAAAGACACCAAATTGTACTTGTCAATGCTGGAGTTTAAGGTTTATAACTTTTTTGATGGAGTGTCCGCCACCTGCTGTTTTTATAGAGATGTTATTGCTTTTTCTACAGTTTGGCATTAAAGTTTTTATCTCCATGGAGACGAGCAGGGTCACAACTAGGCCAAGTTGCTGGTTAGATCTGAGGAGACCACCCCACCGTGAACTGAGATATACAGTACCTAAAACTTTCGATTGCTCTCTCAATCTTCTTCAGAGTGTCACGTGATGTTGGTGCTGGTTTGAAGATTTACTGCTGATTTACACGGGTTTTGACACTATCTTATCAGTGGAGGTAGGACGACACCGCCATCTGCAGTCCGACTTTTTCAGGAAAGGATCAGGAGAGTAAAAAGGCCCCCCTTGTCCCGGTTTAACGTCCTGTGGCATTTCCATAGCTCAGTTGCCTCCTTAATCCAGCAACAATGTTTGTTGTGCTCTGTCCCAATGATGTTTGCTCCATCCCAGTCCTTTAACAGCGATCAGACATGGTCGAATTGAGTAGCTCTGCTTTGTGTTTTGTTGCTCATGTGCATTTCCCTGCCGTCTCCATCTCACATTCTGTGTTCCTTTTGTTGTGTGCTGAACACTCCATGTTTCTCATGTTTTATTGCAAGACAGGGTATTTTGTACATCACATTACATTTGTGCTCTGGTTATATTTTGTCTTTTGGGTGGAAGTTTTACTTGAGTGTTTATAATGTAAAAACCAAAACAAAAAAACAAACAATGGAAAAAAATAACTTTTTTAAATAGACCATTAGATTAGATAGATGACTAAAATGCAACTCTTTGACTCCTGTGTCTTTTTAAAAATGTCTGCTTTGGAAATATACCTTTTTATGCTGCACAGAGATGTTGAAAACTCCCATTTTGACTTGTCATTTTGCCTGGTTTAGCCACAGGCGCCAGTCCACCCACGCTCCCAAAACACAGCAGCCTCTGTCGCTGCAGTAATCAGGCGCTTTTGTTATTCTCTTAAAACACCGACTCTGGCTCCATGTCAAAAGTGGGAGAAGTCACTGTGTCTACATTTACTTGACATCTGCTGTGGTTTTGTACGAGAAATACAGACAGCGATTGGAAGTTAACCTGGCTAATGCCAGACTGATACCTTTAGCACTCTTCTACACATTTATCATCAGTGATCTAGAATGATGCTTGCGGGAAACTAATGGTAAAAGGTAGAACATCATGATGAATATCTGAAGCTGATTAGGTGGCGAAACAAGCAGAGAAACAAGCTTTTATTGAATCCAGAGATTGTATGAACAAGTTTAAAAATCAAGATGTTTTGCTTGTTTCTATCGTAACTGGTAAGAGAAACTCCAATTTAAACTGCGAATGAGGGATTACACAGAGACATTTTTCCCATCCACAAACACTCAAAGTGCTTCCCTCTGTTTTTCAAAAGCAAAATTGTCCGTATTTCGTACCTCCATTGGCGCCGCCATGCTTGTTTTGGTGCTTCACCTTTGGCTTCAGCCTAAACTACAATACTGTGCTGTAATTGCTCTCCAAACCACTGGTGGCCCCGGCACAACTGCAACAATGGAGGCCTGGTCAGATTGATTCTTGTGAGTTTGTGAACTCACAAATCATGAGATTCATCTTGCTTGCCAGCTTAAAAGGAAATTATGCAAAGGCCAGTAATCCAACCTTTTTTGTCTTGAGTATCTCTTAAGCTTTGTCTCTACATTTTGATTTAAAATGTACCCTATAGCTGCCCGTGAACGCCGAGTGGTCCCTGTACCCATGATTTGAGCACGAGGGTTGTTGGTTGAATGCCTGGATTGTGTGCTTGTCCTTTCACTGCCAATTTGTTCTTATGCAAAATGTTTGACTATAACAAATGCATGCAGAAGTGAA
The DNA here is from genome assembly GCA_019453435.1 of Rhinogobius similis. Lineage (NCBI taxonomy): Eukaryota > Metazoa > Chordata > Actinopteri > Gobiiformes > Gobiidae > Rhinogobius > Rhinogobius similis. Next base: position 17,846,754 of record CM033622.1, read on the forward strand.
TGGTGTCTCAACGTTTATAGTGATTGAGTGAGCCTTGTCCTGAGGAGTTACAGCCCCATCTCAAACCCATAGCTGCTCAAATAGTAATTCATAACTGTATATGTGAATTAGTGACAGTTGTTTTTGGTTTGTTCTTTTTAGGAAAGATGAATGAATATCCTAAATAGTCTTTTTATTTTAAAAATGTATACTTTCATGATCATTGATCATTGCATGTTTTGGCAAATTTGCATAAGATAAACACCCTAAAAGAAAATAAACTATAAAGAATGACTTCATTGTGAAGACTAATTTAAAACTATTTGCCTCAACAATAAGCTTAATGTGTATTCATTTCTGGAACCAATTTTTTGAGAACTGTGGAGATTGCTCCTGATTCTACTTCTTTTCTTTGAAGATAAATTAAACATTATTCGGGCAATTCTGCCTCAAATTCACCATTGGGTTTAAACAGCCTATCTTCGCAGACACCTCTTTCAAATCATTGACTGACATTAGGTCTGCAATCAGCTTTAAGAATGCAGCCAAATCCCCCATCTGCCATTTGAAGAAATAGTGGGTTAGGTTTTTGAGTGGCACATGAGAAGTTTACCGTAAACCATCATTACTTTGAAAACACTTCTGTTAAGTCAATACGCTGAAATAAAAGTGGGCCCTCAAACTTAAAGAGAAGAAAGGGAAAATGGCTTTAAAAGAAATGTTAAAGAATGAAGATCACTTTTTCAAACAGTTGCGCTTTTTATCTGACATCATACATCGTCTCCAAGTAACCCAAACAAATTACTGCAGGATATTTCTTCACACCGCCAATACACCAATAATTACTTAAATGAAAGTAGTTAACTGCAATACATTACAACTTACCAATACAGGCCTAGATTTTGCAATGGTGGAAAGAGTACTATCACTTCATTCTCAAGTAAAAATAAAATGGCTAGGCATCTACTCGATTACATGTACAAAAATAAAGTAAAAAGTGCACATACAAAACTGTACTTCAGATTACATAAATGAAATGATATTCTTTGAAAGCATGTGTTGTCTTCTCTACAATCTGGCCAATCAGAGCAGGTGATCTAGTGCTTGTGTTTGTAGGTTTGGAAAGGAGCAGTAAATGGACAGTTCAGCCCACTTTGAAGTTTGCCGCCATTCCAGAAATATCTTATTAATTTTTGCCGTGGGTGTTCAGAAGATTCAAATATTAAGAGTTCAAGCTAACCAGCTCTGCGGTAACTAATATCCATAATGCGGTTGTTTTCCGATCAAAAACCACATGTAAAAGTGAAAATGTTTTTGCAGTTTATAAAGTTACATTAGTTAACTTTAAGCTCTGGGTCTGAGCAAGCTTTGAAACATTTTATATAGGATTTTTAAAAGGGAGAAATTAATGGAAAATTTACGTTCACTGGTGAGCTCCGGTGTGACAATTGGGACTCTTGCAGTACAGTAACTCCCACAATTACAATGACAAAGCTAGAACTTTACTGAATTACAAGTACATTCGTGTTTACATTCTGCATATCTGCACTTTACAATTGCCCCAGATGCCACGCTGATTGATTGATGCGTTAATGTAATTGTTGTTTTTATGTCTAACAATGACAATAAATTCTTGAATCTTGATGTATATATATTTTTAAATATACTCAAATACTGTAACATGAATATTTGCCACTACTTTCTACCCCGAATAATTGGCATATATGATTGGGGGATTTTCTTTATAACTTGACTAATACACCTTAATCAAATCAGGTTTCCCTAACTACTAGATACATTGTTTCATTGTGTTGTGTGTGTCCAAAATGATTAATAATTTAGGAATGGAGTTCATTTGTTTAAGTACATATCTTGACTGACTAGGCAACTGGTCTTCCTAAAAAAATAAAAAAAAACTCCCACTAGGTGTCAGTGTTGCACCACAAAATACTACACGGCAGTCTTTTCTAACTGAGACGTGTGCATGTTACATGTCTTTTGAACTTTGAAATTGTTAAATTATATCCAACATTCCTACTTCATTCGATGATTTCTACATATGTAGTCCATTTCTTTGATATAATCTTTTCATCCTTTTCAACTCACTGGTCCTCTGCTCTGTCACCTCTGATACAAACAGAGAAAGCAGGGCTGTTCAAGGGTGACATGGTTCTTTCTTGCTTTTCTCTCACTCCTTTGGTGAAGTGAATCTCCCAGAATGCCTTTCTTTCTTTCATTCACACAATAGATTAGAGAGAGCGGAAGAATCTCCGAATGGGGCAGAAAAGTCAAGCTACTGCCAAGATGAGTTGAGGCAAAAGCCAGTTTGAGTTCAGATACTTGCTTTTAAACTCTTTTTTTGGAAAGAAAAATATTGTCTGTTTATACAACTTAATACATCTCCTCAGCCCTATATTGTTTTAGTGTGAATGATCCATTGGTTCTAAGCCAGCCCTGCCCAATTATTAGAGTATGATGTAAATGCACAAGTTAGTATTGGACTGCATTGTATGTGCACCTGTTATCACTGTAAACCAGAACGTTTTTCTGCTGCTATAATGTTAATTCATTCTACTGTTCAAGTCTCTCTCTCCCATTCCTCCTCCTCTCTCCATACCTTATTTCTCTCCCTCTCTCTCTCATATACCAAAAACCTATTAAGATGGCTTGTTGTCGGAAGCCCAGGCTACATTTCCTGTGGCTGGCTATAAGCTCGCTGCTGCTATCTGGACAAACTATTGACGGAGCGTGGCTGTGTCTGTCAGGGCTCTGAGGGAGGGAGATAGAAAGAGGGGGACAGGCAGGATTAGCTGAATCACATTTTATTCCATTACCTCTCTACTAGACACCCAAATGCCCACATACACACACACATACACAGCCCTATGTCATGCAGTTTGGACAGAGACTGCAAAATTTTCTTGCTGAAGTGGAAAAAAAAGTGGAAAAATGTTTAATTGCATTCGGTCCTGGGAGCGCTGTGAATCCGAAGAGGAAATGGAATTAAAAAAGTGTATCCCAGTATGTCCTCTGCTCTGACGCGGCTGTCTTTTGCACTAGCTTAGCAGCATAATATTTAATAACCCCTGAGTAAACACTGCGAGGAATTGCCCTATAAATAATTGAATGGGAAATGTATAAATTATTTTGCCTCTTAATCTACTCCAGTGCACTTCCCTGGCAGCTCCCTGAAGTGATGCTCATCCCTTTGGACAACACCATGGCATTTGGCTTCTTCGCCTCATGGGGGCGCTCTGGTTATTCCGTAGGAAATACATCTAGCTCATGAAAGAAAAAAGAAAAAAAGAAAAAAGGAAAATAATTAAATAAAAGAGTTATTCACAAAAAATAGTAGAGGCTTCTAAGAAATGGGCCCTAACCCACTATTAAAATCCTGTTTTTTGAAAAGACTACTTTTGTTATCATTGCTGTCTTAGATTTTGGGGCTGGTTCAGGAAATGAGAGAAAGGTTTAGTGCAGCTGCAACCTGTACAGGCTCTATGCAAAATGCCACTCATCATAACTTGGCATTCTTTAATTAAAGTAGTTAATATGCTGTCTATCTTGGGATGGCAAAAATAGACCTACCAAACACTGACTTCATTGGTCTTTTAGTTCACTGGGCAACTGTGAATCAACTGAGAGAGAACTGGAAAAGAACTGGAGAAAACAGGAGGGTTGGTGGTTCAATCTTAGCTTAGACCAGATGGCAAAAGTTGGTTTGTCCTTGGGCAAGTCACTTCACATACGTGTGCTGGGTTTGCATGTTTCTCCTGGAGGCTCCGGCCACTCTGGTTTCTCCCATCAACCCTCACAAAGCCTAGCTCAAGATCTGGAGATGGGACCCTTTGAGATGTGCTGTGGTATTGAAGGGTGGCTCAAACTCAGATGACACATTTTTCAGCGGGGACATATTAGTGTACCTTAAATGTTGTGTTTGAGTAAATTGGAGGTTGTTTTTGATGGAGATTGGCAGCCATGTCGTTGTGGGTACAGAGCCACCAGTCTGGAATCACACAATTATGAAACGTAAGAGAATCTTTGAGCGTCCAAAATAACTATATATTCTAGCCATTTTAGTTAAGATTTCTCTTGCCTTGTAAGTCACAGAAGAGAGTCGAATAAAACTAGTAATGTGTTTCTAAACAGACCTATAGTGGCTGAAGTTAGTATATTTGGGACATAGATGAGGAATATAATTTGATCTAGATGGCCTATATTTGACCCGTTGTCTTTTTCTGCCTTGCCCTTTCTCTGACTTGCCCTGCCTCATCTGTCTTTCCTCTTGAGCACAATTAACAACTGTTTGCTAATGAGAATGACTGGGAGCTCGTTCTTCATTAAGTCATTAACATTTAATTACCCCGTGCTACACCTCATAACCATCATGCTCTTTCAGTTTCATCACTCTTCACTGTATGACAATTTCACTTATCACGTTATTACCATAAGTTTGACATATATATTGAAGACTTGCATTTTAAACATGCCAGATTGTTTTTGTATGGAACAAACTATATCTGCAGGTACATTGTTCAACAATCTGACAGTCTCGTCTAGGCTGACGCAATTTGAGAGTTCTCAAAATGTCTAAAATTCTGGTGTACCATGTGTTTTCCGAGTGTTTCACCATATTGCCAGAAAATAGTGTAACCTTAGTTAAACTTAGCAAAAGAAACATTGAACTAGATCTGGAAACACATTTTACTTAACACGTGGGTCTTGGAATGTTTTTTCTGTTCTTTCGCAATTTCTCCTCCTGGTGGCTATTATAAATCACTTGTTACCTTTGAGTGATTACACCTTCCCATTTGGCCATTTCTGTTGAAAACCACTCCATTAATATGTGCTTAGTAATGGAATAAAAATACTCTTGAGTCCTCTACAGCCTATGATTATCAGTCATTTAGTAGTGTCTAAAAGTCTCTCCACTAGAAGGGAAATTACATTTTCTACTTCGTGTACTGTGCACGCTAGTTAATAAGATAATAGTTAAATAATGTAATTGTGATCCCTGTATTGCTGATTACATTCCCCTTTGAGCCAGATTAAATTCAACACAATACTTTTAACTTACAGATACAGAATCTTTGAATTCTACTTTTTACCTTGTTTATATCTCCTCTTCCTGTCCCACAGTGGCTATAAATTGCTGAATCCCGGACAGCGGAGGATGCAGGCGATGTTGAGTTGAGTGGCAGAGAGTTTGCGCGGAGGCAGGCCTGTTCCTCACTCCCTCCATCAGTCACCAGAGCAGTCGAGCAGGGACAGTGGCCAGACGCACACTGGATGTAAATGAACCAGGGAGAAGAAGTAGAAGAAGCTCCAGATACTGGGAGGGGCCAAAAAGTACGAAGGGAGAGAACAAAAAGAGAGGAACAAGCAGCCACCCAACACAGTCATCAAACCCCTGGCATCCATCATCTGTCACGGCCCAAAGTACACCGCTTCATCAGCATTGTGTGTACACGACTCTGTGTGTTTTGTATTGTTTTCAGAGGTGTGTGGCTCTGATTGTGTTACATCAACATGAGGTAAATGTTTTTCCAAGTTTGCTCAGCTAAACACTAAATCTCAATTTCTGTGGATTTTAATGAAGAGGTTGTAGTTTTCAGTTACATTTACTCAGGGATGTTTTCTTGATATATTTAGAATAAAATTGTACTTCTCAAACACCATAGTTTTAGTCTTATTATGTGTAATAACAATAGTAATGCCTTGGATTTATATTTAAAGTGAGGCTACCAATTTGGGCCATCACCCCCTCCAACCACCATCGACCACTCACACACTCACAAGTCAATGTGGGTGAAATGTCTTGCCAAAGGACACAACAGCAGCCTGTACTAAGGCCACAGCCATCGCACAGTGACACTTGTTCTTTCCAGTGGTCTCCCATCCATGAACCAACCAGACCCGACCTTGCTTAGCTTCCGAGAACTGATGAGATCAGGATTAACAAACGGGTATGACCACACTAAGAATAATAATATACACAGTTGTCTTACTTGAGTAAACGTTTTGGTTCAGTTTCTCTTACAATTACTCTTAAGTAGTATGTTCCCCAAACTTTTTATGTTACTACTTTGCGATTGTAGTTGAGTAATATTATTTTGAAGTGATGCACAGTTCTGGAGCATAAAAAAAAGGTTATGCTTTAGATTAAGTTTCCTTAGTTAACTATTTATAAGATGTTAATAAGGACTAATAGTTTGTTTATGCACTTATAACGCCTTATACATGTTTATAATCCATGAGCCAAAACATGTTTGAGTTAATAAACCACATGTACAGAGCATCAATGAGCTGCAGCTTACATTATTTTCAATTATCACGCTAATAAATGCTTGTAAATGCCTTGTAAGTGCTTATAAACACATAACAAGTTCTTATTAATGCATTATAAATTGTTTAATAAGGAACCATAATCTAAAGCGTTACAAAAAAAAAATCAATCAACACATACACTATGCTGTATGTACAGCTGTAAACAAATTAAGAATATAGACATTTGTTAACTATCTTAAGAACGCACAATCACTAATGTCTGACGAGTGAAAATATTGGCACTTTGAACTCTATGAACTCTTTATAAATACATGTGCCTATGGGTTTAAATTACCATATTACAATTTGGATTCTCTTGAAATGTCACCATGATGGAATGTTGTGAGTGTGAAGTTCTATGTTTGACCATATCAAGTAACTCATTCTAGTGACATTTTGCCAGGAACAACCCAGTAATCCACATAAGCCTGAATATATCTTCTGAACATATTTACAGTAATTAAAGGAAACTGTTTATCATCACGAATGCTTCACTGATCCAAATGATGATATTAGGATGACATTTAGATGGAGCTTAGCACGCAGCACTGAGCCACAGTAAATATTTTAAACCTCCATGACATTACCATGCAACCCGCAGTTCGCTCAACTTAACCTATTTGTTGGTGTTGCTGTGTCCTCCGGCTCTCTCGCCTGCTTCCTTAAGCCCAGTGCTTACGTTTGGCACGGCATTGCTAATCGAGCTTTAGCCGCACAGATCTAATTGTGCAGAAAGGAATCAGGGCCGAGAGAATTAGCCCAAGCTTTTAGTACTTGTTTATTATTCAGGACAAATGCCAAAGCTGCATGTGAAATGCTTCATTCAAGTGTTGCTGGACATTTGTGTATACATAATGCATCCCCTTTCAAAAATAAAACAAATATTGCAAAAATACTACTACTGTCTTTGCTACTTGCCTAAAACGTTTTACCCAACACTCGTAATGATCAGCCTCTTCATCACCACAGAGTTGTATGAAGTGCATAAAGAAAGCTGACTGATGATTGCAGTTCACGTATGAAGCGACTATTATGTCTAGACAGTACCATTTGTCTTAACTATGACCGACAAGTCATGCCTTGTGGTTCTGAGAAAATGTAAAATTACTCACATGTGAAGCTGAAAGGCGAAAATACACCATTACATTGAAAAGTCCAAATGTTATCGCCTCCAAAAACACATTTGATCTGCCTTGGGACAAATTTATGCGCTCGACTCCAACAGCAAAAGACGATGGAATGGATCGAACAGGCCATATTCAGATTTGTAAGGTTTCTATTTTTGTATTTTTTTCTTGCTGAGAAGGGTTCATTGTTTGATTTTCTAACTCTGTGCTGATAAGAAAACCCTGTGAGGCAACTCATTTTGGGCTTCACATAAAGAAGCTGAAATTAATTGAAATATTGTGACATACACTAAGAGATGTCATTCATTAGGGCTGGGCGACATGACAAAAACATTGATACATTTTTTTTTTAATCTTGAATTGATTCATCAGAATTTTACATTTATTTTGTTTGTCTTTTTAAAAATAAATGCGAAAGTCTGTCAATGTTAATTAACTCAATATAAATACAGACTTTTAATAGTTATATAGCTATTTACCACACATTAAAATTTCTTTCGCCAAAGTCCAAATTCTGTTTCAAACCACATTAAACATTAAAATGACCCGAGCGTTTCATTGACGACTAGAAATCACAAAAAATCTGGATTTGGAAAGAACAAAGAAACAAAGTTCCACTCTTATCCTCTCCATCGTTCTTTTCGCTCTCTAAGAAAAAGGACAAATGGGTGATTCCCGCTGTATCTACCACCAAACTTCTCCTCCCTCTCGTCTGCCTCTTTACTAATGAGCAGCGCTGGCTCTATTGACCTACTTGTGGACTTAAAGGAAATCCAATCACAAATGCCTCGGGATGCTTTTCTTCACACTTTGGGAGATTAAAAGATTCAATTCTCCCTGCCTTTCCGCGCTCATCACCATCATTCCTCCATTCCTCTTACCAACTTTTCAAGCATTCTTTACTCTCTTTTTTTGTCTTTCCCATTCAGTCGAGGTGACTGCGGTCATGCACATAATTACCAACAAGATACGGGAGCTGTACTGGGACAAAATTGAGGTGAAGTTTGATCAAGGCTGTTTCGGAAAGGACAAGCAATCACGTTCTACCGGAAAACAGCATTCCCGTCGACAAATGACAATAAGTTCTTGGAAAAATTGTGTGTTTTTATGATCCAAATCCAGGCTTGACAGACCCCCCGCCGTGCTTAAAATGGCAGCAGGGTGCAGTGGAGGTACTGTTTGCCTTGCCTATCTGCCATCGAGTTTGTTTAGCTCCATGCATACTGTGCGGTAATAGACTGCAGTGACCCAAGCACAGGAGGAGGTCCACTAACAAACAGAAAACACAAGCACGCAGCAGGGATTGTCATATTTAGATGATATATACAGACAATATAGTTCACACGCTACGATAAGTTCAATGTTTGGGAATGATTAAAGGATGCTTGATGCCAGTGTGTTACTCTCTGAGCAGGTGCTGTCAAAATGTTTGTTGTTTGGGTCCAGGCAAAAAACACCGGAGAGTGAAGAACTTTTGAAACTTTGGGTGCAGTTTCAGGCTTCAGTTTGTGTCAAATTGGTTTAAAAAAAAGAGAGTATCCATGGAGACAGTTAATCGTAAAGTCAGACATAAAGTTCTTATTCCAAGCATCAATTTATTCTCATTATTTGCTAGAGTTGGTAAAGCATTTCACTCAAGATGGGCCATTAGGTTCCATAGAGGGAATTTTGAGTGTCATGAAAACTGGGTGAACACAAACATTTTAGTCATCAATCTGTGGAGCTCGAGATTGAAAACCAAACTCGGTAGAACAACCTGATGCACGGTAAATGCATTCATCACACTATAGACCATTCTGAAATGACTTGCACATTCACGGGTGGCAAAACGATAGCGTGCACTGCTACAACAGAAGCCGCTCAGCTGCTCCAGGTCCTTTTTTGCCTGAAACCCATCTTTTCTGCCCCTGTTAAGTGCAACATTGACAAGAGCAAACACATGAGGCCTAGGTATGTGTCTAGCATTGTTCGTTGGTTTGTCAGTGTCATGTGAACAAAACAATGTTGCACAGGCATGCTAACTCTCTCTGGATTTTCTCAAATAGACATTTAAAGAGGTGACAGAGGTGATGAAGTTGGACATATTTCCTGTGGATTTTTTTTTTTTAATCAGAGGAAACCTGTGTCCAAGAGGAGGAAAAAAGGAAGAAGGGTGAATAACATAGGCGTGGTGCGGTCCGTGGTGGTCTGAGGCGTTTCCACTGAACAAAAGTTGAACCGTACCACCCCGTTTGAGGAGTCCGAGAGGGTGCTAGCTCGCTATACCGTGGACCGGTTTATGATTGGAACGAGAGAGAACAAAAGTAAAATAAAAGCAGAAGATGATGACGAAAAAAACAGAAGCTGTGTCTTGTTTACGCACGCTTTGGCCACGATTTACAGCCACAAACGTGTAATTACTAAACGTCTTTTTGTGAATGGGGGAGATCGTCCGCATGAAGAAAAAGTGTAATTCAGGTGCGGTTTAGATTTTATTTATAAAGAAAATATAGTCACTTTTGGGTGACGTCAGCTGCTCATATAGCGGGTCCCCACGAGCTGGACCTCTGCAGTCCGCCATTAACAGAAGCAGCCTGAGCCAGCCCCAAGTGAACCTGTCTGAGGGACCAGATTTAGTGGAAACATGGCTTTAGTGAGTGCAATGATTCATGTTTGATGCGCTTATACATTTGTTGTTCAGGCAGAAATATCACTATGTGCCTCACTGTTTGTGCAGCTCTCTCTGAAAAGGCAACGATAGAAAGTTTTAGCCCAGACGTGGTTTCCAGTTTCTTCTCCGCTCCTTTTCATTAGCTCTGTGTGTGCAGAAGTGTCAGTAAACAGTAAATCATACCACCAAAATCGGCTTTATAATTCAATCCTGTTCCAGTCACTTCGATGGGATCTAGTCATATCTTTCCATGGTCCACACATTGTGATTCAGATGCAAATCCAGTCGTAACTGCTTCACACTGCAAAACTGAAGCAGCAGCGACTGGGACTGACTTTGTTTTGGTCCAGGTAAACTTGGGTAAACTTTTGAGGCCACATTGGATTTTTACTCTTGCTTGGGGGCCGGACCATTTACAGTTTGGATGTTGTTAAATACAGTATATTACAAACACACTATTACATATAGATTTAATGTCTCAAAAACACAAAAAAACCTATAACAGAATAGCAAAAATCATTACCTTTATTTATTTTAGTGGGAACGTTGGTCATTCTTTTTAGCCAATGCATCAACCTTTGGTGTTATTCTAGTGGTGGCTATTCTCAAAACTGATCTTAAATGAACAAGCACCTGCAGTCTCAGACAATTAGAAAATGACAAATGTGCCATAATTAACTCACTCACTCACTAATTTTTTTTTTATTAAACACTGCGGGCTGGATCAAAATGTCAAAAGGGCCACATGTGGCATCTGGACCTTAGTTTGCCCAAATCTGTTCTAGGCACAACTGAAGAGGAAAATCAAGCAAAAAATGGCTCTATACGAAAGTCAACATACACAAAGAATTTGATGTCACCGAGAATTATCTATGGAGTCAGAATATAATTTTGAATGAAAAGTTGAGTAATTAGCCTCTTAAAATCTCCATTGGTGTAACAATTGGCTGACTGAAAATTCTGGTGGTGAATGATGACACAGTCAGGTTCTCAATAACTTCTGTCCTGTTCAGTCTTAGCGTCAGGCTTTTGAGATATTGGTAAGTCTGATGTCTTTTCATATAGGCTTATTTACATTTACCTGGGCTTCAGACCAGTGCAATGATGAAAAAGGGTTCTATCTAAACTTAGTTGGTATGAAATTGTTACTTTTTTGTATATTGTTATTGTTTAATTACTTACTTCCAAAAATATGTGTTGAGAAAATGTTGGTCAACCCTTTTGTTTTAACTTTAACATACAGTTTTATTATTATTATTATTTTTTTTTTTACAATGAATGTACACTAAAGTTTACTGTCAGCTGTAAACTGTGAATGAAAACAAAACAAACTAATTTAAGACAAAAATCACAGTCAACAGACATATGAGCCTCAGAGAAGAGTCAGCAGGACGTCCGATGCTGAGTGTGGGGGTGACACTCCCCATCGGCCGCTACTGGGCTTTTTGACCTCAGCACCTCCTCTTTCTTGGGCCAGTGTGCCATGAACACAATAATGAGGCCTGAAAGTGTCCTGCTGATCAACAACTCTGACTCAGCTCAGGAAGAGCTGCTATGCTTCTTTATTATTTTCATGCATAAAGAGATGCCTCAAGATAAAAATACAATAAAGTCTTTGTCAGGTTTCTGAGGCAAGTGGTGTCTCAATCAGGAACGTCCAGATGATTGATTCAATCATGATTACACAGGTCACAATATTATTGCACGAAATTAAAAAAACAAAAAAACAGTAATGAGGATTTTAAAAGCAAATTCTCTGTACTCCCAAAGGTGAACCTAAGTATAAAGTGCTTTTATATTTACCAGTTTATATAATAAACTTCACTTTATCATTCAGAAAGTTTAATTTCATAAAGCTGTTTACATGTGCTCTGTAAGAAGAAAGAGTCATGGTGTTTACAATTGTAAAATCGGATAGACAATAATCAATAATCGATTTAACTAACTTTTCCATTGAAGTGTAACACCAGCAGAATCAGAATCAGTTCATTGCTATTGTCAGTGATCAAAATTCACAAGCATAAGAACTTGCTTTGACAGAAGGTGCAACATGCAACAATTAATAAAATAGTAGCAAGAATTAAATTAAATAAAATAAACTTAGACTATATACAGCAATGCACAGGTAACACACGCCATTTAAAAAGTTAAGGCCAAAACCATCCAAAATTTGGATTTTTAAAACTTTCCACATTCATTTGTATCCCTGTATTGAAGTAATACAACAAAAGAAAATATTTAGTTGCTGGCTTCATAAAAAGAATACAGGTCTCTCAAAGAAAAGACACACAAAGTTTTCTTTCCTTGTACAAAGCTTGCACTGGACCCACTTATTTTGAGAGCTCAAAGTGAAGCACAGTCTATGAAAGCATCTGTCTAGTCATTTTGACAAGAGACCATTGTTAAAATAATGGCAGGAGACAACAACTTGTATAAGATTTATGTCAAACATCCACTACATGCCTTCAGTTTTTGATTTGAAGGAAAAGCAGCAAAGCACAATTGACTGTCTTGTCTTTGATTCATTTTTACTGACACAAGTGAAGCTGCCCAGCTCCAAAGTGCACTGTGCTAATACAAATGCCCTCATAGTGTGTGTTTGAATTTTTATTTCTGATCTTCTAAAAATATAATAAACCCAATACAAATACTAGGATTAAAAAACACACACTCTTTAAACACACTCTTTAAAATATTTAAGTCCAAGTTTGAATTTATTGAAATGTTTAAAAAGCAGTACAATACAACATAATCAGAATCACCTTTACTCATCTACATGGAGAATTTCTTTAAAACATGTTTTTTTCTTTTCTTTTTCTTCTTTATAAAAGTCTATGAGCTAGGAATATTCCCCTTGTGTTTTTAGATTAATTCATAGAATACATCTAGACAATCAAGTGTCTTAGGCAAGACACTTCACCCACATTGCTGAGTATGAAAGTGGTGAGTGTGTAAATGGTTGTTGTGGTCGAAGGGGTCAATGGCACAGGTTGGCAGCCTCGCCCCAGGGCAGCTGTGGCTTCAATAGTAGCTTACCACCACCAAGTGTGTGAATGAATAATACAATGTGCAGTGTCTTTGAGTGTCCAGAAAAGCGCTGTACTGTAAGTATGATGCATTATTAAGGTAATAGATCATCTCTTATGTAGGTTTATTGTACAATAATGCACCATTTTCAAGGTATCTTAGAGCACTGAAACAGTAGATAATGCCTGTCCGTGGGACATTCCAGGCAGAACAATAACATCTCTATGAGGACAAGCAGTCGGCAGGCCTTTCCCCAGAAACATTACATAGTTTACCTTTAAAGTTAGTCTTTTCTCTCTTTCTTGTATTATATCTGACTTACAAAACTGACTGGGATGCCGTTATGCATTTGTAACAGTAGTGTTTCATAAAAATAGTCTGACCACAGGGACACACATGGGACAAGTTCTATTTTTTAGTGGTAAACAGAAAATCAATATGACCAAGTGCCTAAATGTGCTCCTGTGCTAATGGTCTGTTTGTGAGTCTGGTGTCACCGAGGACTGAGAGGGTTGAATGTGTGCTCAGTCATGGCATAGTCTAGTATATTTAAGAGAACACACTAAATCACAATCGGGAAAAAAATCAACTTTTGTCAGTACTGGCCTGTGAAGTCTGATATAATATATTTCTGTGAACTTGGAAGATATGGGAATATTGAATTGCAACAAGTCTGAAATGTTGTATTTGGAGTCTACCTGTCATTAAATTAATCCATAATAACAATGCACCTTAAAAACTAAACATCAGCCACTCTTACATTAAAGGGAATAGATTCCGTAGATCGAGCCCTGAATCTGCAAAATATGATTCACTTTCCACCTTCTAATACCATGAAAAAGTGTCCCTGGAGAGATTTGAAAACCCAAATGCAGAAATACATTTGTTGCTTCATCAGTGCGAGGCTTGACTCACTACGGTCCAGTTTAGTTGCAGAAATCCACTTCTCTCGTCAATCTAGAGCTTTGTCAATCTGGTAAAATGCCTTTACCCCTCGATCATTTGTACTATCTCTGAAACTCCAATAAAGTTGTTGCTGACGCCGTTAGTTTCAATGTGAATTCACTGCCACCATCCCTGCCAGTGCAGTGATGTATGCTGGGATAGCATGATGTCAACTGCAGGAGCTCTAGCACTCATTGGAAAGCTTACATTATTACATAATCAACCTGAGATAAATTAAATTGATTAAACTTTGATTCACTTTTTATTTGTATTACCACTCTTTCAGCAAATAACAAGTCCAGAAATCTCTTTTTAATGTTATTCTTTCAACTTGAAATTGGGAATTGTCCAGACACAAGCACTGCTTAATGCATAGTAGTTTAATATATTTGATTGCAAATTCACTTCTTGGGGACTGCTTTCTGAGTCCGTCTTCTGTCAATAAAGCTACTGACCCTTATATTAGACTTGATTTTTATATTGATGCTGGTATTTCATTTCTCATAAGTTTCTAAATTCTCCACTTCATTCCTGATCAGATCGATACATTGACAAAGGCAAAATGTCATCTCAAATCAACTGTACATTTTTGGAGTGTAAACCGTTAAAACTGTAATAAAACAAAGAAGTAAGGACTGATGACATGTTTACTCTGGACTGAATTGTTTGTGTGCGTTGAGATGGAGAGGCTGAGGTGACTGCTGGTTGAGCTGCTGCAGAGGAGACAGAAGGAAGGCTATGGTATAGTTTGAGGTGTAATTGGTTGACCAGCACTCTGCAAGTTCTTTGATGATAATATTAGCATAGTTTCTCTTTCTCTCTTTTAAATATGGTCTTAACTATGTGTGTCTTTAATGAAGCATAATGAAAATAATAGATTACAGTAGCCAATATTTTACTGATATTTGACTATGACAGAAAGCAGCTGAAGCTAATGTATGCTAACTTTGTTTTGCTAAATCTGTCAGTTCAACAAATAAAGTTATCATCAGTGGAAATAGGCAGGTTTTTCACAAGATCAAATGATGAGAAATGATTATTTTGTCTTTATATGGCCTTTTTGCTGTTTTGTTCTCAACTGTGTCTGTGTTCTCTCTTGACCAATCATCTCGCTCTTAGTCAGTCAGAGAGTACCTCTCGCAGCCCCCTTCAGACCCCTCAAACGGGGCGGCATGGTTCACCATTATTCAGTGGAAACACCTCGGACTGTCCTGCTCTGCACAGTAGCAGGCTAATGAAAACATGGTGTGTAGTGGTGACTGAAGTATATGGTTCACTGAAGGCTTCTAGATATAGAATATCTATGAATAAAGTGTATTATTGACCATTAAAATCAGACAAAGTTTGTTATCTTTTGGATATTTTGATTTTAATAATGTTCTTGTCTTTGGTTTAAAAAGATCATTTTGTATATGTTTTAGAGTCTTTATAGTCCATGACAAATGCGATTATCAGGCTACAACAACTACAGTTACTTTTATTATAATCGCCTAGTCACGATAAGTCAATTTATCATTGCAGCCCTAATTCCTTGTTTGTGAATTTTGTTTGCTGACAGTGCCATGAAACGTTTTCTGATTCTGAAACGTTTCACCCTGTTACCTGCCCTTTAAAAAGGCTTTCCATAGAAGCCCTCACAGATGGCTCAGTATGACACACCAGCTGGCCAGTCAAGTTAGATTTATGCCTTGGCTCACATCATACACTTTATACTAACCTACCAAGTGTCTATTAAAAAGAATAGTTTATTTTCTAACCAGAATAGTTAGATATTGTGTAATTTTATTAAATGGCACTAGTTGTGAGCCAATACAGTGACTTACTGGGGCACAGATGGTGCGTACACTGAGGAGGTGCGGCATTGTCTCGAGATCATGGGGATTCTCAGATGAAGGTGTATTTATATCTGGAAACACACACCTCCCAGACTGGAGGCTATCCTGGTCCTTTGTTAAATAATGTAGCTGCTTTGAGATCTGAGGGAGTGGGGAAAAGTGTCACTGTTAAAGTCTGTGTGCGCTGGACTTCATTACCAACTCATTTCAAGTCCATCACCACACATGTAGCGATCTGTCCGTGCTTGTTATTTTATTTTTTGCTGCTTCTTGACATGCTTTCGTATTAGGGGGAAAGTGTTTTTGAAGTCTTACCCCCGACAAACTCACAAAAGCCTCTTGTGTCCAATTAGGCGGTGTGTCTGAGCAGTCACATGGTTTCCTCTCCTGGCAACTCGATCTTCCTTCATCAGACCATCGCGCCGGTCCTGCTTTTATGTGTCCACCCCACTGTCGCCGAGCAGACGGATGAGGAAGTACATGACTCGTGGAAGAAAATGCGATCTATTTGAAGCTGAGAGAGCCGTGCCAATGCAAACTGTTCGGCCGATGACACCCATGCAAATGAAGACTGGCTTGCAAAGTTGTATTGTGCAAAGCTGTTGTATGTGAACGTGAAATAGAAACAATTATGTTTTGTAACAAAGAACGACTGAATCAAAGTTTTTACATAGATACATGTTTATTTAATGCAATGTTGTCTCATTGCTGTTTTAATTACGTTTTAATTTGTGTTTCTGTATAAACAATAACAATTCAAACAAACAGATGTATGTATTTTATTATATTTTAGTAGACTAGACTCTCGATTCTTGTGTAATATTAGTCCGTAATGATCAAAATATACTTATATAGTTATATAGTTTGTGACCAAAATAGAAAATAATAACTATATGACAACGTATTCATAACATTTCCATGCACAGAGAGCTCAGAGTGCACTAATCCACCAAACTATTTGTCTTTGCCATCAAACCTGTCAGACCATTATTGTTCCAGTCAACATGCAGGTCAAAAAACATTTAGCATTAGCACAACTTTGAGGGTATAATTGCTAGAAAAGCATCATCATGCAGGCATAACCAGTCTTTTGGCAAACATAGATAAGTGACGTCTCATTTACGTTGATTTTCAGTCATTTGTCATCTGTTCTCTGTTATTTGGTTACTTGTTCTCTGCACAAAAAAACACAGACGGATCAAAATAACATGTGCTCGTCTGGGGCAAAGTGACCGTAGTTTGTCATCTTAGCTGATCTCAAATGAGTGAGTGCACGTCCAAACACATGTCTAATATTTTTGTGGCTAATTACCTCGTGCAGTTGAAGTCTACTCCTTGTCTTTATCGGACTGTTACATGCAGCAGAAATTAAGCTCACCAGTCCCGTCCACTTCAAAGTTCACAGCGGGTTTGGAACTAAATTTCTCATTAATTTTTGCCATAGATGTTTAGAAAAATTGAAATATTAAGAGTTTAAGCGCACAGTGAAGGCTAACCAACTGGTGGTAACTAATGTAATGTAAAACCTAAAATTTGTCAAAGTGTTTTATTAACTTACTGGTTTATAGAGTTTCAGATATAGATGTTAAATAAAAGTATGGGTCTTGTGCTCAGTATGGCTGATTCGCCTCGAGAATCAACCAACCTCGGGAAAATTTAACAGTACTTCCAGAACCATGTGGTGAGCTCAATATGATGGACTACTACTAGACGTACTTCTCCAGTTGTGTTGTTTGGATGGCTAAGATTCGAATAAAGATGCCTCACATGCATTTTGAAAAATTGTTTGAACAGGATATCCCGGACTTTTATAGGCTACAATTTACACATTTTTAACCTGGAGTTGTATCTGTCACAGGCAAAAGACCACGAGCAGGACATAAGACTGTGTTCCTGTCTCCAACACCGATAGTGGCTTCAGTGTCTGCCAGCTGACCACACAGACTCACCCAGGAGCTTGCCTCTCCTCCCAGGGTGCACTGGGGCAGTCCTGACCTTGGTAGGAGCGAGGCCACACACAAACACACACACCACTGCACACTGACAAGCCACCTGCTCCGGTATCGCCCCTGCTCCAAGTCCAAGAAGGAGAGAAACTAGACCATACTTTTAGATTGTTAAAACAAATCTTTGCAATGGTAGTAGTCGTTGTTTGTTGTAAACTAAAACTTCTTGTTTTTCTTTTAATGACATAGGTCAGTGTTTGTGAAATCATAATTATAGTTTTTGGTGCAACGTAATATTGTTGTAATATTAGTGGCAGTACATCAAATTTAATTTAATTCGTTTAAAAAATAATACTAGAAATACAGTAAGAACAGTGAAAGCTGTCTACTAATAGTTCATATTAATGGTTAAGTTCTTGTTAATTAATAATTTGGTTAGCTGCCATTAAAATATGCATTATTGCAAAGCTGTAAATCAAATTAAATGCAGAACAGTTGTTGTAACTTGCACAATAACACACAAACGGCAGATTTTGATCAGATAAATATAGATTAGCTGAATAAATTGACCGTAAAAAAATATCAAAATGGCAAACTGGCAGTAAAAGTTTGTTACCCATAGACTTTTGCATAGTTATAGGTGTTTAAACATTTTGCTCTGGATCCGTTCGTTCTTATATTTGTAAATTATGTAAACAGGGACATTGTGTAAAGTATCTGTGAGCTCAGAATCCTGACAAACAGATGTTCATCAGCATTTCAGAGTGTTGCTGTGAAGCCATTACTGCACATTACGAGAGCACTGTCATTACGTACAGGGCCCCAGGAACGCTTCGTGAGAGAATGACAGAAGGGAGATGGAAAACATATATTTAGTGAATGATACTGTACATTGGTTTCAAAAGCAAACGTGTGATGGAACGCTATAGAATGCAATTTGAAAGTTGGCAAATGTAAGAATTAAACCAAAGATGATTGCAAAGTTAAGAGGTGTGACAAAAGTTAATATTTGTAAGTAAACTAAGGCACACAAAAGTTGATTGCGCAGCTGTCGACAAAATTACTTACTCAAAACTTACCTACAGGCAGCAATGTGATTTGAAAAGACATTAGCAACTTCGCTGTTACTTTTGCACTGACATACATTATTAAGCTTCATTTAAACTTCAAAGTGAAAATC
Organism: Rhinogobius similis; assembly: GCA_019453435.1. Classification (NCBI taxonomy): domain Eukaryota; kingdom Metazoa; phylum Chordata; class Actinopteri; order Gobiiformes; family Gobiidae; genus Rhinogobius; species Rhinogobius similis. The sequence continues at coordinate 17,865,770 of CM033622.1, forward strand.
AGTGACAGGTTTCTAGACATGCAAAAGTTCATATTATGTGTATTTAGTTTGCTTTAAAGCTGAAAGCAGAGACAGTTTACGTTTGTCTCAGCTGAAACATGTTGTATTTAATCCAGTTAAATCAAACCTGTCAATGCTGCACTTTGCTGACTGAACAGAGAGTTCTATGCATTTCAGAGTCAATACCTGTCATTACTCTACTGTCCATAATCAATCAGTTGTAATGCTACTGGACCCCTCGCATGCCACGCCAGGTTTTTCTGTGGCCAACTGGAATATTCTGTCTTCCTGCTATAGGAACATAGGCTTCATGTTATTGGGTTGGCGATGCTCATACTCGCAAGCGCCATTTTCAACTAGATTACGTAGGCACTTGGAGTCTGAGCAGCGAGAGTTTAGAAAAATTCAGCCTGCTATGTTTTGATCACCACATGCACCGGTCCATTATCATTCCTTTTTACATGAACCAATTTGACATAGATTTTTGTTTTGACTGTAAAGGCTGTGTCTCTCAAAAGTTTGTGGTTCTCTGACAATTTTAATGGCTACTGAAGTGTTTCAACCCCACAGATGGAATGGGTTGAGTTAACATTATGATCTTTTGAACCTTATGCAGATTTGCCCCATGGTTCACTTGTATTTTATGAGTAAAATTAACTAACTTCTTTGAGTGGAATCCAGTTAATCTTGCCAAATGACCTTTTACCAAAAGAAGATATTTTCTCCATGAGAGTCCACTCGAGCTAACAGAGGACCCCAGACTGACCCTCTGTCTCTTTCTGAAGCTCAGTCTGACCTTAACTCCAACCCCAATTAAGACTGAAGCTCACAAACCCGCTCACTGCTCCTCACATTCAAATGGAGGAGGATCTGTCTGTGATTTAGACATCTTCAGCCAAGACTGTCCATGGGAATAATTATCCTACATTTACATATGACAAGAAAGATTTATAAAATCTGCACATTTCTGCACATTTAAAGATAAGTGAACATACAAACTTAAAGCTGGGGTACCCATAGGAGGACTAGTTCTTAGCTCTCACAAACCCTTTGGCTAATCACTAGTGTTCACATACATACATTTTTGGGTGCATGCAACGCTGTAGCTTACTCAGATACCATAGACGACTGTAAAATGTTTTAGAATTAGACAAAGCCAATGCCAGCTGTTTGATTCTGTCCCAAAGTATTGCTTTTTCACTTTATGGCCTAGCTTTAACATGAAACAAATAGATTTGTGTTGGAGGTTCTGTCATTGTGTCTTTAGGCACTTCACCTTCCCTAGTATGGGTGTGGTGAGTGCATGAGTGACTGGTGGTAGTTGGAGGGACCAATGGCACCGATTGGCAGCGTCAGTCTGCCCCAGGGCAGCTGTGGCTGCAGTAGCTTACCACCACTGAGTGTGGAGTGAATGACTAACAGTGTAGTTTGGACATGTCTGTAAGGCGTGTTTCATGTGTAAGGCATTATTATTGGCTATAACTATGCAATGGATGTACGTTTCAGGTGTGGCAGTGGTTTGGGAGGAGAGGTTCAGTAGCTAAAGCACTGGTCCGCCAAACTGAAAGTCCTTGGGCCAGACACTTGTGTGTGTGTGCTCTTGTGGTGTGAGCGTAAGTGATTGGTGTCGAATGAATAATGCATTGTACAGGGATTTCAGTACTTTGAAAATCTATATAAATCCAAGAAAGTATTGTTATTTTATGCTGTGCCAGTGATGGGAAAGTTCTTTTGAATTTAGTTCATGGCCTAAGACAAAATAATAAAATGATTTTGCACCTACATTTTGTGGACATAAAAAGACTGTTGTAAGAGCACAGTGCATGAGTGTTATACTAAGATTGTCCACAAGGCACAATATGGACTGAGGTTTTATACGTCTATTGTACTTTCGACTTGTCCTGAGATGCCGTTCATGCTTCTACATCCTTTGTTCATTTCTGTGACGGATTGTGTTTTTTCCCTTTTCTTCCCCATTCTTTCCTGTTCCTACCGCACTGACCTCCTCCTCGCCTCCTTTTTCTCCCGGCTGCGTCTCTCCCAGCGCCAGTCTAATTCAGTGCTGGGCCCTGTGGTTAGCTGTGGTATGGTTTTTATGATCACCCTCTGAGTACACAGTGACCTTGGACATTATTCACACACAATAGATGGAGCTGTCGACACCGGGGGAGCACCGTGGCTGCTGTGGGCTGTGTGCAAGGCAGCAAGAGTGAGTATACCAATTTAAAACGTGAGCAAGGTGGAAAAAATATCAACTAGTGAGCGCTTTTTCTTTTGTGGCGGCCTAATAACCGTAAGTATGAGCGGGCGTGTGAAAGATGACACCGAGGTCCCCTTTTTGCTGTTCACAATACTTACAGGGCAATGACCACAACAATAAACTAACCACGCAGAAGAGCATGAAAACAAGCCACTCGACCAAAGGATCCGAAGACACCGCACCACTCCACTGCCCAGAGAGCTTCGAATACAGTATTGTAACTTCCTTTGGTGAAAAAGCCTTGTCCAGAACTGTTTGGTGTTTGCCTTCTATGGAGTCAGCGTGAAACAAAAGTGTCTGGAAAAAGCATTGTTATTACCTCTGCCTGTCCTTATACCGTCCTACTATGTAATTGAATTTTTTTTTTTAAAGTACATACAAAATTAAAAAAAAAAAACTTACTGCTATTATGTTCTGACCATTCAGGTTTTAAACAGAACCAGTGATAGAATAGTTGAAAGCTTTAAAAAAAACTATCCACCTCATTTTGAACAATGACAATGGCTCCGTTATAAATTGCACCCCTTCTTCTGGTTGTATATTAATGAACATAGAGTTGAGTCGTCCTCAACAACGAATAAGTTATAGACAGGTTACAAAGCAGTTTTCAAGCCACCCGGAGAAACAGTGCATTGTTGACTTGTTGGTGCACATAAACATTTTATTCAAATTATCCCACTTTATATCATATTTTAGCGGCGGGACTATTCCCTTGTTCTCCACTAAAGTAAACAGAATTCCCACTCAACCGGAAGTGCCAAAACTATGGAAGTGCAAACACGTAGCTGTCAGAGGCAAAAATGGGTTGGGCGGAAAAGATAAATAATGCATAAAAAAACATAAACATGTATTGTTTTTACAGGTGATGATCAATATAGGCTGAAAGGCAATGAGTACCTGGTGAGGCGATGAAGTAAAGAAATGGTTCAGATGGTGAAATGGTGAAAGGAGTGAGAGTGCATTGTTCTGGTGGAGGAACTCTGGTGACCATTGACTGTGTCTGTTTTTGAGGTGGTGATGAAAAGATTTACTGCTGATGAGGTATAAAGGATTATTTATATTTGGAAAATCTTGTTGCACACATAAATTGGATAAAGTAAAGTTTCAACCAAGACAATTGAACCAACTAGACCACTTTTGCGCCACTAGCCAAGTTCACACACGTTTAATTCTGCTTCGAGAACAATATTTGAGGTTGTTGTTGTTGAGTTACTATTACCATTACATCAGCATGTCCACCTCAGCTCTCACCATTCACTCTCTGCACTCCATTCAGTCAAGTGTCAGAGGTAGACGGGCTTTATGGAGGTGAGGTAGTTCTCTGGTCGATTTATTCTGTGAGCAATGACTCATCTATGTTTCTAGTGTCTGTTGAAATGGTCCTGACATGGTTGTGGAGGCTCTGAGTGGATGAGTGCTTCAGTAGTTGTCGTCAAGTTGCTCCATGACAGGCAACGTCAACTCACACTGTTACTGTTATATATGGAGGAACCTCAGTGAATCATAGGGTGAGGAATACAAAAAGGTGGTCATAAATGATAAGAATGAACAGTAGAGAAAGAGAGAGAAAACAGATGAATCTAAACTTCCAATCACAATTTCTTGGTTGTTAATGAGTTTTGCACGTACAAAAATTGTATAATGATTTTAATTATTTGTAAAAGTTTTGATTCAAATGTAAACAGTTGAATTAACACAAAAACAAAGAAATCTGAGAAGTTTATTTGAAATTTAAAGCTGAACCAACTTTTCTAACCTGGCTCACGCCAGATTGATATGTGCATCACTCTGAATTAGTTCTACACATTATCAATCTGGACAGGCCCTCGTTGATGTTGTTTGGGAAAATGCATGACATCATGACGAACATTTGAACTGATTGGTCGCAGCAGCACAAAAGCGGAACAAGACGAGAAATCAATCCAGTTGAGAGAAAAGCACCGACTGCTTCCCTGTCCTCAAATGCACAAAGCACTTCTATGTGCACGTTTTCAGTAGCAAAATAGTCCGTAAATGTGTCGAAATAGACTGAAATACGTCTGTCGGCGCCGCCATGTTTGTTTAGGTTCATCTATTTGACTTCTGCCCAAACCACAGTGCAGCGCTGTGATTGGTGCGCCACACATCAGCTGGTGCAGCCCTAACAGCGGCACACCGCCCAGATGGATTCTCAAGAGTTTGTGAACTCACAAATATCGCGAGAAAACATCTGGCAGGGCCAAGTTACAACCTTTCTGTCCACCACCTTCTTCTATGCTTTAGCACAGCAGTCAATTGCATGCACTATGATGCATGCAATGGACTGCTGTGCTAAAGCATAGACCGTAAAAGTAGTGGACAATCGAAGTGTGATGTCACCCATAATGTTTGGCTCCAGCCAAATGAAGCCAATTGTGGCTAGCAGTTATGGTGGCTAAAGTGGAGCCAGACTCCATATTTGGAAATCCAAGTGCCCGTATCGTGGCAACCACATCAAGAGCGGGGTTGTTAGCAGTTTCCGCCCCTCGGCAGGAGGGGACAGTGGCAACCATAGCCACGCTAACTGTCAATTAAATCTGTTGCTAATGCAAGCGAAAACCGACCTCTGGAAAAGAAGGACCTGATTGGTCAGTTATTATTGCTAATGACTTGATTTATGAAGAACATAATGGGAAAAAATAAAATACCAGGATCATGTAGAGTGTGTAAAAACGGACATTTTAGTTCCAAGACCTTGAGCTTGACAGAAGCAGTTTCAGAGTAAAGGGCACCAATGTTCCAATGGAAAGTGAATGGCAGCTTGGCTTGATGGAGCCGAACAGCCTCCATGGCCAGTTCCAATTTGGAACGCGGTGGCAAGCAGGCTGCAGATGTCCACTGTTTTGCAATCTATGTTAAATTTAATGAAAGACTGGTTTTAAAAAGTTCAAGAACTTATTGATACAGAAATTGGGGAGAGAATAATGGTTAAGTTTGAAATATGTATTATGCAAAGTGTACTTTTCAGCAAAGGATCTGGTAAATTGCACTTTCCTCCCCGTTGCTTCAACAAAGACTCTCTCTTTGAAGTGAACGTTAACCAACATGAAGGAGCGACTTCTCCAAAGCACAAACATGCATGACAAAATGAAAAGCCAATGCCCATGTTTACTTGTCATTTAAGATCTCCTGCTGCTTTGTAAGGCTTTCAAGCATTGTTTATTGTTGAGCTTGACTCAACTCCAACAATTACCATCCAATACATCCATCTTGTTTGCTTCAGTCATTTGTGCTGTTTCTATGAAGTGTAAGTGTAAACAAGCACAGAGATTGTCATACCCTCAAAACCATCAATCATTAGCGCTCTTAACTTTCTAACAGCCTTCAGGTGACGATCAGAGATTTCAAAGCATAAAGTAGAGACTTTAAATGACGGTAAGACTTAGTTTCAAAAACACCAGTGTTATTCACTCGAAGTGTATACTTATATGTACATTTCATGTAAAATAAGCAATAAAAACAACAACAACAAAAAACTTGTAACTGCCTTGGCTTTGAACAATTTGTAACCATAACTTTGAAAATGAATTAGAAGAAAGCAACCAAAATTTGTTTCTTATTGTTACCTAGTCTTTTTTGAGTCTTTTATATAGTCATGAGGGCTTGATTAAAACAGCACTGTTTTCCTGAAGACCAGTTTTATCAGAATAATTCCAGATTTCTGCTGTGCATAAATGTTGTATCACTTTAGGTAATGCACTCACAGGAGGCACTCATTTTGATGTCTCCGTCCCAATAGACTTGCATTAGCATATGGTGCAGCAGAGGAAGTCCCAGATCAAAGCACCATATTTGGTAAAATCTGAGTTGCACAGCGACAAACATCTTCAGAGTCTACGAACAAAGAGTAAACAACAAAAAATAAACTTTGATCTGAAGGGCTTCCAGGAATGTCTGCTTAAATGTTTCCATGTAATCACATATTGAACACTGCCTTTGCCTTCACTTTCAATTAAAAAAACTCGAGTCGGGTGTGTTTTCTGTTTATGTCAACCTGCAGGTGCTTGTTATTTTGGTCACTTTATGCAAGGGGACAAAGTCAATTACGTTACTTTTGCAAAGCACTGGAAAGAGTATTTGGAAATTGTAAGTTATTTTTGTTAACTTTTGGACCCACACCTATTGAAAAGTGGTCTAAAAGTCTCATTAGAAAGTAGCAGTTTAAACTTCTGTGATTCGGTCGGTGTTGCTTGCGCCCAATTAGAAGTTTTGGCACCACGACCAAAAGCCCCACTCACAAAGGAAAGAACACAAAGTAGTCCGCATTTTTTTACACCCTTTTTCAAGCTGCACTATAGCAAATACGAGTCACTGTCTGATTGTTTGAGAAAGAAAAATCTCCGATCTCAACCAGGCAGACAACCAGGATACGAAGAGCAGTCAAACTACGCAGCTTTCGTGAGGCTCTTTTGGGAGGCTGTCGGTGAGGTGAGAGGCAAAGGATTGGAAGGCCCCTGCAGAGGTTTTGATACGGCAGAAAGTAAGGTATTTTCTTTGTCTTTCTTTACCTTTTAAATGGCTCCCCAGGTGACTAAGCAGTAGCATTGTCAAAACTTAAAATAGAGCGGAAAAAGCATCCACTTATCCAGACAAGAGGTGTGGGTAAAGTGGTCTGACGCGCCATGCCTAAGCACTTTTCAATCAGGAGAGAAACTTCAGTGACCTGAGCACACATGCAAAGACTGAGAAATGGTAGTTGCAAGTGAAATATATCTCAGAGCACATGCTAATTTGAAGGTTGTGGTTAAAGCAGTAGTCAAACCAGCCTTAAATTGGCCTGGCCCCTGTCATATGAAGCAGGGAAAGTGGAGCTTCTTCTTGGCGGTTGTAACAGACATCAATATAGAGTTGCATGTTGTTTGTCCTCTGACCTCTGCAGTTCCTGGGTGTTGCTTTGCATCCTTTGCTCTCCACGTAGTTAATGATGTGTTCTTTAGTTAAGTTTAATATTGTAGTTTAGGGCTAATATACTAAAAATATAGCAATATCTTAACGTTCTTAAAGTTATTTTATATCACACATAAATACATTCTGTTATTATTTTTGATATTTGTTATTATTTATTTAGAAGTTAAAAGTTAATTTCTGAACTTTACTTCAACTTAAAATAGACTTGTGAGCCTTGCTGAATTTTTCTATATATCATTATAGGCAAATACTAGCTATCGGCATCAGCTAAAAAAAACCCATCCCTATTAATTTATAATTCTAACTTTTTCTTAACATGTTTACTCACCTTGCCACAATATAATGATATTGTTTAATATTTATAGTTGTCCGGTTTAGTTATATTTTTTCTTATTTATTCAGTCTTTTGTTTGTATTTCTTAACCTTTATTCACACACAAGTGTTCTGGACAGATTTTAAAAAGCAATAATGCTATATCCAGTATACATTTTATTCAAGTTACTTACAGGAGATGCTATTGCTCACTTTATAGACATATTCGTTGTCATATATTTCCAAAGTTGTCTATACAAATAACCATATAGTTATAGCAGCCTATGACATATTCTGCTATGTCTCTGTCTCTTTTATTCCATCTTAATCCTCTGCCCTGTCGACTCCAGCGTGTTTACCTGCATTATTCTGATCCTTTATACCATATTCATGTATTCACTCTCTCCCTGGCAGGCCTAGGAGCTCAGCTGGAGTGACGCGTCTGCCATTTTCTTCTCTTCCAACCATCGCCATGCCAACGGTGAGTTCATTTAGCTCGTCTTCCTTCCTCCTCTCCACCTGGACCTCCTCACCTCTCCCTGTTTATGTGAATTATTAAACCCCGCAAGCCTGTGATTGTAATTTGACAAATATTAACACATGCTCATAAACAAAAGGCCGGGTCACGGTGGTGCACTACACACGCGGTTATCTCCGGTGGTGGTTTTATACGCGTGCATGGCCTAATATTTAGATTAGAAATTATGGTGAAGACACGGGGGCCGGTGTGTGTGGGGAGATGTGATTATGCGCTGAGATATGAATGCAGTGCAGCCATCCCTTACATGAACAGATGAACCGCTGAGAAGGAAGCTGCAAGCAAACACAACAACTGAGTGCCATTTTGTTTTACACATCTTTTTTCCGGTCATAAGAAAGTAATTTGAAATTATTCCGTAAATAATAAAATATGATAAAAAGGCTTTGATTGACATGGCTGTGGCTGTGAATAATGCATGACGCAAACAAAATTAACAATTGTCTTTTGTGTTTTCTGCTTTAGAAATTTTGGTTCTGTAAAAGTTCAACCTTAAACGTCAGAAATTATTCATGTTTCACTGACCCAAATTTTGACTCCCAAAGGCAGTGTTTTTTTTTTTTTTTTTTTTAATCAACAGAAAATAAACAGAAAGTTATCATTTGTAATGCCATTTATTGGTCAGTAATATATTGCTGCTAGTTGATACATACATATATAGTATAGTACATATCTATATTTGAAATAGTTTAGGAAGAAGAGGGTAATTGCAATCATATGTTCTAATACATAATTTTCTTTAAGGTGTAAGGTACACTTGTCCAAGTTGAGATTTTTTCTCTGTATTTCCCCCACCCTTTAATACCAGGGCACTGTCAGGAGAACTGAGCCGCTGTACTGGTGCAGGTAAACCCACCCAGACACAGAGAGAAACATGCCAACTCCCCACAGAAAGGCCCAGCCCGGGAGTCCAACCTGCAACTTTCTTGCTGTGAGGCGAGACTGCAAGCAACTCTTGATATTGAGGCTATACTACCTTGTCAATATCCAATAAGAATCTGAAAGGTTTTTGTTGCCATTGTCAGTGAACAAAATTCACAAACTAGGAACGTGCTTTGGCGATAAAGTGCAGCATTTAACAATGAACAATAAGAATAGAAAGGTAAAATCAACGCTAAAATAAGATAAAAGGGCATGCAAATATAAAAAAATGGTGGAATAAAAATTAAGTACAATCTCGTTTGACCTCAGAAAATTAGCAGGGTTGGGCCGGGCAACGGCTGGGTGACCACTGGGAATAACCACTGGCTCTAGAAAGTTGAGTCCTTGAGCAAGACATCATCTCCAGTATGAACGTGGTGTGTGAGTGTTGGTGGTGATCGGAGGAGCTGAAGGCACACACTATCTGCCTTGCCTCCGTTAGTCTACCTCAGGGCGGAACTGGCTACAACACTAACCACTATGAATTAAGTATTCATTTTGTTTTAATCGGCTGATATTTTTTATTTACTTGGCAAAAATTAATTTATTTTTCAAAGAAGTAATTAACATACTCTTTTAAAATATTGTACACTCAACCTTTACTACTATTAACTTAATCGACAACCTTGTTAACTTTCACTGTCTCATAATCTCCCTCTGGCCATCCTTACACATTTTAAAGGACAATTGTTCATGTAGGTTTTACATTATGTAGTCATTTACTCACTAAATGATCAAATTTACAGTTTTTTGGTGCCTGTTATCCTGCAGTTTAGATTTTGGTCCAGAAATAATCTGTCTTGAAACATTTGCCAAGTTCCCCATGTGCTGTTAGTTCAGTGTGATGTATAGCTCTGGCTAAAAATACAATAACAAGCGTCCAACTAATTAGCGCCTGCTTTGGGAAACATGGGGTGTCAGTGAATCTACTTAATGGGACAACTGACTTTTAGTTTTGGATGAAAAGAACAATGTATTTGGCACTAACAAAGTAGTCAAAGCCTTCACTTGAGACTCTTGTGGCCTGGCGTCTCGAAATAGAGTCTGCTAATGATGGTTGTGTTGCTGGGCCTGTAGGCAGCCCATGGAGAAGTCAGGGCACAGACCAATGGCGTGTGTGTTTATCCAGCCATGCAGGTGTTCACATGGACCTACCCTGTGCGTGTTTTGGATCCTGTCATCTCTCAGGAACCACCCACTACCCTCCTCCCAAACGGATGGCCAGCTACACAGTCCAGTGAGCACACACACACACACAAAATCTGAAGGACCAACATGGTTTACTCTTAAATCCCCTTCATCTCAGTATGTTTTTCTGATCTTTACTGTACAGCGGTAGCTTACAGGCGTCCACCAGCTCCTCCCCACTGTTTACACTGTGTTGTTAGAAACTCAGACACAACTGTTTGAAGCCCCAACCGAGATCCAGTTAAAATATTTTTTCTGTTTTTTGTTCTGGCCGTTTTGCTCTGTTATGAAGCCCCCCAACAGATTGTTTACCTGCAGAAGTTCCATCACAGAGGGGAGCAAAAGACAGTAATGGGCCCATAAACCCCTGCTTTGATTCATGTATAGCCTTAGCCTGTAAACTAATGTTATTATTTGTTGTTGGTCAGATTATGTTAAAAACTATAAAGACATATATAAAGACATTTTTGTGCTTTGTAGGGAAAGTAAGGCAGCAACCACAATTTGGTGCCTTGACTGTTTTCCAACTCTTGAACTAGGATCCTGTTCAGCAATCATTTTATAACATTTAAAGGCAAACAGATAAAGCAAAATTGTAACAATAGATATATTTTCAAGTTTTTGTAAAGCTCAGCCCTTACATAGAAAAGTCATGAATGTCAATACAACCTTTATTTGGCAAACCCCATATTAACAAAACGATTTTTATCTCCAGAGACCATGGTTTATTTCTTCTTTAGCTTTGAACCTCAATGTTGAAACAAATAGCCTTTAAACCTTTCATTCACTGCATAAGCAATCATTTGTGCTGATATTGACATGTTAACAGATGCCAAACAGTACATTTCAGAGATCATTAATCTTGGCTTGTGTACAGTGCACAGAAGTATTGCACATTTGAAGCATAAATCTGAGATATTTTCTGAAAGTAAAATAGAGAACGGGCGGAAACTGGCTTGCAGCTTTAATGGGCAAATGTCAGAAGTGGTAAACCAGCGTGTGTGGAGGGAACAGGCACCTAATCAAAAAGAACAGAAAAAAAACCAATACAGTGAAACAACATACAGTGCTGTAGAAATATTTAGACGGGTGAAAAATGTTACTTTTTTATTATTAGTTTGGTTGAAGGTTGAAGGACATAATCAATTCTACTATTTTTGGTTATATTCAATTGTGTACTAAGAAATTCTGCACCATTTTTAGATTTTGATGGAAGGTTGACGTTCATGGATGACACACTCATTTATACTGGGGACGAAAGCTGCTTTGTCGTCGACTTATTGTCTTTTAACAAAACAAAAAAAGGAACTTTATCCTATAACGCCCCCTAAGATCCAGTTTGTCACACGACCAGAAGGCGGAAAATGGTGTCCCGTTGAAGGCAATGGGTTGTGCTCGCCAGTGCATGTTGCCAGTTTAGCCTTTAGCAGGAGCAGTGCGAATCAGAGCGGGCCGAGGGTAAGATTAAAAGCTGTTTTTAAGAAAGAATTTTTAACCAGTAAGAAAAAGTTCATGATCTGAAAATTGGTAAAAAACTGACAAAAAATCCGACTTGTGAAAGCTATAGGTGGCCTGTCAGTTTATTTTTACATTGTGCTGCAGTTCCAATGGACTGGCCACTGGGGGCAACTCATGACAGGTTTGAGCTTGCAATACCCTGTCCAGATGATATTAAGTTCATGATTTGACGCCAGAAATGGATTGGCATCTATCGCCATCAGGAGGAAACAACGGACTTCAAGAAATCACTCCAGGGTAAGGGTTAGACAACAATCAGCGTTATGTTGACTGCACATTAATTTTAACACTGTATTTATTGTAACACACTCTTCACTTTATTTGTATTGGTTCACTGTATATAACAATATTTATTCATGCTAATGTTAATTATTCAGTGTTTATTCATATCGTTTCCCTCCGTGACCCGGAAGTTAATTGTCACGGGAATGGCGGCCATTAGTATTTAAACAAGCATAAACCCGCCACAGGAATAATGAGAAGGTGTGACAGTGACAAGACTCGTGTCTGTACTGTTTTGGATCGTTTGTCCATTTAATGCTGTACGTTTTTATTCTCCGTTACTTGTATCCAAAAATGATCTAACTATAACTATGTACACTACAGTTGTTTGTTTCACCAGGACTTTTTCTTTATTGCTTTAATTGATCCACTGTACGCTAAAATAAACTGACTGAAAAGGAGATCCTCTCTTGTGGTCATTTGAAGTGTGCAAAAGTTACGTAACTGAAACTCATGAATAAAATGCTCTATGCTCTTTAGGGACTTCTACATTTGGTCCATTCTTTCAACCTGTCGAAGGCTCCACAACGACATCAAGAGCTGGAGGATAGGCCTATTGACTTGTGTTGTTCTTGTCTGTCATGTTGGAGGCCACAATATTTCTCTGCAGAAGTGTGAGTGCCTTGAAGCTAAACATGTAATTAATGGTGATGATAGCATTAGCTTGAAAACTAATTAAGAAACAGCCAAGGGACAGAAGTGACAAACAGTGAGTGATTAGAGGAAGCTTTTCCAGGTGAACTTAAGGAATGCCCTATGAAGGCTCTTTTTTTGGAGCGCTCTTTTTGTCCAAATTCATTAGCGAAGGAGAGAACTCAAGCTGCTCCCCAACAATCATGACTTGTTCTTGTTTCTCCACATGCATCACACAGAAGTGGTCTGTCTTCATATTTCTGTCCTTTGTTTGGGTTCATCACACATCCTCTAACAGTGACTTGGTTCTTCACATCCAGTTTGTGCTCAGAGTAGATAAATAAATAAATATATTGCCAAAATGAAATGAACTGATATGTGAGAGTCATAGATAGGATTTCAGACTTTTTAGGTTTTTGTGGGCTTTAATTTGATTTATGATACACTCACACATTCTTCTTTAACATTTTCATGCTCAAGTGCATTTGCGGAAGGTATCGTGGAACCACAGCCTCTACGTCATCACGCAAATTAAGTGCTAACGTTAGATGAGAAAATAAGCAGTGCATAGAGTTTAGAGGTTGTTCACCCTTTCGTCATATGTGAAACGTGACAAAAACAGAAATAAAACAATACATTTGAACATTTATGCATTAGTACTACATTAACGTTTGTCGTCCTAATAAATTTAACAAAGAGAAAAGAAGAAGAAGAAAGCTTTCCACCCCAGTCATGGCAGAAGTAGATCATATTCACAAATCTGTTATTGTTCCGAGATGCTACTGGCCTGCAGTGGGCAGTGGACACAGTACCAGGGCCTGCCAGGATTGGACTGACCAGACAAATTGATCCACGGGGTCCAATCTCACACACTGCCAAACGCTGGGCAAACAGAGAGGAAGTGGATTCCAAGATTTAATGACTTAGGCGGCCTGGTTTTGGGGGAAACCATACAACTGTTTGTTAATCATAGTGTTATAGCATATTGATTTACTAATGACAGCAGTATGGTTGTGATTATGAAGACTTGTTTAAATCATCTGATGAAGAGTGGAGTTTGAGTGCAACTTGAAAGGGGAATGAGATATTTTCACGAGACACAAGGACAGGGCAAAGTACCAACCAGTTCATGGATTGTTGTTGGCTTGTGTAGTAATAGTGGTTTTCGAACATGATTTAGCCTTGAATTTGACTTCAAGGATTGAACTAAAACATAACCAATGCCAATAATTGTGTTTATAGCCAAATTATGGTATCCACAATTAGGGATGTGTGATATCAGTCCGGCTTCAGTGATATTGGAGGGATTTCTAAGGTATTGATACTGGTTTAGATATTGAAAATTTGGCTTTTTCCAAGCTGCCCCAGTCTTTGTGCCCATATGTGTCATTCATGGATCAAATGTGTCTTAAAGAATGAGTGTATTATGAGAAATGTAAATAGAAGAGCAACAAGGCTAATTGGCTGTAGGTTTACAAAATCATGCAACAAATGTTATAGTGATGAGTTAATGGTGAACGGTATTAGTGTATATTGGTTATTAGCCACAGCAGCAAGCCAACCATTGAATATCGTCATCGGCTAGAAAAAAAAATCAGTCCATCGCTATTCACAATCCTACATAGATCACCGAAAGAATGAAGAAGAAGTAGGTTTGTTGTGTTGCTTTAAATAGTGTGGTGTCCAGTTGGTTGTGTTTTGTTTATTTTGTTATTCTTCCTCTCCTCCCCCTCTGCTCCCCTCCGCCTCACCTGTCTGCTCCACCATTACTCCTGTCACCGCTCCTACAGTGAGAGCGCGGATCAGGCGGGACGGCAGCTGTCACAAGTAATTGAAAAGAGACTTACACCCCATGCACCTGCGCGCCGTCTGTGTGGGGCTTTTGCACATTTGTGAGGGCATCGGCGAGCAAATCTTTTTCTGATTTCAACACCACTTTGCCCCCCGCCTACACTGCATATTGTATATCGCACTCTTCCCTCTTTACCAAACCACTACGCGCTCCTTATGTGTTCTTCTGTTTGACCACTTCCCTCTTCTTTTCCTCTGTGCGGCGTTATGATAACCTCCCCCGTCACACTCTTGCAGTCTTTATGTCGTCTGGTATGACAGATAGCACCTTTAGCCTTGGGCCTTAGCCTTTTGACAGATGGCCCGAGCTCACCAGCAAGAGCCAATCCCCGCTGTCAAAACGGGGCCGTACACATTCACGCAGAGGAATATGACAGGCCAGTATATATCACCTGAGCCCGGGCAGTTACTCCATCCTCTCCCATCCTCCTCCCACCTTCGGGCTGTGCCTACAGTGCCAATTCGGTCTGATTTAATTGGTGGATTTAGTGTTCCGATCAAGGTAAAAGGCTGTTGGCCTAAACAATTTAAAGCCTGTCAGAAAAGCTAAAGCCAAAGCGGAGGTGGCAAAGAAGAAGAGTGTTGTCTTAATGATAACGACTGGGAGAGGGATAAGAGTCGATTCAGTGGTGGAAAGTAACGAAGAATAAAAGGAAAAGTACATTTTATAGTGAACACTTATTTACTTCACTACACTTTTGAATCAAAACACACACACACGCACGCACGCACGCACGCACGCACGCACACACACACACACACACACTATTAAAGCCTTATCAAAAGTGTTTAATGATTCACTTCATTGTCATGCCGTCTGTGGCCGCTCTGTTTATGCTACAAAATACGGCCTTTGGGGAAAAGTTTGGACACCCCTGGACTAGACTTTGCTCAAGTTAATGCTGAAGTTCTTTATGCGTTGAGTCAACTGGACGAGTATTTGTGACTGGTTTATCCAAAAGTGTCTGTAACCAGATCATACATCTTGCCGATTGCGTGTGGGTGGCATTGTTTGTGAAATTGTTTTGCAGAGCTGTGTTCCCTTCACAACAAACCCCTTTACCTGTGTTGTGTACAAATGAGTGCATTCTGTCTGATAGTCCACAGTTGTGTCCCTGTTTTGTACCCGCCGCAGCCTCCGTGTCCGGTCGTGATGGATGTCTTTTCATCCCCAACTCCAGTGTGGCTCTTTGAAAACTCTTACATCCGTTCAAAGTGATAATACCTCCGGCTCAGCACGTTTGTCCACATTCTCCACACAATGATGGGTGAGTTTTCCTGTTTACAACTTGTTTGAACAAATCCTAAGATCAATTTAGTTGTTCATCGAATCTTATTTTCTATTTACAGCACCATTCAATTTTTGCAAAACATACAATCATAAATACTTAAAGGCACCGGTCTTGTACAGTTCATGGGACGAGATCTTCCTCTAAATGATGCTGCAAATACCCAAGTAAGGTAGCTTCCAAATAGATTACCTAACTGTGAGGTAAAATCCCATTTGAGTCATCCCAATATTCATCCTCGTGCACTTTTGCCCAATAATATATCTAAAAAAGGGGGATAGGTGGTAGGTTATGGGTGATAGAGAGCCAACATCCTTTACATTATGCTTTATTTGTATGGTTACTGGCCTTTAAACGGGCTCTTGAGAAACTCTGCTTTGACATATCATCATCTGACAACTTTTGTAACTTAAAATAATATATTTATTGAAAGAACACATTACTTTTTAACATGTGAGGCGATTCCTCATTAGGATTTGTGTTAGCAGTCAATCTCCCGGACGGAGAAGGAATATGTTGTGTTTTGATTATGTATATGGGAGATACACTGGTTTTGAAAGAAATATCAAAAAACGTGAATAAATCTAAACCTTGTCATTACAGTATTTGTCAGGGATTGTCTCCACAAACTTGTCATATTAATGCCTTAAAATCCTTTCACGTCGAGATGAATAATGGCACCACTTTTTGAAGTTTTTGTTAAAAAATGATTTCACTTTTGTTTATTTACACTGCCAGAGAAGACACTGCTTTTTGTTTCATGTGGATAGGCCCAGTAATTACAGAGATATGAGCCATAAACCAGGACAACAAATGTATTATCTGTCAGTTATACAGCACCATAAAATTCTCACCTGACCTTCATCTCAATTTTATTTTAAGTATAGAGATTCTAGAATATTTTGATATCACATAAACACAACCTAACACAAAGAAGAGATAAACCAAAGCTAGCTTGCCCCTGACGTGCTAATGTAAGGATAATTTGATGGCAGAAATGCTCATAAAGAGGCTTGCAATGATTTATGAACTTCAAAACAACACAGAAGATTCCTGAGCTCCACCTTTGATGTCACAAAACTGCGAAATTTGGAACTGAGTGTTTTGTGAGGCTAAGAGGGTACAGGATTCACTAAATAGGATTCATCAAACAAATGTGAATGAAGTTAAATACAACTCCAGGTATATGTTTTTGATGAGGGAACCATGTTATTATATGGTTCCAAGCTCATAAGGGTAAATTTGCATAATGTCTCCTTTAATTCTTACTTGAGATGTGGTGGTATGTACGGACAAACACAGCCCTATCATGTCAGAAGCAACTAGTATTTACGTTTCGAACTCTCCCTCTCTCTTTGTCCTAACTTCTCCTTTTCCTCTCACTAAATATTTGGCCCTTTTTCAAACAGCCACAGGCCTGAAGAAATTAGAGTGAGTGCAGTGTAACGAAGCCAAGAGAACGCAAAGATATTAAATGTCACACAAGCACACACATCCCACACTCACTAAGAGCAATATAAGAACAATGACAAGACTCTGGGAAGTTTGGGCGGATGACAAAGCATTCTAATTCACTGTGTTCCTATCTTCCATATGAAAGCACTAAATAGTCGCTCCATTACGCTGATTGACTTAGAAAATCCAGGTGAGAGCCTTGATCCACTATTGATTTCTCGACTTTAAAATCAGATCCAAATTGCCAGTTAAATTACAGTCAAGGTTGATGAAGATGAACAGCTGGGGGCACGTTCGTGACGACTTTCCAAGCACTTAGCAAGAATGAATATAATTTCCATTAAAAAGCGGCAGGCTTTTTGACACCCCACATCAATTCGCTGATTTTTGACGTTTGAATACATCTTAGAAAAATGTGTTCGGTCTGAAGAGAGGAAAATAGGTAACAATTGCTTTTGGAAATGGGAAAAACAGATGAAGGGTTGTAGGAGAAAAAAAGCAACAAGCGCACAATGAGTCAGAGATTTAGAAAAAGGAATTATTGAGATGATGAATGATCTGAAGCAGCAGATGGGAACTTTGGGGACAGGAACCGTGGAATGGAGAAGTGCTTGAATCTCAAAATTCCATATACCCAAGTAATGGTAATCCCGGTTTTTATCTCCTTTCTTTGATGGTACACAAGATTGTTCACATTTTAGCACTGGTTATACTCAAACAACGGTATTCTTTGCATTCATATGTTTAGTATAGACTAACCCTAGCTCAGATTTGGTGCTCATGGTTTAGTTCTTGTCCTTTCTTTTGTAGATCTGATGTAGATTATTTTTAGTACGGCTCATTTTATGCTCGAGCACTTCAGATTTGAGATTGTACCTGGGAGGCCAAACATCTTGGTGGTATTTTTGGAGGTGGTATTTTTGCCACAGAGTTTCAGAATCACAGGCATGGATAATATGAAGATAGTGAAGATAGGCGTAATGGTTTAGCTGGGAGGACAGGAGAGAGAGAGTGAGGCGGAGAGAGAGGGATGGAATGCACATGGGAAAGAGGAGGGATGATGGATGGACAGTAGGTGGTGAAATGGAGAGGTGGGTTTAGTGGTGATAGATGAAACAGAAGCCTGCCTACTCGGTCCACACAGGTCTTTCTCTGGAGTCCGCACTGCAAAACATAAAAATACAGTAAAATACTTCTTAATTTAAGGTAAAACTTGTTAATTCTTTCATCTTAGTTTCTTGCCACAGCAAATCAACAGGCTCCCCAAGAACAAAATTGCTGTTTTTCTCTTAATCCAGTTTTTGGAGTGGCACAAATAAGCTTGTTGCCACCGCAGTTACGGGGGTACAATTAGGACTGGGACGATACACCTTTGTCACTATACAATCACGATATACAGGGACCAATATATATACAACAATTCCAATATATTGTAGCGCACAAAATATTTAGATTTGATATCAAAGGACACATATCATACATATATTTTGACCATGTTACCACAATGATCCCTTATCTAAAACATGCCTGGAGTTGCATTTAGCTAGTTTGATGAATCCTGGTTAGAAAGTCCTCTCCCCTCTGAGCGTATTCCCCAACGTGTGATGCTCCGAGAATCTTCTGCGCTGTTTTGGAGTCTATAAATGATTGCCAGCTAACTAGCAATGCGGCAGAAAAGTCTGCTGTCTTTTTTTTTTTTATTGTAATTCCCTATGCATCCAGTAGATGGCGCCAAAACTCAAAAACTCTGGCATCTCCCACAACAGTCACTCAAGTAATTTTTTTTTGTAAAATATTTTCTTCGTAGTTCTAAATCATGTTATGCCAAAGTAAAGACACTGAAGTACATGTTTAAAAGCTATTAACAATCCAAATAATTCATAATATTTTTCCTTTCATAAGTATTGCAAAACACTCCTGTAACAACAAACAAAATAGTCAATTATACCATGTCCTATCCAACCACAGCTATTTCACCACCACTTTACCAATATTTTTACAGTGTTGTATAAAAGGAGGAGAGCAGTCATAGTAAAAGGGAGGCTTGTCTGTGTGACGGAGATAAGTGTGTTGTGGGCTATAGGAGCTGGTCAGTGAGAGGAAAGGTCATGTGGTCTAAGTGGTGTCTCTACAGTGGCCCGAGACGTGGTGCGGTTTGCCCTGTCACCGGATAGACAGCTTTATGAAGTGTGGAGGTCAAACACCACGGAGAACTCTGGAGGAGGAACTAAAGGAGGAACTAATAGGGTCCATGGGGGTCCACTGGTATTTGGAGACAGATATGTCTTGTGAGACTTTTACAGTGGGCCACAATGAAGGACGAAAACGGAATATAGAAAAGTCTTTTAATATTTTTAAGGAATAGTTTTCAGTTGTTGTAGGGGAAGATTGAGGGCACTTGAAGGTACTCATGCAAAGGCCTTGAGCATTACAAGACACTAAACCAATGTCATCAGAGACAAGACGTGAACAATAATAAAATAAGAATTGTACGAGAGAATCTTGCTTTGAATTTTGTTATTTCCCAAACTGCCTTTCAAATTGAGGAGGATGTTAGACTTCTGAAGAAGATAATCCAGAATGTTGCAAGATCGGTCAGCAAAATATATACAGATGTGGAATAATGTGCATATTTAAAAAGGGAAAAGGTTAATTACCATTGCAAGTGAACAAATTTAACAATCTAGTAAATTGCTTCTCTGATGTGATGCAACATAAACAATGAATAATAATATTAAAAAAGAGAATTCATATTATATTGGCATTTAGCCTTATGTATCATTATTTACATTTGAACTTAAAGACTGCCAATCTTAGTTGTAACCTGTATTTACACATATAGTAACAATTAAGAAAGTGTTGCCTGGTGTTTCAGTTGAAAGATAATATTGTCTGCAGTTGAAGAGCTAAATAGAAAACTGCTTTCTCTATCTGTGCTACGCAATCCTAAAGTTTTAGGATTAGCATGCATCACCCAGATCTTCTTGATGTAAGAGCAAAATGTTTCCTTTTATGTGTAAAGAAACAACAGCGTTTGAATATACACATCAAGTAAACGGGAGCTAAAGAAGGAACAGAGTGGAAAAGGTTGAGCATAGTAGAATTTATTGGTGTTAAATTAGAGGTAGGATAGATTGATGGTCCCGATAAATGAATACCATGACACAGGGGGAACAGGAACCAAATTATAGGGTCAGTCTGCACACTACAAGAAAGGAAGCATGGGCAGAAACAGCACGGCAAAGAGGGTGCTCGCTCCTGTGCAGACTGCTGATGGAGATGAATGTCTTTAGAGGCAGGGGAGAGGGGACAGCGCAGGGTCCCAACTGGCAGCGTCATGAGATTGATAGATGGATGGTGCAACTCGGGGCAAAGGGATGTTGAGAGAAGAGAGGAGAGACAGGGGTAGTCAGGTGACGAGGAGGGAAGAGTGGAAGAGTTCAGTGTGTGGTCAACAGTGGGTCCACGAGCAGGGGATGGATTGATGAAGGTGTGGATGGAAGGAAAAGAAGTGAGACAGAGGACTGAGGGAAGAGGGGGGTTCGCAGATTGATAGAGGGCATGGAAGTGGAAAATGTGAGAAAGGGACACGGCAGAGAGATGAAGAGTTTTCCAAACAGTGGGGAAATAGATTTTTGTACCATATGATTGGGATTTTGCATGCATCAAGTTCAATGAAGTGCCCTCAACCAAGCCACAGACCGGTTGCCTGGAAAGTCAAGAATGACAGTCAGTTTTTATTACACTGATCGATATCAGTGTGGGCACCGGTTTTAAATCCTTGAGCGCTGCTGGGTGTGACTGACAGGTGGATCAGGGACACACATGGTCTGTATGTATCAAAACAAATATGGCTGCTAATGAGGAAATGAAATGTGATGCGGAACTAAAAAACACAGCAAATCTCTGCAAAACAAACAAACAAAACTTTAGTCTGAAATGAGATAAGTCTGAATTTGTTGGTGAACAATGAACTCCTTTGTTTCCTATACATCACAGAAACAATCAAATCTGATTGCACGGTTCTGTTTGAGTTTGACTCAAGGTGTGAAGAAGGGGGCAGTGACCAGACTCACTCTACTGACAAATTCTATTCATTCTGGATCCATAACTTTTTTGAACAAAACTATACCTTTAATAAAGCCTCAAAACTTAATTTTAGAGCTGTATCACAATGCAATGTCATGTTATTGAGGTTACATTTAAACTTTCTGGGCCAATTCAGCAGTAGTTTGGACATGACTGTTCTATACAATACAATAAGGGAAAGTGTTATATTGTAGATAGATATAGATATTATCCAAAATGCGTTTGGTTAAAGTTGTAGAAAAGGTATTGATGGGTGACCCCTGTAGTAGTACTGAAGAGAGGTATACACTAAGGTCTGGGGAGGTGGAAGGCATCCAACTAAAGCAGAATGTAATCTGCATCATAGAAGGATGTGACGGACCACTGACCACATCTGTATATTACACCTGGATATAAATATGGCCGCGCTGCCAAGTGCACTGTGGGAGCCGCAGTAACTCTCCACCAGAGGGACAGGTCGGATACCACACCCACTTCATCCAATTCCACTATTCATCTTGAATTATGGCCATCCGCTGGAGTAAAATGTAAATTGAATGTGCTGGAGCCACACCGCGACACACACACTATTTCCTCCGCCGACCAGATAAGCAGTAATGAGCTCCGCCGGCAGCCTCTCCACACCTCTCTCAGCCTCAAGCTCTATATCTGTCCAATGCTATATGTTCTGTCCATTCTCTTATCTCCTCAACCTTCACCTCTATTACTCTTAACTATTCCTCCCCTCCTCCTGATCCCTCAGCCCCGCCTCTGCTCTGTTTCCACACCTTCTCGCTTAATTTTTCTCACTTTTTAAAGTATTCTTTGCCCTTGCTGTCACCTTAATGCACATTTGAGCCTTGTTTCATGTCATTTGTAGGAATTATCATACTTAAATTTACTTCAGCAAGTTCACAATGCTTGGGCAAGACACTTAACTCTTTTAATCCCTTCATGTGAAATACTTTGAAGGAGAAACACATTTTGGAGTGATGGTAGCTCAATTGGTCGAGGGGTTATAACTGGAAGTTTGGTGGTTCAAACCTATATCATTCGGCTATTGTGTTCCTGGGCAATACACTACCCCAACATAGCCTGCTTGATTTATTGATTTATTTTAACTACAAATGAGTTAACTACAAAATGCAATGATGACTTTAAACAATGACCTTGAAAACGCCAACCAGTATCTTAATTTGTTATGTATTTTTCTAAATGATGTATTAAAACTGTGTTGTCTTTTGGTCGTAGTCTTTTTAAATTGTTTTGTGTCTCCTATAAAAATGTATTTATGAGGTAGATGAATGAATGCTACACTTTGAGGTTCTCACACTTTTCTTTCCATGTGTTTTTTTTACTTTACAAATGGCAAATAAACTGAAACTGAACAAGTTGCTGTTATGTATAAACACATACACATAATTGATTTCTATCTCAATATATTAACAATTTTTTATTTAGTATTATTTTATTTACCATGCACTGATTCATTGTATGTTACTGGTTACAAGTTGATCTAATATTGGCCCAGCAAAATGAACAGGCTTTGGCCAAACTCACTTCATTTGAGTCTCTGCAATAGACACCATTTTAAAGACTGTCAACAAAGTTATCGTAAACATTTTACACTTCCAAATCAGCAATTATAAAGATCTTATTTTATGATATAATCTTGTTTGATGTCAGTTTGATAAGACATTAAAATTGTCCAGTAAACACACTCCAAAGTATTGGTGTATGGAGTAATTTTGTTTTCCTGCAATAAGACTATAAATTGAACATAAATGATAAGAAAATAATTGAAAAAGGAACTCACTTTTTATCCAGAGAGAAGCTATAATATTGACTGAACTCTGCATTCATCAATTCCAATAAAGAACTATTTCTGCTTCCACAACTTGACTTTTTCTCCTCCAACAACAACTGCTAAATCGATTTAATAAACATAAACATCTCCATAGTTATTCCCCTGCAAGTTTTGATTTAATTTTGCGCCACACAATCAGGATGAAGAGTATGAGTAAGCAGAATGTCAAAGTTTCTGCCATATGCGACACTCAGCCCTGTTTGAACAGTGTCATCTTTCATGTTTCACACTCAAAGTCCATCGTATATAACAGCTTTAAAGCCTTCACTTGTGTCGACTTATGACACTGTGATTTAAGTGCGCCTCTCCACCTTCAGCTGTAAAGCGGAGCTCGATGTGGATTTGTGCTTTTGTGGCTGCAGACAGGGCAGAGCTGTGTAAACCTTGTTCTGATTTATGGCTGGGAGTTATGTGAGGAGAACAACAATGCAAAACACCCATAAAAGATATCAATGTAACCGTCGTATATAAAGCCTTTATTTTGATGGTGCACTATTAAAACAATATGAACCTCCATTTTGTGATTTTCCGCCTTGTTACTTGCTGAATTTGCAAGGAAAAGAAGCAGTAGACATTTTACACATGCAGTCTCACAGACTTTACATGATCACTTTTCGATGCAAAGTTTGATAACAGAACTGCTAGTATCTGAAGTTGTGTTGACACTTATTGTAGTCTTGGTGCTGCACATTGCCAGTTAATTACTGTAGCTGCCAATTAAAGCTTGGATACCTAATTTTCAAACAGTGAAACAACCTTTCTAACTCATTCAACCTTCACAAACCCTATGGCACATCACTAGTATTAACTTGTATAATTACTTTTAACCACCGCTTTAAATCAGCTTTTTCAGACTCAAAAGTGAAGCAGGGTGAAACAGCTCTCATCCCAAAGTGTCTTAAGTGTCACATGGACACAAGATAAAGTGTTAAACAATTTGAATAAAGCAGGATGTAGAAGTTGGATCTTTTTCATAAAGGAAGGAAAACAAAACTTATTAATTATGAGAAAAAAAAAAAGTTGGTCACCCTAGCTTTAAGGCAAATGTTCAAAATAGATGTGGGTAAAGTTGTCAAAACATGTTGCTCAAGTAAGAGTAAGTTCAAAACAATATTCCTCAAGTAACAGTACAGTACAGTAGTAGATCAAGAAATTGCTTTATGTAAAATGATTTGGGAAACCACTACTCAAGTAAGAGTAACTGTTTGAAGTTGATTGAATGATGAATAATGAACAGAATCTGGTATTTTCAAATGATAGAGCAAAATATGAGGAAAAACAAAATCATATATTTGAAGTGGTGCAAGAGACACAAATGTTAAAATCAATTGTAGACTAAGCCACAGTGGGGAGAGTAAATCTGGGCACTGTTACTTCAAACAAGATATCACTCAAGTTAAGTGTCCAAAAACTACTCTAAGGAGAAGTACAACTCACTGTATTTAGTCAAGTAAACGTGAGTAAAATAAACCAACCACCTCTGCCCAAATTCTGACAATAAAGAAAATATCTGACATGATGAGATGTGACAACCCCAAAAACTGCAATAGTTGTACTATTGGTGGCAGCACTGAAATCAGTAGTAGTAGTAGTTTTAGTAAAATATTGACTGCAGTACACCCCTCCGTTTGACGTAAAGGCTTTCAACCCACTGGTTCTTTTATACTTTACAGATACAGCTACTTTTCTTTGTACTTTTTGTTTTTTTTTATTTTAAATTTGATCTTTTATCTTAAACTAATCGTAGTTTTACACAACTTTGGCTTTTCCACCATCTTCTGTTACATGTATCCATAACTGAAAACACTTGAGCGGCCGTTATGGTGAGATTGCTTTTTAAATGGCGTGAGTGCAAAGAGATTGGCTTTTTAACTCTGGCTAAACCTCCATTTGTGTTTGTTCTCTCCTCTGTTTCATTCATTCCAACCATTACTTTTCCATCTGCTACTTCCACAAAACAGCCCTATCGCACTCACAGCGCTCTTTATTCTCTCATCAATCCTGCTTACATTTCTGCTTTTCCCTCCACCGCCTCTTCTGCATACTTCCAAAGCCCTCATTCATTCATGCTGTCTCGCCTTTCTCGTCCGGCCATTCAATTCCCCACATTGGGCTTGTGTACCCATCTCGCCGCCGCCCGATGTGGCTAGACGCGTTCATGTGTTAATGCGTGTGGCAGCGAGATGCTAGTGGTTATTTTTCAGGCAGCAGCCCAGAAGATTGGACTGTCATAATCTATGGTTCTGAGTTATAAGTGTTTCTAACCCAAAAGCTGAGGACAGAACCATTTTTTCTCTTTTTGCCTCCTCTCTCCTTTCCATCCTTCCTCAAAGAACTTCCTTCACTCTTGCCTCCTCCCTCCTTGTCGCCGTTCATCACCGTCCATATATCCACTATGGCCACAATTCAGGCTCCTGTTATGGATCCACTCTCTGCTTTCTCGGCATCCTTCAAGCAAGATCGAGGTTCATATTGGTGCCCTTCTACCCTTTCATTTGATAATATCCCCTGGTTTCTTATTGTGATACACCCAATGACTGATTACCCTTATGATACACTATATTGAGGATATAAAGCAAGATTGAAGGTCTTCAAAATGGACGACGTTTGGTGAAGTCAAGTATTCATTATCAAGTTTTGTAGTTTGAGAGCAACAAGGTTTTCAGACATTTTCCGTGTGCGAATCAACCATTCACTCTGGCGTTCATTCAGGATATGCACCAATTAACTTTTTGTGAAATTGGACCGTAAAATACAGCTGGAAGAAATGAACACTTCATTTAAGATGGTTGACTGGCTCGGCCTGAGGATCATGCAAGTATAATGCTAAAATAGCTTGCCACCGTGCTCTCATTTTTCAGACCTTTGAAAGATTTTGGATGAACTATAATTTAACAGCATGCGGGTGAAAAAATGTCCAAACACTAATGAACCCAGTATAATTGAAGTTGTTTTTGTTGTTGCCTTATTAGGGTCCCCATTAGCTGCCCATTTGATGGTAGCGATATTTTTGCAGGGGTCCTCTTGAAATAGTGAGTGAGTTTTACTTATTCAGTGTTGTAAGAATACTTTGAACATGTATTTAGCTACAGAATACTTAACACTTGCATTAAAATGTTTTTGAAACGCATTTAATTACTTGGTCTGATCAAAGTGCTGTATTCTGAATACTTTGAATACTTTCATTTTGAGTTGCATAATACTTAAGTGTGAAAGCTCGACATCAACTGTTTTTTGTTATGCAGTTATCTATAAGATAAGAGAGTCTTTATAAATTTGTGAAGGACAAAATCACACATGTACTTGCTAAAATCCTATGAAGAAACACATTTTTTATTTAGTTTGTTATTTTGTTTTGAGGGACTGGGAACTCATTGGGGTAGGCTCCAGTCACCCACGACCCCTAACAGGAACAAGAGGTATAAAATGAATGAATGAGTTTTGTTTTGAGCAAGTTTAATCTTTTTCTTTCTCACTTTAAAATTCTTTTTTCTTCTGTTGGTTGCATGTCTGTAAACAAATTTCCCCTTATGCAATTGCAATTACCTACTTCCCACTGTTTATAGAGCAACTTTCACTGATAAAAGTGCTTTACAAAGTGCAACAAGAACACATAACAAAATAGTAAGCATCTTACAATATAGACATGCAGAATATATTAGCAATATCAAGAATAATAATATAAAGAAGCATACAAAAATGATTATGATAAATTGTATGAACATATTGAGTCTTAAAAGACAATTTTCATATGGTCATCTGCAGTTTTACCGAAATTGGACATTACTGAAGTGTGAACAGTATTCGTTTTCTTAACATGAACTACTCCCATGTTCATAATTACTGAAAGATCTTTATCCAAAACCATTTGCAAGCACCAGGAGATCAGGGAGAGCGTCTGGGGGACTGTGCCACTAAACCCATTAAAAGTAAGTGCAGTGGAGCAGACTGTGCCTTAAATATCATTGGAGCATCTGTGTTTGAGCAATACAGATGGACGGCGAGTGAATCAGCCCAAATCTGTCCAAATATGATCTGAGTAAATACTACACTCTCCAACTTACCACTCCTCTGTCCCCTAAGTCTCCTTCATCCCCTCACCAGCCTGCTTCCCATGCACCAGCAAAGGCCAGTCAGTTTTCCACTCATTTAACGTGATCGGTTCATTAGAAAGATGAAGCGAGTTGCCACTAATGGGCACTTGAACAGCAACAAGGGAGAGCAGATTGCCTCCCCGAGCTAGCTAAATAATTAGACTGAGGGGAGAAGAGAAGGGACACATGGGGAGGTGGGGTGAGGTGTGGTGGTTTGGGGCGGAAAACAGAGGAAAACAGTCTGTGTAGTCTTCAGGGACAGAGGAGGCCTGGAGACAGCTGTGTATTGGAATGTGCATGTCGTCTAATGGTACACAAAGCTCTGCAAAGTTACGTTCTTCAGTTCTACAGGCAAGGTCATTTGGAATTAAAGAAAAGTCAAAGTAAATGGGGCACTGGTTCCACAACGTAATTGCAATTGACCTCGGGATCGGAGCTCAGAGTTCATTTTGTATATATAGTGTGTTTTATTTTTATTTTTAAAACATAATAATAGATCCCATGGCCATGTGACTGTTTGAGAGCCCCAAGCCCAATGGCAAATGGGAAAACCCACAAATAGTTAATTCTCGAACTTTGTTGCCATGACTACTTCAGTTCACTTGTTGTGCAGCACTAGAGTTTTCACGATACTAAAATTTCAAACTCGATTTTGATACTAAGACATAGGCTCAATTTTCGATACCAATTTCGATATGAAAGGGTCAAGGTTTTAGACAACAGAAAGACATTCCCCAAACTAAGTATAGTACTTTCTTTATGTTTCCATGTGGTCTTATTCTAGTTCTGATCAAGCTCAAGATCATTCTAAAACTCTTCAGGAAAGGTCATATTTTGTTCTGTTTACATGATTAAAGTATCAACACTTGCACAAATCTAGTATCAATACTAACTTAAGTATCAATTAATAACAGATTTTTGGTATTTTTTACAACTCTATGCATCACTGAGCAGAAAATTTTGCCAGAGTGAGACACAACCTCTGCATAACCGCAGCACTAAAGGCAGTGTCCCATCTGCACCTGTTCCACAATGTGGTGGTTAGCTGCAAGAGCTTGTTCAGCAATACGCTTTCATGGCCTCTGTGGTCCACTGAGAGACACAGGAAATAATTTCTGCTGTCACCATCAAACAGTTGAATTGCTGTAAAATATTCTTTGTAAAATCATGTGCTCACTTGTAAAACTGTACAGGAACACGTAAATATATAAATAAGTTGTACTACTTCAGGTCTGATATTTAATTTATTTTTGATAACTTTTTGGGGGATGAATAAAAGTACTTCTGATTCTGATCAAACACATGTGAAACACATTATGAGGCAGGACTCTTTGTGTGGGCCGATAAATCCCACTGTGAAAGTGAAAAAGGTTAGGGCAAGGTTGTGAATTGAACCCTGCAAATTTTCTCTTGACGGAAACTGCATGCCCTCCTTCATGGACTTTTGTGGGCCATGGAAATTATTATTTTTTCACAGAGATATGCTTTTATGGTGCTAGAAATCTATTTTATTTTTTTTTTTTAATTCTCTGTCTTTAACCCACTTAAAAGTGTCAGAACACGTCCAGGCAACATTTCACTAAATCTGAGCCAGGACCTTGAGCAGAATTTGCACCTGAGACCAAGAGGCCAACCACTTCAATACCAATTACACCAGTTATTCCTGGACAGGGAAAAGGAAAAAGACGGTGAATACATAAAAGTGATGTTAATAATTTTACTCCATTTTACTCCAATCCAGTCCAACAAGAGGAATACCACATACTGTTCTCTATTAAAACCCTGAATCAACCATAGTGCAAGTGACATCATTTTACCTCAGATCAACTACTTATTGCTTATTTCCTTTTCTGTATCATTGAGGGAAATACAAATTTACCTGCGTAATAATTGACATGAGTTTAAAGTTTGTCTTTTCCAACAGACATGGACAAAGCAGACTCTCAAACTGCCTGGGGCGGAAGCAGAAACTTCTAAAGTGCTCCCTCCAGTCTTTTCATCCTGTGAGAGCCAGTGAAGACGGGGCTGTGCCTGGGGACCCGAGTTCAGACAAGCCACAACACAAAGAAGATTATAAACAGAATTGACAAGCGGGTGTCTTCACAGCCCGGAAACTTTATCATCATTATTTTGTGCACATTTTTGCACCTTCTTAATCTATTCATGTGAGTGTGAGAAAAAAAAAAAGATTATTTTCTCACGTCACAATTTTTGCTTTGATTAAAAACCAAAAAACCAAATAGCTATCCCTATTCATTTTCTGAACATAAACAGTACAGCCACACTATAGTATATAATTGAAGATTAGAAATGACTGAATCTCGATTAAAATTTCATTAATTGCACAACCCTAATATTGATACATATGAATCGATTCTAATATTCCAAAAGGATGTTTCACAATGTTTGATTCAGTGTAAGTATTTTTAACAATCCACAATCAATGCCTCATTAAATTGCAATATAGTGATGTCATTATATAATCTATCGTAAATATAATCTGAGTTTTTCTAAGTATTCACCCACTCTTTGTCCAACAAACTCCTCAATGTGACCAGCCCGCGTTTGTCAATTACACTATCTGTCATCAGTACACTGGCCTACAGCCTCAAGCCTTTATCTAACACTGATCACAAACAGAGGATTGGACTTGTTCACATCTTTAACCGCTTCACTTTTGACACAAACATGTCCCACCTCTAAGATAAGAAGAAATAGACCACCTCAAAGTGGAGAGGTTAGGAATAATTGCAAGATATCTCTCTGTTGGTGCGAAAAACTCCAACTTCTTCTCACCATCCTATGATTTCATCCACTTATTCAACTTCTTTCACAGCTGAGCATTTTCAAATGTGTTTTCATAGAAAAATAAAGGTTAAAGGAGCACTATGCACCTCTTTGTCCCCGTGGAAATGTTTTGTCTAGAATCTTCATTGAATTTATCTTGTATTGTATTCCCACTGGTCCAAGATGGCGCCGCTGACGGATGCCCTGGCGTTTTGGTGCGCTCTATGTTGTTTGTTTTTGTGCGTTAATCGTGTGTCCGCGTGCTCTTACACCCGTGAAGAGCTCTTAAACATCAAAACTTCTGCCCCCACGGACTTATTTCCAGTTTTTTTAGTGTCTGCTGCAGACTTAGCGCTAGTTTTGGCCAAAAGAGTGAGACGCCGCAGAAGAGGAAAGCGCTGGGCTCTCGTGGCGCCGAAACGCCGGCGCGGGTACGCCCTTACCTGGGATTTTCCTCTCCAACGTCCGCTCACTCAGCAACAAGATGGACGAACTGGCGCTGCTGATGAAGAGGAACAGAGACTTTTCTTCGTCTTCTGTTTTGTGTTTCACGGAGACGTGGCTCAGCGAGTCGATCCCGGACTGCGCGCTCCATTTGGAGGGATTCCAGCTCCTCCGCGCCGACAGACAAAGGGATCTCTCCGGGGGAAAAACAAAAGGCGGTGGAGTCTGTTTCTTCATCAACAACGCTTGGTGCTCCGATGTGACTGTGATCTCCAAACTCTGCTCTCCTGATCTGGAATATCTCTTCATTAACTGTAAACCATTCTACTCTCCGCGTGAGTTTGCTTCATTCATTCTCGCCGCTGTTTACATCCCGCCGTGCGCGAACACACAGGAGGCACAGCGCGTGTTAGCGGAGCGGGTTTTGAATACGGAGCAGGACTTCCCGGACTCCTTGTTGATCATCCTCGGGGATTTTAACAAGGGTAATCTCAGCCAGGAACTACCAAAGTACAGACAGTTTATTAAATGCCCGTCCAGAGAGCAGAACACGCTGGATCACTGTTACACTACAGTGAGTGGGTCCTTCAGCGCGGTTCCTCGCGCTGCCCTAGGGCTCTCAGATCACGCCATGATCCACCTGATCCCCACGTACAGACAGAGGCTGAAGCTCTCCAAACCTGTAGTGAGGACTTCTAAGAAGTGGACCAGCGAGGCAGTGGAGGAACTACGCGCGTGTTTGGACATTACAGACTGGGATGTGTTCAAAACTGCCACGGATGGTTTGGATGAGTACACGGACACTGTGACGTCATACATCCAATTCTGTGAGGACAGTATCATTCCCACACGCACCAGGGTGATTTATAACAATGACAAGCCCTGGTTCACACCCAAACTGAGGCAGCTCAGGCAGCAGAAGGAGGCAGCTTTCAGAGCAGGGGACAGAGAGAGCTACAAAGGTGCTAAGTACAGATTTAGCAGGGAGGTGTCAAGAGCTAGATCTCTGTACAACACGCGCTTAAAGCAGTCTTTCTCTGCTAACAACGCTTCGGCGGTTTGGAGGGGACTTAGGCAGATCACCAACTACAAGCCCAAAGCCCCCCATGCTGCTGACGACCAGAAACTCGCTGAACAGCTCGCCTCCTTCTATTCACGATTCGAAATCTCAACCCCCTCCCCCACCCATCTCACTACAATAGACATTTCTGCCAATCACACCCCGGGTCCCCCCACCTCCCCCACTGGCCTTTCACTACACAGGGACAATGTAAGGAAACAGTTTCGGAAGTCCAACCCCCGGAAAGCTGCTGGACCAGACGGTGTCTCCCCCGCCACCCTGAGACACTGTGCAGACGAGCTGACTCCTGTCTTCACAGACATTTTTAACACCTCCCTGGAGTCATGCCATGTCCCAGCCTGCTTCAAGTCGTCCATCATCGTCCCTGTCCCCAAGAAGCCCCGGATCACTGGACTTAATGACTTCAGGCCTGTGGCTCTGACGCCTGTCGTCATGAAGTCCTTTGAGCGCCTGGTCCTGCCCCATCTCAAGTCCTTCACCTCCTCCGCCCTAGATCCACTGCAGTTCGCCTACAGAGCCAACAGATCTGTAGACGACGCCATCAACCTGGCCCTCCACTTCATCCTGAAGCATCTGGACTCCCCGGGAACCTACGCCAGGGTCCTGTTTGTGGACTTCAGCTCTGCATTCAACACCATCATCCCTGCTCTGCTCCAGGACAAGCTCTCTCAGCTCCACGTGCCTGACTCCATCTGCAGGTGGATCACTGACTTCCTGACGGACCGGAGGCAGTGCGTGCGGCTGGGGAAGAATGTCTCAGAGACTCGGACTATCAACACAGGAACTCCACAGGGCTGTGTACTTTCTCCTCTGCTCTTCTCCCTGTACACCAACTGCTGCAACTCCAGCCACGACTCTGTAAAACTGATCAAGTTTGCAGACGACACCACCCTCATCGGACTCATCTCGGACGGCGATGAGTCTGTCTACAGGAGGGAGGTGGACCGGCTGGTGTCCTGGTGCAGCGACAACAACCTGGAGCTCAACGCCCAGAAGACAGTGGAGATGATCGTAGACTTCAGGAAAGTCTCAGCCCCCCTGCCCCCCCTTGCCCTGACAGACTCTCCCATCACCACCGTGGACTCTTTCCGCTTCCTTGGCACCACCATCACCCAGGACCTCAAGTGGGAGCCAACCATCAGCTCCATCATCAAGAAGGCCCAGCAGAGGATGTACTTCCTGCGGCAGCTGAGGAAAGCCAATCTGCCGGGCGCAGATGATGGTGCAGTTCTACACGGCCATCATTGAGTCCATCCTCACCTCCTCCATCACCGTGTGGTATGCTGGAGCCACAGCCAGGGACAAACAGAGACTACAGCGCATTGTGCGCTCTGCTGAGAAGGTGATCGGCTGCAGCCTTCCATCTGTCCAGGACCTGTACGTCTCCAGGACTCGGGGACGAGCAGGTCGGATCACAGCTGACCCTTCTCACCCTGGACATGGACTATTTGAGCCACTCCCCTCGGGCAGGAGGCCACGGTCCATCCGGACCAGAACCTCCCGCCACAAGAACAGTTTCTTTCCCTCTGCCGTTGGACTCATGAACACTTTGTAACACCTGTCACTTCAACAATAATACTATTTAAGAACAATCTATTTGCACTACTCATTTGGACATTGCACTGCCAACTGTACATTCTGTATATAGTCTATCTTAGTCTATTTTATTCTTAATTTTATGCATGCCTTTTTATATATTTTTTATATTTTATCCTTTGCTTTATGTTGCACCTACGCCGAAGCAAGTTCCTACGTTTGTGAATTTCACTGACAATGGCAATAAACAGTTTCTGATTCTGATTCTGATTTAATCAGTTACAGGTGTTTAATTGCTAAAAACAAACAAACAAAAAAACAACTTGAAAACTTGCATTCTTACTGTGACCCAGTGCCGTCACCTCCTTGTCCCATAGCTTTAGACAAGTTGACAAGCAGGTGGAAAATACTGCACCTTTGAATTAAAACTTAAATAAATAAAAACCTTGCAAGGAGATACAGTGGACTGGAGCTATCAAACTCGCTTGTTGAGTAAACCATCTGTACATTCAAGTTAGATCAGTGGCTAAAACTTGGCAGTTGCTCTTGTGACAAAGTGATCTACAGTATGTTCAGTGTGCCAAATTCAAGCCCTTAAAAATTCGTTCTGGTTCCTTTTGTTGTGTAATTTGTAACCAAGTTGCCCGGGTAACTAATGTTCCTTCTTTTCTCCAGTCTGTCTAAATCTAAACCTAATCTAAATGTACAGTAGTTACAGTATATTTGATCATATACTTTAATTGTAAGTATACACGCTGCAATGTTAATGTGCTCTGTGTTTCTCTAAACTTGTACCTGGAAGAGCGGCCCGTGGGACTTTCTTCCTGGAGCCCTTGGGTGCTTTTTCTGGTAAGAGCTGGAGATGATATCAGTTAATCTCAAGCACTAATCCCCGCACCTTCATAACAAAAGTGCATTGTGCTTGAAAAAACATCCTGCCGGCCATGACTTATCTAGACAATAAAGCAGTGCCACGGATCCAAGAGGGAGGGGTCACACAGACCGCAAGCAAAGAACGGCAGGATAAATAGAAAAACAGCAGATTTATGAAAGGTTAGCAGAGGTTTATGAGATTTGGGGCTCACATTTGTTGGGAGAGAGAATATGATTTGCTTTATCTGTGGCAAACAAGATGTTATTTATGAAATAAGGTGTTGTTTTGCTTTGTTATGAGAGCAAGGTGGCTCATACAGATGAGAGTTTCCCCTGTTGTGTCCCTTTCTCGGCCTCCACCTTTCCTTCTTTGCTAACTTTTATTTTATTGATTTTATTTCTGTGAGATTACGGTGACCTTTGCTTTTAATTTCGCAAACAGGCTTTGTTTTGAGTGGTTTACACAGAGCCATAGCCATTTGCACCTAAATCAATTATGTTATGAAGGTATAAAGCAGCATTGCAAAAATCCCAGACGTGGCACACTCGGATGGAACTGTCTCGTTTGTGAGTGGTTCTGTAAAGTCCATGCTATTTCAGTAAATTATTTCAGTATTTAAATATTTCAGACAGTAGGGCTGTAGTTGACTTAAGACATGCTTTGTTTGCAACAAAGAATTGACTAATTGACATAGGTGGTGCTGGCAAAAGATCTAAAGATTATTTGTAACTCAAGCAGAAACTATTACAAAAAAATCTGTCACTCCAAAACCTTCAATGAACTCAGTCCATGCGCTCTCCCCTCTGCTGTTGTAGATAGAAATATAATCTATAAACAAAATAATACATGATAAACAAATTGACAAAGCAACTGATTATTGAAATAAACAGCTAAAGTACCACAGCTCATATGTCAGAAGAGCTAATATACTATGATATCTATACATCTATATATTTTAAAAGTGTTTTATATTCCTCCAGTTATTCGCAACAAGATGTGTAGAGGAGGCAGGTGGGGAGAAAGTGCCATAGTCAGTATCTAGGACCATCCTCACAGGATGTAGTTTAAACTCTTGCCCTCAGGGAGGCGCTATAGAGCTCCTGGTTGTAAGACACAGAGGGAACTACATTGCTTCCAACAGCTGTGACACACCTCAATGGCACTTAACTCTTTGGATATTTGCACGTAGATGGCATTTGCACGGAATCAGTTATTTGTATTATATTTTTTGGGGTAGTTTGTCGTCCCCACTCTTTTTTCTTCTGTGTTACTATATTAGTTGCTTTGTGTCTGTTTGATCTTTTTTTTTGAAGCGAAAGATGCTGTAAAACTAATTTTCCCTTGTGGAAAATAAACAGAACTTGAATTTGTCCATAATCTACCAACAACATGGACATTGCTGACACATTAAGCATTCACTCTTAAATTGTTTGCACTCTTCCACTATGTAGCAAGTCCCTTTAATGCCACTAACCAGAGTGTGATGTCTACATTTGTTCCTGATATGTAACTTTTTTGAGATTTCAGCCGTAAACACGGTTCTTTAGCTTGGACAGGCTGATTTCAATGGAGGAGCCAGGCCGGCAGAGTGGGCTTGTTTTCCACATTTTTGGGAGCTGTGAGTGGCTGCGAGAGTCTGAGCTACAGAGTCCAAACTGCGCTGACACTGTGAGGGGAAAGTGGGGGATTGACTGAGCGCCAGAGTGTTGTCTGAGCCAATCAGAGGAGTGCCCTTGAACGGGAGCTCATCACTGCCGCCAGGTCTGACCATTCTGGGCCACTGTCCAGTAAACTGTGGAGTTATTCTCAGGACACATCCACTCTCCACTTATAGTGTAGGTGCTTAAGTTTTAGCTGCTGTCATGTCATAATTGATTCTAAAAGTGGTATCATAACGGGAGATATACAGGGCCAATATATGCACTTTTGAATGTCACATTTTTGGTTTGGGCCAACCAGCTGTCAAAAGATTATGCATCAAGTTTTAATTGAACACTTCAGTACCATGAGGATACTGTGCAAAATGTGACTACACTGCTTTCTTGTCCAGTTTGTAGTAAAACAGGTTTGAGAATTAGTTTTTCCATTTTAAATTATATCATTTGTGGAAAATAAAAGAAATTGGCCCTACATATTGCGCCAAATCCATTTGCAAAGCTTATCGGCCATTGGTTTCTCTGGATTCAGAACAAACAGCATCTGTATGGGCCTTGAAAAAACCTTGATCATAACTAGAGACTGTCATACGTGTCATCAATTAACTGTCTTTGCATTGTATATTGTCATGACGTTAAGTTTTGTGCATTAGCAGATGTCTGCCCTTAATTCAGTTTTTTCCTCCTTCAGTAACTGAAGGTATAAAACTGAACTGAACATTTCTCAAATCAGTCTGTTTTGACTGATCAATGTGTTGACAACAAATAGTCCCAGACTTTAATGTGCAAATGAGTGTTTTCACATTTTATCCTTTATATTTTATTATCAATTATTTATATTTGCACCACTTAACAAGGTCATTGTAAAGTCTCAGGAAATCTTTTGTTGAAAACACACAAACCAGTGCGCAATAAGAAAATTATTTGTTCTGGCAGCTCCTGACCACAAAAGCTGTAGAGTGTAGGTCCTTTTTAAATATGTAGTGGATACAATTAATAAAACAGGGATAATCGGAGACTGAAAATGTGTAGTTACAGTGCAATTCTTTTCACTGAACTAAGCACGGCACTGAAGAATATTTAATTTGTGTCAGAAAACAGAACTGAACTTCAGCAGAATAGAAACACATTTGCCTGTCAATCTGCAATGTCAGTCACTCACTATGCCCCTTTGTATCTCTCTCTGTCTCTATTTCTTTCTTCTAAAATATCCATGTCTTTTCTCAGTCTAAAACTACATTTAGAAGGCCGACACTGCCAAGGTTAGCCAACTCTGACACTTATCCTCACTGAGAAGGAATAAGTAAGTTAGCTGATGGTAGCATATTATTGAAATTGACAGAAAATAAAACAGAGCAAAACTTGGGAATGAATCGGTCTCGTCATTTAGGCTGTGTGAGGTACATCGTGTGTGTGTGTGTGTGTGACAGGAATAAGAATCACTGCGCTGGAAAATGCTGACCTCTGGAACTCATTACAGTGCATTGTCTGAAGGATCAAGCGTCACTGGCTTCCACATTTCTCTCTTTGGTTGTACGTTCACCTGCGAAACATGCTGACAGACAGGAAAGTACGAGTTTTTTGATGAAAAATAAAACAGCTTTGCAAAAAAGTTTAAAGCCCGATGACAATGCAGATAAAATAAAATGCATCTTTTACACGGAAACTTATTCAATAGGAGGCTTGAGCAGTGAACGCAATGCATAACTACAGGCGGGTGGATTTTCAACACATATTAGACGCAGCTGTAGTCATTGTGGCAAGTTTTATTTGTCAAGGTTTTTTCTTAACTCAGACAACAAAGAAAGCAGAAACCTTGTGAAGCTGTGAATGGGACGAGAATTAAGAATAAAGATAACACAAGTCTATGGTTACTCCACAGTTCAACATAACATTCAAAGAAGTTGTTGTTTAACAATAGATTATAAAAGAGAAAATAGGTTGAAGAAACGCTATGTTTTTTTCTTTAACTTTGCGGTCTCTACTTAATATATTCAATTTACTGTGTGTTCTTTTTTTTTTTTTTACAATGTTACCTGAATGCAATACATGAAGCCCCTCCCTTTTAATCACGGCCTCTGTGTGAAACACCTGTGTGTGTAGAGCCTTTGTTTGGAAGTTTGATACTGCATGGATTTTATGAAGACTGTTGTCAAAACTGCAATGAATATGCTTCAAAATTAAGTTGTGAAAGTGGAAAGACTCATTATTATAAATTCATCCCGAAACTTGGCAGTTTGAAGAGGACTATGATCTCAAGGAATGAACAAAGAAACCTATAAACATTAACTTTCAACACAACTTTGGATTTAAACGAGTGGAGTGGAGCTTCATGGAGACATTTTCCCGATGGACGACTGGTGTTGAAAGTGTAAGAAGAAACGGGTGGAGACTTGTTTGCTGCTGTTGCTGTCCTGATCTTCTAAAGGTAGGGATGCTTCGATTGCTGATTTCTGGTTTGGATGTGACTTTTCTATGTGTCGTTTGCATGTTTTCCAATGTGCAGTGCTTTGCTATGCTGTGTCGTGCTGGTTTGCTTCGCTTGTTCTTTGTTTTGTTTGGCTATAAACAACTGGAATTGAGCTTTTTATTGCTGGTGCTTGTCTGAACGTGTCGGTATTTTTATGTTGTCGTTACAAAGTTATGGTTTATTCCAAGCAAAATTTGCCAATGAAAGAAGTGATTGAAAACAGGTTAAAGCTGCTGTCTTGTTCTTGTCAAGTGCACTGTTTCGGTTACATGCAGATATTCTATTTTATTCTACTTAGCTATGCCAGTTGTCATTTAAGTGAAGGGACAACTACAATGGAAGTAATACGCACCTTCACTCAGCTTCACAAAGCCTCCAAACATGTTGGTCCATATTACATTCTACTGAAGTCTTTTGGACGCTACACATGGTCAAGCTATTTATTTTTCTTTGTGCCCACACTTGTTGGATGTGGAAAACTCATCCATATGAATGATTTGACCTTGTTTTCTTTAACGCGCCGATGACACTACGAGTCCCATAGTTGAAGACTATTGTTGAATACGAGAAGAATAATATAATTTAAGTTATCTGTGACAAATTAACGCGGTAATACATAGTGGTAGTCTCAGTTGTCAGGTTTTTTTTTTTGTGGTTCTGTTGTCAGACGTTGGCATTAACTATTTCCAATTCAATATATGAGACAGCTGTGGTTTTCTATGAACTGCTGTCTAATGTTTTCCCCTTTGCCGTCATTAAAGTCAGCGTTCAGACCGACCCGTGACTGCCCGTGTGAATTCCACATGAGCCTGCGTGTCTAGATTGTGTGCAGTTCTTTTGCATGTTTTAAAAATATTCTCTGCTTTGCTCTGCATTGGTGTGCTTTATTTTTCTTGGATTAGTTTTAGGATGTAATAAGCAATTGCATGGTGCTTTTGTGAGAATTTGTCAGTATTTTTTGTGATAAAAAACAGAACTACACAGGACACAGAACCTTGATTCTCATGGCTGATGTGACGATACAGACTAGAGTAAAATTGAATTGAATTTCAGAGCATCAAGTATCAAGGCCCAAAAATGAGTAAATAAAAATATACAACCTTTTGCCACATGGCATAGATATGATTGACTGAGAGAATTGAAAACCATGTCTGGATTTTGTGTTATGAAAAGATGCTTTGCTCATTTCGCAGTGTTACTTTGTTTATTGCTATGCTATGTTGATGTGTTGCTGTGCTTTTATCTAAATGTTTGATATACTTCACAGATAAGCTTTTCATTTTATCAAACTCTCATTTGAAAGCGTAAATCTTTTATTATGTGGTCAAAACAAACTGGACAGGGGACATCCAAATGCTGTTAATTGGCTCCCTTCACTCCACATCATCAGTTACATAACCATAAATTCAAAGTGATATTTCAAGATTTAATTGTTTTTTTCATGGGAGGAATGCTTCATATTCATTAAAAAGTACATTTGCTGTTAGCAGCACAAACATGTAACATGGGTGTGTATGTGCTTGTATCTGATCTGGGTTGGCATGCCTTCTTTGCATGTTTTGCTTGTTTCTAAAGGTTTTGAAAAGATATAGCAGTGTAACTGAGCTCTTTGGTGCTTGTCTGCTGTAAACATGTGATCGTTGTATGTAGTCAACCCAAACTGGACTCAGGAACAAAAACATTGGGGAAGTTTTTGCTGTCGCTTCTTGTCTTGTTCTTCTCAAGGTGTTGTTGCTTTGATAACGTTCTCATGGTGAGTTTGATTCACTGGCAATACTGGTCACTGAGGTGCAAATAAAGCATTTTAAAATGTTGAAAACCTTGATAACAAGCAGAATTTGCTTAGCAACTGTTTATAGAGGAATACGATTAGGAGCAAATTGTTGAACAATGTGGTACAAACATGAAAAACAGCCAACATTAAGTCTTATTTGCTCCTTCAAGCCACATGTTATAGCTTAGTTGCCCGTTTTTGTTCAATTATCAATAGTTATAGGTGGTCAGCATAAATATAATGAACCTTGAGGCTTAGGTCTAATTACTCAGCTTATCTGTATTACCTGTGTCTTGTTACTTACCGCACTCTTACCATCACAGTTACATAAATCATGATTTATTCCAAGTAAAATGTCCACAAACTGCAGCATGCAGACTAATCCAGTGTGGGATATACTGTCAAACATATGCCACCATGACTGTCCACATTACCTCCTCCTAGCTGCATGGTTAGCTGTAATTCAAAATAAGTCTAAATTTCCATTTTGAGTGGTTGGAGACGGATGTATTTGCCGCATGTGTCGCTGGTGATATCTTCATTCTCCAGCTGTCACTTGTTTTGTTCCTCGTGGTAATGTGGTCACAGTGAACAGATGACGAAAGCGCAAGAACTAAGCAGGCACATAATGACCAACTAAAAGCCCCGGTGTTGATTTTACACAAATTTCTGCGCAGCTGTTCAAAATGGCAAGCGTTTTGGATATTTCCGTGTGTGCTGGGTTGAATGAGTTGGTGTGCATGTGTGCGAAGCTAAAAGGCGTGGAAGCCGGCCAATTGAGTCGCGGTGTTAAAAGCTTGTACACATTTGGCAGCTGGTGTTGGCAGGTAATCCAGTCGAGTGAAGGATGGAGCGGGTGCCAGGAACTGATTTGCTCAAGAAAAAAGGTGAATAAGGAGGGAGACGGGAGAGGTGAGTAAGACAAGTGTTCAGCTATAGCCTCATGAAGTCCTGTGCTAATCTGCAGACAGTTGAGAGAAACGATATGTTTTGATTTGAAGATAAAAAATGTAGAACTCCAGATGATATCAACACAGTGCAACATTGTGACCGCTTTCCAGCTTCCACCTGCTCCATTGTTGGGTTTCACAACATTCTGTAGGCCTATATAATAATAATAAAAATTAATTTAGCATGTTAGCACGTTTTTAGCTTTTATGATCATCAACCTAAAAGTTGTCCAAAAAATCAATCCCCAGAAACTGATAACATCAAAACGAGATGCTAATTTGAACCATACTTGGAAATGTTTGGATCTATTCACCTTATTCCGCCTCGCCCACATTCGCCTCTTCTTGCTACAGCGGGAGTTCCTTTCACTTAAGTGGAGAACGAAGGAAAAGTGTTGCCGCTAAAATATGATCTAAAGTAGGTTGATTTGTGTAAAATGTTCAACGTGTGCACCAACAAGTCAACACTGCACTGTTTCTCTGGGCGGCTTGTAAACGGCAGTGCGTTTGTGTAGAAGTTATTGGCATCTAACTATAAAATGATCAAGCAGAAGGACGGGCATAATTTATGGCGGCTCCGGAATAAGGTGAATATAAGAACATAATATTAAATACATTTTATGAAAGAATTAGATGAAGATTATGTTCTGTTGTGAAAGAAAAAAACATTGTTAAAATATGTGGTGTCGAATTTCAAGATTTTTCCTCCATATCAATGTTGAGTGTTAGAATCTTGACAACATCTGTTTCATTTTGCACATTCTCCATTTGACACCATGTTCTAAAATCTGACAATAACAAATATGCAACAAACAACAATAACACTTACCTGTACATAAGGGTAATAATGTAGTTTACCTGCCCTGTGCAACCCACGTACATCACCAGTACCCATTTATCACTCTTCCAGCCTTGGACTATTTTTGATACCAATTATTTCTGACTGGATACACATCACAAAACCCACAATTTTGGTAATGGCTCCCCAACCCTAACCCTTGCAAAAGGACAAATTGTACAGTCTAACACAAAACTTTCCACTGATTAATAGATGCTATAATGAAGAGATATTTGTGTTTGTGGTCTAAATGTTATGGATGATTGGTTCAGTCAGTCAGTCAGTATTTTTAGATCATTCTTTTTGTCCAGTATTAATGACATTTCTTCTGGTTATATTTGCTCCAAACTGCCCGACAAGAAACAGATGTCCCAGTGCACCATAAAGTCATTTTCACATAATTTCACCCCAACTGGACTGGTCTAATGGGAAATTTGGCTTCACAGCATGAGACAACCATCATCAAAACCATCACTAATGAAACACTAAATTAAAGGATTTGTAATGCAAGAATGCTGCTAAAATAGGCTTTGAGAGAATGTGTCGATAAGAGTTTCTTGCTTATTGGAAGCTGTCAGTATTTTCTTTCAATTTTTTTCAGAATAACCCCTTTGTTGATATGTTGTGGTTTTTTTACTCAGTAACATCAAGCATCATATTATCTTCAAATCTTTTTCTGTCTTTGAAAGTTTGGTTAGTTTTATGCATTGATAATTCCTAAAGATAAAACTTTTTCTTCACTTCAACAGATTTTTCTTCTTTTTTGAATATAAAAGATGCTGTATTAAACTTTTTTCCTGTTTCTCTTGACACGATGTTATTGCATGCCTGGATTGTTCTACAGTATGTCGAACTTACAGTGTCTATTTCTGTGGAGACAGTGGAGCAGTAGAGGACCAGGCCAAGTTACAGGTCAGAGCTGTTAGAAAGCATGTTGTTTTATTTATTCATTTTTTTGAACACTAATTGAAGGCAAAGCAACAAGTTCTCCGTGGAATCAAACAGCCTCTTTTCCTTTCACCTGAAAAGTTTCGTACTGCACCTTGGATTTGCATTTTTAAACCATCTACATCTGCAGTCTATGAGTTTGTGTAATCCTTCGTTCAGGAGTGATCAAGACTTGAAATCTGTTGAAGATGTTGTTCCCAGTTATTTGTTATTTGCTTCTGCATAAAACTGGAGTGTGATTTTCAAACATGGGATAAGTCAAGTTGTTTAACTAATACGGTTTTATGTCATTTTTAAATCACTGGAATATATTATTTTTGCTAAATAAGTAATTTTTTTAGTATTCTCAGCATTTAACTTCTTTTAACGCTTAAGTTCTTTATTACATTTGCACATGTATTGAAACGTGTCCTTTCCCACGTCTTAATATTATGCCCCAGTGCTTTTCCTGGAGTGCACGTTTATTGTCTCTCCCACCTCAGACAACAACACAGCTTTTGACTTGCTTTCTGCTTTTTTTCAGGCTCTTAATTCATTTTGCAGAGCTTGGTTATTTCCCATAAACAAGGGTTTGTTCTAAACAGGGATGCATTAAATCA
The DNA here is from genome assembly GCA_019453435.1 of Rhinogobius similis. NCBI lineage: Eukaryota > Metazoa > Chordata > Actinopteri > Gobiiformes > Gobiidae > Rhinogobius > Rhinogobius similis. The sequence continues at coordinate 17,908,929 of CM033622.1, forward strand.
AGTGGTCTCCTGACAGCCGATGGTTAATAGCTACTTGGCGTAACAGCAGGGCCTGACTGTTTTGTGTGGTCTCAAATACAACGTGGCAAGACACAAGCAATGGCCAGTTTCATTATTACGACGTTGAGCAGTGTCGCCTTCTCACTCTCACAAACATAGTTCTTTTCAGGAGATGGTAATAGCTGTTTTTTTCAAATGTTTCTGAGGCAGAGTTTAATGTTTTTAATGTGTTATTCATTAAGATTCAAGTACATGCCACCTACGACTGAACGTGGGAGCAAGCTTTTATGTTTTCATAATCAGGTCTCAGAGGTGGATTTGCCACCGCTGCTTTGTAAAAGACATCTCTGCAGCCTACAAGGAACAAGGCACATTTAAATGTACAAAATGATAGGGCAAATGTTTTAGTTTATTGCTTAATGAAAAATAGAATCATCAAATTTGCATATTGTAAGTGACCTTGCTTATTACTTGCTAGAAGCACAGTTGGCAGCAGTGGCCCCCTGCATATTTTTGGGAATGGTCGCTCAAGCTTGGCACACCTTTAAGTTGGATGGGCTACCGTTTTCTTGGCAGAACCGCTGATGCTGCAAAAAGAGCATTGCTGCACAGCCATTTGGTTGATGCCTCTTGGTCAGAAGCTTGTGTCTTTTCTCCTCCAAGACCACATATTTTTTTGTGTGTGTGTGTGTGTGTGTGTGTGTGTGTGTGTGTGTGTGTGTGTGTGTGTGTGTGTGTGTGTGTGTGTGTGTGTGTGTGTGTGTGTGTGTGTGTGTGTGTGTGTGTGTGTGTGTGTGTGTGTGTGTGTGTGTGTGTGTGTGTGTGTGTGTGTGTGTGTGTGTGTGTGTGTGTGTGTGTGTGTGTGTGTGTGTGTGTGTGTGTGTGTGTGTGTGTGTGTGTGTGTGTGTGTGTGTGTGTGTGTGTGTGTGTGTGTGTGTGTGTGTGTGTGTGTGTGTGTGTAAGATTTCTACTATCAATCACAACACTTCTAGATCTTGACTTCAGGCTCATTTATGCTCTATTTTTGTGCAGAAACAGATCTGTGTTTCAAAGCTTTGTTACTGTCAGTTTTTATTATGATGGTTCTGTTAAATGCCATAGTTATTAGATCACATGTGTTGGAATATGGTTAAGTAAAGATGAGAGATGTGTTTATTTGTTTTACACCTCAGACCAATTTTGGTTGCCAATCAGACTTCCTGCTGAATTGGCCCAATTGACTTAAAGTACTTCTTTTTACCTCTGGTACAACCTAAATCATAAATATTGTGACGTGATACAGACTTTCCAGTTCCAAATCTATAATCACTTTTTTTAATGATTAACTTTATTGTTGTCTTGTCCTTGACCCTCAGTTTTGTGTTTCAATATATGGCCCTGACTTTCCACATGTTCACTACTGTTCCCAGTGATCAGCACATGTACAGCTCTGTTGCTACTCCTCCACAAACTCAGACGTTGAACCAAATGAGAGAACAATGCTGAAGGATGAAGCCTCCATGCATGTCTATATGTGTTTGAAACATGAAACACAAATGAACTTTAGATGATGCAAGAAGTTTATATCTTTCACCTTTATCATTGAGATCTAATTAAACTTTTACTCTAATAGATCTGAATCGCTAAAATGTATCACACACCTTTTCCTTCTTATAATATAACACATGGTATGACATCTTTATTGCTTAAACATAATGAACAAATGCAGTAATGTGTTGAAAGGTTGAGCAGATGCTGGAGTTGATATAAGCCCACCTGACGTCTGCCATCTGGGTCTACTGTATCTCAGGATAAGCTCTGCTCCACAGAGACACTGCACCGCTATATTACTTTTCTTCCAGCTCATCATCAGTTAAGTTTATCTGTACTCTGATTATAATCTCTTTGAAATACAATATAATGTACCTTTTTGTAGTCTGTATTTATGAGAACCACCGCCCAATTTTTATTTTCTGCCTCAAACAACTCCTTTAATCTCCCTTTTTGTTACTCTACACTCACACACACACACAACCCTTACTTTTTGATTTATATTGCAATGCATCAAAAACTTATAAATATGGGAATAGAGAGACTTCTAAAAGTTCTCCAGACAGTGGAATGATAAATGTATGTTACTTTCTGCTGTATCTCAGAAAGGCACCTTAACTCAAAGGCTGGACTCATTACTTTCCGACTGTATGGCACTGCATCAAGCCGCACTGAATTAGATGTGCTCACTCAACCTCTTTGTAATTCATTTTAACTCATGTCATCTCAAATCAATCCACAGACGACTTTTAAGACCACATCGCTCAGTGGTTTGATAACAGTTGTCGGCACATTGGGAAAACCTTTAAAATACACTTTGTTACATGTTTGTCAAACACATTTGCGCTATAGTCTTGAATTGTGTTTCTTTACTCATACATTTTCAGATTAGATCCAGTCGAAATAAGCTGAAAGTTTGTCTGCCTCTCTCTTCAAAATATCTATCATTATCTGGCCAGTCATGCACAGACTCATGTATCACAGCTAAACAATAACCTGAAGTTTTACTCTTTGTGATACTGACCTTCTCGCGTCAAACTTTTTAAATTAAATAAAGCACCTCTTTTGGTTTAAGCTCATGTGGTTCCGAAATTAAAGGCACTGTACCAAATTGTTCACATCTTAAAAATGAAAAACTGGTTCAGCTGAAACCGTTTGCTGAGGTCCAAACTCATTCCTTACTTCCTAATGCATTCATAGTTTCTTCTTCTTCATCACAATAAGTTCATTTTTCACAACTTTCAGTGACCAGAGCAGAGTTTTGCAGGCACTGTAAAGCTAACAACAACTAGCATGCTTACAGCTCAATTCCCACTTTTTGTAAGATAAAATGCTTCATAATTAATTGCAGACAACACGATTTCCTTCAGGATCAAAGAAGACTCCAAGAGCTGTATATTGTATGTACGAGGGGATACTGAATGTATTTGTTCATTTGGTCCGGACAGAACATGTTAATGAACATGCAACGCCAGAATTAGTCATGGGCTAGTTTTCATCTGTTGTCCTGCATTCACTCTTACAAACTCACTCACACACCTATTTTACATGTTTTTAGTGAGGAGAGCAAACCTACAAAAACACAGGGAGAACATGCAAACTCCATGCAAAAAAGGCCCTGCGTTGCCCTGGAGTTGAACCCAGGACCTTTTTACTGTGAAGCTGCACCACTTCATTACATTTTCACATTCCTCCCAATAATGATTTTTTTTTTACTCATTATTATGTACAGGAAAAGCAGATTAATTTTTTCACTTTTCTACCTAAAGTGTATCCTCAACACGTCATTTTGTAGATACAGTAGATTTCCTTGGGCGGTTGGAATGGGTGTGAATATCTTATGGAGCATTGCCTCATCCTGGTAATGAGCCACTTCTGAACAGTTATGAGACGGACAAGCACCGAACGGGTCATTTCTGAAAGGCTCTCAGACCCGCCTGTAACATTATCATCACTAACGGCACACATTCAGCCAGTCAGTCCAGCTGCTGCAACTTTGTTCTGCAAACAGAGGCAAATATTATTAGTCTCTGAGCCAGCTTTAGCGCTGACACATTCACTAATGTGCAAATGTCATGAATGTCATCCTTTTTCAACATTTAGAGTCTTACTGTGATTCTTCTTGTTTTAAAGATAACATTCATTATCCAAATAAGTCAAAGGTAGGGATGTCAAGATTATTTTGTAAATCTATAATTGTGATTATTCAGGACAGAATAAAATCTAAAAAAAATAACAATTTTGACAATTTCAGAAGTCTCTAGTCCAAAAATGCTCTTTAATTTAGAAAGTTCAGTTTCATAAAGCTGGTCACAAACTTGAAGAATGAAAATGTGTTGGGCAATGGGAATTATGGAAAATGTAAGATTTCACTGTTGTTTGGTCTCAATAATTGTTAAATCATGCTGAAAAAATGATAAAGAATGAATAAATAAATAGAGTTAAGTAAAGATAAATTCATAAATACATAAATGTCAGAAGAATACACAGTTAGAAAAAAGAAGCATTACAAATAGTGAGACAAAGGTTTTATCTAAATGTATTTTTAAAAATTGAATAATTTGTGATTTGAGTTTCTTGTAATATGCATGAGACGAGCAGCCGGTGCCTCGGGAGCTGTCCATGGTCCTGTTCAGTCTCCATCTGTGGCTGAGGAGCTGTTCGTGGTGCTGACTCTGTCAAAGTTCAACGCAATTCTCCACCGTCCAGCCCTGTATCAATGTGTTTTTGACTCCGGGAAAGGAATGCACAAGTAGTCTAGCCTGTGGAGTGAACTCGCCTTATGCATTCAACAGGAGTTTGGTGTCCTTAAGAAGGGCTTAGAGACGCAGCATTCTATGAATATTGCAGTTTTTGTGGCTTGTTAGCTGCCAACTGTTGAGACTCAAAAAAAGGCTGTGATTCAGTCTGTCCAGCTCGGCAATAGCATTTGTTTTGTTGCCGGCTCTATCTGTCATTAAATAATGATAGGATTCACAGTGGGTCTGTGGCCAGGGCATACGCCTTACTCACCTTGGTCAACACAAAAGTTCTGATGGCAGTTGTTTTTTTTTATGTGCTGGATAGAACTGAACTGAAATGTATGGCAAATGTTATTGTGTTTTGACAATTGCAATATGTTTGGTACATTTAGCAATGAAAAAATGTATGTTTCAATATTGGTTGTGCCCGATGAAAATGATAGGTTCATAAGCTATTAAGAACAGAAAATGTAGTCAGTGCTCAAGGCATTTGGTGGCCTTAAACAAGATTTTGGTTGTGGCCCACTATTTAACAAACAGGCAGACCGGGAAGAAAAAGTGACTCTCTGGAGAAGCTGGCTGTTTATGTATCAGCGTTTACATGTTTGTTAAAAAAAAAAAAAGGTCTTGCGGACCATACTTGTACAAGGATATATTTTGACATTACAACCAAACTCTTTCCCTCCTCCTCTCACTTTCTCTCTCCATTTCTCACTCACTCACTCACTCACTCACTCACTCACTCACTCACTCACTCGCTCACACTCACACACACACTCTCTATTTCTCTCTCTCTCTCTCTCACTCACTCACTCACTCACTCACTCACTCACTCACTCACTCACTCACTCACTCACTCACTCACTCACTCACTCACTCACTCACTCACTCACTCACTCACTCACTCACTTTCTCGGTCACTCTCCCACTCACTCTCCCACTCACTCTCACTCTCTCTATTTCTCTCTCTCTCTCACTCTCTCACTCTCTCGCTCACTCTCTCACTCACTTGCTCACTCACTCACTCTTATTCTCACTTTATTATATTCACAACAGTTCTTTTCTGTCTCACTTCTCGCCTGTTGTTAAGCCTGCTCTAATAGCAATCTGCTCATTGTGCCCTGACATTATGTGATTAAAACATGTCATATTAGTATACACAACAGGAGAACAAAAAGGAAAAAAATATAAATATATAAAAGCTGCAAGTGTCAGAAAATACGAAGAATACAGAGTAGGCCATGTACTTTTGTTACACCATTGATATTCGGGTTGTTTGTTCTTGCTCAAACCTGCACCAGCGAATGAATAGAAAGTAATTCTAGACTTCACAAATCACATGGTTGTTGTTGCTGTTTCATATTGGTTGGAGGTGTTTGAATAAGAGTTGGACAAAACACCTTTCTGTTGACCATGCACTTTGCACAGTGATCCAAAGTTATACATGGTTATTTTCATGCCAAAATCAAGAGAGTTCATTCTACTCAAACAAAAGAAAGAACACAAATAAAAATACATCAAATTGACTTTGGCCAGCTAGTATTCTGTCACGTGTAATCCATTTGTTCATTTTATGTTGATCTACAGCAAATCATTTACATTGTAAGATGGCCTTTTGAGAATAAATCCATATATTTAACAGAAAAAGGTGATATCATTTCTTTTTTTCTGGCTTATCAGGCTTTAAAACGTAAGTGGATAGATGGAATATCCCACTCACTTTATGATGCACTGACCAATCACCTATAGCTTTCTGTATTCAGTCTGAAATTATTTTCTTTTCAAACATGTACAGCTCTGTTTGCACTTTTGTTTTACTTGTGCTTTGTATGTTTCTGTTTTAAAAATTGACAACAGAGCAACCCGCTTCTTAAAATAAAGTAAGGAACCTTTTAGGATTATTTTAGTCATGTTCTGTACTTGGAATGACTGCTTTCAAAACAGGAAGTAGCAATTGTTTTAAGGTACATTGTGTCTACTCTATTCTGTTAAACACCAACTGAAAAAATTAGAATACAAAATGTGACCAAAACAAATTGCTTGCTTTTTGTTGCATTTCGAAACCATTCAACAATGTACAAAATGCATCCTTAACAACAGTGTAGAGATCCTCATTTCCACGCTAAAGTAAAATCAAGGAAGTGTATAAAATAGTTCAGGTTGTTACACAGTGGAAATTGCCCACAGATGAAATAATACACTGTAGTGGTTTGAAATGTAATGAATTTGCTTTCATCCATGGCAGCAGTGTATGTTTTAATGGACACAGGGTAGAAGCAAACTCGTCACAGCGGTGCGTTTGGATGTATTTGCAGACAGCAGACACAGGGCCGCTGCTAGCTTTTTTGGTGCCCTATGCATAATGTCTTGATGGTGCCTCCCGCCCTGCATTAAATGACCAAACCCACAATTACTTTAATTTCTTACCATGTTCATTTTATTATCTTAAATTAAATACTCAATATATAGTACTATAAACACAAGATGGAAATGTAAGTTGCCAACAAAAAATATTAATTAATATCTTAAATAACTAAATAAAACTTAAATATTCAAGTGTAAAACAAATACCACCCAATAAAAGTGCAAATACGAATATACAAATGTGTACGTCTACATTTTCTAGCTGCAAAGTTGTTTATCAAGTCATCATATGAGGCTTCTGTGCCAATTGGTGGTGAGTTCAAGGGGTCAAAGAAACGAAATATTCGTAACTGTAAATGATTACTACTACTACAATTTATTTTTTTTTGCAAAAAATGAATAAAAATAGTTTATTCAGCTTTAAGAAATGCACAGGAACTGTTGTCATTGTGAATGTATCATTGGCATCACATTTATTCACGGATCAAGTGCAATAAAAGCCCACGCACCAAATGTCCCCTAAACGCCTCAGAGTCAGACGTTAGCTGCAGAGTGGCAGGTAATAGGCTCCTCCGCTGACTCTCTCTCGTCTTCATCATTCTCTCATACTTTGCCTGGGGTCTTGGCCATCCCTTACTTTGGCGAGCGCCGCATCCGGCGCCGCATGCGCCGCGTGGGCACCGCTCGTTTTCGCCACGGCCAGGCGGCCACGGCACAGCCGATGTGGTGCCCCCTCAGAGCACTTGGTGCCCTACGCGCTGTGCGTTACGTGCTTTATGGAAGCGGCGGCCCTGAGCAGACATAGCAGGCCACACGCTGAGGGACAATAAGTGCTTGTTAGATTTTATATAAATCGAAATCTTCTTCATGATGCCAACAGTGACGGGGTCTTGTTATTTCCTGTGAAACCGCGACGCTCAAACGCTGCTAATTTGTCTTCACCATTTGAATTTCCTTGATCACAGCAGGTGAAATCATGCACAATAACGGATATAATGATGATATATTTGAATAATGATTTAGTTAGGTGAATTACACAAACATCCACGGTTTGAAAAAAGCAAAAACTAACTAAACTTCAATTGGCAATGATAAAAACACAACCAATGTAAAGCTACCATGTTAAAATTACATTGCATTACAAAATGCTTTGACATATACCTGGTGTACAGACAGCGTACAGGAGGTGTGGTCTGGCATGGGAGAAGGCACAAGTCAATGGGAAACATAACTTATTGCCTCTTTATAGACATTTCCTGGCAGGTTACATGCATTTTACTTCACCAAAGTCTCCCCATCATGTGTATTTTAACTAATTCAAGTCGAATCACAATGGAGTCAGGCCTGTGTCTGACTTTTAGCCATGAGTCAGGAACATGTTTTAGTTTGAACTACCCTTGTCAAAAGTATAAAAAATCAGATATTAATCAATATTAAAACTGGTATCGCATCTAAATACTCATTTGAACAAGTTTTGATACTAAAAGAATCACATTAACAGGTCAAAATGTCACCTGCCGTTTTAGAATGATCTTGAATTTTGTCAGAACTAGAAAAAGATTACATAGTTTAACAAAGAAACGTGTATAAAATGTCAGTCTCTTGTCTCAAAGCTTTGTCCTAAAATCAAGCTTGAAATTTTAGTATCGCGACAACGCTAGTCTGAACTTTAAACCCCGCCTTTTGTCCATTCTGTCACTCTGAAATCGCACCACGGCACAGAAACTATCTGGGATTCTGTCATGCAATTGTTTACATGGTTCACGTTAATCTCGACCCACTTTGTACATTTCTTTTCACTTTTGACATTGCAACATGACAGGGAATCAAGTGTCTGGGATAGTGTCAGGCAGTTGTTTTCACATGATTCTAAGTTGAATGAAAACTGGCGTCCCTGTCAGTATATTCTGTTATTACCCAACAAAATACTTTGCAATATGTCCAAAACAATTTATCACCCAACTGCTTTTACAATATGACGCTTGATGTAAAGATAATTTATTTTGACAAATAAATCAAAGTAAGGTACAGACCCTTTAACAGATGTTTTGACATGCTGTTATTCCAGAAAAGTAAATGGATTGTTGTTGATGTTAAAATACAGCATTTAGCACAGTTGCATTTAGCATACACCATTATTTTCTGCCATTAGATCTCTGTATTCTTCATGTCTTCATATCTGTATTAGGAACAAACACTTATCCTAAAGTCTGTGTTTGTTGAACAGTGGGTGATAGAGCAGCTCCTCTACATTAAAATGAATGGTTGATTTCTCTCACAAAGGCATTCCCTTGTATGCTGACTGTAATTCCAGAGATATTTAGTGTTCCTTCTTATTGCTTTCTATAATAACTGGATGAATCGGGGACTATTTGCTCTTATTGAGTTAAGAGATTTTGATTGAATGGGGTTTAAACTACAGCAAATGTTCCTCTGTTTTGTTTAGTCATCATTTGAAGTTGCATCTGCAAGAACAACAACAATACGACTTCTTGTGCCTTGTTCCCTTGACAACGGTTTGCTGGGGTGACATGGGTGGAGACGTTCACAAAAGCCATGTACCATACTTCAAAACTTTGTCTGAAACTGTCCCAGTCCTCCCCCTTCTTCTTTTCTTTTTTAGTTTAGTTTTGAAACATCTTGGGGGGTTGTCATTTCCAGAACTCTTTCCAAGTCTATAAGAGACAAGGTGCTCCCAGGCCTTTGTGAAGAGTCTCAAAATCTTATCTCCAAAGCCGCCTCCTTCCGTCTCCCACTTTGCCCTTATTACTGGCACTTTCTCAAATTTTCTGTGCAGGATTCATGCTTTTTTTCAGTCACTGCAAACACTGAAAAGGATTTAATTGACTAGTCAGGCGACAAATCACCTCATTTGTGTGTTCGTGAGTTTGCCTTTAGTCTTGATTTGTCTCTGGCAGCTCTTGAGCGTAATGCAGTGCTCATCAATAGACCAAGTCAGTGATGTTTACTTTGATTTCAAGTGGATTATGATTTCTTTCCAAATCTTTTCTGTAACAAAAAAGGATCTTGAGTTTAGTTGTTATGCATGAAAGAGAGAGCTTAAAATTAAATTCTGTTTGGGGGACAGAAGAGGTAAATACAGCACATTTATGGTTAAAACAGTACTGGAATATTTTACTTTTTTATACTTTTATATTTTACTTTTACTTGAGCAGCCTCACAGATCTTTCACAAACAGCTCACAGACAGAAGAAACTGTTTACTCAGTCCGTGATCTCTTACTTCATTTCAAAAGGTTTATGATGGCTTTTCAAATGTGTGCCCATTAGCTATATAAGCATCCAAACTACCACGAGGGGACTGACAAAAGACTGGAGAGGTTCTCTGTTCAAAAGATTCATCAGGTAGAGAGAGAGAAGAGCTGTCGGCACATCTGATAACGGCCTATTTCAGGTGCAAAAGTGAGTAATGTGTGTCTGGGGGAGAAAGCTGAGGAAGTGCCTCCAAGCCACTTAGTAAATAAATCTGTGGCATCTCCGCTTCCAAGACTCATCACAACTACAGTCACGGCAATAGGCGTCAGTCTGTCACGGATTTCTCTGTAGTTTGCGTGAAAAGTTTTGGGAAGGTTTTCTCGATTGTAATTCAAACAATTTATTTGTATTTCGATAAGCCCTATATTTTAGGGTTTTTGCATATTTTACTTTGTCGGAAGCCCTATTTAGTCATGTCCAATTTTTCACCTTGGCTCTCGAAGAACAGTCTTGATGACTAAAATGTGGGGGATTCAATTTTTGTACCAATGTTTAAATGAGACTGTCTTCACTCGGGGCGGCAGTAGCTCAGTTGGCAGAGATTGTCTTCTGAGCCGAAGGTCAGCGGTTCGAATCCCGCTTCTGACATAAACATCATTGGTTGAGTGGTCAGATCCACTTGCCCGCAGGTTGGCGGTGCAATTGCTCCTGTAGGTGAATACTGCTGTTGTGTCCTTGGGCAAGACACTTAACCCGTCTCGCGTGTCTGCGTTCTCTGGTGTATGAATGAATGTGTGAGTGAATGGGTGAATGGTTCCTTGATGTAAAGCACATTGAGTTCCTCGAAGGTGGAAAAGTGCTATATAAATATGTGACCATTTACTCTTGCTGAGTTGGTCCACTGTACTCTTTGTGGATAAATAGATGCAACACGTCTATCTATACCTATAGATCTATATCTATAGATATTGATATTTAGATAGATATATCTAGATAGTAGATCTGGTTACTGGCATGTTACATCTAAAATTAGCAGTGTAATAGTGAAGGAGCATCAAACATTCTTCAGTGTAACCTTTAGTAAATCTTACCCAGTTTGGCAACCACAGTTTAGAGAGCAAAGCAAAGTAAACAAATAATCAATCAAAAACAATACATTTCATTTCCACTGCCCAACTCTCCAATTGGCTTTGAGCAAACATTGATTTTTTTTTTTTTTTCCCATAAAGTGCACCTGGCAACAGGAGGCATTTAGCTGAAGCCTTGGACTGAATGTGGACCACTCAACTGCAATAGCATAAAAAAAGAAAACCCTTTGCACAACAAATGATTGCATTTAAACTCTAAATACATGAAATGGTTATAACCTTAGAAATGAAAAACATTTCACTTGTATTACATTGTACTGAGTTATCATTTATTCACTTTTGAACCACATAGTCCTGCTATTCTCATTTTCATGATCCCGAAGTGGGCTTTTTTAATATGTGATTGAGTGCTTTTGATGCTTTTGGTCGACATTTAGAAGTGAAGTATGCAGAAGTCCAAGAGCAGCAAAATACTGGAATGTAATGTGCACAGCTTGAGTTAGCCAAAGGGCAAGAAGTGTCAAATAGAAAGCTCTTCTTTGTTTTAATGATATTCATAAGTTCTAAACTGCCAATGAAACTCACAAATAAGCAAGTTTCAAAGTTAATTGTGTTTTGATGAAGTTAAAGGGACATTAAACCTTCTATTTTCGTGGAAATGTTGTCGTTTAGCCCAGATATACACCAACCGGCAACATAATCTTGTGATAAGCTGTAAGTAATGAGGCAATGTGCAAAAAACACATCAGCTGAAAATTGAGTCTGTCCAGCAGAAATTTTTTGAACATTTCTTAATGTATAATCTCTAAATTTTATTTATTAAGAAAACATTTCTTTTTTATGTTTGGGTGACAGTTGCTCATGTAGTGGATGCCTGTGAGCCTGGACCTATGCATAGAAACACAGACCGCCATTAACAGAAGCGACCCAAAACGCACCAAAGTGAACCAGTTCTCGGGACCAGGGTCAGTCTAAACTTGGCTGTGTTGCATGGACAGTGGACACCAAAACATACAAACGTTTTTCCTCACCCCTAATTGCTGTATTGTCCTGCACCAACCACTTGAACTGACTAAAATCTGGTTAAAGATGAGGTCGCTTTAGAGGTGTTTGCAAATCCCCCTCCTCCTCAGTGAAAAGGAACCAACAGATAATCCAATAAGCCGTGCCATCCTGTTCCTGGCAGGACTCCATGGCACTGAAGCCTGCTGAGTGAAAATGGTGACAGGAAGATAGTCTCCTCACCTCCACACCCCCCCACCCACCCCAAACCCCCCCATCTCTCCACCTAACGCACACATGCTGCCTCCCGTCTCGTCATTCATTAACCCAGAGCAGGGACCAGGGGAACACACAGGAAGACAGAGCGGAAGACGAGGAGAGCAGCGACACAGTGGGACAGAATGATAAACAGATTGAGCTGATAAATAAAGGGAGGTGGGGGAGATAATGGAGAAGAAAGGGTAACATGGTCTGCAGTAATAACAGGTTAGATATTCTATCAAATTTTTTTTTTTTAAAAAGAGATTACACTGAAAGTATTCTATAGCATCACAACTGGTTAAAAATCCACTGAATTAATGTGAAAATGTGTGATTTTTCGTTTAATGTGAGCCCTGCAAACATAACTTTTCTTCTGTCTACCTCAAACCCATATGTAAAGCTTTTTTAACACAAAAATAATTGAAAAGCAGTTAAAAAAAACATGATACCAATGTTACTTTTGAACTGTTTGTAATTCAGTTTTCTTTTTCATCATTAAAGGCTAAACAAACCACTTAATAAGGTGAAATGGAGTATGGAATAATCGTGGCTCGTTTTGGTGACGTGATTTTTATTTGCGACAACTTATTCATCATTACCACCTCTGCAAGACAAGAACACAATTTTAAAGTCAAACAAACGGTGTGCAGCAGCAGAATTATGGTCTGACAGAAAGGTGTGACTGGAGTGAGTGTGCAAGGTGCAAGGCTAGGAAAAAAAAAAGACAAGGAGAAAAAACATGTCCGTTCGAGTGGCATAGTCTGGTATTTTACTTGTCATCTGCACTGGTGAAGAGCAGCACAAACACAGGGCCATTTCCTCTTTCTGCATCCTCTCACCTTTATGGCTGTCTCCCCATGCACTGAAGCGCGCTCAAAGATACACTTGGGCGGAAACACTTTGCGATCCCACAGTGAGAGCGAATGGACGGCCGCTGCTCGCTTATGGCCACCGGCTTTGATGCTGCAGTCGGAGCCGCCTCTAGATGGCACTGCAGCACTTCACAAGAGCATGCTACATATTGTACACACGTTCTCGCTTTTGGTACAGCACAAAAATCCTCTTTGAGAACAATTGCCTTTACATGAATGCGTGGCCATGTATATGCAAGCTAGTGTCATGTAGCACTCAAATACCTGTTTCTTTGTTTTGTTCCAGCTCCAGGGATGAAACTAGGCAATATGTTCGACACATTTCCATATAGACAAACAGGAGCCCTTCCACATACTTGGTTTCACATTTACATCCCACTCGCTAGACAAGATTTCTGTTATCGCACTTGCGTGTATGAAATGGCTTATCTGTCCAGAATGGCTGCAAAATGTCACTTGGATAAAAATGGATGCCTTCTCGATCCTCATCCTCTTTCTGTCTTCGAAGAGGAAACTTGATACAGTTTTGAGATTAAGAAAAATGCCAGTGCACTGAGACAGACTGATTTATGGCAGTAAAAATGCATGCATGTCTGATTCAGGCGTAAATCAGATGAACATAAAATGGCAATGGGGTGTGACTCAAACTTAACTATCTTAACTAAACTAACTTATGGCAACCTAAAGCTGGATTGACTCAAACAGAAATTTATGCATGTTTTAGATTAGATGCTTTGATGTTTAGACCTAGGCAGTAAAGGCAATGTATGATAGCTGAGCATTGCAGAGCCTGGTACGAACAAGACATGCCCCGGAGTACGGACACAGTTGGTGGTGAGGAAAAGGTGGATCTGCTGTGGCTGAGATGGAGAGGTGATGGGGAGAGGTGATGGGGAGGAGGGATGTGCTGTTGCTGACACTTTAAATGTAACTGGCCAAGGGACGATGGACTGAGGCAGAAGAAGAGCAGCGTTTGAGCGACTGGAATGTTTTCTGGAGTGGCAGAGGCGAATGGAGCCTTATCAGGTAAAATAAAACCTGAATAATAATAATATGTAATTAATATATATAAATGCACAGTGGCAGAACGGCTAGAGCTTCTGCCTCCCAATAAGGAGATCGTGGGTTTGAATCCCAGACCAGCCCAAGATCACATGATCTCTCTGGGTGGAGTCTGCATGTTCTCCCCGTGTTACCGTGGGTTCTCGCCGGGTTCTCCGGCTTCCTCCCACCATCCAAAGACATGACTGTGTAGGTTAATTGGAAACTCTAAATTGCCCGTAGAGAATGAATGTCCTTGTCCATGTCTCTGTGTCAGCCCTGCGATGATTTGGCCACTGTCTAGGGTGTACCCCACCTAAGGCCCAAAGTCACTGGGATAGGCTCCAGTTACCCGCGACCCTGGGAACCGGAATAAGCGGTAGAAAATGGAAAAAAAAAAGAAAATATATAAACTTGGATCTGTACGTTTTGCAGTTCTGACTTCCACACCTGACGTCACTGCTATTTGGAGACAGACGAAAATCAGCAGATTTATTTTAAACACTTAGCTCTTAGACTAAACGTTACTACATATACGGGTTTACTATTTGTTGTCCATATCACAGAGTAGCAGATTTGTGCAAAAATTAATCAACTGTGTTCAGTAAATTACTGATGGAACGTTAGCTAGTAAAGGTAAAAAGTAAATGTAAAATGGAAGGATTAACATTTAGCTTCTGAGAAGGCCAACAACAACTCTTGTCTCTATTAAACCCTCACATTATTCTCAGGTCCAAATGGCCCAGGGTGCTTCTATCCTGAATAGTCACTGCCGTTATCTCCTTGTCAAGGGGTCCCCTAGCCGGGGCCTTGTCACACACGAGCCATGAGACCTGGCTACTTCTGTTTGTTTTTATATAATTGGTATGTATGTTTGAGGAAATGTTTAACTGGAGAGGTATACTTTTGATGATAGTACAGAGGTAGTAGTAAGGGTCTTAAATGCTGTTAGAAAGCAGACTTTGTAATTTTGTTTTCTGTGACTTTTCAAAAGAAAAGCACATGAAAAACATGAATAAAAGCACATATCAGAAATCCAAACACCCAAGGACCACATAAATGCAACATTAATACAAAATATTGTTTACCTTCATTTTCTTGTTAAATCTGAAATCATTCATTTTATGGAGTTGCCCGGTGGGAAACATTGTATTAGAGTCTATTAGAGTCTACCCTTAGAGTTTATTAATTGTGCCCTTGGCATCGGACCCATTCTTCAATCAGTTCTTCAGGACAGTCATGAGCAGTGAGGGAGTGGTTGGCTTCTCAGTCATGCTTTTGGTCAACAGTGCATTTTTCAAGAGAGAAAACTGGAGTACCCTGAGGAAACTCACCCATGCGCGTGTGTAAGATGCGAACACCACACAGAAAGGCCCCGTTTGATCTGGGAATCACACCAAATATCATCTTGCTGTGAAGCTGAAAGCCACTGTGCCACTAAGGCCAGATTACAACACTTGACCACCTCTTTACTGCCAGAATTTGGGTTGTGAAGTATCCACTGTTCAAATGCGTTTACAAGAGGAGAAAGGGTTGGCTGGGATAGATGACTCGCTCAAGGCAGTACACAACCTCAGAACAGATGCAACCACAGCACTTCCTTAATAGTGTTCCTCCTCTCCCAGTAATGGTGAGAATACTTCTGCAGGCTCTGTCTGTGTGACTGCATGAGAAATTCAATATTGCTTTGAACTTGCAACTTCAGAGTGCAAAATCAAACTGGACCCTCCTCAGGTTCAGGGTGTCTCAAAATGTCTCCACTACATGATGGGGAGTGACAGACAAGAGGGTGGAAGTGCATGACGTCTATGAAGACTGCATGGATGCTTTGTTGTCAGTGCTGTTGATTGAAGATTCCAAATTAATCCCCAGAGGTGGATAGAGTATTCACAAATATTATTCAAGTAAGGGTACATTTACAAACAAAACAACAAATAAGGGGTCGTAAGAGCAACTGCCTGGACATAACATTGAATTTATTATTTGCAGTTGATGTGATTTGAAGGAAAGTATTTTCACAGAAACAAAATGAAGGAAAAATATCTGAAGGAGCAGTGACACGTCATCTAACAGACAATAGGTAAAAGATTATGTAATTACCTTGACATGTTTCGGCTCTAACTTCCGCCTTCGTAAGAAGTGTGACACGATGGTCAGTGTGACGTGTCCTAAGCACTGTTAGGTGGGGTCAACCTGACAGACATCGGGTTGATGTTCATCCCTTAACAAAATATAGATATGGTAAAACTGGGTTAACTTTAATGTCGTTTTAAGGGAAATTTGTTCCTGTTTTCAACCCAGATTTCAAGGCTGCTAGAGCAACATCTCAGGATCAGAGAGTACTGCCTCAAGATGAACACTCTTGAATCTGGATAATGGTGGGGAGTATGTTGCGGGAGGATTTGTGAATATTCATGGGAAAACCTGGAGCTAATCCAGCTTGTGATCGTAGTTGGTCATGAAAAAATATTTTAAAGTAGGATAGGCAAAAAAATTCAATGTCAATAACGTATTGTATTTCATCTGGATTCAATGACTTCAGCTTCAGGAGGCCAGTACATACAACCCTTCATTCTTACATAGGCTCACCAGGGGCAGTGTTGAGTCATCCCTTGTCAGATGCAACTACAGCTCTTCCTTAAAGGTGCTTCTTTTGTTGTAGCCTGTGTATGACTGCATGGGATATTTGTTCTCTTTGAACTCATAACTTGTTGAGTGTAAAACTAGCGGTTAGAGTTGTTGTGCAGACATTGCTCATTGTTGTTGTGCAGCCTTTTGGAGGACACCAATACAAACAACATGGATTGTTTTCAGTGCTTTTTGCGTTAACACAGAAACGCCTATCAAGGACAATGACAAGTGCGAACAAGCATTTAACATCTCATTCATTGGCTACAGTTAGTGCTTCTGTTGCATGTAAGTCTTTGGACAATAGTAAGAACGACTTGACCTTTGGGTTCACAAGGAGACTAAACTTCCAAATGTATTTGTTTGGAAAATAAACCCCTTGAGATGAACAGTCTTGTTTTTAAGGGGGTCCTCAAAATTACAACAGAAAAGGACAGGTACAGTAGCAGACATTACATAAATTAGATACTTAAAATACACAAGACGACCACACACACATTCTTATTTTACAATTTCTTGCCATTCCTCAAAGTACCAAAAGGTTCACTGGCATTGTTACTTTATAGAAAGCGTAAAGCATTTCCAAGAAGTACTTTTTTCAGCAGCATGACCATGTATGAATAATATTCACAGTACATTTTTGTTAACACCTTTCACAAATGCATTCTATTTCACAGTGGGTCAGGGCCACCAAAAGTTTTCATAATGATCATATGATGTCACTGGGTCTTTTCCTCACAATGACCCATTAGTTAAACCTGGGTCTCTAAAAGGATGCATGATTCATGAGTGGAGCAGGTCCTATTCTAAGTCACTGGACCAGTCATTTCCATAAATTTCTCTGGTTTGCGATTGAGTGCTTTCTGTTGTGCGGTGCGGCCAAAGGGGCCTTGGGTGGCAGCAACCAGAGTCTCTAGTGAAAGCCTCATATTTTTTTCGTTGTTTTTTTTTTTTTTTTGCTTCTCCATCAAATCCGTTGCTTTAATTCAGGACCTTGGCCCGTGGTTTGGCCTCTGCTCTTTCCTATTCTCCGCCTGGACCCTGCTCACCCACCTCATGCTGTTAAACCTCTATCAGACAGCACTCCAATGCTTAACCTCACTCACCCTTCAATCCTCCCATCGCCAGCATTTCCGCGTCCTTGTATCTGGCTCCATCCGACTAATAATCTTTCTTACCTTTCCCATCTTGTATAGTAGTACCTCTCGCTGAGCTCTCCATCCCATTTCTCCTAATCCATATTCATGTAATTTGTACATAGCTGCCCGCGGCTGCTGTTAGGGACTGTTACTTTGTGTTAAAGGTCTTGAGAGCTGGCCCTGATTTACAGTAATAACTTGGGATATATCCAGAAATGCCATTACGGACCCTCCCTCTCTCTCACTTTCTCTCTCTTTCTTGTGTTCTTTCTCACATGCACACTTAAACAAAAGTCATTTTCCATCTCCCATTCTATGGGCTAGCTTTACTCCTTTATCTTGTCCAATTCTTTTGCCATTTCCAAGACTAAGCCACTGTAGCCATCAAGCACCAAATCCTACATGTGACATTTAACACAACCCCAATTCAAAATAAGTGTTGAGGATTAGATAAAACTTTAGAAATCATTTTAGACATTCAAATCCTACTTATAAGCCGTTTCACACTTATTATAACAGTACCAAGAACTTAGTCCCTGTTACCCCAGTCCCAATTTAGTTTAAAGAACCACCCGACCCCATTGCTCGCGTTCAGTGTCAGTGGCTGAAAGTGGATCTAACTGACTATAAAATTAACATTCAATTAAGTTAGGAAAACAAAAGTTTTTTTTTTTTTTTTTTCAGCTTGCTCCTTTTGAGCGCTGTAAACCTGCAACAGTGAGGCATGAACAGCTCAAACAAACAAAATAATCACATAAAACAGTCATTCACAGAATTTCAGTGACTACTTATCCCGAATGGTATATTTGGAGCTTCTGTTTCCAAGTTATTTGTCTTTTGCATCAAAAAAGTTTGTCTAAGTCAGAATACGGAACAAAAATATTTGTCAGTCTAATTAAAGTAGAACTCAAATAACATTTTTACCTTATTAAACATCTTTGTAATTCTTTGTGTTGGTAGCAAAAGTATTTTTGGGATGTTTGAAGCCCATGTCGTCTCCCTTTGCTGTCTCTGTGCAGAAAACCAGCCTTACAACATTTCCTGACACTGATCCGAAGACAATTCTCCTGAGAAACACAGGCTCTTTTTTATATTTGGTAATATGAAATGTTTTGGTATGTGACTGTACTTCCTTATTTTAATAAAAAGGAAGGGAAAACAAACAACTGAAAAAAAGCTTTTGCGTCTTTTTTGGCAGTGTATTTTCACAAGAGACCTGAAGGGGGAGCTTTGTTGCTGAAGTTACTTAGATCTGTAAATTCAAACCGCACACAATGGACTAATTTTCACCCATATAGATGATTCTACAGTACGTGTACTGTACTGTGGCAAAACAGGTTTTACTTTATTTACATGAAAAAATCAGGTACAACCCCTTTAATTAGGCCCGAGCGCCACAAGCTGGCGAGAGGCCTATTAGTTTCGCAGTGCCGTGCGAAGCACGGCTGCGAAAAGTGCGACGAAGTCGCGAAATCAGCGCTTGGCGCTCGCCCGCTTCCAAACACTCACTAACGCATTCCCAACTCATGCACGTTCCGTGCATACCAATTAGTAGTGGGAAAATTGAACATTATCGCTGTAAGCGGGCGAAGCCCGTGCGAAAGCGCAGTGCGCACTAAACCAGCGCTTCGTGGGGATGGCGGCGCGGCGTCGTCATCCCCATAAAGCGCCTTCGCTGATCGCCCAGTAATGTCGTTCCCCAACTCATGCGTTCGTGCATATAACAATGTAATGTAAAAATGGAACATTACTATTGTAAATAGGGCCAATAACAGAAAGTGGCGGAGCCCACTAAAAATCTCGAAAGTGTCTGCCAGTGACCAGGGACCCATACCAAAAACGTAGGAAAGCGGCGTGCGCTTTCGAAAATGTATAGTTTGTGAACTAAAAAGGGGAAACATTGTTTTTCGCATCGGAATATTATTCTTCTTTCTTCTTCTTCTTCTTCTTGTGACCGACCCCCCTATTTTTCACCCAGTGAACATTGACGAAGTCTCAGGAAAATTTGCACACCTCTAAAGATCGTGCCTCTGTACATTCTGGCTATTTCCGATTTACAAAATTCAAAAATGTGGCGCGTCAGCGCCCCCAAGTGTACAAAAAATGCATTACGGGATAGGAAAGTGCCGAAAAAAAATTTGATCGTAGAATCATAAAATTTGGCAGAGAGGTAGATCGTGACAAGACAAGCAAAAAATATTATTACAGCAACGCTGTCCGCCCAACCAATTGTCGGCCATATTGGATCTAAATTCGCTAAACATGACTCAGCAGTTTTTAAAAACTTCGTACTTTTACGAACTCCTCCTAGGGCGTTTGCCCGAACAAGCTGAAATTTGGTAAAAATTAAGTTGAGGAGTGTGGCATCAAAAGTTATCAAATCATGAACCTAACTTTACGGTCTCTGTGCTGTGACACGAAATTTAACCAGAATTCCTGAAATTTTCAAATTTTTAATTTTGCTCCCATTTCCACATATAAAGTCCGAATTGCATCAAATTTGAATCAGTTATTAAACTCCCTGCCTGAAACCTACTAGAGGTGAAAGAATTAAATTCCGCGCGTTAGCGCCCCCTACAGATTAAAGCAAACTTTTATATGGGGAGCAAAAATTTAGTTTTTATAATTTTTGAAATTTTGCACAAAATTCCATTTTGGCCCATCGATCAAAAAGCCAATCAGACCCATGTCATATTTTTGTACGGCTGGTACAATGACCAAAACAACCCATGTTATACCTATGGGAAAATAGAAAAAAGTCACAAATTTGCATATTTTTTTACTACGCAATTTAACGAACTCCTCCTCGAGCAAGCCCGACCAACCTGAAATTTGGTGAACATCTTCCGGAGGAGTGGGGCACTAAAAGTTATCCAAATTGTTGGGATAAGTATTACGGTCTCCGTGTGGCGAAGCCCCAAATTTCGGCGACATTTTTGAATAGACAGAAAAAACCCATGTTATTCCTATGGGAAAATCTCAAAATCGCTCAAATTAAACTTTGTATTTTAACGAACTCCTCCTCGGGCGTAAGCCCGACCAACCTGAAATTTGGTGAAAATTATCTTGAGGAGTGGGACATCAAAAGTTATCCAGGATTTTAGCACAAGTAGCACAGTCTTTGTGCTTGCGCGGCACAAACTCTGACCACATTTTAGACATTTTCAGTGAAATATGAGCAGTAGGAGGCGCGGTAGCGCCACGGATTCGGCAGCAGATATTTTATGAGGAGGGAAATTGTGGCGCGTAAGCGCCCCCCTCTGGCGTTGCGGGGCGGCGGCGTGGCGAGGGCCGATCATTGCCGCTTGCGGCTATATTTGTGATTATTGTTATATACATTGTTCTGTTATGAATTTGTCTAAATATTGTTTTTTACAACAAATCTAATGTAAAATCATGATCTGTGTACATTATAGTTCAATACTAAATCCCACCAAAAAAGCCTATGTCTTCTTTAACATGTTAAAGCTAAATACGTTTAAGACTTTTGCAATGTAATTATCTTTTTGTTTTCGCTGTATATTTTTGATTGTGAAAACACCTCTAATGAAATGTGTGCTTAAAAGACCTAGTTTAACCCTTTAACATGTTTATGTCAAATCACATTACTACAAGCATCAAAACATCAAAACATTGTATAATACCCATAACATTGCTTCTGTTAGTCAAATGCGTTGTATAGTTTGCAATTTGATTTTTTTTCTTTCTTTTTTTAATTCATCAACTACTTCACAAGGTTTAGGAGAATAGTTTGCCATTTTCTTTTTCCTACACATTATCACCCCCTAACAATGGAGCATCAAACCCAGCAACATGTGCCTTTTAATAGCATCCCACTGGAGACTGAGTGTTGCATTTGTTGCTGCTTCACGGTGCGTTTAAAGCCGTGCGGTAAATGAAAAATGCGGATATTAAAAAGCCATCAATTCATGCAGCAACAAGAGCGAATTGATTGAATTTGCTTTGAGTTACAATAGCTATGCAGGTACAGAGGAAAAGAAAGAGAAAAATCAAGGCTTGTTTGATGCACAGCTTGTCATTGCCTAAATGCTGTAGTAAGCCTTTGGGATTTTGATACAAATGGAGAAATTTGTAGTGAACAACACAATTATCTGTTTTCACCAGGGATCTCATGATGGAGGCAATCAGCACCGCCAGCAATCTGGGCACAAAGACGCCACTGGGGCCTGGCAGCTGTCACCTGACATCGTGTGATCAATCAGGCTAATGTATTAACTATACAAAGCAGGGCGGCAGTGGCACTGAAAAGCAAAGGAAGGCAGTAGGGAAAAGTGCTAAAAAGTTGTATCCGTTAATGTTACTGTTCTGTCCAGTCCACTGGAGGGCGCTGGTATAACTTAGTTTAAGTCTTTGTTGTGTACAGTGCGCTATCTCTTTAAGAAAGTGAGTAAGAGCTATTGGGCCTGTCAGGAAGTCCCATTGTATCATCAGGCTGCATGGTGTTGTTTTCAAACTTCAGCGGGAAACATCTGCATACGTTCTATGCCTATGACAGCATCGTGGGTATGTATTAATAAGTTAGTTCGATATGTTTCAATGCAAAGGGATATTTTGGAAAAATTAGTAAAATGTGAAAGTATAAATTTAAGTTAAGTGGATGATGAGGCATTGCTTTTATTTACATGTAAACTGCTCTGTAGCGTTAATTCATATAGAAGTGATTGGAGACATACAAATTGTTACATATTTGAGTTCATATTACGGATACACTGTTTAATTTCATGTTAAAAATATAAATATGATACCTAGTTAAAACCTGTGCAATTTATACAGTCTGATTCTGATTTGAATCATTGTTTTTTGTTGTGTACTTTACAAAATGGGCATGTTTGTGATTGTTATTGTCTGTTTGTTCCAGTTTCACCATTTCTTGCAACATCAATAAAACCTGTGGACTGCATGATACTCGTCTTCAGAGTCTTGATGTCAAGAAGGAGTTTAGCTGTCTGTCTAGTTATATTCGGCACATATGGCGAGGGCAGAACAGTGAAACCACGGCTATCAAGCGGGCAAGATCACGCAGTTCAAGCTGGAAAACGAAGACAACACTGTCCTACGCAGTAAGCAGACAGTCATCAGAGTAAAATCATACAATGGATGAGAAATCAGCATCGTACAAAACACGATCATCTGCTTCAATACAATCAAGCCTGTCAAATGGAACTGCTGCGGCAAAGGCCAGAGCAAAGGCAGAAGCAGCAAAAGCACGCCTTTCATATGCTCAAAAAGAAATGACGCTAAAGTTAGAAAAGGCTAAAGTGGAAGCATCCATGGAAATGCTCAACTGTGAAAAAGAGACTGCTGCAGCTATTGCAGAAGCTGAAGCACTTGAAGCTGCATGTGATTTGGGGAGTGAAAAGCACAGTCTTAAGTTAAAGCTAGACTCTATGCCTTCTCTTGAAGCGGCAGAACGCACTGAACAATATGTAGTTGAACAAGCTAAAGCTACTGAGGCAAGAACACAAATGTGTGAAGATCAAACAGCTGTAAAAGTAGAACAAGATCCTACTTACAGTAAACCAAATACAGCTTTAAAACCTGATGCCAAACCTTTCACCCCACTTCAAGCAAGCACTGATTTGCCACCACTCCATCATACCTCACAGCCATTTCGCTCGTACAACAATGAGTATCGCTCCAAGCCACATGAAGTCAGTTTTCATGAAGATAATGCTAATTCACCAAAAGTAACCGGTTACAGCGAAAATGTCAATGACTTTGTTAGATACCTGGCTCGTCGTGAGCTTGTGGCTACAGGCTTGCTCCAATTCAACGATAAGCCTGAGAACTATAGAGCTTGGAAACGTTCATTTCTGATGGCAACAAATGGTTTAAACCTCTCTGCAAGTGAAGAGATGGATCTTTTGCTGAAGTGGCTGGGCAAAGAGTCAGCAGAACATGTTGAGCGGATAAGGGCAATACACATCAACCACCCAGAAGCAGGCTTAGAAATGATATGGCAAAGACTTGAGAAGACCTATGGTTCAGTAGAAGTGATAGAAGAAGCTCTTTTCAAAAGACTTGACACCTTCCCCAAGATAACAAACAAAGATTATTCAAAGCTAACAAAACTGAGTGATCTGTTGATGGAGCTGCAGTCTGCTAAGGATGAAGGAGACTTGCCGGGTCTTTCTTTCCTTGATACTGCAAGAGGAGTTAATCCAATTGTGCAAAAACTCCCGTTTCGTCTGCAAGAAAAGTGGACAGCAGTGGGCGCTGCCTACAAGCGACAATATCAAGTGTCCTATCCTCCATTTTCCTGTTTTGTAGACTTTGTCAGTCAAGAAGCCAGTATTATCAGTGACCCAAGTTTTAACTTCACCTCTCACACTGACACAGTCGCCAGAGTGGAGAAAGCAATTTGGACAAACAGAAAGCGGGAAGTTGCCGTGCACAAAACAGAGGTGTCTCAAGGGGGAGCCACAAACACTGGTCAACCTCCAACTAAAGTTGATGACTGTGATAAACTGTGCCCTATTCACAGAAAGCCACATCCATTGCGCAAGTGTCGTGCATTCAGAGAAAAGTCTATTGAAGATCGTAGACAGTTTCTAAAGGACAATAATGTGTGCTTTAAATGTTGTTCTTCATCGTCACACATCGCAAAAAACTGCAAAGTTAAAATTCAATGTGGTGAATGCAAAAGTGAAAGACACCCTACTGCAATGCACCCTGGGCCTGCGTACAGCATTGGAAAGACTGATTCCCCTCCAGATCATGGCGGGGAGGAGAAAGAAGCAGAGTTTCATCCACAAGTCTCAGATGAACCTCAACCACAAGTTACCAACAACTGCACTGATGTGTGTGGCGGAGGCCAATCAGGCCGCTCTTGTTCTAAAATATGTCTTGTCAAAGTGCATCCAGCTGGCCAAAAACACAAAACAGTCAAGATGTATGCTATCCTAGATGAGCAGAGTAACCGGTCATTGGTTCGTTCACAATTCTTTGGCCTCTTCAATGACCAAAGCTCAAGTTCTCCTTATACATTGAAAACGTGTGCTGGAGTTAAGGAATCCAAAGGAAGGAGAGCTATCGGATACGAGGTGGAATCTCTCGACGGAACTGTTAACATTTCATTGCCGAGTCTTATAGAGTGCAATGAGATTCCTAACAATAGAGATGAGATCCCAACCCCAAATGCAGCTCTTTGTCATCCGCATCTTAAGTCATTGGCACCTCAAATACCAGACATCGACCCTAAAGCTGAGATCATGCTCTTACTAGGACGAGATGTAATCAGAGTGCACAAAGTCCGCAAACGAGTAAATGGTCCAAACAACTCACCTTATGCACAGAAACTAGACCTCGGGTGGGTCATCGTCGGCAATGTGTGCCTCGGAAACGTCCATAAACCACTCACAGTCAACACCTTTTACACAAATACTTCAACACAAGGTCGACCAACTCTCTTTCAACCGTGTCCGAATGTGTTTCAAGTAAAAGAAAGATACAGTGACGCGCAGGATATAAGTCACTCTCCTCAGTTTCAGACAGGAAACACTTGTGAGCCAGACCATCTTGGATGTACAGTATTCAATCGGACTAAAGACGATAATCAAGTGGCTCATTCGATACAGGATACACAATTCATGAAAGTAATGGAACAAGAGTTAAAAAAAGACTCCAACAACAGTTGGGTGGCACCCCTGCCATTTAAATATCCACGCCAATGCCTTCCCAATAACCGCCCTCAAGCATTAAAGCGTCTGATGTCTCTCAAACGCAACTTTGAAAGAAATCCAGAAATGAAAGAACATTTTCTAAAGTTCATGGATCAGATGTTCAAGAACGGTCATGCAGAGTTAGCACCACCTCTGGCTGAGCAAGAAGAACGATGGTATTTACCAACGTTTGGGGTGTACCACCCAAGGAAACCAAAGAAGATCAGAGTGGTGTTTGATTCTAGTGCAGAATATGAAGGTTTTGCACTCAATGATGTTCTGTTGTCTGGACCTGACCTGAACAACACCTTGCTGGGTGTGCTCATTCGTTTCCGCAAGGAAGCAGTCGCTTTCACCGCAGATATAGAACAAATGTTCTATTGCTTCTTTGTCAGAGAAGAAGATAGGAACTTTCTACGGTTCTTGTGGTTTAAAGACAACAACCCCTCTGAAGATGTGGTGGAATGTCGGATGCGTGTCCACGTATTTGGTAACAGCCCGTCACCAGCTGTGGCTATTTATGGCTTACACCAGTCTGTTCTGAATAGTGAGATCCAGGCCGACCCTGATGTCAGAGACTTTGTAATCCGTGATTTCTATGTCGATGACGGACTGAAGTCCATGCCAACAGTTGATGCTGCAGTTGACCTCCTAAAAAGGACCCAAGCTACTCTATCCAAGTCAAACTTAAGGTTGCACAAGATTGCTGCGAACAACAACCAAGTAATGGCTGCCTTTCCATCCCAAGATCATGCAAGCGATCTCAAAGATCTAGATTTAGATGCAGACATAGTTCCAATGCAGCGTAGTCTCGGACTCAACTGGAACCTCCAAACAGATTCATTTTGCTCCAGTGTATTGGACGAAGTAAAACCTTACACTCGACGAGGCGTCTTATCCACCATCAACAGTCTTTACGATCCTCTTGGGTTTGTAGCTCCAGTTACCATCCAAGGTAAACATATCCTAAGAGAACTTACCACCAAAAGCGGAGACTGGGATGCACCACTGCCTGAAGAGATGGAGGATGCCTGGGCATCTTGGAGAGCTTCTTTAACAGTCTCCAGACCTTACACTAAAACTTCGCCGTCTGCTGCAGTCAGAAGGGAACTGTGCGTCTTCTGTGACGCCTCAACAAAAGCCATTGCTGCTGTCTCATACCTAAAAGTCACAGATGCTACTGGTAACAACCATGTAGGGTTCGTCATGGGAAAAGCCAAGTTATCCCCTCGCCCTGAGCATACTGTACCTAGATTGGAGCTTTGCGCTGCGGTTCTTGCTGTTGAGTTGTCAGACTTAGTTTCAGCTGAACTGGACCTTACGCTTGACACAGTGAACTTCTACTCAGACAGCAAGGTAGTCCTGGGGTACATTTATAATGAAACCAGACGTTTCTACGTATATGTCAGCAACCGCGTACAACGCATTCGCAAGTCGTCCCAGCCAAGCCAATGGTTCTACGTGCCCACAGATCAGAATCCTGCAGATCATGCGACTCGGTCTGTCTCTGCTAGCCATCTGGAACACACCAACTGGCTCACTGGACCAAAGTTTTTACTGTCATCAGAAACACAAACCAAAAATGAATCCTTCTCACTCATCGAGCCCAACTCAGACTCCGACATTCGACCTCTAGTGTCTACGCTAAGCACTACAATGGCTACGAAAGTCCTTGGATCCCAAAGATTTGCCAAGTTTTCAACCTGGAAGTCACTGATTCGTGCTATCAGTCACCTCATTCACATTTGCCGCTGCTTTAATTCAACCATGCCAAGGAAAAGCATCTGTAAGGGCTGGCACTACTGTAAAGCAGAGATCACCGTTGAAGAAAAAGTCCAAGCTTCAAACATCATCATAAAAACAGTGCAGAAAGAAGTCTATGCTCAAGAACTAGAATGCATTCAGAAAGACAAGAAAGTGCCAGCAAACAGCACTCTCAAACGTCTGGATCCTTTCATTGACCCTAACGGCATGTTGAGAGTTGGAGGACGTCTACACCAGTCAAACCTTGAGCAGGATATAAAGAATCCATTGATTATTCCTGGAAAACATCACATAGCTGTTCTGCTTATCAGAGAGTACCACACACAGGTCCAGCATCAAGGTCGTCTCATCACCGAAGGAGCAATACGCACTGCTGGATTTTGGATAGTGGGTGGAAAGAAAAAGGTGAGCAGCATCATTCATCAATGCACAACCTGCAGGCGTCTCAGAGCTCCAGTCAGTGTTCAGAAAATGGCCAATCTTCCGGCAGATCGTCTTTCTATGGACCCACCTTTTACAAATGTTGGACTTGATGTGTTTGGTCCCTGGAGCGTGTCCTCACGTCGGACTAGAGGAGGCCTTTCACAGAGCAAAAGATGGGCTGTAATCTTCACGTGTATGAGCATTCGTGCAGTACATATTGAAATTATAGAGTCACTAGACACGTCATCATTTATCAACGGACTGCGCCGGTTTATTGCTATCCGTGGCCCTGTCAAACACATTCGTTCAGACCGTGGCACTAATTTTGTTGGTGCAAGCCGGGAGTTGAAGATACCCTCCAATATTGACAACACAACTGTAAAAACCTTCCTCACAAGCCAAGAATGCAGTTGGACCTTCAACCCTCCACACGCTTCTCATTTCGGAGGATCATGGGAACGCATGATTGGTCTTGCCAGAAGAATTCTGGACTCCATGTTCCTTCAGCTGAAAGACAAACTCACGCATGAAGTTCTGGTAACCTTTATGGCGGAAGTTGCTGCTATAATTAATGCCAGACCGCTCGTTCCTGTCACAACGGACCCAGATGATTCATTCATACTCACCCCAGCTGCTCTTCTCACACAAAAAGTGAACTGTGTACCTGCTCCCCCAGGTAACTTTGAACCTTCAGACTTGTTCAAACGTCAATGGAGGCAAGTCCAGCACCTTTCCAATACGTTTTGGGATAGATGGCGTAAACAGTTTCTTCCAACACTACAGACAAGAAGAAAGTGGCTATCCACTCATCCAAACATCAAGGTTGGATCCATTGTTCTCATGAAAGACAGTCAAGTACAGAGGAATCAGTGGCCTCTCGGACTAGTCACACAAACTTTCCCCAGTAGTGACGGCAAAGTACGTCAAGTTGAAGTGAAGATTGTCAAACCAGGAGGGACTTCTCTCTTTCTCAGACCGATAACAGACATTGTTCTTGTGTTTCCCCCAGACTGTTAATTGTTATTTATTTTATTGTGCTGTTTAATCACGGCAGGCGGGGAGTGTTCTGTCCAGTCCACTGGAGGGCGCTGGTATAACTTAGTTTAAGTCTTTGTTGTGTACAGTGCGCTATCTCTTTAAGAAAGTGAGTAAGAGCTATTGGGCCTGTCAGGAAGTCCCATTGTATCATCAGGCTGCATGGTGTTGTTTTCAAACTTCAGCGGGAAACATCTGCATACGTTCTATGCCTATGACAGCATCGTGGGTATGTATTAATAAGTTAGTTCGATATGTTTCAATGCAAAGGGATATTTTGGAACAATTAGTAAAATGTGAAAGTATAAATTTAAGTTAAGTGGATGATGAGGCATTGCTTTTATTTACATGTAAACTGCTCTGTAGCTGTGTTAATTCATATAAAAGTGATTGGAGACATACAAATTGTTACATATTTGAGTTCATATTACGGATACACTGTTTAATTTCATGTTAAAAATATAAATATGATACCTAGTTAAAACCTGTGCAATTTATACAGTCTGATTCTGATTTGAATCATTGTTTTTTGTTGTGTACTTTACAAAATGGGCATGTTTGTGATTGTTATTGTCTGTTTGTTCCAGTTTCACCATTTCTTGCAACATCAATAAAACCTGTGGACTGCATGATACTCGTCTTCAGAGTCTTGATGTCAAGAAGGAATTTAGCTGTCTGTCTAGTTATATTCGGCACATATGGCGAGGGCAGAACAGTTACGCTGCTGATGTAAAAGACCTGTACTGCTGTTGTGTTCTTCACTTGCACTGCACGTGTAAAGGGATTATTTGTTTAGCAATAATAATGCGCTTAAATTATACCATTATTCATACATTGATAACGCTTTGCTAGAAGTAGTATAAAAGACCAAATGTATGTCTATACACTGTTTAATTTATTTGAAAAGGGACATTGCACATGAATCAACATCAAACAATGTAAATCAACCTGAGAAATTAGCTGATATGAGCTAATTTGTAAAACTGAATACACTAATGAATCACACATCAAACATTCCACAAATGTACAATAAGACAGCAGAGACAGATATAAAATTAGTGCTCACAAATTTGCACATCTACAATATAGCTTCTGGGACAGTGTTCCATTGTTGCGGCTCTGAAGAGGAGGACAGCCCGACCAAAACCAGTTCTTCAGCGAGGAAAGATGCAGTCTTCCCTCACTGCTCCTCTGGTCACTCTGCCCTTACTAGAGCTAAAGTTAACAAAGTCATTCAGTGAAAGAAGAGCAGAGCCATGTTTGATCCCAGACCAATGATTTTGAATTTAATTGGATTATCCCAGTTCATCAATTTGTGCAGAATATGTGCATAGTGTTTCTTTGTTTTATATGATTCTATAGGGTTTACTTTTGTGGATGATGTATTGGACTGATAATACGGTATATGGTATGTGAGATGATCATGACAAAGAAGTCTAGCTATTGCATTATCAAACATTCACTTGGAAACTAGAAACTCATAGTATTTACTTATGTTTAGAATAATTTTACATCCGAATTTAGACATTTAGTAACACAAAATACACCACGTACAGTTTCTATTGTTTCATTTTTCTCCAGCCGTGTGCGCCGCTCACTGCACTTGGTCAGGCCTGTGGGCAGACCCAAGGTTATGAGTTATTTGTCTACTCCCAAGGTATCAATGCTGAGAGTGAAATATTTCCCCAGAAAACTCCATTTAAAAAAAACCTCAAGATTTCTAATGTCTTATCGGGAAGAAGACATAAAAGTGGTACCTAAGTCTTGCATGCAGCAGTACGCCTCAAAGATGCACAGTAAACATGGACACTTTTTATTTGTTATCTAAATATACATTTGAAATAAGCAAACTCTTCTGAAAAAAATGCCTGCATGTTGAATAATTATGTTTAAAATTTTTAAAACAGAAAAATGTTTCGGACACAAAAAGACCACTTTACAGTTCACGGTAATTCTCCACCCCCAAGCACCTCTCACACAGTTAATTTTTAATGACTGTTGCTTAATTAGAAATGTGTTGAATATACAGAAATATGCGCTCTGACCTTTTGCTGGATCTAGCTGCTTCACCTTGAGATTGGTCTTTTTAACAGTGAAATTAATTGCAAAGGGTTAAAAAGGGACAAGCGGCTACACTCAAAATGTTTACGTAGACACTGCACCGTGAGCACAAGAGATGTATGTAAATGTTTGTTATACGTGCGCTTTTATGGTGAAGGGTCTGCGGCTTGTCTCTATAGAGAGTTATTTCTTTGTCTGGAATGTTCCACAGTATTGCATTAAACATATCTATTTTGGATTTAAGTGTTTCTTGCCATAAATTACCACAGATCTGACCTGTAACTTGGCCTAATTGCACCACCTGCTTGTCTCCATGGAGATAAGGTTATTGCCATACTGTAGAGCATTCGACAATCAATAATTTACCCAGGGACTTTGAATAGGGGAGTGGGTATCAATATTGAATTACCAATATATTGATTGATCAGTGCTGACTCAGCACAAATGTGGCTCAGTACAGCTATGCAAATATCAACAGTTATTTACATATGTACATTTAAAGGCTTTTTGTCAATTTTGGCATTTTGTCAACATGTTAGGGCCATTTCTTCCTTGTTGTGTATCAAACAGCTTCACCAGCAGCATAATGGCTGATCCCTCTGTGTCAGGTGTTCTGTTTGTCCTATAGAGACTATTTGAAGCTCTTTTTACACATATGAAAAGTCTTCACCCATAAGGTTGGATCAGTATTGAGTATCTCTGGAATAAATTACTTCCAAAAAGTTCTCATTCCAATACCAAAAATTGTTGTATCACCCATCCCTTTTTTGGAGTTTTGATAATCGGCTAGCCTTTGTTGATGGAGCAATTCATTCTTTTGTCTTTGGTATATGAATATTGGGACAGGAAAAATTACCTGTCCAAGTGATTCCTTGTATATAAAGTTAGATTTGTGAAGCATTTCTCAACACATCATTTTCAAAATTTAAACTGGGTCTATGACAAACAAAGGTTATTCTCGTCTTTGTCTCTGAAGCTATCCAAACAACAAAACAGGCCAAATGAGATGAGGAAGGAGTTGTCGCCTGCTCCCAAACAGTTGAGACTCAATTAAAAGTTTCTCTGAGGCGCTAATGACAAATTACATCAGTGATGGAGGGAGTGATTGAAAGACAAGAAAGGGATGGCACTGCGGCCCTGATTGCTTTTTGAATGAGCTTCAACTATCAGGAGCGGTTTGGGAAGATGGCTATCCAGAAGCACAAATTACCAGTCCAGGCACAGTTTGAGTCTTTGTTGAGCGCACTTGTTAAGAGTTTGTCCTGATAACACACTGCATCCTGCAAGACAAATGTATATGGAGAAATGTGGGCCACTTAAGATGACAAGAGCATTCCGTCATCAGGAGTTTAAATAAGTCCCTAATGACTTATTTTTATTTTTTTTTTTGTCCTTCCTTTTGCCATCAGCCACACACTGTAACTGAACTATTCAAGTTTCCAGTGTTTAAGGACATGATGATGATGATGCTGGTGCGTGCTCTGAGTGAGACAAATGCCTAACCTCCAATATTAATGGAATGTATTACCCCACCAAAAAAATAAATATATATTTAAAAATATATATAAATTCATTTTTGAGGCATTTTCTGTCAAGAAACAATTGAATACGTAGGGAATTATAGCGCTTGTTTTGGTACTGTAAGCGCAATTGGATCAATTTGGGCTTTGGATTCCATATGGATTTTCTACTGAATTGAAGACATGTAGGAAAAAAGTATTTGGAGTTTGAAGTACAAATATGTATTTATCTGATATGGACATAATTACATTGGATGAACCAGATTTCAAGCAAATATGCAAACGTTCAACACCTGTCCATATGAGACTTTTCAATACAAATATATTAGCAAATGAAAGTAACAAGAAACAGCATTTTACTCCACTTCTTCATGTGTGCAACTGTTTCAGACGTCCATTGGAAGAAAAACTGGTCTGCCCATAAGATGCTCTGAACTAAACGCAGTCTCCACTGACAGTGGCTTAGTGTTTGACCTGAGAGAGCCCTGACGCCACACCACAAAACAGGACTGGCACATGATTTATAAAACATTAAAAAAATATATATATATAGTTACACAATTTTCAAAAGTGAAGATTGTTTTTGGATGATATCAAACTCCCACCTTATGGCTTTACTGTATTGTTTTCAACCTGCCCAGAAGGAAGGACTTTGTTAAATATGCTTAATCTCAGTCTCATTTCACCTTTTTGTTTAAAGACATGCTCTTAGGTTTCCATAAAACACATGAAAGGAAACAAGTATATAACTGTAGAAAAAAATTCAACATTACAAATAAACCATCCACCTGTCTACTATAAAGCTGTTAAAACTGTGAAATCTTTGGACTGTATTGTATGTCCTTTGTTGCTATGACAACTCCACTATGACTATTAAGGCGAGACACTACAGGCAAAACTCATTTTTGTTTCATGTTCTTTTGGTCAGTTTCGCTCTCAACATATCGGCTTTCATGTGGAAACAACAAACGTGTCCAATCTGCTCCTAAAAATGTCCATCCATCGAATCCATTTAATCCACTTCATCCATGGTCTTCTATGGGATGTTGTAAATTCAAAGGCCGTTTTCTTAAAATGCATTTTTCTCCTCTAGGGACATAAGCATCACCACCAAAAATTGGGCAAAATTTGAATTTTTAGGACAATTTTCAGTCTGGTTTACTTAAAAACTAAATAAGATATCCAAAATCACCTCCGTAAATTTTGTTACTAATATGCGTACAAAATGAACCAAGAAATTTCAGAAATCTGGCTCTGTCCATTTTTCAGTTGTATATGTCCCAAATATGTGTAATTTTGGCCATTTTTACACATAAAAATGTCTTTTCTATATGAAAACATGACACTGAAAAACTTCTAATATAATTTTTTTCTTACATTTATGTGAGAAAAGGAGAAAGAAGTCTTTCAGATTTCTTGCAGTGTCTCGCCTTAACTCATTTTTCAAATTGTGTTGACAGTGAAGTTTGTGATCATAAGGTGAGGAAATAAGAAATGCAAGAAGATAAATTCATGCAGATATAACAGGCAGCCAAGACGGCTCCCTTTTGATAAAATGAAACAGCTCAAGTTTGGTACACACAGACACAAAAAGTTGAAAGTTGAAAAAGTATTACATTTTTAAAAATTAAAATAAAGCAATAATGGGTAATTTCAAAATGTTGGTGTGAAAGCGGAAAATACATGTTACCTGTAATGTCTTTCCTTTTGAAAAGAAACTTGTAGCGGTAGTCAGACAAAAGACAGCAATCCCCTGGGCTGTAATGGGCCCACTCCCTCCCCCGTCCCAGCCGGTGTCACGGGCTTCTTCCTGATGAAAAGTGGAAAGGTAGACAATGGGAGCTATCAGGGAGAGCACAATAGAAATCGTTATTGGAGTGTCATAAAATCCTGTCGGCCGTGCTGAGGTTTGAGTGGCAGAGGAAGGAACAAGGCAAAGAAACTGTAATCTATAAGCGCTTACAGGAAAATTACAAGAGACAACACTTTTAAGTTTCAATAAAAGCAGAGGAAATGCCTGTTGGCAGCGAGAGGAGAGGGAGTTTACACTGCTGTAATTTTGCCGTTAACTGTAGCAAGAGGTGACAAGGAGCAGAATGCAATCTATAAGCAAGAGCCAACCTAGAATCAGTCACCGCCGGATAATTTTAGTTACTGTTAATGTTTCAGTTCCTTCCACATCAACAAGGCAGGCTGAGGTGATGGTAGATAGAAAGACACTGAATCGAAGGACATTGCTTTTTATCGGTTTTTCTTTTTTTGTAAGTTGTTATTCTTGTTGTAATGGTAGTGCTTCCACTGTGTTTGGAATGCCACAGGACAAGGACGTAGAAACTGTTTTGAACTCCAATTTTCCATCTTCAATTCTGGGGA
Source organism: Rhinogobius similis (assembly GCA_019453435.1). Taxonomy (NCBI): domain Eukaryota; kingdom Metazoa; phylum Chordata; class Actinopteri; order Gobiiformes; family Gobiidae; genus Rhinogobius; species Rhinogobius similis. The sequence goes on from CM033622.1 coordinate 17,943,668, forward strand.
TGTTTCATGAACTTTGAACAAGAACTCAGAGTTTAGATTCCTTTATTTGTTTTGAGTAAGTTGTTTCATCTGGCTCCATCTCAAGAACAAAATGATAACCTATTACATTTTTTGAAATCATACTTTTTATTTCTTTCTTTACACATATGGCTTTGTGGCTGGAGGAGTTGTTTTTGTCATAGATACATACATTTTTGCAGAAAACACAATTTCAACAAATGTATGCCTGCTGATCTGAGGAGTGGATGTTATGAAAATATTTATGCTGAAGAAAATTGAGAGATGCCAGAAAAGCAAATGCATCAGCACTACTCTTGCAACACGTAATGTATGTTCTTGTCAGACATTTCCACCAACATCTCACTGTATAGAGCTCCAGCTGTTGTCATGCTGTCCCAGCAAACTCCACACTGGCATAGATGGTCAAACGTTAATGCATTGATTTGGCTTTTCATTTGGGGAAAGATTTACCCATCGTCTCACAGCAATTCAAAATATTTAAGGTTTTATTTTATTGTCTTTTTTTAAGCAGAGTGTAGTAAAAACAAGTGTAGTAATAAAAACAATCACAGATCTCTTTAAAAAATTTCTTTGCATAAATGGCTACTTAATAAAACTAAAACTTAAAAGTGAATGATTTTGGGGATGTTTGTTACATTGACCTGAGTGAATTAGCCTGCTGTCCTGCACAGTAGCTTCACATTAGTTGGAGCACAACATTTATGTATTTATTTTTTGCCATTTCGTCAAGATCACTTAATTCTAATTGTTAACATGTGAGTAAATGTTATATGTACAGGCCGTTGTAATAAAATGTATTTCTCACAGACATTGCCAGAAACAGTTTTGATGATAGTAGAAGGTAGGAAGTGAATGAATCAGATGTCCATATTTTACAGACTTGGTGTATATGGTCTATTCTCGTAAAAAGCACACCTTGTGCCAGAGAAGGCTGCCTTACTAATGTGTAATATTTTAAGGTGTATTGTTATTTTCGGGGCTTCATTTCATGACAAAGATAAAATCCAAAAGCTATGTTTCATGCTTGTTGCCGTAATGACACCCTCATCCAGTTTAGTTACATGGGTGCAGAAGCTTTATGTATGTTGGATGTCTAACATGCATGCAGGTCTAAATAAACATTCATACAGCCTGTTCTTGCACTTGAGACCATTGCTCCACTTGATTTACGTGTGAAATCCATTGTTTGATTTTGGGTGCTCACAAATAGTTATTTGTGACAATGACAATAAACCGATTCTGATTTGCTGTTATGTTTGAGTTTCTACATTGAAAGTATTTTATCGTGTGTGAAAAGGTGTGTTGAAAAAGCAAGGTAAATTCAACAATGAAGAAGTGTGTTTTTGTGAATGTGAGCTGTGTGCTCTGTTCTAAGAAAGAGTCCGAAAACTGCGTGAACTGATGAGAAACGTTTTAAATGATTTAACCACGCAAGCCCCTGTTCAGATAAATGTTTTTATCTTGTGATTTTCAAAACAGAAAAAAATAGAATTTATTCATAAAACTGACTTTCTGTTCATTTTACCATTAGTTTAAAATAGCATTCAATGTACGTCATCAGTTTAAACAATTTAAATGTATTAGATAACTACACACAAGTTATGTGTGTTAAGTTGTACATTTCAGATCTGATATTGGGTGATGGAGATGTTATAAAAAAGATTCAGACCAGGTGATTGTACCAGAATAGAAGCAAGTATAGAGTTAGAGAACATGCAGACAGAGCATTATGAAACAAGAGTGTGGCAAAAATCCAACTTTTAAACCAGCAGTACCATCCATAACTTCACTACAGAGTTAAAGGACAAACATTATGCATTTTTCATATTGTTATTAGCTTTTAAACATTCTCTACCAATTTGCCATGTCACATTTTGAAAAAATAAATAAATAAATAAATAGTAGTAGTAGTAATAAGTTTATGAACTAAAAGAGTATTTCTCTGCAGTTTGCCCTGGCACCTAGTGAGTGTATGCAGCCAGTAGAGGGCGCCTAGCGTTTACACAATTTTGTTATATTTCACTGCGTGACGTGTGCTGATCAAGCTAGCAGTTGCAGTGATGGTGTTTAGATGGCAAACATACTCAGAACAAGTCTGGCAAAAGACTTAAAACAGCCAACTTCTCGGATAAGTAACACAAAAATTTAAAATATAGACACTGAGTGTCAGGGAGGGACAGGGAGTATTTTTGACAGTCTGAGAGAAGAGGATTTTCAAACCCACATTGCTCAAAATGGTGTGACTGCAGCTGAATGCAACTCCAGGTATGTTTTTGATGACACAACATTGTTCGAACATGGTTAAAAGCTCAAACAAGTCATTGTAGCAGAACATGTATTAACACCTTTAAGGGGACATTGCTCGTGCTCATAGACTTCTCTGAAACATGACAAGAATCTGTAAAACTATTTGACAGACACATTTCAGAGTTTCTTTGTGCTATAAACATTGCTGTAACCAAAAGGAGTTTTATGAAGGACACATTTCTCCTCAACCACACACTCAGTGACACACACATACACAGTTTGGGATCCACACGCCTGACCCTCTCGATGTCCATGCTCCTGATTTCAGCGTGAAATGACAGTGGGGGGTTTGGAGTTATCCGAGCTTCCAATCAGAGCCCCAGCACGCGGTGCCGAGAAAGCCCTCAGGTCAAACCCCAACCACGAGGACGAGACGGATCCACAAGGAAGGAAGCGTGCAGCCAGGGAGAGGATGAACTAGCATTACGGTCTACCCCAGAGCGTAGCAGGAACAAATATAGTGTTGTTTTGAGGTTTAGGTTCAAAGTTCAGTCTGCGCTTGGATGAAATGAGAATACAGCAGTAGCAGTAGCAAGAGGAAAAAAATACAGCGCAGGATTTGGCCTGAGAATGTTTGGTTCAGGGTTTGCTTTTGTTGTAAATTTGACCCGGTGAACAGAAAAGCGCTTCTATTGATTTGATTCTCACTGGCAGTTTGTATAGACCATAAATAGACCACAGCCCATATGGATTTAACACATTTACATAAAGCAAAATGTAGAACTCTATACTGTCAAAACTGTGTAATGAATGTGACTTATTTGACATAAAAAAGTAGATAATTGCATACACAACCTTTTTGACAGAAATCTAGATTTTTTTTTATGGATTTTTCTTGGAGACCATTATACTGTATTTGTCAGGCCCTTTTTTTCCCCCCAACTTTTTTCTTTCACAAACAAGCAACAGATATACTCATTGAAGTCTGCTTTTGAAAACATTTTATAGAATCAGTGGTGGAAGTAAAAGTATCACTTAAAATCACTTCTTGAGTGAAACTATTGATGTAAAAGTTGAAAATATACTTTTTGAGTAACTATTAAATTGTCAAATGTAGAGATGTTGATTAAAGAATTCTGCTAATTTTTGGTCAAAAGAAGCAACTGAATCAATAACTTATTAATTTATTTAGTAATTTTTCATTGATACTTTTTGTCAAAACTCTGTCTTTAATTCAACATCTTTAGTCAGGATATCACCACGGCTTAAACCCTTCGGACAAATACTTTGCAGGTTAAAAATAAAGTACCTGCTCTCAAGTCAAAACGATATCCAACATTTTTACTTAAGTACAGTACGTTTACTTTTGTACTTTACTATTCACCTCTGAATGGAACCCCCATGCCAGGTCACTGACAATGAGATCTTGATCGTTGGGTGGTCTACAGTGTGTTTATGCATGTTATGTGTGCAGAGTTAATATAACGTCCATTAAGTGTATCTGGCTTGTGTGCAGCGGATAATTCAGTGGAATCTTTTAACAGCAATAAAAAACAACTATTATGAACTGGACCTATTATCCAATGTGAAACTGAATATGTTCCTCCAGGTTGTTTGTTTTGACAACACGCCACATAAGCTTTTTAAGAGTTACAGAGCTATTGTGTTGAATGTTGGAAATGAAATCACCTCTTGCTTTCCATTTGCAAAACTAATGGACATCACCACAGCCGGGTTATCTGAATATGTGCTATTTCGCAGATACACAGCTGCACCTTTGACTCCTCACAACCACAGCAACACATTGTACAAACTTTGGAGTAGGATGTGTTATATTTTAAATGGAACATTTTAAAGTCTTTTGGATGGTCGACTGTATACTGTAGCTTCATGTTCCATACCATAATGTTTCTGCAAATGGTGCATGGACATTAGCGCAAGATACAATTATTTGCAATGCACATGTCTTTAATGCAGAACAAGTAACATTTTCACATTAAAGGTCTTTGGAAGTCCTTGTGATGGTAGCATATGTATTTCCGCAGTGTTTGAAATGTCTGTTGTCAAAGACAACTATCCTGAAAAACCCTGACCCCTTTTTGTATTTGGGAACGTTGAATATTTGTTTGTAATTATGTCTTATTTCAATAAAGAAGAATCAAAAAAGCACTTTTGCATCTGCTCAGACACATCTGTAAAGGACACATATTCTGCTACAATTACTTTTTTTTTTTTTTTTTTTTTAGATTTTAACCATGTTCTAACAATGTTCGGATATATATATATTTTTTGATGACTGAAGTAGTCTTCAGATGCATTCACACTGTTTTGAGGAATGTTTGTTAGAAAACACTTCCTGCTGAACTCCTTCGATCAGTGACATTTTTCCGGATCATCTACCTCACTTATCCGAGAATCTTCTGCTGTTTTAAGTCCTTAAATCATCGCCAGACTCGTTCTGAGCATTTCTGCCATCTAAACACGATAACTGCTACTGCTAGCTTGACCACAGTGTCTCTTAAAGAGATAATGTAACTAAATTGAGTATAGCGCTAGTTGCCATCTACTGGCTGAATACACTAAGTAAGTTTCATTTGTTCATTTAAGGCATAGTAATTTGTAATAATTTGTTTTGTTTCAAAACATGAGATGACAAATTTAAGGTACTCAAGAGTATGTTTAAAAGCTGTGATAACTCCCTGTTAACAACAAAGCAATGAAGTTGATAAGAATACTTCTATTACATTCAGTTCAAGACACGTTTGGTACATATTTTGAGTTCACTTCTCATACGGTGCCTATTTTTTCACATGGATTCATTTGATAACACGGAAATCCTTCTACTTGAACTTCTCCAGATCGCTGTGGTTTCCAAGAAAAATATTCTCCGTGTAGATTCTTTCCGCAGACCTGCACCAACTGCACCCGACTGGCATTATGTGTAAACCCAGCGTAAATCTCCCAAAAGTTAAACAACATTGTAAGTTAACTAGGTCTCCACTGAGGAGAAAGCCTATAAGACTTTTGGCCACTTCAGGAAGTGCTTATGGAGGCACTTTTCAGCTTCAAAGGTTGACTCCTATCTCAAGGGCAGCTATAATTTCCAGAAGTCACACTTTCAGGATACACATGCAGTGAACACACGTGAACACACATAAAACTGCCCTCAACTGCTGAAATATAACTTTAAGAGGGTTTTCCTTACCAGAGACATCCAGGTTGTTATTATTTCTTTGCACTACATTCACTCATTTCATTCAGTTTTTGTCTGTGAGAAGGTTTTGGGGCATCAAACCAAGGACATTACAAGTGTGAAACAAAATAAAGTAGCGAAGACGAACAGAGAGAAGCGATATGGAAACCCCGGCGGGTGTGAAAGTGAGGCTGCCGATTGGAGCGCTGAGGTGAGAAGTGGAAAAGAGAAGCAGAGGTAACACAAACAAGATGGAGGAGAGGAGTTGAAAAGTGTAAAGTGAAATGTAAGAGGAAGTTTCATTTTGATGGAACTCAGATTAAAGGCGGAGAGTTGGTGAGATCTACGAAACGCAAACTTCTCAAATTAGTCGTTTTGGGACATGATTTGGAGTGGACATGTTTTCAAGCTGTTTTTGGATAAGCATTTTATATACAGTGTTGTGAAATTGTTTGGTTAAAGATGCACTATGTAATGATGAAGGGACTGCCCCCTGTTTGTCTATATGGCAATGCATACTGCGTTGCCTGCAATATTCCACAATAAGAATACATGTTTTTCCATATGTTTGAGTAATTAAAACACCTCTAATTGAATAAATGCAAGACATAAGTTTAATGCTGTACTGTGGAACAATACAGGGTAAGTAATCCCATCTCCATGGAGACAAGCAGGTGTTGTACCCTTCGCCAGAACACAGTGCACAGTTAAAGGACACACATTATGATGAATTAACTTTTTTGAGCTTTTAATCATGTTCTAACAATGATCCATCATCAAAAACATACCTGGAGTTGCATTGAGCTTCATTCATAGCAGTTTCTGAATTTACCCAGCGATGTTGTCTTGATGTGTGACATGGCCCCGAGAATCTGGGCCTTTTTAAGTCCAAAAATCTTCGTCGGATTCGTTCTGAGCATTTCTGTCATCAAATCATGATCATTGCAACAGCGTGGTTAGCTAGCATCTCCCAGAGAGCTTTCCATTTGTTTATATTTGTGTAAGTGCTATGGAGCCAAAACTCCATTAGTGTCATTGGAAACATTTTTTTGATAAACCATACTAAAACATGAGATGCCAAGCTAAAGGTACACAATTCCATGTTTAATGACTAATACAAATAATGCATAATCTTTCTTGTTTTAATGTATTGAAAACCTGATATTTATGTTGAATAGTGCATGCCTGTGAATGATTCATACTGTCAGGAATTATTTGATTCATAGGTAAGATTTAAATTATCACAATATATCCTTTCAATAAAGTTAATATTTTCTCATTTCTTTTCATTAAAGTGCTTAAAATTGGTGTAGAGAATAGGGCTGCAACAATAATTTTGCTAAGTCTAAGTCTAGCGATTATTCTTTCAATTTATTCGTTTAGAACACAAAAGTCATGAAAAGATCTTTTAACTTAATTTATCCAGATGAAAATACTCTCAGTACAAGTCATAAAACGTAATTTCTCAGCTTATTATGCCATTTTTTGGAACCTATGTATAGACCAGGTTAACAATTAATCGATTACTAAATTAGTTGACGGTTATTTAAAGCATCTTTTAGTTTACTTGTTGCAGCCCTAGTATAGAATTGACAACCTGATGAGATTTACTTCAACCACAGGGCTGAGTCAAACAGATCTAAATTCTGTCTATTATGAGATGTTATTGAGGTAAAATAAGTTCCCATCACTGTTTTGGATTGACCTTCACAAATGTCTAAGCGAAACAGACTACGCTAACTTTGCCTTTGCCTACAAATGAATCACAGTTGTTCCTTTGAGAGCTTTACTTTTGGGGATTTCCTATCTCCCAACACTTAAGACTGCAATAAACAAAATGGTTAAATGCCATTCTGGAAACTCCAAAACTAATTAGTCTACATTGATGTGGCTATATATTTTACAAGACAGTTTGTTGGAGATAAACAGATGGAGAGACTCTAGTGTGTGATAAGTGGATTAGTACAAATTGTTTTAGGCGTTAATCACATTTAGACAGAATTATGTTGACTATGGAAATGTCATTATTTATATCTGGAGCTGTTTGTAAGCGTTAGGAGCCTTGGGACGAGCGCAGACCATTTGCACATACAATCATGTTTGCTCCTCAGTTTTCCCCGGACCACTGCATTATTCACCAATGTCAAGCTGCTGAAGGTGTAAATCTCTGACGACCTCTTGACAAGGAAATGTTTCTGGCCGACCTCTAGTTGTGGACTTGGCTCCCATTGGCCCTCAGTGTGGTGCGCGAAGGGCTGAGGTCAAAGGTGAGAGGTGAAAGCTATAGACTCTTGCTCAGACTGAGAAAACGAGGCTGTGATTGATGTGGGAGCACGGCCGGGTCGCCCTCCTCTCTGTCATGAGGCGTTTGTTTGCAGAGGTAGCAATGTTTATATCTGCGCGCTCATAAGCTTATCCTCAAGTCTCCTTCTCAAAATATCTATCAATCAAGCTGTCTCGCTCTGATGTTAATCATTTTTGACAGCTGAAAATCATCACTTGCTGCGTTTGTTTCTGTCTCACACTCTTCTTGTGCTGTTCCTGTGACTGCCTCGTCCTCAGTGTTGCTCACAAACGAGTGACAAATAACTTGCAGAGAAAGCTTATGGTTCCTGGAATGAACAGTTTTTTAAATGTCAACCAAAATTGCAGTTGCAAAAAACAAAGACTACACTTTTTCATACCTTTATATGTATGAAATGGAATGTGTTTGTGTTAAAGGTAGAAGTTTGTAACCTTGGACAAAGTAATTATACAGTATAATGAGCAAGAAATGCCAACAAAACCGCATCAAGGTCATTATTGTTGCTTTGGTAATTAATCAATGAATCGAAATATAGATGTACGGTTGTGCTATAATTTAAACTTGTTTCTCGAAAGGACAACCAGATTAACAGATTACAGAAAATTATTAAAAAAGGCTAATCCCACAGTCCTATAACAAAATACAGTGCACATTTCATTAAAAAAAAAAAAACAACCCACATACTGTAAACCACAATAACCGATTGTTTTCCAGTTTCTAGTTGCCTGAAGTTTTACATTTTTAAGGCATATTTGGTATATTTTAGAATTTAGAACCGATGCTACCTGATAAGCCACAAACCAGCTTCAAACTATGTTTTAGTAATAAGCCCATGTTGATATTGATTAAGTAATGTATTACTTGACCCAATGATCACTGATACAATGATCTGCACAAGTCTGACATTTTAAGAAGGTCCTCTCTTTGTCTGAAACAGTGATTTAACTCTGTGGCTCTTGTGTCAGTGAATTATCAAACCTTCAACTGCAGGAGTCATAAGTCCAAGTATCTGCAGTTTTAGGACGATTGTTTGTTGTTTGTTTGTTTGTTGTCCGTGAGCAAGTATTGATGTATCGCTTTATAATTTATTATACAAATTAAAAATCCTCTCAAGGGCACCAGGAATTTCTCAGGAATTTGAAATGCCTGGTTTTTATGTTGGTAATTCACTCAGATCCACTTTTTGTGGGAATTATCATTGTTCCCAGTCGTCAGTTCACAAGTAGGAGTTACCAGTGTGAGCAGTGTTCCAAGGCATTTTTTTAAGTCGGAGGTGGGAAATATCCCAGCACCAGTTGCCTGGAACGCACCATTAAAGTAGTACTATATTTGATTTCAGGTGAAAGGACCTGCTATTCCCCACAGAGATGTTTTGCCTGGAATGTTCATCATGTTGCATCAAACTTAGCAGTCTCCATGGAGACAAGCAGGGACTCCACCAGACCAAGTATTTTTTGGCATTAAAAACATCTGAAACTGAACACTGAAAGAAAGATAGTTTAATACTTGCTATCTATGGGACTGTGAACATTTTGCTTAACTGACTCTCCACCACTACAGTAAAATTATATGAGCACACACAACATTCTTATATATATAAAAGTAACTCTAGCCATGTTTAAGAACTATTGGTAAGCTTTAATAACAAAGTCAGTCAGTTTGCGTGGGCCTAACAGTCCCAAGGTAACTTTTATTTACAGTAAAAATGTAATAAACTTGATGAACTGAGATGAATTGAGTGGCTGCTGCAGTGGTGATGTCCCATCTTTAAAGCTGTGAGGGAGGAAGAAGGAAAAGAGACAGGATTAAAAACACAAATAAATTCACCCACCACCCGCAGCTTCTTTAAGGACCTACACCAACAGCCGGGATACTAGATTACCACAGAATAAAAAAGTGTTCAGATTAAACTATAATAAACGACAACCAGCAGTGTAAAAACAGAGCAGTTAGTAAACACAATTACAAAGTCAAATTAAGTAAATAAAGCACGTATACAAAACTAACATCTGGACTGTTGGGACCCTTTAAAATGACATTGTACAAGATTTTTTTCTTCAAGGTTAAAGGTTAAACTATTGCATTTTTGGCTCACCAGACACACTTGCAGAGCACAGGCCTGCTCAGCTAACTAACCTTGCCACATAAAAAGAAAAAAAAAAGTTTTGCAGAGACTGGTCTACACAGTGATGCAACAGCTTTTGAAAGATAACAATTTAATTAGCCCTTCCTGTAAAAGCTATACATTATGGATTTCTCTGCTCTACTTTTCTTCCTCCACTGCAACAACCTTTTTACCTTTTCCATTTTCTTTGAAGTATTTTTCTCAATTACTTTCTATAGGGCGTCATTAGGAATTAGACCGCTCCGATGGCGACTGTGCTTCAAGGGGTTAATAGCCATAAGGACCCTGCTCATTCAGGCTTAATGGAGGCAGGGACCGGTGCAGCGAAGGTGAACCAGACTCCTCCAGAAACATGGACCCCACTTACGGAAGCTGAAAATGCTGCCTACAATTAACCGCCATTTTCATTTTCAGCCCAGCCAATAATATTTGATTGGAAAACTCAATTTGTATGGAGGGTCCTGAAGTGCACAAAGAACGTTAATGACATTTCCTGCCCAGTTTATCAAGTTTTTTAATGTTTTATTCTCACATATGAAAAAAAACTGTACTGATCCATTTTTATGTACGGAGGCGCATATGCACTCAGAAATCTGAATTATTAATTGTGAGTCGTATGAGGAGGAGGAATACCAATGTGTGGGAAGTAGTAGTACTGCAGCAATTGTTATAGTACTTTGGTAGCAACAATAATAGGACTACATTGCATCCGATAATATTTTGTGTTGAACCTTGTTAGTTTGGAATTGGCTCCACAAATTTGCCATATTAATGTTATTGCTCCAGCTAATATATTTTACCCTCAAAATATTAATATTGTATAAGATGCATGTGAAATTATCATGTTTTGTACATTTACCATTTACATTCCATATATATCCAGTCATGGCGTAAATCTGGGAGAATGACCTCACATTCTGCAACCAAAACAACCCATAAAAACAATTAGGGTAGAGGAGGTACGTAGACTGGTAGGAATGGTATAGTTGTAAAAATTGTAGTATAGTTGTTGTGTATTGAAAAGTAGTAATAATGAAGTAAAAAGTAAAAATAAAAACGAGTGTCCCAAATACTTAATTAAAAAAAGTATTTGGGAAAACACATTTCAGTTTGGATGTAAAATTATGATTTGAGTTATTGTAATTAGACAAAACAAACACAAATAAAAATACACAAAGGATGGGCACAAAAATGTGAAAAACTAAATCATATCTGAAGGAAATCTGAAGAAACACAAATTATCATGACGTACTCTCTGTGGGAGGAGCAGCCAAAACTGGTACTTGAGTAAAATAGCAGTCCAGTGTGACAGTACTCTAAAGTAGGAGTCAAAGTTGGGTGTCAGAAAACAACCTTGAAAAGTATACTGTCTTAAAATGTTACACAAATAAATAACTTTAGCACCCACTTCTTTAAGTTTTTTTGCAGCATTTCTTTTGTTTATGTCCTAGTTTGCATGAATGCATTGCACATATTCATGACTGAGTCCCATCACCTCTGCCTCTTTGTCACCTCATTCTGTCAAGAAAAATGTTGATTAAAACAAAGTCTGCCAAGTGATCTGTGATGCCTGGGTGTGAAGCTGATATGTGATTTTTCTTTTTGCCGTTTCTGAAGGTGAAAAATTAAGAATGTTTTCAAAAAGGCAGTTTACAGCAAACATCTGAAGCTGAGGAAAGAAGTCAGACTATGGAAAGTCATTAATTTTTATCAGTGCCTTTACAGTATATGTAACTTGACAAATAAGACTCACCCACGTGACCACACTGCCTTATATTTAGAAAAGGCTCGAGTAAGTCAAATGCATGGTAGTCACATTACATCCTCATGCAGCCAATTTGTGAAGTCAATATTTCAGTATTTTAGCTGGCTCAGCAAAGACAAATGAAGACATATTGTAGGACTCTAGCTCAGCTTTGCATTTCAATTCAGTTGGTCACCCAAGTGTTTGATGAAGAAATTTAAAGGTTTTCCAAGTTATCGCACAGTGGATAGTCTGTCTCCTGCCGGCAAGATAGTTGTGGGTTTAATCCCGTTTGTGTGGGTGTGAATGGTACTGTCAGTCTGAGCACATTGGACTGACTGAGCTTCTGTACAGCTTTCTTCGACATTCATTCAAGACCAACCTTCAATACTTGTCTAATCTTGTAAAGTTGTTGTAAAATTGCAAACCTCGAGGAAAAGAACATGATACAACGTTTTGAAATGACAAATCAGTTCTGATCGAGTGAATCTGGATGCAAAAATACATCTCTCTTAGGCAGTGTGAGCCTTCCAGGGCACAGCATTGGGTTTTCAATCTTTACTCATCTTAAAAAAAATAAATAAACGAAATGAAACTGTATACTTCTTTCAGCTGGAGAATTTTCAAAGTTCACATTTACAGAAATCTCAGTCGCCGCTTTTCATTTCCCTGACATCGAGACCGGGACGTGTTTTACATGTTTAGCGCTGATAAAAAAATGAGTGATGGTGTGATTTCAAAGGCAAATGCAGCCTCCCAGGAACTTTAAAAGTCTCTTTAAAAGTCCCCTCCCTGAATCTGTGATGTGAGCGAGATGAGAGCGCCGGCTAATGCCACGCTAAGTGACATTTCTGCATCTCTGATCTGTGTTGCTCATGCAGACAGGCGGAGGCAGGTTTCTCCTGCTCCTCACGCCATGTTTGTCTAGGTTTAATCTGCATGTCTCTGTTCCATTTGACATTGTAACATGGTACTTTGACGCATGAAATTTCTATTGATAAGACATATAATTCTCAGATGGAATAATTAGGAGGGAAGTTGTTGGAGTGACAGAACCAGAAGAAATATGAATAGTAATTGTAATACTTTATAGACCCTTTTTAAAATGTGTATTTCTGGAATGGAGGCGACTAGAGGCAAAATGAAGTTGACTGTAGGTCTTTCAATGATCAGCTCACATTAGCTCTAAATTCTAATGGTTTTACATGTTTGTGTTGGGGAATAAAGCAACATGTTTGAATCCCAAAGCAGAAATGTCACTTAGTTTGCTTTTCTATTAAAGGGTTGAAAAAATATTATTTTCTGGCCTAAAAATTGTATTTGAGATAAAAAAAATAATAATTATGGTGTAGTATCTAGAGTATCTGTAAACAAAATGAAAAACTATTGTGGACGCAACATTTCTGTGAGTATTTTTCCAGTAAAACCTGCAAATCTGGATTGTTCCTTCATCAAACATGAAAAAAGTTTATAATTTTCTTTACATAATGTAAAATACAATAATGTGTGTAAAGCGGCTCAGATGTCACTCACGTGTGAGTGGTTTTACTTTGACAAAACCATCTCAACTTTCCATATTTTGTGATATTCTGAGGTTAATCCCAGTTTCTTCAGTGAAATCACATTATGTTGTACCTCACTCGCTCACTTCAAACTTTGAAAGGGTCTAGAATGGAGGCCAGGCAAGGAAATTTAAGGTAGTCGAGCATTTTTAAAGGATAAGAACAGTGTGACAAATGCCTAATATTTTTCCTTTAATAAAACATTTAAACAGGCAGGCAAAAAGTTAAATGTTATAATTTTGAAGCATACATTGAATGGATTATTGTGACAATAGTTGATTATGGATAATACTATAACCTGAATAATCACAGTTTGCGATTGACCAAATAATCTTGACATCCGTATTTTGAAGTAAAATTAGGACTTCTCCTTCAACTGCAGTGCAATTAATCAGATCCACACAACTCATTTACACAAACCTTATTAAGTAGAGCTTTACAGAACTAAATGCCCACATTGCGTTGTTTGCCTTGTCGGCTAATCTGTGTTGTCCTCTCACTCTGTAACCTTGAGATAAAGATGTGAATGACACCAAATGCTGCAATTAATCACACAACACAATAGTGAAATCTCCGAGGAGCCGTTTGCATCAACGGATTACGTCGGCGAAAATCTCGTGAAATATTTATTCATGAACTTGACCATAAAAGACGCACAGAGGCTAACACTCGCACTGCAGTTTCTCATCACCATCTGCGTCACATATCGCCACGCTGCCTCCTCATCAGCTGCAGTCGGCTCCCACAGGGGACATAATTATATTGTCATCTCTCTGTCAATGTAACAGATATGGCAGCGACAACACAGAGGCATACTAACCAGGACCGAACACACTCAACAGTCATTTGTTCTACAGATTGTGGCATGTATATTTACTTATGTTGCAGTATACGGGGCATAATTTACAATTTGAGCTTTTAATCATGATAAACACAGGCTAATGATATTCCTTCATCCTCCACTTACTCATTAGCTTACTCAAAGTTGTGACTGATTCTTGCATGTTTGCGGAATCCTACATTGAAATTACATAGAATAGAAGGCTCGGTTCCGCGTTATGTCCTGCTAGAGTATCGGGATGGAGTTTTGGAGTGGAGCATATTCATTTTACATTTTAACTTGTGTTTTTGTTCATTTATTTTACCAGAGCATGTGGCCCCCTATTGGCAGTGGATCTGAATATTTTCTTCGATTGTTTATGCTGTGGGTCCTGATTTCTCATCTCACTTTTCATCAGCTAGAATGAATTACAGAATGTATACTTTAAAATAGAGCTGTTTAAATGGCCTTTTTCAGACAAAGACAGTTCTGTGTTCCTTATGCTCCGGTAACTGGGTGCTATGGCCTTTCCACTCAAATAAACCAGCTGAAACATGTAGAACATCCTCGTCCTGCAGCTAATACTGACTGTAATCTTGGCTCCGATCTAGTCTTTGTAAAAGTTCCTAAACTTTCCCAAATTCTCCAAATTCTTAAAATGATAAACATATAAATGTTAATTTCCGTAATAAATCTTGTATGTTACAAAAGTCTTCCATGGCCTTAGACAGACTTAAAATTCTGTTGAAGCATTAGACCGCAATTTTTAACTGACAAAAATGTAAAAAATGTTAATGAGAATGAGTTTTTTAATTAAAACCGAGGCGTTAGACATTTTAGTCTTTTGAATTGCCTCTCACCTCTGTCCAGTGCTTCATGCAATGTCCATTATCTGGGCCACCAGTCTGGCATCCGATGGCCTTAGTGGCGAAATTGGACTGGTCTTTTTTCTTTTTCCTTTTGTAAAGTTTAATTTCCTGGTCAAGGTCTGATACTCTTTAACCCTTAATCCTGAAATGTTGAGGACCACTCTATGACTTCATGGTTGTGCTTTAACATTATCGGACTAATTAAAAAATTTGAAAAATAAATTTTTGCAATTGCTTTGCTACATCATTCGATATGGCCAACAATTTCAATTTTTTTCTTGAGGTTTTATTTGAAGACTTGGGTATCAGTGTTAATTAATGTATTTTAATGACTGCAGAGTAATTTATATTTGCAAGAAGCTGTGTCTTATTTGAATTATGTTTCTTTGAATCTAATGAGGTTTTACTTATGGTGGTAAGACATGGTGGAGCAGTGGACTAATGCATTTTGGATAATTGCAATGTTGAACCGACTGTGGCAATACACTGAGGCTTCCGGACGATGCAAACATTTCAACTTAAATTAACAAACCTTAACTAAAACACTTGTGGCATTTAATAAGTTTACATTTTGTTATAATGAAAGTACAGTGGGTGAATGCACGGCAGGAATCTGAGACTGAAATCAATGTCATGAACTGCTTGAAACTTTGTACTTGAGGATAGTTAAAATGGTCACACTCTTAATGACATTTCAATTAAACAGAAAAGTATAAATTGTTGAACTAAAGACCAACACTAATATTTAAACAGATGTAAAGTGCATGGAAATTCTAGCATTAAATTCATGTATTTCATTATGGGTGTTTTCAATGCTCTAAAACACATTGAAACACAGAGAGATAGATTTTTATTGCTATTCCATGGAACATTCTAGGCAAAGCAATTGCATCTCCATGGAGAAAAGAAAGTTACATAGTGTGTATCTTTAATACATTTGCTCTTCTGATTTTGTTTGCTATTCAAAATTAGCCGTGTAAACTTTTATTTTCAGCAGCTATTGAGTACTCTTTTGAAACTTGTGAAGCGTAGCATGCCAGAAACGATTGACTGTACATGTTATGCCACTTCCAGCTTTTTCAGTCAAATGTTTTTGAGTGAGTTTAGCCGGTGAAAACAGAATTATAAAAACGGTCTATCACTGTAAGTTTTACCACCCAAACTAAACCCACTAAATGTAGCCGTACCATTTATTTGACAGCGCAGTACAATAAAAGCCACATCAAATTATGAAGAACACGTAATGAGGAATTTCTTTTCTTCTTCAGTGAGCAGTAACCATCCAACTGCAACGGGAGAACAAAGGCATTTTCATTTAAAAATCCCATTCATTTTCTGGGCTAACATGCTTCCCAAAAAATATTGAGTTTTAAATATCTTGTATTAAATGTCCTGTTCTCTATCTTTTTACTTTAAATCCCTTGTCTTTGTTTCTTTGCTCCGTTGCTCCTGAAATGGTGTCCAATGCAACAAGGGTGGGCTGGTGTTAGTAGATCAGAAACCATGACGTTATAGTTGTATTTGTTTCTATGAAGTATAGTTTCAAAGACGTAATATTAGTCACGGAAGCAATGATAAATATAACAACAGTAGTGATAGTAGCGGGTAGAAGTAATAAAAGGTAGTAGCAGTAGTAAGTACAGTAGTGTTTGTGATGGGTGGTAGTGGTAGTAATACGTTGTAGTGGTAGTAATACGTTGTAGTAATAAGTGGTGGTGGTGGTAGTAGTAAGTAATAGTAATACGTGGTGGTGGTAGTTGTAATATGTGGTGATAATAGTAGTAGTAAAACCTCTAATAGTAGTAAGAAGCGGTTGTTGTAGTAGAAATAAAGGGTGGTAGACTATTGATTATGAAGCCTACAATTAAAGCTATTTACAATATATCAAAAAGAGGCAGAAATGTCTAGTGTAATTTCCCAAATAAGGTGATTTTTTTTTGTTCTGCCCTTTTAATATTAATGGTATTGTCCACTTGAACCTCAACCAAAACATTTACAGATACATTCCTGATGATTGGCTAAAACCAAGCAGAAAATGAAATGATTCATTTTCTCCGGCTAATTTTATTCAGCATTTTTCCTCATTTCCTCTCCTAATCAAGATACTTACACCAGGGGAGTACCACAGCCCTGTCTAGTGGCCAGTGCTCCAGCTCACATATTACTTTCACATGCAGCTGGGAGCAAATGAGTAATCTGATTGAATCTAGTGAACAATTTGTCCTTTTTGCGAGGCACGTATAATCTTTATTAGATTGAGACGTAACATGGGATCGGCTGCAATTAGGCCCTGGATAGAGGCAGTGCTGCAGAGGTTAATAACTGCAGTGTGCCTGTGTGCTGCTCGCTTACAAAGAAAAGGTTAGGCGCATTAGTGAGTGCGGCAGAGGGGCAGTCAGACAGAGATTCGGGGGCTGTAAGGGCACACTGTGAGCCTGGGAGAGGAGGTTGTGCGCTGGAGATTGGGAGAGGAAATTTTCACTTCTCACAAGGGAAAACATGGCCTCTGCTCTGACCACGACAGGCTCAAAGTCCAGCGGTCAAAGTTTGGTGTGAGGGAGAGCAGCTGGAGGAAGGTTTGTTTTGTGCAAGCTTTGGAGCAAAAAAATAAAATAAGAATAATTATTCAAAAAAAACATTTGTGAAGCCTGGAAAGGAAAAAAAAGGATTTGACGATGAAATATTATCCATAGTTTTTGTTTTTAAGATTTTGTGCATTTATTCTGGACTTTGCGATTGATGTGCTTGTATTTGCAACGCAACCATATTTAAATGTTAAATATGCTCATTTAATCGGTGGAACTTATATTTTAGAATATCCCCAGATATAGAGAGAATTTTCCCTGTTGCTTAAATGGTACATTTAAAAGAGGAACATCTGTAAAAGTTGATTATAGTAAAAAGCCCCTTGTATAGGTATGTATTCCCATTAATGTGCTTATAGAACTCAATGCAAATTTATTTGAAGAGCACGTTTGTACACAATTCAAAAGTGGTTCACAGAACAGGAATGAAAACTACATACTTAATCATTATACAATTAAAAGAGAAGAATGCAGGAAAATCCTTTCGCAGCTACTGTTTTATTGTGATGTCATCTGAACACACTATAATGTAGGGTTAGAAAGTGTCTCTGTATGCTCCACTTATTACCTCCTAGTGTCCTTTTCTAGTCTCTGTGAAAAAAATAAAAAAAGTAATAGTATGTCCCAGATTTTACATGATTCTGTCCCCATTAAAACCCCTCCTCATTATCAATGTGAGCTGATGTATTATGCTTTACTGGATGATACTTATTTCTGGGAGCCTGTAAATTGCAATAGCTCACTTGAAGTGTTTTGGGTTTTTTTTTTGGCATTTACTACTACTTTACAGTATTTGTTTTTATGTCATTGACTTTGCAGAACAAATGGATAAGTCCCAGCTTGAAAGTTTAAAAAAATTGGGCACCCACAATCCCTCTGTCCCCACTGACCCCACTGCCCCATTTCTGAATTGGCTTTCCAATCAGACCATGGCCAGTGTCCCAGATACAAACTTTCTCAATGGCAGTGCTGCTCGAGACTCTATCTCAAGATGAATGCCTTCAATAACGTAATGGTGCACCTATTTTCTGTCTTTTACATTTTACTATTATCAAGTCCATGTGTTCAGCGATAAAGGTCAATTAAATGTACTAAAAGAATTAAATGTATTGCCACTTTTACAATCAACGTTCACAGTTGGTAGTGTTGCAAATTTCATTAAATGTCAAGATCAACCTCAAATTTAGTCCATAATTCTCAGAACACTCAACTTTTTCTTTTTTTTTTTTATTTTTTTCTTTTTTTTTTTTAAATCAATCATACATTTATCAAAAGTTTACTTTTGCTTCGGTGTCAAAGCAGATGTTGTCATGTCATAATTTAAAGTTTGGAATGAGCTGTATAATTAGAAAGTTATCTTTGATTGAAAAGTTCTGCAAAGCGGACTCAAGGATACCTAATGAAAAAAAAAAAAAAAGAAATGTTTCAAAACCATAAGGAAAATATATTTATTTAGAGATGTAGTTAGTTAGAGCTCTTTTTTTTTTTTTTTTTTTGGATTAGGCTCATTTTATGTACTAATATTGAAAGCGTCTTAATTAGTGTTTTTCAACTTTTTTTGAGCCACAGCACACTTTATTTGTGGACAAGATACCATGACCTACAACTTACTAAAGCATTGCCAAAGCCGATGTTTTAGTAAAAAAAAATGTCTGTGCCCCTATTTAGTTTTTTAAATATGGCAAGATGTTTTGCTATCTTTTTTGGTACAGTAGTATGTTCAGGACACTGCATAAAGGTAAATTATTCTATTATATCAATGTGTGAATGCAAATTGGATTTTTTTCTAAGGCACACCTGACTATACCTCAAGGTATATACCTCAATATACAATCCACACATTTAAAGAAGCTCTCTATTAACACATGCTTAACACTGCAGAGGTAGAAGAAGCCTCAACATGCAGATATCAGCAAGACAATAATGGGTGAGATTAGAGTTTGTAAAACAGAAAAAAAGACCTAAACCACTTCTGTAGACATCTCCATTCTGTTGTGGTAAATTCGTTCATGCTTGCCATTACAAGTTAATGTGGCTGGAAATCTACAAGTGAACAGTGCAGTGGAAACAGCAGGCTAGATGGCTAATTGGTGTGTCTGGGAATTTAAAATGAGTCTTCAGAGTAACCTAGAACAGTTGTGAACAGCTTGTACGTACTTTTTTTGCACAGATGCTAACAAGTGTATCTGAATTGTATGGAGCATTTCTCATTTTTCAGAATGAAAAATGAGAAATGCAAAAATGACATTTGGAGTGTCCCTTATCGATCCTAAGGTTACATCCATTTTAGTAGTTTGTCTCTGTTTGGCTACACAAACAAGAACAGATCTGTGTTCCTTTACATTACCCACAATACACAATTATATTACGTTATCGTAATGTTGGAATAAGCTTGTTCGACGCTAATCTTCAGTCTTAACAACAGAATAAAATCCACTGCTATGCAAAATGTGACTATTTATATTTAAAATAACATTGTATATTATGTCATATTGCAAAATCAAGCTAAGTGGAGCATGAAATTGCGAGGTAGACTATTTTATCTCTAAGGATGATTTAGACATTTTTCCCCTCCAATTGAAAGTTGAGAAAATATGTGCAGAAACTTGGCACAAAGTCAGAGGTCCACTTAATTGCAATATATGTGAAATGACCAAGAATATATGTTACAAGATGGCTGGGTGGCACTCTCTGGAAAATGTTTTCATCATAGACAGACAGGCAGGTACATAGGGCATCTGAAGTTAGACAAAAACGTATATTATGGCCCCGCCCTAAACACAAACATGGACTCCAAACTGAGGCAGTATAATCAGGACATATCTTGAGTTTGAAAGTTTATAAAATTGGGGTACAATTTTTTGATAAGCAGGACGTAATGAGAATGGCTCTCCACCAACCATGAAGTTACAATGGGAGGAAAATGTAGTTTGTTATTTGGTACACGTACACCTTTGTGATACTGAACAAAAAAGCTAGACCACTTTTCATCCATATTTGAATAGCCTCGCCCCAAATTTATGAAAAAAAGACTAAAATTGTTTGTTGTATTTTCATTTCAATTGGAAACACATTGTTTGTGACCCTGACCACACCATTTTCAATAAAAATATAGATCTCCAAAATCTAGGCCTCGTACTTTAATGAACGTGTCTTGTTTTGATCCAACAGACTCCAAACTGACACAGCATCATCAGGACATATCTGGAATAAAAGGTTTGGGGGCAAAGGTCTCATGGGTGGTCATGACAAGTGCTTGACAAAGCAAACACAGTTGAATTTAAACAAGCCTAAATGATGCATTTGCGTAGTTTGATGACGTGGATATAATATGTGAATTAGACTTCTAACTTTAAAGGGTTGTAAGGGCCCTTTATCACCGCCTGCAGATTTAATTTAATACTTAACATGTAACTGTTGAGCTGAGTTGCTTTTTTTTTCAGTCACCCAAGGTATGAAAAACTAGATACAGCTGTGTCTATTATAAAAAAAAAAAAAGCCCCATGACATATGCATGGTATGTTGGCAGATGAGTTTGCATTTCTTTGCAAGAAAATGGTCCAAACTGTGGTCAACAACTCTAAATGTCTGCATAAATGAGTTCTCTCCAGTTTGTGTCTGGACTGTCCAAAGACTCAAAGTGCCCTCTGCTGTGATCTCTTAGGACACATCACGGTTCATTGCTAACATTCAACACATTCACACCTAACTATTAAGATAGCTGTTAGTAAGTGCCATGTCTTCAGGGGGCCCAAAAGTGCAAAAGCAATAGGCCTACACATCTGAGTAAAAAAGCGTTTTACCTTGAGACATATCTGACTGGTCACTACACTACTAAATAGAAACCCCATACCGTGAAAGTACCAATTCCAGCACCAATTTGAGCTCTTATAACTTAAATAAGGAGAAAGCTGTACTGCTGCTGTCTGTTCTTGATGCAAATTGAGGTTCGGTAACAGCTCCGGAGACGTACCTGCCACTGAGGTCATCTGAAGTTGTGTGCCAAAAAATGAGATCAAAGCAGAGCTGCCAGGACTTCACGATCTCCCCAGTCTATCTCCCTGTCTCGTGCACACACACACACACGCACATGCACACACACACACACACACACACACACACGCACACGCACACGCACACACACGCGCACACTGCTAATACACCTACATCAACTGGAGTGCATTAAGAAGCTAGACAAAAGACCAGCAGACAGAGAAACAGGAAGAAAGAGAAAAGCCAAGAGCTGCCTATGGTAATCCTGTTGACACTGTCGTTCTTCATCTGCGCGCCTGTTTTCATATTTAAGTCCGACTTGAATAAATATCATCTTTAGCCTGCCACAAAAAGTGAAAGAATTTGGGTGATGGGATCTTTAATCCCTGTTTTCTCAACCATCTCGGCTGCCTGTCACTTTTTGCCTCTCCTCTCGCTGGGTCTTTTAATTGGAGGCTTGTGGTAAATAAGACACATTTAAATGTACCCTCCTCTCTCTCCGCTCTTCCGCCCACACATCATTGGCAGGTTTTTACTGGTGGTGCCACAGCGGTAGACTGTTAAAGTTACGGTGCACCCAGAAATTGGCGTTTGGCGTGTATGTAGGAGTAAGTGTTATAAGTTGGACTTGGTAACAGCCACTTGGAGCTAACTTTAATCTTGTTAGTTCTGAGGCTCACTTCATCTGAAACAACCAAAAGTGAAGTACAAAGGGAGATTAGTTTTGTCAAAGTCAAGAGCCTTTTGCTCATTTTTGTACACGGTATTACGCACATTTTAATATAAACAAGCAAATAAGAAAAAAAATTGCCATTTGTCATGGAGTAACCCTATAGTGCAGAGACAGTCATATATTTGAATCAAAATCATATTAATTTGAAAGTTCACTTTGCATCATGTTTTGTTGGGAAAGTCTTACCTAATTAGCATTAGCATAAGTTTTTATCCAGATTTAACAGAACTATTGAAGAGAATATGGGCCACGCTACTGAATGAACTATTGTTGTGTGTTACCTCTTTCAAAACAAAAATGAAACACCAGGACAGGCTGCTGTTTTACGTCTGTTATATTTTAACACTTGCCAAAACCTCTTTCTTCTGAGCATTGGGATTTTAGCAAATCACTTAACAGTGTAAAGCTGTTCTGCTTCTGTAGAGCTGGAGGGAAATTGGAAGTGGCGTAGACCCCTCGAGAGGGAGAAAAACACTGCATCATTATCATTTTTGTAGAAGAATCAGAGCTAAAAATATACAGCAGTGAGTCTGCATGTTCCTTTAGGCAAACCCTAATGGAACAATCTGCTCACAAGCTGCAAATTTCTTTAAAAGGCTTTCGAATAAATTGGTTGATTCATAGTTAAGTTTGAAAGTTGATTAAAAATAGACCTTTGTGTTTCCACCTTCGGGATCACACCTGCCTCTGAAGCTGCATTTCTAAGAAGACACATCTGTCTTGTTGAGTTACCGTGCCACCCCTGTCGCCACCGGTAACAGCCTCACCCCTCCTTAACCCCACCTCTGGGACGCTCCTGTCTGCCGTGATGGGGTCCGATGAGAAAGCAGAGACTTATGGCGTCCTGGGTCTCCAAAACGGGCAACTCAAGCCACCCTGTGGATACGTCAGCACTGAGTAGGTCAAGTGCTCAGGGACCCGTTGCTGTCTGAAGATGTAAGCAGGTCACCAAACTCAGTAAAGATGGTCAGTGACAGAAAAAAGTGCGAAGATTTTGAAATGAAAGCGAGAGATTCATGTGCGGGTCGGTGTTTATGCCGCACCAATCCATCTCCCTCTTCCACCCCAACACTGAGCTGTCCCCAATCTGGACGGCCGACATAATGGAAAAGGATGTCTAGGCCGTGTGTGTTAGGTGTGTGCGTATATGTGGCCACATGTGTGATGTGTGCAGTAATGAATAAGGATGTGCCTAGTGGAGAGCTGCTCGTTAATCACTGGCAGTGCTGGCAGCTAACAGATAAGCAGATTGATCCAAGGCCACCGAGGGAACGCCGCCTGGCACCCACCCATTCATCACACACACTCGCACAAATAGACTCGCATGTGCATGCCCTGTACTGCACAGAACACAGCCAAAGTATAAGAATCATGTCTGACCACTCATGTTGGCTTTGCAAGTACATACAGGCTTAGGAGGAACTGCAAACAAAAGGAGACAAGACCAATCACCTGCTATACATAACAGGCATGTTCTTTGTATAACTATTTGATTTAAAAGTCTCATAAAGAGCTGTGTGATAAGACATACTTCTTACTGATCGTTGAATTCAATTTTATTTTATTTTGTATTATTAGTAACAAATAAAGATGGCTTTCAAAATAGGGATACGATATAGAGTGCAAAAAAACTAAAGTAAGTAATTAGGCACATAAAAAAACAAATGAAGAATACCCAAAAAACTTTGAATTAAAGGGGCTATCTCTATAGCAACCCAGCAACTGCTCATTCACGTTGTTCAGCTCCGCGCACACCACCCAAAAGCATCAAGATTTTAATTTGCGATTCATTATTTCTAATTAATCATCATATGATTATTTCTGTTCAGTTCTGCTCATTCCAGTCCATGTGCTCTCCTTTGTCCCACATAATACTCATCCTACAGCAGAAGGCCACTGGGACACATGTGACCCAGTGTGGGCAGGACATGTACGAGTGACACAGGACAGATAGGGAGCAGCCGAGCTGTGAGCACGACCCCGGAGCATGGCCATGGAGGTGGAGACTGGTGCACAAACTGACCTCTGCTGCAGCTGCTGGCGTGATCTGTCCCGGTGTTTCTATCTGCTTTGTTTTATCGCAAACCATGTAGTGCTCTATAAAGTCTAGTCTTGTGTGAAATCCTCTGCAAAAGTTTAGGATATCAATTTTTCCTGATAAACCGCTAAATGGAACTTGAAACCACATGCTTTTACTGACAGGATGTGAGTATGTCAATGAAGATTTGACATGACTGAATCTCGATCCCGCCTCAGGGTCCCCCAAGAGAAGCTGGAGGAAGTGTCCGGGGTGTAGAAGTCTGGGACTCATGCGACCCGGCCCCAGATAAGTGGAAGATGGAGGGATGAATCTTGATCTTGATTAATATTTGATCAGTTGCACAGCCCTAGTTGCACACTGTATGTTTAGCATTTAGCAAACAGCAGGTTCAGATGGGAAAGTTGGCTTTTATACTACACACTACAAGCATAACCACTGTCTTTTGGCAAGGGATTTCACCAAACTAACCTGCCATGAATCATATACTATAATTGTTCTGATGTGGTTGGTGCACAGAATGCTTTAATGTTGTGCCTGTCAGATCTGCCAAATAAATATATTAACACTTTCCGAAAAACCAGCCTTTTTGCATTTTGGTTTTTCAGAAGAGCATAATTGTTAGCGTCTGTGAGAGGCTCAAATCTCAACTCGCGTGAGTGCCAGCTTTTGCACGACTTATTCCGTGTGTGAGTAAATGCTTTGTAAATAGAGCCCAAAGAGAAGACATATTTAAACTGTGGTAGCAACAAACAATGAATGTAAGAACAAACACTTAAAAGAGGAAGAGTGAAGCGGCTTACTGACTGGTCACCTGTAACTCCCAGCCTGGCACACACACAGGCAGAGAAGGAGAGATAAGGGCCTATGCTTTGGTCTTTGACAACTCCCACAGGGGACAGACAGACATGGGAGCTAGAGGAGAACGGAGAGATGGATAGATGAATGGCAGGGGAGAAGACGGAAAGACAGAACGACAAAACCGAGTTAAGGACACGCTCCAGTCCTGTGTGACAGCTCTGAGGGCCCACAAGGGAGAGCGGAGGTCAAACTTCTCGGTGTTCTTTGTGGAGTAGTCTATATTGTACATTACCGTAAGTTTGATTTTCTGATTTTCAAAATGTTAAAGGCTGAAGTAGGATTTTAAATTTGACAGTGCTTGTAAACCCAGTGCTTGTAAAACATTGCTAATATTCATGTAATTTTGAGGCTCACACACAGCTTTAGAACATTTTTTAAGATGGCAAAGCAGATGTGCTGGACCACCAACATGCAGCCAACATCAAACCCATAATGTGCTTTGGCGACCTATTAGGCTCTTTATTTTAGGTTTGTGTTGGGAAACCGTCAACTGTAAACTTATGATTAGACTCAGAATTGGGACTTTGAAGGAAATGTGTAAGAAGAGACAAACTTTAAGCATTCTCTGGATGTCAAAATTGTGACTTGTTAAGTTTATGTGGCTGTATTTTCTTGCCAATGCCCAATCCCTTCAGATCTCGGAAGCTGAGCAGGTCAAGGTCTGTTTAGTTTGGATGGAGGACCGCTGGAACACCAGGTGACACACGGGGTGACTGGAGGAGGAAATGCTGTTTTGTCCTTAGGCAAGACACATTACCGAGTATGAAAGTGGTGTCTGTGTGTGTGTGAATGATGGTGGTGGTCGGAGGGGCTGATGGCATAGATTGACAGCCTCGCTTTCATCAGTCTGCAGCAGGGCAGCTGTGGCTACAATAGCACCTTACCACCACCAAGTGTGTGAATGAATAATGCAATGTGAAGCGTCTTTTTGTGTCCAAAAGTGCAGTATAAGAATGATGCATTCTTTATTATTAACTATTCATTTGTATGGAATGGATAGTGGTTCTTTTAGGTTGGTAACACTACAGACAGATTATTACTATGTGAAAGTCCCTATGTCCTGTCCATCTCTATTAACAACATTCCACCTAAACAACTTCCCTTCCATCTTTCATCCCTGCTGGTTTGTGATTACAATGATTAATTTTATTTTTTCAAATAATGAAAAATAGATGACAAAATAAGTGTATATAGAAAAGTAGAACAGTAGCTGAAACGAAACCTCTCAGTTGTACACTTTTAGACTTTTACACCATGCGTCATCCCATGATTTACAATGTTTTTTTGGCTGGTCTTAAACCATTTCCATCTCACAATAAGGATTCCACTCTGTTCCAATTTGTCACTTCAACAAAAACCCGGTTGTATAAAACAACAGTGATGTTGCTTTCCCAGTTCTATAAAACCTAAATTTTATAACTTTCTGTGGTCAAAAGTGCTCTAAGCTGAGTGAAATATTTGGAAGTGGTCTTTTAAAGGGATGCAACGTTTTATGATTTGTGAAGCAAGACTTGATGTATTGCAGATTCTAAGGCTGAGAGGACCTTACAAATCACAATCTGAAAACTTGGACAAATTCATCTTGTGTTAATTTTCCAAGTGTCCCTGCACATATCCCCAGACCATAATGCATGTAGCAGAAGAGCACACAGAATCATATTAATGGTCGGGACTATACTTTATGATTAGACACCTACTACAAGGTGTGCACTTACGGTGATGAATATGGAAATGTACATTCACTTTTGCAAGTCTTATTCTGTCTCACTTTGGCCAAGTCTTTTATATCTTCTAAAATGCACAGCCTATATCAAAATTTAACTCTATAAAATCCTTTACTGTGAAGAGACATTTGCAGTTACAGGTTGTGAGGTACAGTTGCCTCTCAAACCAAACAAAACCCTGTTCTGTTTGTCAAGGGTGGGATTGGGTCGCGACACTGACATACATATGTGAATTCAATAGTTTGGAAATTCAGATGAAGTGGAGGCAGTCTACCCTTGCTGTAGCATTCTTCTCAATCTGAATCCACGGCCCAAGCTCCAGAAGCAAACCGTCCACGATAACATCGCTATTACCCTCAACAAGCTTACCAAGTGGCATGCCATTCTCTCACACAAAGTCTCCATTTATTTTATCAATGCTTGCTACTTGTGCACCTTCGTTCACAAACAGTGCATCCATGCTTATCTCATGCCAGCTTGAGTAGAAATAAGTTATTTATAGCTAGACTCCCACCAACAAACAAAAGTGGCTGCTTACAAACAGCATGTGGTTTGGAGTTTAGATCGGCCCCAAAAAAAACACGTACTGGCCAAACTCAACTTGGACCTGGTCACCCTCTTATACCTACAGAATATCAGTGCAGAGTCTTAGCGGGAGACTCAAGCCTGATATTAACAATGAGTTTACATACCTTTGTGCCATTCCTGCTGCTGTTTCCACTAATCATATCACATTTTTTCCAAAACACAGTTCGGCTTTGTCCCGGTTAGCTTACCTGCCCCAAAGCCCAAACTTAACCAAATGATCTGTTCCTGAACCTAACCCTGCTCCTAATCTTTCAAATATGGTGTAAAACTCAAACTTTAGATAGCATGGAAAGTGGTGGTTGTGTGGCATAAGTGGGTTGAGAAAAAAAAAGAATATGCCCACTGACTCACATCTCTCTACACTGCTGCTCTTTCAGGTCACCCACCTTTCCCTTTTGTCATCTTACCCCCCTGTTCTTTTCTTGTGTCCATCATCCATGTTCCTTCATTTTTATACATGCACTTTTCTGTTATGGCATTATCACTACACACAGGTGACATAGCATATGTTAGAGAATGTGATATATTTAACAGATGGTACACTTCAAATCCGCAGGTCTGTGTGAGTTGTTAATGATCTGGAGTGGAATGTCAGAGAACTATAAATACACATGTTCAATGTACTGTGCAGTTTATACTTTTCTAAAATTGTTGTCACAATACTTGAAGTCTGCTTTACATAAATAGTTGTTCACTTATTGATCACTACTTCTATCTATTGTAAAAACATTCTCATTCACAGTGGATTGTGTTGTCTTTTCAGCTACATTTGGCAGATTTTCACCTGCCTTTGTTTTCTTTGCTCCACTCTTGTTTGATGGTGGTTTTCTGCAGCCCTAGGGTGCAATTTGAAGAGGAGATTGGGTAGTGCTGTATCAGCGAGACACAAAAGTGACATTATCAAAAACTCATCATGTGCCTGACACTGCTCTTTACACCGTCCGGTCACATAAAAATTAACAACCAAAAGCACTGCACTTGTATCGATCAAGGCCAGGCTCTCTCCCGACACGACGCACAACCTTGGACCATCGCCTCAGAGTACAATGAAAGTGGGATCATATTTTGTGTTGAAATTCTTCAGGGGAATAACAACTTAGTCCTTTCATCAGCCAGAGGAGGTTTAAGTGTCATTACCTTTTTTTTTGTACAATTACACAAGACATAGTCAAGACAAAAGCAAACTGCATGTGCTTTAAACCCACTAATCAACTTTTTTTAAAGGAGCACTGTGTGACTTTTCTAGTGGAAGGTCCGTCACCTGCTTTTTACTGTTGTGCATGGAACTTTCCAAAGTACGGCATCAAACTGATCTTTTTTTATGGAGTCAAGTAGGTGATGCCAAGTGTGATCTGTGGAGAGCAGATCTCACTCACATTCCAGGCCAAGCAAGAACATCTCTATGGAGACCAGCAGGTGATGGACCCCCCCCGCCAGAAAAGTTACAGCTTTTTCAAATAGAAGTGCCAAGCCTTGAGAAATCATGGAGGTGTTATTTGGAAGAATACTTTGAAAATGTCTTTAGTTAGTCCAGTCACTCCTTTCACATTGACTTGCATTATACAGTATTATAGTGTATCCCATAGCATAGGACAGTGGTTCCCAACCTGGAGGGCAAGGACCTCACTACCTGTACCAGAATACAAATACTCAGCATTAGTATTCTGAATGTATTTAATTTTAATCTTTTTCATTACATGCATTTAAGTATTTCCATACACTGCATTAGTCAAGTACCTGTCTAATGTACCAATCACCTGACTCTTGATTGGTGTCAACAGCAAAGCAAACCAAACCAAGTATTCCTAGAATACACTCATACTGGTTTTGCATCTCAAAGTAAATTTACATTTCAGATTTCTTGTCCAGTTGTTGAGATTTCCCCTTGTGTGTTGCCCCAAAGTCAACAGCAGAAGTGTTTGCATAGAGGCTTAAGCGCTTGTCTTCAAATAGTATCAATCAAGTGAGTGAGACTGATGTGAAGTGCGGCTGATTGGCTGCTCTAACCGTTATAAATGACTAAACGAAGCGTGCGATCTAAGGGAGAAAAGTTGTGCCATTATTGCACATGATTGGCTCTTTGAATGGATTTACAAATAGATGGAGGCTGAAGCGCGGCAGAGAAAAGCCCTTCGTGAGCAAGAGACGAACTGTAATCATTCAACACAAACTCCACCGCTTTCCATTATTCATCCGACGCTCCACTCATCTCCCCATTCACTCTCTCATTTCTGTCTTCTCGCAGAGGCTTCTGTCATCTCCGGGTTACAGCAAACAAAATGGAGACATGTGAGCAAGTTGGTGAAGTAACTTTTATGTCAAGTGTTTAATGTCTTGCGGGCTATATATTGCTTGATTACTTTGTTGTTAGAGGGTGAAACACCAATCAACTGCTTCAAAATCAGCTTGAATTTGAGAAACTGTTTGAAACTTTGCAAGCTTATGAAAAATCCCAGTGAGCTAAATGAAAGTTGTGAAAATGGGGAATAAGGACAACAAGTGAGTCACTACTAATTAAAGTCATGCACATGTTGGCAATTTCAAACTTAATTTAATAAAATGTCTAAACCCCCGAATTTATTACAAAAAATCTGAAATTAAAAGTTTTGCTGTCCAATTAGTGCGGGTAAACAAACTTTGCAGTGTCAGTTCATGGCCTCTGTGGTGTTGTGGTGCAAAGTTGAGCAAATACAGCTCTCCATTTTACAACCCTGATTGTAGCTTATTTTAAAATGTATGGGAATAAATTTCAGATATTAAAGAAAAAAACAAAAAGTTACAGAAAATAAAGTAAAGTGACAAATTTATGTGCCAGTTTGGTAGTAGCAGTGACAAAAACATACAGTGACAAAGAATTGAGGGTTAATGAGCTCTCTCTCTTTCAAAATGCTTTGTGAAACATGAACAAATACAATTCAAACTAACCTCATATTAACAGCAAGTGGGTATCACATTTCTAAAGATAAGTACCTTTTAAAATGTCAACTTTTGTGAAATGAATATCGGTAACACACAGACCCTTCAGTTCTACTTCATCACAGCCTATAGCATCGTATGACTACATGCACATACAATTACTTGCTGTCATCTGATTTTCACTCCTCCACGCGCTGTAGTAGAAAACCCTTTACCTCAGAGAACATGTAATTACCGAGTGGGTTGCTTTGACCTGCACTGGGCTGAATAAAACATCAGATCAGGATCAAACGCGCCGGGCCCATTGTCAGATCTATTCTCGGTGCAGGATCCTGTTGCCTTGTATGTGACCCCATGTTAATCCCCACAGGTCAGCGGTGGGAGGCTCAGATGTGGCCTGCTCCAGTCTCCGAGCTCCTGTGTCTGTGTTGGAGTGTGTGAAGTCTTCCGTCGAAAACCTCAGGGAACCAGACCACACTGATTAATACATTAGAACAAGTTTTCATGGTCGAATATGGGTGGTATCATGAGGGGGATTAAATAAGGACAATACTTATAGACCAGAGCAGTTTTTTTTATCGACTTCACTTGACTTTACAACAACAAACAAAGGTGACAACCCTTTGCAGTAGTCCGCGTGCAGTCCCAACAAATAAATATTTAGTGATGCATTTAAAAGCGACACTCTGAATGAAAATAAGTGCTGTCGCGGCAAAGCTAACACATTTGCATGCTCACGGCACGCTTCCTGCTTTGCGAAGAATAAATTGCTGTATAATTAGATGCAGAGAAAGTGCTGTGATCTCAAATAGGTGTTTTTACAATATATCTATAGTGGGACACAACTCATTTTGCTTTATTATATGCCAAAAATCAGGTACGGACCTGTACACATACGTTATACCATAATCAGTGAGAATTGTAATGCTAACTGCAGTGCATTATTTTTGAATAACTGCACAGATAAAATGGGCAGCAGTTAATCATATTATATAGGCCTACCACGCACCATAGCAACGGGTAAACAAATGAGCTGCCATTAAAAGGGACTAGCTTCAATTAAAACTGAGATAACTGACCCATCGGACAGCAAACAGACAGCAACGACACGGAGTAACATCACTAGAATACTACGACTCTGCGTTGGTGTGTTAAAACTAACGCTACTAACGCACAGCTCCTCGTCTTTAATCCTTTCTTATCCACACTGTGACCCCTGCCAGTAGGTGAGATATTGGACAGCAAGTCAACAGTCAGTCCTTAAAGGCTTGGACTCAGTGTATGTAGCAGATTTCAACATGCCCAAAGTGCTTTACCTGCATTATTTATTGTGTCCATACAAGGCTGACAATTCATGCTGTCGGCCCCTCCGACCACCACCAATTACTCACACACTGCATTCATACATAGACAAAGGTGGGACTCCATCTGCCGCCTTCTAGGTCGGTGGACCAGTGCTGCCCCTCTGACACCTGGTATTCCCTGTGGTCTGCCGTCACAAGACCCGACCCTGCTCCCAAAATCAGACGAGATTGGGAATTCTCAAGGTGATATGATTATTTAGAAGCAAATCATGGAAAAAGCCATGGCTAAACATCTATTTGTTTTACGTGCAATCTTTTCCGAAACTCTTTTGGTGCACTGACAGAAATAATCCAAATAGGTAGTTTATTCCTGTGTTTAAATTGATGTTCTGAGAAAGACGTTAGGTAGGTGGTCATGATGTTATGCCTGGAAAAATCAACCTTGCATCCTGTTTAACAAAAGAGAATGCACAAAGCAAAACATTGACTTATTTATGACCCTCATCCCCAAGTGGCTACCCGTAGGAATGTAACTATTACTTTGTACTTCGTGAGGGGTACCAATTCCCAGTTGCTCCAGTGTCTTCCACATCACACTAAAGATCACAAAGAGACATCCTTTTCAATAATGTATAGTAGAACTGATACCTAATGCTGAATATGGTTGATATTTCTAAGACGTTATTCAGGAACTGATCTAGTGTATCTCTAAGTAATAATGACAGGATATACTGCTGAATTAGTGCGGATTGCTACTTAGAAAACAGTGCTACAAAGCCTGACTTGAATCAATTTTTGCTCGACACCGTGACTGACAGCTATATTACATGTCTTGTCAGTTGGTGCACATGTAACCTAGTACAAAAATGGATCGGGGTTATGTGATATGAGTGACTTAAGCACGGTTCAGGACACCCAATCAGGATGGGATCAACAATGGACAAAGGGCAGATATGGATTTTCCTTATCTGTTCCCCTGTTCACGTTGCATGACAAGCAAAGACACAACATGAGAGGCTGTGATGGAGGGGCTGCTGTGGAAGCCCTTTGGCCTTCACTTATGGCTTCGATCATGAACATGACATCTACCTGAGGAGCTCACTGTAAACATGGAGAAATGGTCGATGTGCCATAATTGCCCGCTGAACCACAGCTAATCCATTATCCCTATATTGATTTGGCATTGTTTAAATTATATTTTACAGAAAATTATTGTTATAAATAGGTAAAACACTTGAGCTAAACAATCACAGTTACTATATAGGCTTTAGTCTGCTTTTACGAAATAGGTCTTTGATATAGAAACCAAGTTGCTGTTTTTTTTCCAGAATCCAAATGCGTCTTTGAAAGGAGACACTATCTTTACCTTCTCCAGAGAGGGAAAGAAGTGGTTTATTGAGAACCAGAGATGCACACACTGAGCACAAACTTGCACACTATTACTCGAAATATGTATCCAGTGATCCCTCATTTATCGCGGGAGTTGTGTTCCAAAAATAACACGCGGAAAATGAAATCCGTGGAGTAGTCACAGCTTTATTTTTTATTATTTTACAATGCAATACTGAACTATGGAATGAAACCAAAAATCAAAACCTGTTTTAAAGCCCAAAATTTGTTTAAAACAATAATTTTAATATAGTAATACAAGGTTGTAAACATTGTCACTGGCGTATTTCACAGTCTGTGCCTCTTGGTCCTGACTCCGCTCCGCTGTAGCCTCTGTTTCTACTGAAGGCGCAGGAGAAGAACATTGTTATGGGGAGTTGTTGGCGCTCTTTCTTTTTCTGAGCAAGAAGATTTTTATAAACGGATATGCCACCTTCGATTATATTTGAGAACTGCAATGAACGACTCATCAAAGGGTCCCGTTCTTGTGCGTGCGCTGAAGTTCAGTGGATGCACTGTAAAAATATCCACACTGTAAAAAAAATCCGTGAAGCAGCGAAGCCGTGAAAGATGAAACGCGATATAGCGAGGGATCACTGTATGTGGTTTTATGTAATTATGTAAAGTATAGGCTTGTCTTAGCTCCTTTTATAAACCTATTTAAAAGTTTATTTGCTTTACTAGGTGTAAATAGTTCTAGGATTTGTCTAACAACTAATACTGTAACTCTAAGCAGGTGCTGATATCTGCAATGAACTTCAGTGTTAAGTTGTTGATTTTGATAATGACGAAGTGTGAGTGAATGATTGAGTGTCAGAGACTGTATGAAAACTGTTGCAATGTAAATGGCGCTCGTTGTCCCTCTCCCCTCCCGTATCTAGGGCTGCAGATGGAAATTAGCTTGCATAGCTACAATCTGGTGGAATCATCTTTGCCCCCGAGAATAATGTCATTGTACGTGGTCCTGTTCAAATAAATAAATGCAAAAGTGACTCTTAATGTTGTTGCAACAGTGTTTTATCATAAGTTTGCTCAAAGTTGTATTTTGATTGATTCCTACATGTTTGAGTAATCCTTTATTGTCCTACAATTGAGGCTTGAGTGCTCAGTCTTATTTTCACGTACCCCATATCCCCACCCACATCCTTACATTTAGTTGTGAATTTTTGAGAAGTGTCTCTGTAACATATGTAGGGTTAAAAAGGCCACATAGCTACTTTTCAGAAATACAAACACGTAAATGAAAATCAGCATGTCACCAAGAGGCGGGGCTTATCAGTTCTACAGTTTTAAACAGGAAGTAAATGGACCTCTTTCTATTATCAAGCCGTTTTAGATCAATATTGCAGTTTACAGTGATAGATACTGTAAAATGATCCATCCAAGCACAATATGTCTCCTTTGAATCCTTATGTAGTTAAAGATCCTCATCAAACGTTACTTCCTTTGTTGCAGTCTCAATGCTTATTTGATATAAATAACTGTAATGCACACTGACAATCAATATATTATGTTGTGATCACGTTATGTACAGAATGAGTAGATGACAAAATGAGACACAAACTTAAATATGTTACTGTATTATTATAAAGGTTTTCAATTTAAGTGCACCATATCGTGCCCCTTCATATATAGTCCCATTTTATTATTCATTAATTTATGTTCACCCCCAGTAATAATTCAGCAGCTATGGTGCAGATTTCTCACATATGATGCTTAAGAATATATATTGAAAAAGAAGCTTGTAGCGTGTGGATGACTCACATGTCATCAATGCCTTTGTCACATATTGATAATGGATTTTGGCTGCATTATATGGTAATCCTTGTCCTCTGATAGAAGAATCGTCGTACCCAGTTCAATGCATGGTCTAATCTCTACGGAAGCCTCTGTTCCATACAGTATGGAGCTTATACAAAGCCCCATCCTCGCCCACACTCAGGACCAAGCTCTGAGCAGTGTCTTCATCACGAAATCCACTTTGAAACCACTCCAGCTCTCCATGTGTCCCTGCTCCCTTTCAGCTTGTGCCTTTAGTCTGGACTTGACCTCTGAGCTGAGGACATCCACGAAGCCCCCAACAGTGGACCACCACATATCTTTAACAGCATCTTCCTCAGCATCTTCCTCTTCTCTAAATCGAAGTATCACAGGTTCACTCCATACCCTGGCATTTGTTATGAAAAAATTAAAATGACTCATTTATAATGGGCCTAAATGTAAAATGTGACCCTGCAAGTCTTGAGTTTTTGATCTTCAGAAAACAAGTAATGATTTCTGTTTTTGGTCTTTTCTATTTGATGTTTTTTGACATTTGATGTTGGCCAAAGTAAAGATGTCAGCCAATTTGTAGTGCTGTTAACCCTGTAAAGCTCACTTCTGTGGAATTACAACACCTCTAAATGTGTTTTTTTTTTTCCTCTCAAGACCACATTTACATTGTTAATGGGTCCTAATCTTTGTCTTAGCAATACTGTTGATAAAAAGGGTTTAAACTGTATCGATTCTTAACTGTGCCATGCAGAGATGGAAAAGGAGGACACACTCTGGAAACACTCTGGTTTTATATACCTTTTCCCAATATAATGCCATTTCATGAAACTTATCAGACCTATTACATTATCATGAGTAATTAAGCAATCAAACCTGTAAATGAATGCTTACGTAAATGTCCTGTTCAGATAAAATAAGTAAAAATACTGAAATTCTGTTCTCAATTAGAGTCAAATGTAAAGCACATGATTTGTAAGTATATTCTGTTGAATAGCTGAAAGCTATTGCCTTTAGACAAGTTCAGGAAAAATATAATCCGAAGATGATTTCAATGTAATTTATTAGTTTTTATTTACATTTTTCTTTCTGGACTAAGATTTGTTCAGGTAGTTTTGCTCCAATGCATTGTTTTTTCAGTTTGAATGAGAGCACTGTGAGATGATATAAGCTGGTCATAAACTCTACAATTACATAGAGAAAGAGTAAAGGGACGTTCAAACTGCAGCAACCAACGCGACCAGTTTACATGTTAAGTCTATGGTGTCGCGCGACAAAAGCCTCCTGCGATTTTGCGGTGCGACCTGTGCGCCGCGAATCCTGCGATTCTGTCGTGCGACGCGACAAGAGCGACTTTGCGGCGGCCGCAAATTCGCTTCATTCGCGCGACCGTCGCAGAAGATAAACAAAGCTGAACTTTCTGCGGCCAACGCAGCGACCGTCGCTGATAGCAACCAATCAGAGACCACGCTTGAGTGACGTAACTACGTATTTCATTGTCCGGGAAGAAGGACGTAAACAAACGTTATTGACCAAACTGCCGAGCCCGCAGGTGTAGAACCGTAAACTGAGTTCCGTGCAGAGTTTTATCGGCAGAATAAGCGACAGGGCTGTGTGTTTAGTGTTCTACCTGCACCAACGGGCGTCTCCTGTTCCAGAAGTGCTTGTCCCTCCGCTGGCCCAATGATCTCTCTCCCTCGATTTTTTCTTCAGCTTTTTGGGAGGGCATCCGTGGCTCTCTCTCTCTTCTGCTCCCTGTAGCAGCCGCGCACTTATGGTCCGCGTCACATATTTTGACCACTTTATTGGAGGATGAGGAGGAAAACAACACAGTGCTGGCTGCACACCGCGCTCTTTCGCCGTGAAGCGCATGTTACACACGTGACACCACACGTGCTCGTGTCTGCCCCCTGAGACCAAGCCCACATGGCCCAGGTCCGCGGCCCAGCCCGACAACAGAGCGGAAAATGTGGGCCGAACGCCCGTTCCCAGGAATCTAAACTCTAGCAGCAGTTTAGCTGTGCTGGTCGCTCCGCGTGTCCGCTGGTGACTTTTTTTTTCCAGCGACCAAAGCGACTGTCCTTAAATGTACAGGCGACAAACTAGGGGCGACAGGCGCGATTTTGTCGCTGCGGTGTGAACAGGGCTTAAGCAATCAGTGTCAATAAAAGATCATATAGATATTATTAAGGGACATAGGCCTAGTCAACTATATATATATATATATATATATATATATATATATATATATATATATATATATATATATATCTATATATATATATATCTATCTATATATATATATCTATATATATATATAGATATATATATATATATATATCTATATATAAATAGAACTGTAGTCTCTTACACACATTTAAAAATAGCATTTTATGACAAAGACAATGTCATTATTACAGTTTTTCTCAATTGGTTTGGCTCATTTCTTGAAACAGAAATTACACTCTCAAAACTCTAAGATCAAACACTATAGCTCACCTGCAAAAGCTGATATCTCTCCCAACATTGTTTACTCATTCTTCAATCTAAATCCCTTTCCCATTTAAATAGTCAGTGCCTCCAAAATGGCTAAGATCCTTCTCATATGCTTTGGCTCATTTCTTGAAACAGACCGGACGTTCTCAACATTCTTGGTTGTTTTACCAAAATGTAACTGGTCCCCTTGGCGTTGTGTAAACACTGCAAGTCAAAATGTTCAGATGTGTCACTGGCAGAGGACCAGCTCACACTGAAAAAAAAAAACAAGGATTTTACACTAAGAGGAGCCTCCAAGGTTTGAAATCACAGATTGCACTCAAACTACCAGGAAATTATAACTATTTTTATTCATACACATAAATTAAGTCAAACCAATAGAGAAAAGTAGTAGTAATAACAAAAAAGAGCAATAACCAACAAACAAAAGGGAACAAACAGGTTATATAGAAACCTTTCCAGCAAGCCATAAATGTGTCAAATTATTCATGCAGTGTAAGAAAAACCTTTCTTGGGACATACGTAATGGTAGCAGCTTTTCCTGCAAAAAAAAAAAAAGAAAAAAAAAAGCTCTCACTGGTCAAATGGGGCCGTTGTTTATGAGGCCGGTCGAATTAAGGACCTGGAGGAGGAGGAGGACCAGACCCCAATTCTCCAAAGACAAGTAGAGGAGCTCCAAAAACAACTGGAGGAACGCTCCGAGGAGGAGAACCGGTGGGCAGAGGAGCAGCTCCACGAAGCTCGACGTACAATCCAAGAGCAGCTCCACATTAATAAAAAACAAAAGTGGAGGTTAAGAGAACTCGAGCAGGAGGTCCAGAAAAACAGGGATCTTGAAAACCAAATCGAGACTCTTCAAGAGGAGCTGGAGGATGCGATCCAGGAGAAGGACAACATCACGGAATCTGGACAAGAGATGTTGGCATTCATCAGAGAGCGGATCAATGCTCACGTGGGAAACCTGCATCAGGAAAACCACAATCTCTACGAGTTTTCTCGTAAGCAGCAGGAGATTGCCCT
The DNA here is from genome assembly GCA_019453435.1 of Rhinogobius similis. Taxonomy (NCBI): domain Eukaryota; kingdom Metazoa; phylum Chordata; class Actinopteri; order Gobiiformes; family Gobiidae; genus Rhinogobius; species Rhinogobius similis. The sequence goes on from CM033622.1 coordinate 17,981,971, forward strand.
CCAGAAACAGGGCGAGTTGGAGGAAATGCAGAAATCCATGGAGGCTCTCCTGCTGCAAGTGGAGACTCTTAGAGAAGAGAACAGGAGAGATCTGACCGCAGCCCAAAACCTCCTCCAATAAGGGCAAGCCAAGAACAAGGAGCTGCAGAGGCAGGTTCTTGTCCTCGAGTCCGACCTTATCCTGCAAAAACAGGAAACAGAAGGGGTAATGAACAAGGTCCAGGAGCTTGAGGCCTGCCTGAGCAGAGAGAGCGCCAAAGTCCATAAGCTTCAAATGGACATTGGTGCACAGAAGGCGATTTTCTCAACTGCCCTGGAGAAAGTCTCCAAAGCTCAGGACGCCCTGGTGGCAGAGAACTCGCAGCACCAGGAAACCATCAAGGAGCTCCAGGACCAGCTTGATAAAAAGAAGAAGAGGAGATGGTTCAAGTGGTGGCACTGAGCCGTTCTCCGCTCACAAAACACCACCATCTCCATCGGACCCTGAGTCTGTCCACTAATATGTACAGACTATGGTCTGAGGATCTGGACTCATTTCAGATGAGATGAGTCGAGGTGCTCAGTGCATTTGCATTAACAAATAAACCTTAAAAAAAAAAAAAAAAACAACTCAGTGGAGACTTTTTATTAATAAACCTAAGCCCCATCAGTGGCACGGGTACATTGTAGGTCGTGTTGTACAACAAAGTGTGAAACTGTAGATTTCCCACTATTGTACATATTATGTAGCATTTGACAAATGGGGTTTAAGTAGTTTTAGAAAGTTATGGGATTTTTAACCATAAATTCCATCCAGTTCCAGGGAAATAAGTAAGTAGCCCCGTCCTCAATTGCTCTGTGCACTCAACAGTGCTCCAAAAGTTGACTATTAAAACATATTTGCATTTTCAAACATATAACGTGAGAAAAGTCTTCTGGTGTGCTTTATTGTAGACACGTTCTAGCCTATTGTAGGTTTGCTTACAATAATAATTGCTATGGGCTAGGGGTTGCACAGACTAGTCGAGTAGTCGACTAGCCGACTATTGCGCAGTCCCGCGACTACCTCAGCTTGTAGTCGACTAGTCGAGTGTGCGTGATGTACGTGACATTGACATAAACAACATAGCGGCGGCACAAGACAACGAGGGTCCCACTTCACATCTAAACAATGACAGATCTCTGACATCAAGCGTGTGGAAATATTTTGTGAAAGATGAGTCTGGCGCACAAGTAACGTGCAGTATATGCAAGATAGTCCTGAAGTACAACAAAAGTACCAGCGCACTGCATAACCACTTGAAGAAACACCCGCTAATGCTAGGTGAGCAACCAAAATCAAATCAACTGTCAATGAGCGACTTCACCAAACAACGCTCATCTGTTTTGACAGAAACACGGAGGAAGCAGATCATAGATCTTTTAGTTAATTTTGTTGTGAAAGATATCCGACCAATAGCAGCAGTGCGCGGGGAGGGCTTTAAGGAGTTGCTTAAGTTTTTTGAACAAAACTTTGACATTCCTTCCAACAACACACTGTGGAATACCATCAAACGTCAGTATGACATCCTCCAACAAAATGATGGAAGAAATGAAACACCAACACGTGTCATTAACAACTGACTTATGGACATCACCAAACATGGAGCCCTACATCACAGTAACAGCGCATTACATCACCGACAATTGGGAGCTGAAATCGCGTGTTTTGTGCACGAGTATGATACCAGAAAGACACACTGCCGTAAACAAAACAAAAACAAATATTGTGTGGGGAATTGCACGTGGGTCTGTCTTTTATTTATCCAGTTATAATGAACATGGTCAGCACCATTCTGTGCGTCGAGGATTCAGATCTGACAGCCATACGCGCATTCAAGAACGCTGTACGTTGCCAACTGGAAACACGGTTCAAGCTTAACTCAGAGGACCTAACAGAATCAATTCCCATTGTAGCCTGTATGCTCGATCCACGCTTCAAGCACCTTAAGTTTATTCCAGATGGAAAAAGAGAAGCCGCGTACAGCCACCTGAAGACCCTGCTCCCGGGAGAAGGTGATGGCGAGACACCCCCAGAAACAGGTTCTTAATACTTAAATATATAGCTTATATAAAATAATTCAGCATATAATTGCGCCAGTTATTTAACATTTAGGCTGAAAATGTGTCTATTTGCTGGATCAGTAAGTGATCACATTTGCACCCTGCACCTGCCACATCCGCGGCCTTGTACCGGTGCGCGCAGGGCCAAGCTTCGTCCCGGTGTGCGGAGCAATGGGCCAGATATACAGTGATCCCTCGCTATATCACATTTCATCTTTCACGGCTTCGCTGCTTCACGGATTTTTTTTTACAGTGCGGATATTTTTACAGTGCATTGTGCTCTGAATCCTGATTGGCTCAGGGGCTTTATTGTTGTCTAGAAATTAAAATATTGACGCTGTACTGTATTGGTTTTTCACTTGTCAACAGTTTTCGTTTCTGTACATTCTGCCAACTTTACGTTTGCATTTTTTCTCTGTGACAAAACCCACAATGTCGAAGAAACGCTCTGCCGACAACGTAGAAACAGACGCTACAGCGGGCGAGTCAGGGACGAAGAGGCACAGACTGTGAAATACGCGAGTGACAATGTTTCCAACCTTGTATTACTATATTAAAATTATTGTTTTAAACAAATTTTGGGCTTTAAAACAGGTTTTGATTTTTGGTTTCATTCCATAGTTCAGTATTGCATTGTAAAATAATAAAAAATAAAGCTGACTACTTCACGGATTTCACTTTTCGCGTGTTATTTTTGGAACGCAACTCCCGCGATAAACGAGGGATCACTGTATACATATAGATTATTGTTATTTCTATTATGTGGTTTAATCATTAATGCACATTAAAATGTGCACGTATGGTTATTATATTGAGTGGGTTCTGCAGGCAATGCGCATTTTACGCACGGTTATGTACGGTAGGCTATTAAACCAACCTATTTACACGTAGGTCATGGCTTATGTATTACTGTTTGTTGTAGACCCGGCTGATGGGCTAGGCGCCGGACACACGCATTCTGTACAAGGGAAGAAAGCGCGACTTGAGCAAGATTTTGAGCAGCTGTTTGGCACGATCTATTCCAGCGGGAAAAGTTCTACCCACTATTCCACTGTAGCGGAGGAGATCCAGCAATATTTGTTACTACCCCACATTCCCACCATGGATAACCCACTGCAATGGTGGTCACGCAACGAGAAGCGCTTCCCCTGTCTGGCCAAGCTCTGTAAAGCCTACCTTGCAGTTCCAGCAACAAGCACGCCAAGCGAGAGGATCTTTTCGCTTGCGGGGAACACTATAACTAGACAGCGCACCAGCCTTCACCCTGCTCACGTCGATGTGCTCATTTTTTCTTCATGAAAATACAGACAAAAAAACAAAAATGATCCAACAAGAGCAGGAGTGGGACAGTGAGTGAGATTGAGTTTGCATGCGTAACGGCGCTGCCAGTCTAGTTTTGCAATGGTTTTGCACCAAAGTTCACGTAAAGCATTCAAATCTTGTAAACATCAATGTTGTTAAGAGGAATATTATATTACTTTCAAGAAAAGTTACGTTTGTGCATTTGACATTTCAAATAAATTGCCAAATCTTTTCATTATTTCGTTTCATTTTTATTGATGATGACGTCATCGACTAGTCGAAGTCGACTCGACTAGTGGCCTCGACTAGTGGACTACAGAAAATTAATAGTCGTGCAACCCCTACTATGGGCTCTGGTGATAGGCAACTTGTACTTAATCATCTGCAAAGATGCACTGAGAAAATTGAGACAAAGTAATACTTCTGCCATTTGATCAAATGAATGAGAAATTCCATTCTGTTGTGAACATTTGTGAACAAAAGAGGTTTGGAGGATTGTCCATGTTATTTTGAAAATGTAATTTCAGTTTCAAGAAATGAGCCAAATCAATAGAGAAAAACTGTAAATCAAAATGGCAAAAAAGAATACACATGATTTGATTTTCATTAATAACACACTTTAAGATGCCTGCAGTCAACATATTTCAACCTTTAATTGATAATGTATTAAAATCTCAATGTACAATCGAAATAATCATTTGAGTAATTGTTATACAAAAATAATTGTCAGTTCACATACGTAACTAGATGGGTAATTTATTTAGTCTTTCATTATTCAAGGCAGATTTCAGGTTCCAAATTCCTTTTGAAATTTGTCTACTCAAAAATAAGCAATCATTTTAGAACAATCTTAAGTTTTAAATGTTTTTTTTTTATGTGCCAGTGACTGTAAATGTGAACAACTATGGACGGAAATCCTACTTGGATTATTCTTAAAAAAGGATTGATTGATTGATTGTGTTTTTAATTACTGCAAATGGAATATCAATTTACAAAGAAAGAAATTTCACAACATAAAACATTCAACAGATAAACATGAAGCGCCACTGCTCTATCTCTTCTTCTCTAAATAAAAACCACATCTTCTCCTTAAGTTTGAGTGCTTTTGACCTCTTCAGGACCCTTCGCCCTTCACTGTTGAAACATCCCGAGCCTCTCTCCATTGTTAATTTGCATTCTCTCCTGATTATCTCCAGATCCTTTCACGCAGCTTGTATCAGGACGAATTAAACTCCCGGGGTCTGTGGGATTTCTGGAGGATTTTGGAGGAGATCCTGGTGCGCTCTCCTCTTCTTTCCTCTCGTTCGCCTCGTCACCATGAGTTTTCGGGGTGGCTCGGCCTCTGCTGCTGAATCATGATTTCTTTGTTCTTGTCTTTTTGCTTCCATCATCTGCCAGGTTTCAGTCCCCAGTCGCAGATCGAAGAGAAACTCCTCTGTGCGCTTATGTAATGCAAACTCACAGCAGCACTGCATCAAATTCAAGATTCAACAAACAACAAAATCAGAATACAAATCCCCAAGAGCTAGACATACTTTTGATATAGACCTGATTAGATTAAAAAAAAAAAAAAAAACGTTGATAAAGGCTAAATTTACGGGGATAATGTTAGAGAAGCCATATTTATGAAGTTTTTACATTTTGGATACTGTTAAATTTCACTCTTACTTCACATTCAACTTAAAACCTGGATATAATGTCCGTTCAATCCTCCAGTTTAATTATAGAGCTGCAACAATTAATTGACAAATTGTGAATATAGTCACTTACCAATAGTTTTGTCTGTTAAGCTTCATTGACAGTGCCACAGTCATAGATGCAATATAGAAAACGCATGAGCTCACATATTGTGAGGAATCGAAGAGATAGCCCTGCTCTAATATAAAAAAGAATAATGCAATTTCAGCCACAATATTCGGCTCATACAGAGAAAAACAGGAAATGGAGATGAGAGTAACGAAGGGGAGATTGGCCATGATTTAGAAAGGACTCTTACAGTGCAGTTATGACTTAAAGGACCACGACAGCTTCTGTATGACTTTCCAAACTGGCAAGGAGCGGAAATGAAAAGGTGATGGCACACATAATAAATCACATGCACTTTACAATAGCTGCAGTGGGCACATATTCACGGACACTGTCACTCAAGGCGGTGTCATATTGAAGTCTGGATTGATTGACGGGGTCTGACATATAGAGGGATTTCCATGACAACTGCCTCACACAAACATATTGAAATGATTTCTTTCTTTCTTTTTTTTTTTTTTTTTAAATCAGTTTGCTCTCTCAACATAAAAGTGTTCACAAGGAAACAACAAAATTGTCCAGTCGGATCCTAGGGTTATTTTATTATTTCATTCATTTCACTTGCATCTTTAGATTTATAAGACAAATTTTAAATTCAGTGGCTTTTGAAATACAGTTTTCTCCAACTGCATTTTCTCCTGTAGGGACAAAAAGACCAGTACTTGTATTAGCTCCTAGACACACCAAATTGAACAATCTTGTACTTAACAAGTTTTTGACAGATCGTACAGAAGTAATTTGAAGCCTTATTTATTCAAGCTTTAGCTGCAAAAATGTGGACAATTTCTACACACAAACTGTTCAAGTTAAGTAGTTACTAAAATACTAAATGAGATATCCAAAATCCCCTCTGTATATTTTTTATGTAATTACGACGTCAACAAACTGAAGCAAGAACCTTTAACCTGGCTTTATCTATTTGTCAAATATATGTGTACCAAATATGTACAATTTTGGAAAATGTGTACACACAAAATGCTTTATTTATATACTGAAACATTCCATGATGAAAAACTAAACGGGAGAATTTCAAATGTATCTATAAATTTAAGACCTTTTCCCCCGCAGTGGCTCCTTCGATCATCACCAGTCATTGACACAGGCCATGTTTATACTGGGCAGGTACAGTGTGGGTGAAGAGTCTTACCTCAGGACACAACAAGAGTTAGGACTGATCCGAGCGGGAGACAATCCTCTGACATCTGGGGTGATGGCCGAGCGCTCATGTCCCAGTAGAGCAACAAAACTGGTCTTTTGATAATTTATGTTGCTGTAATATATTAGCTGACTAGACACGTCACAGCAACATGAAATGACTGAAGCAGAAAAATACAAATATAAATACATTGTAAAGTATTATGATTGTACCTGGAATAAGTTTTTTCAACCAAATTCAAACTTAGCACTATTTTCCAGTTCCTGTTATGACAACTTAACCTATATTTTCAATTCTAAGTTTATTCCAACAGTGCATGTGGCCTCTGGTGACACTGCACAACATTTTCTGTATTTGCCTTTTTGATATTAATGAACAAACACCAACTTAATTTCTTTCTGTGCCATTTGAAAATGTCATTGTATGTTGACTTTACATTTAATTAAGAACACAAAAGATCAAACATGTTCCCAATAGATGACTTACTATTTTTGTCGCAATAATTATCCACTTCACTGTAGAAGGAAAACCATGGCGGGCAACAAAGTCCCTTGTTTGAGTGTATTCTTCTATAATCTAAGTTTGACAAAGTGGATGAGACTGAATGCGTTGAACAGAGCTCTCCAGAGGCCATGACTTGGACCAGAGCAGCTATTGCATCATGTGAGGATAAAGGCATTCATTCACTTAAAGCACACCATCCTTCTTTTCAAATCCATCTGCAAAGAGTGAAGTGTTTTGGCGATGGGCAGCTGGGAGAAAAGTCACATGACTAATTTAAAAAAGGCAATCCAAAGTCAAGGAATTAAATATCAAAAGTTAAAACCTTTCCAAGCTGCTGGTGAAACTTTTTAAGGGCAGGTTGTATGTTGGCTTTCAATATAAATTTTAGTTTTTAGTTTAAATCAACTTTTTTGGAGATGAGGGTTGAATAGGGTGAATCAAATGTGTGCATCTTCCTTTTGCAAGAATCCGAGCACTCAAATTACAGACTGGCACTGGTGGTGTTTTCACTTTCATCAAGGAAGAAAACAATAAAGAATATGCGAATGGACAGCGAAGCAAAGGTGGGCTGCCAACACTCAGTCAAGCCTTTTTTTCCAGTTTGCAGTTGATAAAATAATCCATTATTAGTTGTAGACAGTGCATAGCAGTCTGATTTTATCATAAAGTGCGCTCCAGTATACTTTATGGATGAAATATCAATATCACATTTACTCCCTTACAGGAATAAAGTAAGGCAATCCGCCTTAAAAAATAACTGCATGTTAGTTTTTCAATTTCTATTAGTCCGATAGTAGATCTTTATACAGCCTTAATTGCTATTTCTGAAAAAAAAAAAAAAACAACAACAACATGAAGCCATGATCTTTTCACATGGATATGTATTGCCAGATTAGAGGCTCATTTGCAAAATTTGGTTTGGCACTTCAGAATAAAACTTGTTTTTTTTTGTTTTGTAACAAAGGCAAACCCATAAATGTCTTAGTGGGTTACTTTTTTACCTTTGTTGGATTATGGTAATGTTCTTTTTATTTGTGTAACAGCAAAATGTGTATTCACGTTCAAAATGCACAGATCTGCAACAGTTTGTGGTGGACTTACCCATCAGCTAAGGTGAAGTGGCATTCTTTGAGTGCTCAGAGGTTTACTCACAGGAAACTCATGGTCTATCTGTGGTTGTGCACCGATCTATCGTGGCCCCTGCACAGAGAACTGAAGGACCTGTGCTCATGTGAGATCTATTGCTTGTCTGTCCCCCAGGCATAGACTGATTAAGGCCTCCTGCTATGCAGCTCCCAGAGCTTGGAATTCTTTCCAGCTGAATTGAGGTTGCGTGAGCTGGTTTCACTGAAGGGTTGTCATTTAGTCTCTTGTTTAGAGAAGATGTATAAATGTTTTTTGTTTTTTTTAATGATTGCACGTTGAAAATTTTACACTTTGGCCTGACCAAGAGGCTCAATGAGTCCTTACCTGGTTAAATGAAGGTTATTAAATAAATAAATACATTCACACTTACCAACAAAAGAGCATGAATACAGATTTTTGACATGTTCCCTTTCAGGGTCGTGTTCTTCTAAATTGCTGCCAATTCTGAGTACTCCCACTATTTGAGTATCTCGAGTCTGTGGCATGGCAGAAGAAACAGGTAAATGGTGGAACAAGCAGCGACTCGCACAATAAACAAACTAGTGGTCTCACAAATTCCACGGACAAACCGACGAGGATTACTGTATGGCATTTGGGCCTGAGAAAATCCCCTGAATTCTTTTGTCAATATTGAGGGCTTTTTGAGATATGCCTGTGCCACTGGGTTTTTCCATCCAATTCCCAGATGGCACAAAAGAAGCTGTGGACACTTTCACCTTCAACTTAAAAGAGATACATTATGCAACATTTTCTTTTTAGAGCTTTAAAACATGTTACAAGTGTCTCATTTACCAACTCGAGTTCTCCTGCCCTCAAGACAATCCAAAAATTCCTTCCATACACATCCACTGCTCTGTAGCGTCCAGCAACTGCAGTTTTATGAATTAGCTTTGTGCCTTTTTGACATTTTAACGACTCAACCATCATCATAAAATCTGATGAAACAACATGTGAGCCGCTGTTGTTAAGTGCCTTTCATCTGTTCCTCCATAATTATGTAGAAGCAGGTTTTTGTGACGCAGTTTTCTGACAGTCATGAAGGACATTTATTGTTTGTCAAATATTGAAGCACTTTAGTGATGAATGCACTTCTTGTCTCTCATGTTTGCTTTTTAGATCATTTCTGCTTCATTTTAAACACCAGCACTCCCAAGTGTCCTTGTACATTTATATTACCAAGTTACTGAGTCTGTAAGCAGATGTTTTTATATAAAGATGAGTGAGCTTTACCGTTCTGACATGACATGATTGCCAACTCTTCATTTGCACAGGGACATGTCATGTCAGAACAGAATTCAGTCACAAATGCTACCGATGGTCAATATGACTAGAGCAGTCAACTTTACAGTGCACACAAAAACATACACACTTAGTGACTGTAAAATAACTTGGACAGTCACATTTATAAAGACAGTCCAAGCTACAAAACCAAGTTGTTATAAGAGCAGCTTTGTCCAGCCATCCTTCTGAACACATTTTGGGATCCGTTTTTTCTCACAATTTTATGGGATTTATTTATCAATGTATTTATCAATATGTGATTTAACAAGCAAACGTTCATTTCTGATTGTTTGATTACATGTCTTTGTTACATGTTATTGTAAATAATGTAACAATGCCAAACCTTGAAGATTTGGACAAATAAAGTCCACTGACATTTTCAGTGCTCTTAGTGACTTCTGACCATTTTGGCTTTCAAGATTTAAAAAAATTAAGAATTAAAACCTTGATGTATAATTTTAGGGCCACGCAGCTTCAGGGGCCATTTTAATCACTTTTCAGCATTCAAACGATACAATATTTTCTTTCTATTTTTTTTTTTTTTTATTGCTGTGGAAACTGCTACTTTTATACAACTCTGAAACCTATGAATCGCCAGTTGTTAGGTTGGTTTTACAGACTGATCTTTTTATGACCAGGGAACCAATTCCTGAGTACAGGATTGCCAAATTTGCAAACTATATTTTAGCTGACAGTCGTCAGTGAACTTCTGCCCTTCAGGTGTGAAGATAATGTAATATTAATGAGACGAGAAGCCTTCACTTTTAAACTACAAAATCAGTTTCTAGAGGCTGTGCTTGAAAAAAAAAACATATTTTGATAATTCTAGCCCTACAGAACATTTTAAATTACCTCATTTTCAAATAAATTACAATATTAGTCTTCATTTCTGCAGAAACAATTAAAAAAGAAGTTTTATTTTGTCACTTGTGGCGAGGGTCCATTTTTGTGAGAAAGGCAGTTTAATTAGCGTCGAAAACCCTCAGTCCAGTTAATTTAGTCATCACCAGACAGTGCGAACTGCAACACCACAAAGACATAATGGAACTGGGACGAACAACTCCACCACCATCCACACGAAGAATTTCAACAACAAAATGTATTCACGAATGAAAATGATTCACATAACAATTTTAGAGGGACACAGTTAATTTATTTAGGAAAAAATACCTCTCTCTCGTTCTCAACACCAGTCCAATTTCTACTGAAATTTTCAGCACATAAAAAATACCTGCTTAACTCATCTCAAGTTGTTTGCCAAAGTTTGTCCCTAATGACTTTTTTTCATGGTACTTGGCAAGACAGCAAAGTTTTAATTTTTTTTTTATTTCAAGTGCTTAACACCAAAAGAGTATTAATGTACAGAAGAAAAAACCAACAACTTGCAAGCGGTGTTAAAGGCCCTCGCCACCCAACGACTGCAGAGAACACGCAACCGTACAGAGCCTTCCTCTCATCCTTCTGCCTTTCCTCAGCTTCCACTTCATTTCACTTCTCTGTGCATACATTGGCTTTGCCTTATGTTAGATGCATTCTGCACATTATCCTCTTGAACACCACCTCCCAAACCGCCCAACCTGGAAATGCTGAGTGTGAAGACAACCAGAAGACACCAGCAGGTGAGGTGAACAAGGTCCAGGCCACTCGGAAAATGTCATGGGAGGAAAAACTTACCTGAGGGTGAAGGACTATTAAAACACAATGAAGATATACAAGAGGATTGTTTTTTCCTTCTCTAATTACATAAAGGAAGATCCAGAGGCCTGAAGAGCTCTGTCTAGTTTGATCTACTGAAGAGCAAATAAGCAAATGAGCATTTCACAAGATTCATGGTTCAAAACAATTGACTTAAGATGATGATGTTGTTATTTTTATTTCTTTAGTTGAGCATTGCTTTTTTCATCAGGAGTTGCCAGTGTGTCATTAGAATTTGGCGTATGGCTTGTTTAGTTTGCGGTTTAATCAGGTCTGACTGTTTAAAAGCCCCTAATTAATGCATGTTATAACTTTGTTCCCTCATCAAAAACATGTACCTGGAATTTTATTTACCTTCAGTCATGCTTGTTTGATGAATCTTGGTTACTAAGTTCTGTCCATTCTGAGCATCACAAAACTCTCTGAGGGTCTCTTGTGGTGGTTTTAAATCCACACAAGACCCATTCTGAGCATTCCTGCCTCGAATTACATTTATTAAAACCTCATGCTTACATCATCATGTCTGGGGCAAGATTGTGTTTGTACATATTTCCCCTTGGTAATTCCTTCTGCTGCCAGTGGATGGTGTGCTAACACTAACTCTGAAGAGGGAGCGCCTTACTCAGTGCTTTAAGTGGACCAAAAGTGGTACTCATGTGAGCTAGTATCTGTGTATAAGCCTTATATATAATATTTACTATATAAAACGGGGTTTGGGGTGCCCTTCAAATGTTTTTTTTTTTTAGTTTTTTTTTTTACAACAAATTATTATATTTTTTGAGGGTTTGTGTAGATCATACATGAGTTTACAAGCAAATGCTACTGATTCTACTGCTACCATTGAGGTTAAAGTGCACATGACCAGCATTTCACTAAAATGTAGCAAAATATTTAAGATTTAGCTAAAAATGTTGCCCATTTTTAATTATTTTATGGTATTGGAGGGTAATTTCATAACTGCTTTGTAGCAATCACATTGTTATCAAGGGCCAAAATCAATATAAATTACACACAAGTTATGATTTGACACATAATACCCTATAACATATTTATTTGATTAAACAATGTTTTAAACTGTCTGCCTGTGTGTAAATGGCCTCTGTACCTCAGATAGAATGTAACTTGCTGATGACGTAGGAGGAAGGATTACATTTTCATGTTTTCTTTTTCCTCACAGACTGGCTCTCTACTGATGTAAAACCATGATACATATTTATTACAGGGCCTAACCCACCAAACTAAATCATAAAAAACCTGTTATAAGCACTTTAAAGCACACATAGGGAAACGTGTCCTCTGAATCTGACCCATCCTTAATGCCGCTGGGGCAACCTGTCCCAAACTGTAGTCAAACTTCACAACACCCACATTGGGGTCTTCAGATCTATGTGTGATATACATTGTGCCTTATGCCTTCATCTCTCCTGTGTTCTTCTGTGGCACCTCTCTTTCTTTCTCTCTCTCTCTCTCTCACACGCACACACTTGCCTGAAGCCTTGTATTTATCCACCTGTCAATCAACCTCACCCTAAAAAGTTACTAATTAAAATACTTGTGTACCTCCTTATACTCCAAGGTAATTTGAGACAGCGCCACATCAAAATCTTCAGAAAATTAAACTTTTTTTTTTTTTATCATTGGGAAATAACTTTATCAACCCCCCGAACTTCAATCTACATATGAATCCAAATGTATATGAGTCCTGGATGGAAGACCTAGTGCTGCAGGCAATGTGCGAAGTAAACAATCTAGAAACGGAGATCCAAGGAGAGGTGGGAATCAAAGCCAGCAGAAAATAAAACTTTTTAGATGAAAAACTGAGGAGAAATCATTTTTTTTTTTTCATGGATTTGTTTACTTTGAGACACACTGCGAATAACAACAGCCTCGTAAATCTCTTTGGTGTCTCTTGCGTGAAAGGGTTCGTGTCAAGAGCTTTAGGATTTAGATGAATGTTACCACATCAAAAAGTAAACAAAACTAAATTAATTTAATCTTGATGGCTGTTTTCTTAAAATGTTTTTGACAATATTGAAGATCCTCTCATTCAACTGTGTTTTAATATCATTGTTTGTACTGCCTGGTGTAACTCAAAATCACTGAGGGACTTTTCAGTTGGAGACCTAATGTTCCAGTCTTAATGCTTGCTGCAGATAAATTGGGAATGACTTATGAACCTGTGGGTGCTCGTGGAGGTCCATTTACTAGATGGCGACACTTGCCGGTTTCAGAAAAAATTGATATAAGCAAACCACTGCAAAAGTCAAACAGGATGTCTAATATTTAAATAATCAAACAAGGTTGCAAAGGGAGCGCGCAACATGAACTGCCTTAAAAAAGCAAAACAAAGAAACACATGGATATGGACCATTGTGTTCACTCTGCTGTAATGAGTCCGTTACAGTCATTGTAGTGGTGACGAGTGAAAAGGTTTGCACAAACTCTGTGACGTATCTTGAGCTATTTCTATTGATCCTTTGCATGTGTCGTCACAGAACGCCCACTTTGCCATGACAGATGGCAGAAGCGCTGTCTATGCACGTAAAGTTATGGAAGCTCTGTTGAAAACCTGCCCATTAATCAGCTGATTTTCTTGATTTTACAAGTAAAATGGTGATTTCCTGTTGTGCTGCACCAACAAGGACAACCTAATGTAACTTTTTATCGTAACCTGTTGATGAAGACCGAATACAGTGATGATTAGCATTGAAAAAAACTAAAGAATTGGAAGCACTCAAAGTACTCCTGGATTTTTCATTGAGCGCTTTTTACAAGGTAAGTCAATGATCCTGAATATCTGAGATGATCTGCGTGTGGTGTGGCACGTCTTTAGCGACTTACAAAGAGCCAAGTGAATGAAATGAACTTTGATAAATGTATGTACAATTATATATTCTCAAACTACTTGTGTAATCCATTTAGAAATGCCATAACTGATAAAGGAATTTAAAATGTATAGAGTGCCTTGGTTTTTTCGTGTTTTAGAAAAAGAAAAGGAGAATGTTTTAGTCAGGCAAGTATTAGTATTAGTCAAGCATTATTTATTTGTGACTTTGTGCAAGTAGCCTGCCTCTGCTTCACAGGTTTACTTTAATGGAGATTACTGATCATCGATCAGTTATCTAAATCCAATTTTTCTCACCTCAGATTAAAAGAGCTTTTGCTTCTTTGATTCTGTAGAAATCTGCAATGTTTTTCAGTCCCCTAGGTCAGCTTCCAGGTGTGCAATCCTTCTCCCTAAAATATGTCCTACTTCCACCGACAACTGAGCTGAATATGCATTAGAAGCAGCCATCACCCAAATGACAAAAAAAATTGCAATCGGTGTGAGTTTTTGTCACTTTGTGCTCCCTGCAGTGCTGAGCTCATGCTTTCTTGCCATCCAATATGACGCACCCACGTGGCCATGTGACTGATTTGGCTGTTGTAAAGTTGATCATGACAACCGTAAATGTCCAAAGTGTTGGAACCTTTTGACTTGGTTTTGGAGCTGCAACCTGACAAATGGTGGTAACAGAATGGCACTGACCTCACGATAAATAATCGCTTACGAGAAGTGCTACACAAGTTTGGCCTAATAGGGCCTCTAGTGTGCAGCCAGTTTAGGCGCCACAAGCTGTGGTTGGTCCTCAGATCTCAAAACTCGTCTCCATGGAGATGTCAATGCTTATTGTTTTGACCGTTCCACAGGAGGGCACAGGTAACACCACCAGGCAAAGTTAACGGTCACAGGTGAGCCCACTTCGTAAAAATGCATTTTTCCTAGTGTATTTTTAAACAATAAAAATGATATAGTATAATATTTATGTCATGCTGTGCAAAATTTGATGGAGAAATGCAGGTGGCAAACCATTAGTCAAATTACAAAAACAATAGATGTTACTGCAGGGACTGGAGTTTATTATTCTCACTTGCATGTGCCACAAACATTGTCTTTTTCATGGGTAATAAAACCTTCAATGAAAACAATATAATGTATAAGTGCTATTTCATATGACAAGGTTAAAGCAGAGAAATAAAACGCATTAGTCATGTCTGTCACATTCAGTGCTGTGAACGGTCCCCATGGTGCATTAACTTTCCGATGAAAGATAATGCTAGAAAGACTGAACGTACAATACTATACTGCTTACTGTAAAACTCAATGTGTTCTTAGTGACATGCGAAAAAACACAAATGGTCCCAATAGAATTATGAGGGTTTATCTGACATTTTTGTTGATTTTGAGTTCTTCATAATATTCTTGTTTCTTGGTCACCTCTGGACACTGTCCGAATGTTAGTGAGTTTAGTACAATCTATTTTATGAGCAAAGCAGTTAACATGTCTAACATTCACTTGGTACTACGTGTAAGAACATTTCAGTCTTACTTCAGTCTTTCTGTTATTAAATGTATTTTCAGACATTATGAATGACACATTACCTGCAAGTTGTAATATTACTTTTAATGCGTTTTGTGCAAGGAAACACAACTGTTAGCTCTAAAGAGTAGTATATAGAGTCTAGAAATCAATCACATGTAACATTTTAAAATTGGAATAATAATATAATAATAATAAATAGATAAACAATAATAATAATGATACAATGATTAAAAATAAAAATAAATACTTTTTCTCAATTTAGACTCTCCTCAGGGTGCCCTTTGTTCTGACAAATTAAATACATGTATCCTCTGTTTCAGTGGTCAAAACTTTAAACCTAAGTATGTCAGAAGTATCCAGAATGCAGATTGAACCTTATAATTCTGGAAATGGAATTTTAATTGTTTTGTATATAAACTGTATACATCTATTTAAAACCATTTGGTTTTGTCTTTTATTCACAAATGTGACAATATGTAACATATATTTAAACAATATAAAATCCTTCACACTCTTTACACTTGATGTGGTGGATTTTGGCTGCGTTGAGTCTGTGTCCTTTTATTGCATGTGGATTTCTCACTCTTTGATCATTTCACAAATAAGCGTGATTGTAACTGTGATACTGAGTGGTGTTCATGCTGAGAGGATTAGATGGTGGAGTGTTTTTTGGCTCTATCATTTATTAAATAGATTCTACATTTAAGGCATTGTAGAAGGGGAATAGAAGGGAATATTCACAGTCTGTTTAGCAAATACAAAAAGATGTCAGAATCGTCAGACTTAATGGCTGTAAATTGTGCAGTAAATAGAATTGCTTTACATGATTCTTTGTAAACTTGAATGTTACCTCTGCTTCAGTATCAATATGGTTTCTGATGCAACTACATTCAATTTTAACCCGAGGGGCCATATTTGGCCCCTGGCGGTAGCGCAGCGCCGGCGTTAATGATGACGTTTTGCACCACAGCAAGCGGTGACGTTGTTGAGCATGGAGCTCTAAACAAGAGGTGTGATTATGCAAAAATATGAGGTGGAGTGAAACAAATGTAGGGTGTGGTGTGATGCATTCTGTGAATGGCCAAAATCGTAACTAATAAACTTCAAAACTAATGCAGTGAGAAACATTTCCTGGAGTCGTATTACTCTCCTCATATGAACCAGACAATCCTAATAAAATACGCTTAATGGGCACAAATAACCAAAACAAGACATTACAGAATAAATGGTTTTAGCTGAGTTTCCATAGCGCTTTTACGCTAAACTGTATCAATCTGCTTCAAATGTCGAAAAAACATGACGCTGAGCCTGTTTGCATTGGCATCAGAGTAAAACACCTCGCTCCCAAGTCCAGCTCATGTTCAGCGGAAACAGTGCATACACAGTGTGCACCTCGTGTGTGTGTGTGTGTCTGTGTGTGCGTGTGAGCGTGTGAGCACATGTCTGATCGCGCTCACTGCGTGATAAACAGACCAGAAATAACTTGAATGCTGTGAGAGGTGTGCATGACCACGGCGCGTCCATGTACCAAACGTTTGGTGTTGTACGTTTGTGCCTTGGAACGGTGGAAGTTCCTATACATTATTATAGGTCTATTCAAGTGACACAAATGTTATTATTATATAGCACAGCACATATCTGAGGTTTGCGGCAATGCAAAAATAAACAAAAAACTTTGGGACCAGCAGGGATCTGGGAGGACAGATGTGGAGTGGCACTCAGGACCAGAGGGAGCGGTCACAGAAGCTTCAGAGCAGCTGATCACTGCAGTGGTCTCTCTGGCTTCAGGACACACCGCTGTTTTGATCACAGCTGCTGCTGAACAGCATATATTTACATCATGGGTTTTCAGAGCTGTTTTATTGTAAATGAGTCCTCCTTGTGTCTCCTTCTGTGAAACGTTGACTTCTTTCTTTGCCTGGATATGCCATGGATGCAAACATCTCCTGCACTCACGACCTTTTAAATACCACAGTTCTCAGTCATTGATTCAAACACGTTCACCATATATGGACTGTCACATCCTCCTTCAGTCTCCAGTGGACAACTACAGCCTTCTTGCGCTAGTGTTACCAGCGTGAAAATAGTAAAAGCCCGACCTGGAACCACCCCCTGGTCATAGCGCTGACGCTAGGGGCAAAATACTCTTAGAACTCCCTAATCTTCCTTACCTTTATCAAGAGATTTTTTTTGTTGTAAAAAAAGTCAAAGAGCATAAAGTGTATAATTCATACATCATCATCAGATTCCTAGTAATATCTCCAAAACTATTAACATATCAAGATTAGAATTGTGTTTTGCCTAATGTTTTATCTGTTTTAGGAATTCATATTCGGTCAGTCATGTGAATACATTTTATGGGATAAGAACGCTACTCACACTATGAGACTATGATCAAGTCCTGAGCTTGCATAAAGTGTCTTAGGGAGTGCATCTGATGTAAAACATGTACCAGCTAATAAATTAAATGACGAGCTACAAACAGTTCCTATAGAAGCAAACCAAACAGACAACAAAACACAGTGTAAGTCTAAACTGGTATCAAAAACAAAAACAAAAAAAGATCTTAACGGAAATCCATGCATGGCTGAGTGGCTGTAGAACTCTCATCTCACAGTAAGAAGGTTCTGGGCAGTATGGTGCGAAAATTTCATGTTTCTCCCTGTGTCTAGGTTTCCTTTGGGCGCTACGATTGCTCCAACTACCATCCTGAGTAAGCCTGGCACTGGAGATGAGTCAACGACAGTGAATAATGAGTGAAAAAATGTATCAAACAAACATAAATCACTCAAAAAACAACTCTGGGTGGTTAATTATTGAGTGAGACAATTATAACATGCTTAAAACCTCTTAAACGTCAATGTCGCATACGTCTCCTTTAACAAGCTACTTTTAATGGCTTAGATTTGTGTCGCTTTTAAACTGCTTTCCCCTAGCAGTCGCTAAAAGGTGTCTGGGCTGTACACCACCACACACACAAACACACACAAACGCACACAAACGCACACAAAGATGATGAGATAGGACCACGCCGCGCTGGACGACACTGCAAGGCCTTGTCGAGACTCAGACTTCCATTAGCTAAAGCACCCGAGCATGGCCACTGCTGCTGCCTCATCACTATCTGTAGCACATGGAGAGACTGGGAGAGAGCGATCGAGGGGGAAAAGAGAAGAATGAGCTAAAGGGAGAAAGAAAATATGGAATTGAAAAGAAAATGGCCACCGGAAAAAATATGGATAGGTAGATGGGAATAAATCACACAGTACCACTTCACACATTATAGTCTATTTTACAATAATAAATCACCCAAAGTGTAAAATAAATACACACATTTAAACTTCTTGATGGGTGCAAGACGGCAGAACTTACATAGCGTGGCTTTAATACGAGGGGAGGGTATTACTAATTCACTGTTATTTGTTTGAAATAAGTTTAACTATTTAATAAAGGGTTGCCTGAGATCTAGATTTTCTCATCTTCTGCGCCAAAGAGCTCAGTCTTTCTTCAGACAGAACTTTAAAGAACACATTCTGCTACAGTGACGTTTTTTGAGCTTTAAACCATGTTCTAACAATGTTCCGTTATCAAAAACATATCCCCCCCCTAAATTGTATATACATTTAGTGCTGGTGAAATTCTACTCTTACCTGAGCTCATAGTGTTTTGTACTATGCTCATTGATTCTGCCAAAATTGATGTTTTTAGTCCCCTGTGATATTTTTGTTCTTTCTCTTTTCTTCATAAGCAGCCATGTTTGTTTTGATGCAGACAGACCTTGCATGTCCCTGATCAGCTATTCTATCTATCAGTTGATCTCAGGAGAGAGTGTATTCTTGACTGACCAGATGAAGTAAAAGCAGTCCATTGGAGTCCATTAGAAAATGTATTGTACTCGTTTCACCTCACTCTTCAACACAACTGGCTTCCTCTGGAAAGATCCAAAAGTTGCAGAGCAGCTTTAGACCTCAGAGTGGAGTCTTTAGGTGTGTTGAGCCAGGATTCTTGTCAGGAATACCTTGATGGAAGATTGGTGGATGATTTGTAAATAGTCCATGGACCAAACAATGAAAAAAAGACAAAAAAAAAAACACAAATACACAAAATTCAAGTAGGACCAAACATCTTTGTGTACTTGACATGAATACAATTTTAGATACTGCTCCTGTTTGCTCCAGCAAAGTTTTTTTGTATTTTGCACACAATGATAATGCATCTCTTTTTTGCAGCCACAGTCCAAATGAGCTCTTAAGGTGAGACACTACAGGCAAAACTTATTTTTAATTTTTTTGTTTCAGGTCAGTTTGCTCTTTCAACATATCGGCTTTCATGTGGAAACAACAAACTTGTCCTATCTGCTCTTACAAATGTGTTATTCTTCCATTTATTCCACTTCATCCACAGATTTCTCTTCAAAGGCCATTTTGTTAAAATGCATTTTTCTCTTGTAGGGACATAAAGATCACCACTTAAAGTAGCTCATATACACACCAAACTTTACAATCTTGGACTGAGCAAGATATAGTTCTATGTCTAAGTCAAAAACAAATTGGGCAAAATTTGAATTTTTAGGAACATTTTCAGTTCAATGTAGTTTCTATATAAAGATATACAGAATCCACTGTGTACATTTTTTTTGTAACTAATTTGTGTTATTTGTGTTAATTAACCAAGAAATTTAAACCTGGCTCTGTTTCAGATTTATATGTCCCTAATGTGTATTTTTGGCCGTTTTTACACATAAAATGCCTTATTTCTACATGCAAACATGACATGATGAAAAACTTATAATCAAATTTTGTTTTACATTTATGTGAGTAGACTACAGGAGAAGTTTAAAATTGATACCTTTAAATTTAAGATTTTTTCCTGTTCACCTGCAGTGTCTCACCTTAAACAGGGCTGTCCCTGGAAGACTAAAGGTGTGAGTGAGAATGGTGGAGTCATCTGAACCTATCAGGAACGTGAAGAGTCGGACAAGCATCGATACAGTCGGCACAGCGTCATAACAGAGGTCCGTTTGTAAGTGTTCCCTCAGATACCAACTATATCTATGAACAGTTCAAAGTCCGCTCCTGCAGCTTGGTGTCTCTGCTTAACTCCAATCAGAGCAGAGACATGCCAGGTCACGACTCTTGAAATGTGCAGCACACACACGGTTTCAGGCTGACAAGGGGCAAATTTGCACATGATTATTAAAATTATAAGAATTATTCAAATTTGAAGTACCCAGTTTAGTAGCAACAAACGTTAATCTATGTTAAGTACTAGGCTGATGTTGGATGTCATTGCCTTCGCTGAGACATAAACTTAAGACCTATTTGTTGTGTGTCGAGAGTGTGAATACCTACAGTATGTCACTGTGGCACCAAGGGACAGCTAACTTGTTTTTTTATGGTGCAACTTACAGAGAATGACCCCTGCTGCAGCTTTATCGCAGTCTACAACCAAACAGAAAAGAAAGAATGAAGGAGAAGGAGGACAAATGATAGAGGAGACAAAAAATAAAATAAAATGGCCGCCACAGAAATTATGGAAAAGGAACGTAGGTAGAGTCCAATAAATCAGACTGTATCACTCCACACATCACAGTCTATTTGGTCAGCGGGTGATTAGTCAGCATACGCACACATGAGCAAAGGGACCAATATATTTACCATTAAAACAGTAGTTGAATGTTTCACTGAGATTTATGGAGGTTTAAATAGCACATCATTCCCCAGTTACTCGCCATATTGTTAACCATATATCAATGCTACAGCCCTCTCATTGCAATCTAACTAGACATATAGGACAATTACTCAGCTCGCTTACAGGGCATATTCTCGGAGCGCTCATCATGCCAGAGTTGATTAAGTTGGAGAATGTGTTTCCTGACTGTTTGTCCATCTGCTCCCAACACAATTAAACACATGTCTGCCACAGTAAAACCTGACAAGTGAACTCCAATCAAAAAGTCTCTTTGCCTGAAGTGCTGAGCTTGAAGTGATTTATTTGCATTAAGAAAGACATCAACTTTTGTAGTTTTGTAAACTAGTTATGACAATAGGTCTTTTTAGTATGCCTTGAGGAAAATGCAATGACAAACAACATTAGAGGTCCCATATCATGAAAAATTGACATTTGTGAGTTTTTAACCTTCTATTAGTGTTAATTGTATCTGAAAACAATCCCCAGTTTTTCTTTCATCTGTGCATTTATTATCTTTAATCATTTAAAATGGAAGGCAGGGGTTTTCAGAGAGCATCCACTGTGCCGTTGTGTGAATCGTCCTCCAGGAAGTGTTCCTGTCTCTGCACAGATCTTATGGTCCGTCTAAGCAAGATTTACATCAGAAATGCACTTGTGTCTCCCATCTAGATTAATCTGTAAAAAAAAAAAAAATATATATATATATATATATATATAATGAGATATACGTATAACAGACACGCCTATGTAGGTAGGTCATGTTGATTTGCTTGTCTGTTTTTAACTATAATAACGGCAAGATATAAACCATAATGCCATATTTTCTACCATTTCAGGCAAAGTGCAGGTGGCAGGTGTACTTTTAATCTTAACACATTTGGAAATAAGTAACAGTTTAGCTCAACTAAGGGTAAAAAGCCTCCTTACAGCGAGATCTACAATTTGGTTTTACAGTGCTTTCCTCTCCTCCTCCCTGCGTTCGTTCTTTTCCCCGGGGAGCTCACTCCTCTTCTGCTCTGTACCATTTCCCATCCCTTTGCTCCTCCACTTTAATTCCCTGCCTGCAGAGTGGCGAGGAAAGTGCTGATGAACAATTAAACATGGCCGTTCCCCAGGGAGGCAAGGTCACTCATTGTGTGTGTGTGTGTGTGTGTGTGTGTGTGTGTGTGTGTGTGTGTGTCCTTGCTTAGGCCAATTTTGGGGACATGAGTCAGAATACACACCAGTAGATTGGGGACCCAAATCCAAATGGGGACAAAAACCATGGTCCCCAATTAGATTTCATTGAAAATGCTATCTCCAAGCACTAAAATACATTTCCCTCTTAAAATCTCAACTGTCCCTAAAAGTGACTTATTTCAGTTTTTTGTGTGTGTGTGTGATTTCAAAACTGCCCCCCCACTCAATTTGTGTATCCCTCAACATTTCCCCCTGGTGGTTGTGTGTGGAATTGCACATGTCCCCAAATGGAGGTTGTGTGTAACGTCAGACCTGTGTTTACACCAGAATAGAAGTCCCAATTCAACAGTTTGAACAGCAGCCAGATCCAAACGTGTTTTCTTCTATGATCTGATGGATCTGTGTTACTTTACATCAATTAGACCAAGCCAAAATTTGCAGTGTTGGGCCACCTGTGTTGAAATGGCAAGCACAAGGGGAAAAGAGGCGGAGCAAACTTAGAAAGTAACACGGAAAACAACATGATTGGCGGAAATGTTTGCCCCTCCTAATTAATCGTAGAAAGGGTTTCAGGGGTTGTCATCCAGACACTGTTTGAAGATTGAGACGTTTCGACTTTTATCCAAAAGTCATTGTCAATCAGAGAGCTGGTATTGGAACTCGGGCTTATATGCTCCTCTAAGTACTGGGAGTCCTGCCCACAGGGAGGAGTCACTGAGCACCTGTCTTTGTTTGGAAAATTGTTTGTCTAGTGTCACCTGAAACTTGATAATTGGCCTGCCTTTGTTAGTTTAATAGTTGGCCTTGCCCAGTATTAAACTAACAAAGGCAGAATTAAACTAACAAAGGCAGAATTCTGGAGAATTTTGGGCAAGGTACCTTAGATCTGGTACAGGAGCTTGAGAATACAGCCAGGAAATTAGCAAACAACAGAAAGCACCTCGGTTTAACTTGAGGTGTAGACAGAGTAACATAATTCCGAGGAGCCTACAGATCAAATCCCCAGTTAAAGGACACAGAGCAGAGAAGATTTGGAGAAGAAATCTGATGCAGATGCTTAGTGAAAGAATTAGGGAGAACAACACCAAAATAGATAAACTGAGGTACAGAATGGAAATTATTCAGAAGAAACTTATGAGCATTGTCCCTGAAGATATTCTCAGAAGAGTGTTAGATTTTACACAGATCGCACAGGGAGCACAGCACAAGAAAAGTAAGGAACAACAAATCAAGAAGTTCTCCTCACTTTTGGAAAAGATCAACACTAGTAAAGATCAGCATAACAAGAGGTTAGGGACAGCCCAAGGTGAGACAAGTATTAACAGGAAGAGCTGGATCAAAAACCTTTCTCAGGCAGAAATAGAAGTTTTTTCCAAAGGACTCAATTTCTCAGTCACCACCAACCATATCCCAACAACAGACTACATCACAGCCACAGAGACAGGCATCTGTTAAGGCATTGAGACTGAATGTAGATGTGGTGGTGTTTAAAACATCAGATAAATGCAACTTTTTAACGTTTCGCGATTGATTTGTGGCCCTCCGCTTGGTCTATATTTCAATATGTGGCCCTCGCTGGAAAATGTTTGGACACCCCTATTATAGACTGTGTACAGAAGCTTGAGAAGGAGGAGTTGATTGACAGGCCTCTGTACTACTGTACTGTACTGTACGACTGTATCCTGGTGAAGCCATTCCATGTATTTATGGCCTTCCCAAAATCCACAATGAGAATGTCCCATGGTGTGTAGCACGGACTCCATCACATACAATGTAGCTAAACACTTGACCACCATCTTGGCTCGGTTAGTGGGAAACTCAGAACATTGTGTGGAAAACACACAGCACTTTGTGAGCAAAGTGAGACACCTCGAATGGACCCAAATGACGTTATGGTCTCGTATGATGTGGTGTTTCCCCTTTCACTTGTATTCCAACCTCGGAGGCAGTGGCAGCAGTGAGGATGCGACTACAGGAGAACTCTATCCTACCGGAAAGGACCAAACTCACACCTGAACACATCTGCCAATTATTGGATCTGCCTTAACACAACTCACTTCCAATTCAGGGGACACTTTACCAGACAGATCCACAGCTGTGCTATGGGCTCTCCGGTCTCCCCGATCGTAACTAACCTTTAAATGGAACACTTTGAGAGGAAGGCTCTGACCTCCTTCCTGGGCACACCTCCTAGCCTCTGGCTGCGTTACGTGGATGATACCTTTGTGATAATCAAGAAACAAGAGCTGGAAACGTTCTCTGAGCATATCAGTGGGTTGGATGTATACATCAAGTTCACCCGAGAAGATGCTACGGACAACCGGTTGGCGTTTCTTGATTGCTCCACAATCAGAGAGGAGGAAGGCAGCCTTCAGACAGAACTGTACAGGAAACCCAGAACACAGACAGGACTTATTGTTCGGGTCTAACCACCCACTGCAGCACAAGTTGGGAGTGATCAGGACACTACAACACAGAGCCCACGAAGTACCCACCAGCTCAGAGGGGAGAAAGAAGGAGGAAGAACACGTCCAACGCGCCCTCTCAGGGTGTGGTTATCCCAACTGGGCCTTTAACAAAGTCAGAAGAGCCAAGAAACAGGACAAAAAGGATAAAGATCCTAGCAGGAGGGGGGTCTCTATCCACTATGTCTCGGGCCTGTCTGAGAAGTTTCAAAGGATTTTTAGACAACCACGACATCCCTGTTTATTTCAAACCTGGCAACACACTTAAACAGAAACTGGTCCACCCGAAAGACAAGAGGCCGACAGAGAAACAGAGCAATGTAGTTTATTTGATAGAGTGCAGTGAGGACAGTTGTAAAGAACGTTACATAGGAGAGACCAAACAGCCACTGCACAAAAGGCTGTACCAACATAGAAGATCTACCTCTACGGGGACCGCAAAGTGCAGTCCATCTGCACCTAAAAGCTACAAACCACTCGTTTGAGGACAGTGAGGTGAAGATATTGAGCAGAGAGAAGAACTGGTTTGAAAGAGGGGTAAAGGAGGCTATTTTTGTCAAAAGAGAGAATCCGTCTCTAAACAGGAATGGGGTTTAAGATTTAATTTGGCTAAGATTTATGACAGCCTCCTAACACCTTGGTCCAAATCAATAGGCCAGTCAAATGCTAATGAGGTCATCAGCAGTGATGAGGGAGCAACAGCCATCAATAGAAAAATAGATATAAGACAATAATAGATCTTAGCCACAGGTGAAACTGGGCAGGGCCAACTATTAAACTAACAAAGGCAGGCCAATTATCAAGTTTCAGGTGACACTAGACAAACAATTTTCCAAACAAAGACAGGCGTTCAGTGACTCCTCCCTGGGGGCAGGACTCTACTTAGAGGAGCATATAAGCCACAGTTCCCATACCAGCTCTCTGATTGACAATGACTTTGGGATAAAAGTCGAAACGTCTCGATCTTCAAACAGCGTCGGATGACAACCCCTGAAACCCTTTCTACGATGAACCACACCTGGACAAATGAGAGTTTACATCGACGCCTCCTAATTAAGCTCCTGTTCCCATGAGAAGAAAACTTAAACCACACCATTTCAAGGTAAGGAAACGTTAAAAGTTTGTTTTAAATTAAAGCTATAAACATAATTACATCATTAAAGCATTTTACAATGTGGAGCAACATGTTTAATATAAAGGAAGATAAAATGCTCTGGCAAATGTGGATCTACAGGCCTTCATCCAAATCCATCAGCACATTGTGCTAGCAAGTAACAAGTAGCAATTGCTCACGATAGCTTATTGAAAACATGCAAGCTACTAAGCCAGCTATAAGTCTTTGTCTTTAAACCTTACATTTGCCTGAGATGTTTTTTGGGTTGGGACTTTTCTATAAATAATTCAATTTGGAATGTGAAAAAAATAAATACATATGCACTTGCACATGTGGATGTACATGCCATGATTCAAATTAACAAACAATTTGCAATTGCTAAGTTAGCTGTTTTACCATTACTACTTATCTTGAACAATGCTTTTTGCATTTTTTTAAAGTGTGATCATTTGGAGCCCTGAAAGACTTTACTTTGGATGAAGAAATGACACATAACTACGGGGATGCTGAGGCCATGGCGTAGGAGGTAGGTATTCACCTTATTCCACGCCCACTTTTGCCTCTTTTCGCTCCGTAACAGCACATCCAGTTTATCAGGATCTCGGTGGTGGATGAGGGAAAAGTCTTACTGCTAAAACATTATATAAAGTAGATTGATTTGTGTAAAATGTTCGCGAGCCACAATATGTCACATGCACCGATTTCCTGGGCCTGAAGCGGCTTTTTAGGTCGAGTAGAACTTATTTTTTACTGAGCTCATCTTCCCCGTGTAACAGGAAAATAGACGCCCGCAGCAGATTCTAGAATAAGGTTATTATACGTAACTTTATGTTGTCAGTTTGTTACAGTTTCTTGTCTTGGCTCCAGGTAACTCAAAAAGTGTAAATGACTGAGCTACAGCTGCTAATACCAATCATGAGATAAGGCTTTGTTCATTAACAGTGCATCTTAGAGCTCCTGAGTATCTGCTATAGTGCAGGGCCAGGCCATATGCACTTCAATGACTGTCCCCAAATAGTCCCCATTCGAGTGTGAATGTGTGTGATGTCCCCAAAAATTATGTTCTATCAATAATATTAATGTCAATGAACTCGGATAAACAGCTGCTGTCCCGATTAGTCCATCGTCAAGTGTGTAATGTGTGCGATGTCCCTCAAAGTCCCAATTAAAACTGTGATGTTATACAAGTTTAAAATCAGCCCTATTATTATGGTATGAACACTTTAAATGTATTTCAATCATGTTTCAGGAGGAGTTCTTCACTGTTGCTGCTGAGACCAGAGACATCAACAAACCACAGGTGAGTCGTAATACTGAGAGGCAACAATAAAGAAACTTCCTGAATGTTTTGACTATTATAAATATTTTATATGCAAAGAAAAGCTGCACTACAATCCCCAGCAAACCACTGACACACTATGGCTTAATTTTGCACATGTCTTCAAAAATATATTTGTCCTGGCTGCCCAAATTCTCATCGGCCCATGACTGACTGTCCCCAGTTGGTCCCCATTCGAGTGTGTGAGTGTGTACAATGTCCCCAAAAGTCCTGTCCTATTAGTGTTACTATTGCTAAGGAGTTGACATAGAAGACGGTCCCCAGTTGGTCCCCATTCGAGTGTGTGAGTGTGTACAATGTCCCCAAAAGTCTGGGCAAAAAATGGTGGTGTTATTGCATATACAATTTTATTTTGCATAAGCATTGTTGATATATAGGCAAATTAATTACAATTCTATTTCAGGAGCAGTTCCTCCCTGATGTTGCTGATGAGACGAGGGACATTGGCAAACCACAGGTATGAGTCTCAATATTGACTGGTAACTGGAAATCCACTCCAGTCTGGAGTTACAATTGTACTGTTCCATAGACTGTATAAAAAACACTGGACATCCCGAGCTGCTGCCGCCACGTTCCAAACAGGAAGTATCCATGGAGGCTGTTCTGGCTCCTTCAAGCCGAGCTCCATTCTCTTTCTATTGGGACATTAGTGTCTTTACTCTGAAACGGCTTCTGTCAAACTCACATGTGGAACCAAACTTACTCACTCCACATGATCCTGTGTTTGATTAAAGTTATGTTCTTCACAAATCAACTTATTACAATAATAACTGACCAATCAGGTGCTTCCTTTTCCAGGGGTCGGTTTCGCTCATGTTAGCAACAGGTTTGATTGACAGCTAGCGCCACACGTTGCCGCCGTCTCCTCCTACCGAGGGGTGGAAACCGTTAACAACCTCGCTCCTGATTGGTCCGTGTGGTTACCAAGATACGCACTTGGATTTCCAAATATGGAGTATGGCTCCACTTTAGCCGCTATAACTGCTAGCTCCACTTTTGCCGCTATAACTGCTAGCTCCACTTTAACCACTATAACTTTTAGCTGCGATTTGCTTCATTTGGCTGGAGTCAAACGCTACGACATCGTCCAGTGATTTTTATACGGTCTATGTACTGTCCCCAGTAAACCACTGACACACTGTGGCTTCATTTGAACTGATTACTTATCCTTTCCTTTCTCTGACACATCTTTCTCTCTCTCCAGCGAACATCTACTCCTGACATCACTGAGAGCACCAAAATCAGGTAAGAGTTGGTTTTACAAAAGACAATCAATTAATGTGTATATTTGTGTCTTCTACATTACATCATCTGCAGTAGATTATTTACATAAAATACCTTGATTGTCCCCAGTTGGTCTCCATTATAGTGCACAGGTGTGTATTACGTCCCCAATAGGTCTTGTCCTCTGAGTATTACTATTGTTACATGGCTCAGTTAAACAACTGTCCCCAATTGGTCCCCATTCGAGTGTGTGAGTGTGTATGATGTCCCCAAAAGTCATGTCCTATCAGTATTACTATTGTTACATTGATCAGTTAAACAACTGTCCCCAGTTGGTCCCCATTCGAGTGTGTGAGTGTATACAATGTCCCCAAAAGTCTTGTCCTATAAGTATTACTATTGTTACATTGATCAGCTAAACAACTGTCCCCAATTGGTCCCCATTCGAGTGCGTGAGTGTGTATGATGTCCCCAAAAGTCCTGTCCTATCAGTATTACTATTGTTACATTGATCAGTTAAACAACTGTCCCCAGTTGGTCCCCATTCGAGTGTGTCAGTGTATACAATGTCCCCAAAAGTCCTGTCCTATCAGTATTACTATTGTTACATTGATCAGTTAAACAACTGTCCCCAGTTGGTCCCCATTCGAGTGTGAGTGTGTATGATGTCCCCAAAAGTCCTGTCCTATCAGTATTACTATTGTTCTGGGGTTGACATAGAAGACGGTCCCCAGTTGGTCCCCATTCGAGTGTGTGAGTGTGTATGATGTCCCCAAAAGTCCTGTCCTATCAGTATTAATATTGCTAAGGGCTTCAAATAACTAACTGTCCCCAATTAGTTCCCATCCCAGTGTGTAAGTGTGTTTAATGTCCTCAAAAGTCAACTCTTACTTATGAGTCTGTATTGAATGGCAGTATTTCTTTGTATATTGTTATTGTGTTATTGTGTTATTGTTGCCAGGAAGAGCTTGAGACAGACAGCCCAAGAATCAAGAATCGTTTATCAAGAAAAATACCTGAAGAATTGGATAAAACCACAGACTGCAGTGATGTTTGCTTCTATTCCTCACTCACTGACAAGAAGTTAATCAGAGACAGAGGAGGACATTATCAACGACAAGAAATGCCAGACTATCCACTTTAACACAGAGTCCAAGAAAGTACAGTCCTGATACCCCCAAAAAGACAAAGGTCCCACAGCTCCAACACTCAAGATCAACCTTCAGATTCCTTTGTCAAAGTAGCCACCTTCAAAAAAAGAAATACAAAGAGACTCATGAAAAAGATTTTCAGGGGGTTGTCATCCGGACTGTTTTTGAAAATCAAGACTTTCAACTTCCATCCAGAAGTCATTATCAATCAGTGAGTGAACCTTTTTTGTTGCTGTCCAATGTCCCAAGAACTCAAAAGATGACACCAAACCATAATTTGCCCACAACACTCAGGTGGTCAAGGAGGGAAATGAGTTTTGGAGTCAAGGTTGTAGAATAGAGCGCATTTGACCCAAACACAGAGCTGCCATATGCTGTAGAACATAGACAGTGGGAGGAGTCACCCCTAGTGTACACTGACTCCAGTCCGGTAGCAGACGCCTGTCACACCAGCTCTGGTTCACTGCGGTCTGTTTTTGATGAAAGCCACATAGATTTACCTGGTTTCGCGCAAGAAACACTCGTCAAATGATGAAAGCTGCACCAGACGCTGTGGCGTCCGGCAAAAGTAGACTTCTTGTGGATTCTTTCCTCAAACCTGCGGCCCAGAGCTCAGAGGTCGGTGTAACACAAGCATTGATTTTAAGCACTTTCTAAGTCTTGTGGGACCACCTGGGCCCCAAAGCCGGACCGGAGTCAGTGTGCATCAGGGGTTAAACATTATTTAAGAACCCGGATGACCTATGTACAGTATCCTGTATATCTGTTCAATCGATCAAAAACATACTTGTAAGGTATGCACTTATTTAGCAGTTTATTTTTATATTTTGGAATATAACAATTGAAAGAAATTATAAAAATGCTTGTGGTTTGATACCATTTTAATTCATGATTATGTTGATTGCGTTGGTTTTGTTGGTTTCATGTACCATTTAAACTGGCACATGAAACATTGTTTGTCATTATTCTGAAGTTACTTGTATAAAATATGGTTTATAATATATTTACTAAGTTTTTATGACAAAAGAAATAAAGACCTCAAACTGGACATTTATGAGTTTGTGTATGTGTCCTCAAAATGCACCTTAAAATTCTTTGTCCCCAATGTGAAGGTTAAAAAACTCATGGGACACAAGTTGTGAAAAAGTACAATCTGAGGTGATTTTGTGAATCTGGAGAGTCAAATGAAAAAAATGGCTCTGACAGAATCTTTCTAACTCATTCAGAAAGGGTAGTCCCCAAAGGGGGGGTTCTAGGTTTGCGACCCCAAAATGCCTCTAAGCGAGTATACGTGTGTGTGTGTGTGTATGTATCGCACACGCACACACACAGAGGCAGTGTGCAACTTGGCCCAGGTACAAATATATGCCAGAGTCAGAGTAAAAAGCTAAGTAATGTGATGCAGTTTGCAAAGGCGTCCGGGCATCGCTTTTTCTGTCCAGAACACTGGCCGAGTGCTAAAACATGCACAGCTAATTATTTATACAGTCTCCGAGCTGGCAGGGTTAACCACGGATCACTTTCTCTGGAGCTATAGCAAACACAAGGAGCAAATGGCACCTGCATGTATCAAAAACCTAGCCTGTTGAATATTATTTTTGAATTTGAACTTGTGCATTAACATAACAAGATGGACTTTTAAATAATACATTTACAAAATATCACATTGATGTAAGCAAACCTATTGCTTTAGGCAGCTAAAAACAACTGTGACAAATGTTTTAATATATTCCTGACTTGGTGGAAGGACTCTTATTTTCTGCAAGATTCTGACCCTGATTGCTTTGTTACATGATTTGCTTTACATAATAACAGCATTAAAGTTTAGTTTACATTTGTATTGCACTTCACAAGCTTGACAAAGCCTCACTCACATTCAAAAGGCAAAAAGACGGCGTAACACTACTCTTTCATTCTGTTTAAAATGACTTTCAATTTAATCATTTTTTCTTCTTTAAAAAAAAAAAAAAAAAAAACCTAATTTCCATAGATCCATTATTTACCAATCCAGTGCTGAATGAATGTGACGTTTGCTGGAATATCATACCAGTTTGGAAAATGCAAGAAGCCAAAAATATTTTGACCATGCAATCAATGATTATGGTAGGGAAAAAAAAGATAAATTTGTAAATTTATGGTATTATCAAAGCCAAAAAGACTGGTTTTACAATTTTTTTCCCCCTTATATATAAAGACATGTATCAGTTGGTCTAAAGGGATAGTTGCGCTGCCAAAACTGGATGGCATATACTGATTTATGAGTGCTATTTTTATTTATATCAACCATTCACTAATGGTCTGGGAAAAAAAAGCAGCGCAAAATAAACTCCTCACAACTTTTTTTTCTCTTTAAACTCTCAATGACTTTACATGGAAGATCCAAAACCAAATAGTGAGTGAAAATGAAAATGTCTTTCTGATATATAATCACACAGCGCTTAATAATCCTCCACCGGCGAGGACACCGAATGACTGCTACGGCACATTCAGTGAAAAGAGACACATTGGTAGAACAAGCTCTACAAAAGGAAAATGTATTTCACTGTTTGGTCTGTAATTTGTTGGCTCTTTTTAAAGGGGCACTATGTAACTTTTAGTGGAGAGTCCCAAACGTTATATTATATTTCTATAACCCCGTATGACTTTATTAAACTTGTCCATCTTGAATACAGTATATTACTTTAAAGATGTTTTTATTGATCAAAAAATACCTTATTCTTACTGTGAGTGGGATCGCCTCTGTGCAGATCTGATCTGTAATTTTCCTGGTGTTCTTATCTCTTTGTGTGCATGGAGATAGATATATTTAATGCAATTCTGTGGATCATCTCAGGCAAAGCAATAGCAGGTCCTTGGAGACAAGCAGTTGCGGACCATCCACTGGAAAAGTTACATGGTGCAGCTTTAAATGACTCTGTGACATATGCTATTTTTCAGATTCAGACAACTTTATTAATCCCACCAGGGCAATTGGTTTGAGCAGTAAAAGAGCACAGCCAAACACACTACAAAAACATACAACACACAATGCAGCAATTCTGAAAAAGAAGAGCTTTGAGATCAATAATTGGCACCCAATATAAAAGACTAAAATCAACATTACCATATTATTTTAATGAATGGGAGTGTTTTTAACTCAAATACTTGAAGAATATTGTCATTGTACCAGTTAAGGGAATTTATGCAAAGACGGACAAAAACTACTCCTTATAGAAGTGCAAAAAAAAAATT
The DNA here is from genome assembly GCA_019453435.1 of Rhinogobius similis. Taxonomy (NCBI): domain Eukaryota; kingdom Metazoa; phylum Chordata; class Actinopteri; order Gobiiformes; family Gobiidae; genus Rhinogobius; species Rhinogobius similis. The sequence goes on from CM033622.1 coordinate 18,014,701, forward strand.
AATAATAATATTAAAATGACGCCAAAAGTTGTGAACATTGAACACACATCCATAACAAGAAAGAAGGAACTTATTAATGAAAAGACTGGAAATGTCAAGATGTTCAGAAAGTAAAGTGAAAGGAAAAAAAAAAAAACTCTGTGCAAAGGCTTTGGGTCACGCATTTCAGCAGAAGATTGGAAGTCTTGCCCTAACCCGAATTTATCTTGAGTTTACATATTTCAGGCTGAGCAGTGAGTAGCCCTTGCTTCATTGCACTGATTCTCAGACAAAAAGGGGAAAGACTTTATCCATGAAGTTCTTCAACTCCCAATCATCACTGACCCTCATCCTCCTCGGCTCTCCGGCTTTCCTTCAATTTAGAAAGTACATGTTTTAAAAAAAAATCATTTTCAGTCTCTTACATTCACATTGTTCAATGTTCATTATTTTCTATTGACGTTTGTATTGTATCATAAAGACTTCCTATTACTAACTACAATGAAATATTAGCTCTTTTACTAATAAAATAATAACATCAAGATACACTAGGCCTGTGTGTGTGTATGTGTGCTGTTTTGTGGTGGTGGTTTTTGTTGTTGTATATTTTATTTGAATTAATATTTGTATTAGTCTTATTTTATATATATATATATTATCATAATATTCCCGTAAATGCATTGGTCGATGGATCATATCCAGGAAGAGTAGCTGTGGTTTCACAGCTAATGGAGATCGAAGTAAATACAAATACAAATGTTTGTGGATTCAACATTGTATTCAGGCATATTCTGAATTTTTGTAAATCCACCACCAATGTTTGTTAAGCTGCTAAAATCAGACAGTGTGCCGCCAAGGTAACTCACCGCACTGATGCTGTTTTTGTACTTATTGATACTGTCCTATCAAGATGGCCTTGTGCCTTATCAACAGACACAGACTTCACTTGTTTGCATTATGCATTGTGCCCTTTGTTGAAAGTTTAGTTTAGTTTGCGACCTATGGAGCATCAACAGAAAACTCCGAAAGTAACTTTATATACATCTGCACCTGCTGTGTCTGCTTATGCACACAGACTCACTTAGTAAATACACAGGAGATCAACATCAGTCAAACTCTGCTGAGACAGTCATGACCATCTCACCGAGCAGCGCTGTGTCTCCAGGGGCTGAGAGCAGCAGGGAGCCGCTGCAGTTCAAAGCTAAATCAAAATAAAGAAACAAACGTAAGCCGAAGAATGGGGCGTTCTGGCATTTTCCTCTCAATCACGGTCTAGCCAACCATTATTAGCTACCGCTGCGTGTGGGAAATCATTCATTTTAGAAAAAACAAATATGTCAAGTTTATCCCTTGGGCTATAGACACTATTTTTGTGTGTGCAAGACAGGAAACAGTGAGCAGAAATGTCCTGAAGGCAATTTGTTATTTATTAATTTCCTCTCATGCCTTTTATTTGAGTGCTGGTTTGAAGAGGCAGCTCTAATTTGAACACAAAAACAGACTATTTGCAGCTGAGACGGACCAGTGCAGGCAGGAATATACATGAAACGATTTTCCACAAAATGGTTTCAAAACAACATCAATTTATAACTTACACCGAAGGTAAAAATGCATTTTAACCTTGTTTCTTAAAGAGCAAATATTATAATACTAAAATTCAAACAGATTTGAGATGACCAGATGCAATCATTATTTTATTTATATCCAAAAACTCTTTACAGCCTGAGATGGAGCAGTGCAGGCAATTTAGGCACACATAAAACACATTTATATCAAGTTTTCCTATAGACTCTTTATGCTTGAGGTCACGTTTAGTACATCGTATGTACATTTGCATTCCTCATGTTTTTTGTAGTTCACAAAACTGAGACACACTGCATCCATATATTGATGTATTTCTTTGGTTGACCTATGTCCACCCTCTTCATCATCATCACAAACAGGCACACAACCTTTTAGCCTCATTATAGCTGAGTCTGTTGTATTTATTTTAAAGTTAGAACAACATTTTACTTAAAAAAACAGTTGTAACGAGCCAGAGAATAATTGAATGCTATCTACATATTACCAGACTTTATATGGACAGAAAATACAGAGTAATTGAATAATACCAGACTGTTTAAACCGTAAAGAGTGTTAATTTTAGTTTGACTGAAAATTTGGTGACAGATTTTTCGGTTTGTGAACAATTATTTTGAAGTAACACATCAAAGGCCCTTTTAAAGGTACTACAAATAGAAGTACTTCCTCACAGGAGACCATATGTACACATTGAGTTTTGCTGTCCTGTACTTATGACTGCCCCTGCCCCTCCAGCTCGTCCAGATCTCCTTGTCTTCAGCCTTGCCCGCTCTCCTCATGTTATCCCCCTCATGCAGAGCCTCCGCGGGCTCTTCACACTGAATACTAAATCTTGGCTGCTGGCCCTGTTCGCGTCCACACACCAGCTCCTCTGTCTGCCACCACTGGCCATTCAAACTCCACTGAATTTCAATTCACTCCTCGCTGTTCGGCTTTAGGTTCCCACTGGCTACCAATGTTAGTTATTTTACCCGTCCTGCTTGTGGGCTTGTAGCTTGTGTTTATTTTTTGCAGATGCTGGTTAGGCACTTCAATTAAGTTGCTTAAACATATGCTAAATTGTTATAAAAAATGCATTTTTTCCATCTGTATTGTAAGAGCTTTAAATTAATGGGTATTGCTTCATAAGGAATCTCACATGCATAGATACCAGACAATGATGACAAAGTTTCCTGCCACGACATTGGAGAAAGTTGGAATCAATGAAGAATATGGTTAGCTGACTCAATTCCATTCGACTATATTTAAGCTGGGAAGATGGTTGGGTTTTTCAGTGTTTTATTTTAAGTGAGAGAGTGGATATTTGTCACATTGTGGGGACTGAAATCTGTATGGTCACTTTAAAGAGATTTAGTGTGATCAAAGACCAGTGACCTTTTTGACTTGGTTTAAAGGACACATACTATGCAAAAAGAGCTTCTAACCATGTCACAACATTGTTCCCTCATCCAAAACTTGAAGTGGTATCTAGCTTCATTCACGCTAGTTTGATGAATTCCGTTTAGTCCTCCGCCCTCTCCACAGCTTCAGAAAGCACTCAATCCCATTTTTTTTTTTTACATTTGGGATATAATAAGTGACATTGGGAGATCTTTGGCATTGCTGATAAATCATCATCAGACTCGCTTTGAGTAGTTTGGCTGTCAAATCACGCTCTTTACAACTGCATGCTCACATTAGAATCAGAATCAGAAAACCGTTTGCCATTGTCAGTGAAATTCACAAACGTAGGAACTTGCTACGGCGTAGGTGCAACATAAAGCAATGAATAAAATAAAAAAAATATATAAAAAGGCATGCATAAAATTAAGAATAAAATAGACTGAGACTATATACAGAATGTACAGTTGGCTGATAGTGCAATGTGCAAGTGGGTAGTGCACTTGCACATTAGCGAGCATGTCTGGTGCAAGGTAGCTTTTGTTTTTCTTCCCCATGGTAATTCCCTATGCAGCCAATAGATGGAGCTCTGTTTCTTCCATTTATCCAGGGCCGGGTTGTGGGGGCAGCAGCAGGGACTTACAGATTTCCCTCACCCCAGACACTTCCTCCAGCTCCTCCAGGGGGATTCCGAGGCGTTCCCAGGCCAACCGAGAGACATAGTCCCTCCAGCATGTCCTGGGTCTACCCACGGGCCGCCTCCTGGTGGGACATGCCCAGAACACCTCCCCAGGATGCGTTCAGTAGATGGTCAGTTATTTTACTTTCAGTATGGGTAGTTGTTTTCAAAGTTCAAAAACAGGGTTTGTTGAAACAAAGTCAAGGTACGTTTATTTGTAGAGCACAATTCATACACAAGGCAATTCAAAGTACTTTATATTAATGGGAAAAATATGTTAAAATCACAAAACAGATAAAGATATATAACATTGTTTAAAAAAAAAAAAAACTTTAAAAGAGAAGAGTGCAGAGAATACCGATTCTGCTTACAAATACCTTAGCAGTGTGAGCTGTCATAAAGACCTATAACATGATGGATGACTTGTAGGCTCAAATCAGAGAAAATGTTATCTTAAAAAAGGGTGTACATTTTAGCACATCAACCAGAAACCGTACCTGTCTCCCAAACACTTTTTATTTTTCTCTGTCGTCATTGACCACTCAAAATCTTCTTTCCCGGCTTGCTCTCTTGTGATTCCTCTTTTTCAAACTCTGCCTTTTCATTCCCAACTAACTGTCTCAGAATAACGGCGTCAGTCAAATTAATGAAATGTAAATGCCAGTCTTTTTTCTGCTGCTGATTCTGTTTTTTTCATTCTTTTTGCATTTGTGGGAATCTTGATGCCGACTACATCTGAATATCAAAAGGCGTTTCATGAACTTGCGGTGCTCTCACTCAGCTGGTAATTGTATGCTCCCTTCTGTCTATGTGTGCCTGCGACTACGTGTACAGTTTTAACTCACTTGTATTAACCTCACTGACCTCCGGCATGGGTGGCCTAGCTGAAGCCTTGTTAGGTGTGTGGAAAGCTGTGAAGACTCATGCATACACAGAAACGCATGCATTGGGTTGACGCACTAAAAGGTGACCATAAAATTTGCAATAGCTACAGCTTGATAGCACTCCGCCCGTACAATAACCTTTAAATAGCGTTGGCAAGGAATCTCCATTGAGCCATCTGTCCAATGTGCAATTTTCTTCCCCAAGACGTGAGATTTTCACTTTTACAGTATCTACGACCTTTCTTCGGTTTTATTAGTTCGACTAATTAGGATTCAAAGTGCATGCTCCAAGTTTGCTAAATTACATTTTGCTCCCTACAGCTGCAGCAGTGCCATTTCTCACTCTATATACCCCCCTCTTATTTTGTTTGTATTGTCAGGGTACAGAAAATATGAGAGGATCGAAAATATGATATGGAAAGATTGCGGGATGGCAGAAGAGCGGGGGAGCGAGGTGAAAGGGAAAATGGGTAAGATTGATGGATGAATGGATATGTGATTAGGCTGCTGTTTATGTATGCTGTGGGAGGGGCAGTCTATAAATAGATAGTTTTGCTGCAGTGGGAAGGTAGAGAGGCTACTATCAAACTTCCCTGAAAAACTATTTGTGTATCAAAGTATCATCTTCAATGAACTAAAATGAGAATTATCAATACAGACGAGACTGGATTGAGCCAGCCTGGTCTAAAAAAAAGCCGAAAGGTTCAATTGCATAAACAGATATCTGAAAAAAAAAAAAAAAGAAACCATCACCATTACCATTTTTTTTCCTGGTATTATCAGTGAATATGTTGAGTGGATTTTATCAAGGAGACATGGAATAATATTATTATTTCTACAGTAAATGTGGCTTTTGAAAACATTTCTCTACAAAGAGTAAACTGAAAGCCAGTTACTTTTTTTAAATGGCACTTACCTGTTTGTGCTAATTAACTTTACAAACATAAATAGGACCAGGACTAAACCCAAATTTGTAAGACCAGATACATGCATACTTACATACATTATAATAAAAGTGAAGAAAATAAACTAAACTGAATCTGACCTGTTACCTTAATTGGAGTACCCAGTGGTGATTTCCATCAAAGAGTACATTGTAAGCAGCACTCGGTGACAAAATCAAAGCATGTACAGCAATAGCATGTTGTCTGCAGGTAACAGTAAAGCAGTTTATTTCCTATCAACCCAGAACAAAGGGCCGAAGCAACGCTCTGATTGGCTGTGCTGGAGCTGCGTGAGTTTCACTTCAGTCTTAAAAAGCAGTTCTAAACTCAGGCATGTGTGTGAAATGGGTTTGTGAGAGCTAAAAAGTAGTTAGACAGATTTTAACTCCTACTTCAGTTTTCGTAGTGTGAAGGTACCCCATCTTTAAATGACTTTCTGTGCTAAAAAGCCACGTTTCCACCAGCCCTGGTCCCCAAACTGGTGCACTCTCGGGTCGTTTCTGTTCATGGTGGACTGCGTTTCCTTGCAGAGGTCCTGGCTCACATGGGGTCCCTACGTGAGCAGCTGACGTCACCCTATCTAATGTTTTCTTCAGAAAATAATATATATATCATAGTTTTTTCTTCATAAGGCTGATCTCAGAGATTAACAAAAAGACATTTAGTTATTCCAAGTTTATGAGGCGGTTTTCTACTTTTCTTTTTCTCACTTCTCAGTGCTCTTTTCGGAACTACGTTAGGTTTGAATAATGTTAGATGCATTGAAAATGTAATATTTACAATCTTGATGCAAGTGCCGATCTTTGTAAAAAAGAAACAGCTGATACTAAGTCTGTCAGCTCAACAAATGATGTTATTGTCACTGGAATGTCTCTTCTTGTCTTCTCTCACAAGATCAAGTCGGTGTTTGGGGAGGAATGATTATTTTGTCTTTATATTGGCTTTTTGACGTTTTCTGAGTACGTTCGCTCTTGTTATCTTTTGTGATATAATCTTGCTCTAAATCAGTCTGTGGGTCTAAAGTGAGTCTGTTCGTACTGGGAGCTCGTACCTCTCACGACCCTCTTTGTACCTCTCAAACAGGGCTGTACGGTCGGTTCCCTTTTGTACAGTGGAAACACCAGGGAGTGCACCGGACTGCTCCTATGGAAACGTCCTTTGTACCACCAAGAACCAGCGCAACAAATGAAGACTCAAAAGCTTGGAGGCTAGAGATTACAAGATAGATGAATATACAACATATTTCTTAGTCCAGCTTTGCCATTGTTGCTCAGTCTATTTTTCCTCACCCCCTCTCCTTCTTTCTACTCCTCCTCTATCACTCTCTCCCCTCGTTCTCTCTCTCTTATTCTGGCCAGATGAGTAATAGCTACGGCGCTGTGGCTTGACTGATTAATGCACTCCGAGAGCCCAGGGAGGTGGAGCACAACAAACAGACGGAGGAGGGAGAGGAGGCTGTGAGTGAAGCTTTGGAGGGAGAAGAATGGGCTTGAGTTTGAGTGCGCGCAGAGGAGGAGAAGGAAGGGAGCGTGTACACCCCCTGCGCAGGCATTGGGGATCGCAGAGGGAGGTACCTTTCACCCCTCATCACGGGACAGCCTCCACTCTTTTGCAGTTAGGAACAATCATGACTGCTCCTACCATGCGTCCAATCAGGAAGCAGTAGGGTTACTTTGGAGGAGCACACGCTGAGGTGCACAAAGGCAGTTAGGAAGTACAGTGGGAGAGAAGGAGGCTCATCGACGGCTCCATCTTTTCAAGGCGACCAATTGTTTTTATTGAATGTCCAAGGTATTGACAGTTTTTGTATTTTGTTGAAGTTCACAACTGCTCCAAGATTTAAAATTCCATCAAATTTAAACTGAGATTTGGATAACTTTTTATGTCCACACCCAGTAACATTTACACAAGTTTGTCACACTTTTATTTCGCAAAGGTTTCGCAAGATATTGACCATTTATCACGACTTTGGACGAGCACAACTAGAGGAGCATGAACTGAATCTGGAGTCTTGTTTCCAAATAGCAAATGTCACAAATAAGTTTCCTTGTAACTTCATAGACTGATTGGAAATAATTTAGGCAAGCTTTGAAAACGGGTCATATACAAAAATCACTCAAACACATCTCATCTTTAAGCCAAGGCGGAATAAATGAGACCAATTTTGAAAGAAAACAGAGTACAATGTCAATCTATGCAAAAACATCCCCAGAAAAGACTATGATTATGTATATTGACACTTGTGAATTCATTTCTTAAAGTTTCACCAGTCACTGCACACTTGGAGCCAGTTCATCATCAGTTTATATGAACCATCACTCCTATCCTCCAGATTGATCCCTTTCCCACAATGCAACAGTCTTAACCTCCACCCCTCCCCTCCACTGTTCTGCATCTCATCCTAATGATGCAGTAATGATGCATCACAGTCAGATAATCAGCCGCGGCCTCATTTGTTGTTATGGATTCATTCATAAACGTGGAGATAAGCAAAGCCAGACGCCTCACAGGGTTAAACCAAGAACTAATAAAATGTGTCTATGGTAAATGAACTGCACTTATAGCACTTGAGCACTTCACTTATAGCACCACTTCCTTCAGGCACTCGATGCACTTTTACACCGAGGCTCATTTAGCCCTCAGCTTTCACAGACGCACAGTGCAGTGTTATCAGACTCGGGAGCAAGTTGGGGCTCTGTGTCTCCCCCATAGCAGCAATAAAGAAACAAGAAATTGAGCTTAACATAGTAACTCATAATACAGCTGCTCAAAAGAAGAAAAAAATGATGCCATAGAAGCTGGCTCCTCAGAAAAGAATGTGTTCTGCTTAAAGCTCAAATTGATTATAATGAGTTCTTGACTATAATTGCAGGTCTAAAATGTAAAATGCGCGACATTGTTTGTGCTTCTTTGAATTGAAAAATAAAATGCGGTAAAACGGTAAGTGAGGACAAATTTGCAACGTATACCTGTTTTCAACCAGATGTAGGACAATTACAAGTCTTAAATGCTGTTGTACCTGATTTTTACTGTTTTGAAACATTAAAAAGTAAACTAGTTCGTGTGCCCAAAGTCTACTTACAGAGCGTTTTATTCTACGAGAAGCAGGAAGTGTGTGGTTTGCATGCTAATGTTTATTCGTTTTATCCAAGAAGGCAAAATTTTGGAGCTTGGAGACTCGTGGCAAGTACGTTTAGTATGCTGCGACTGCATTAGGTATAAGTGAGCGATACATGTGGACTGCTGTAAAGATTTTAAACCAACCAGTACTGTTTTTTATGTTTCAAAACAGTAAAAATCAGCTAAAGCGACTTTAATCAGGTTTAAATTGAGATCAAATTGCAACAAAATGAGGACAAAGCACTGGTATGTTGAATCTTCAAGTAATCCAAACCCAGAAGGACGCAATAAACTTTTGATTACCAGAACAACTTGTTGCGAAAAGGCAGAAATTGAATATAAGCTATACTATAACATAACACTATATTTTTTCTCACTGAAGTGTTCTGAAACCTTCATTCAATACAAATTGCTACACAGTTTTATATATATTTTTCATTTGTTCTTCTGTTGTTTTTTGTTTTTTTTTTCGTACACAAATTAGTTTCCCCGCTCCCCTGATAGAACTGATCTCACAGCCCCTCTCCTGTTCTATATTTGATGACACAGGTTTTATTTATATGCAGTTCCATCATTCAAAGCTCCATTTTAACTACTCACCTTCATCCTAGCCTCTACCCATCCATCAGCCTCCATGCACACACCTGAATGCATATAAAACACCCATGTGCACTCTATCCTACATAGATGCATGCTTGGGTTTTGCCGACCACTTGGGGGCACTGTGGTATTTGGGATTAGAGAACAGGCATTTTTGTCATTCTTTGTTATTTTGATGTAATTTTAACAAAGGGTTCAAATTTAGAATGGTTTCGAAAGCAAAGGACGGTGAAAATACTCGGTTAGGGTAAAGAATGGGGGATGTATTGAAAGGTAAGATGTGACACAGGTGAACCAATAGGATGCAGGACTTCAAAGCACACTGCCTTTTTATAGTGAAAGGGCTACTAAACCTGGGATAGTGTGACATAAAAGCGCCACACAGGCATGACGACAAACCACTTTAGCCAAGAATCTTATAAGAATGTGCAGTAAAGCATCTTTTTTATGACAGACATTGCAGAGATATACTCAGATGCGCTGCTCTGCAATTAGCTGTCATTCCCTCTCTGTCTCCTTTCCCAAAAGATGAAAATAGAGATAATGATGCATATCTCAGTCGTGATCAGCGAACGTGATTTTATTAATAAAAATCTTCAAATTAAACTTTTGCCTCCTCCTTAAGGACTGCGGGAAGTTGATAGATGATGCAAGCGCTGTAGACATTTAATGTGCTCATCTCCATCAATTCATACAGCACTGCAGTTTAAAATACATGAAATCAGAGGCACTTTCACTGAGAAATATCTGGAAAATGTTTTGGACACCCTCTTGGATTAACGCAACTGCCCCAATAGTGCCACAAGGAGGTTTGCAATTGGGATTGTAATTTTGTAAATCTCAAGTCTAAAGTAATCAGTGGCACTATCGCAGTCTCTAGCACCCTTGCCTCGTAGTGAGAGGGTTGTGGGTTTGACTCTGTGGCTTCATCTCTGCTCTGTTTCCTTTGTGTCTGTGTGGGTTTCTTCTGTGCATTCCGGTATCCCCCACCAACCCAAAACATGCACAACAGGTAAAAATCCTCCAGCTACAGTAGTCCTGACCAAGATGAGCTCAAGATCTATGTACAGCAGCTCCTCTCTGCTCCTGACAGTTTGCCCCAATGAGATTGAAAGATGCGTGTCAAATATGCAAATAATTGTTTTAGACTTATTTGGAAAACTGTGGCCTTGGTGGAGCAATGTTTCTGTGGTTTGTTTGCATCTAGTTGTGTCTATTGGGCACGTTGCCTAAGCATGAACGTACTGGTTGTGTGAGTGATCACTGAGAGATTGTTGGTGCAGACTGTGCCACATTTCAAAATCTTTAAAGTACTGAATGGCTACAGAAGTGGCACTAACTATGGAATAGGATGGAGGCTATTATATTACATCAATGTAGAAAAGGATGTTGAGATGGATCCACCTCACCGGTTGTCCTAGTAGCATTGGTGGAAGGGTAAAATGTAAATAACAAATTCCCACATTGTTTGCTTCAACAGAAACAGACAGTTATGCACTTTCACCCTCATCCATTCACTTAGATTAGATTCACCATTTCACCTTTAAAACTCTTTGGTTTGTGTGGAAAAGATACTGTATCTTCGGATTTAGATCTTGGTGTCCTTGCTGCAGGGCATAGACACCACACCTCATGAACCCTTTCCAAGTTTCAACATATTTAATTTAAAAGAAAGTGCCATACCGGTGTGATTCAGAAATGTGTGTAGCCATCACTGTTGATCCTACGCAGTCCTGACTCAACAAGCTCAACTGCAAAACAAGCTACAGCAAAACAAATGTCATATTGTCAGCAAACTAGACAGCAAACAACCCCAAAACACTCTTGTCTCACCTCAGGCTAAATGCTGTTATGAGGGAAAGTGAGACAAGTTTAAGAAGTGTGTAGGCATAAACTGGACCACTGAGAGGGAGGAGGGCAGAGCAAGGACACTGCTGACTCCAGACTAAAGTTATAGTGGAGGCTGTTGATTAATGATTGAAGACACAATATCCAAAACCAGCCAACTCCTCCCTGTAGGAGAGAGGCGCGAGCTTAAGGGTGAATTATGTCTTCAATTTACAGATGCTATTATGCCAGAACAAGACTTTATAAATGTCTCCCATACTGCTAAATACTGAAAATAAATGGAGATGTTGTTGCTTTGCCTTGAATGTTTCACAGTATGGTATTTAACTGATCTATGTCTCCATGGAAATGAGCAGTTGTCACCAGGCCAAGTTACTGGTCAGATCTATGAAGAGGCAACTGAACATAGTGCACCTTTAATATCAGTAAAATATACATTATTGCGCTTATTGATCGCTCTAACATGCTGCATCTAGCAAGTTATTTTATATTTGTTCTTGATGCTATCACAGTATTTTGACAACTCCATCCACCTTTGCTTGACAATCAACATAAAAAATTGAAATATATTTTCTGAATGTGATTTTGAACTAATTACTAAGCACTTTGCTGAACTTGGAAATCTTAAAATCCACTTAACTGAAGCCTCCGCTCCTGACCTTTCCCTTCAAGCACCCCCAGCCTGGATGTCCCGTAGCCAGCTGCACCCTTCTAATTTATCCTCCTGCATATAGACCAATTACATATCAAACATACTGATGAATCACATTAGGCTTATGTACAGGGGACATTAATCATGCGTTAGCCAATCACAGATAATTTATGGCTTCTACCGCGTTTCTAAATGATCCCTCTCCTGTCCCTGATTGATCCATTATTTGCTTGTAAGCAGAAACATGTTTGCCACATCAATCAAATGATTAATCGCAAATAATTGGCCCGACAGCGGAACATAATATACAGTGTGGAGGTCTGCATGTGGGGGTGGCTACTTTGTTGTGGAAAAGCCGATATTTTCATCCACCACTGAAGCAGCAGCACTTAGAGAAATTAACACTTTTTTTTTTTGGATTTTAAAATGTTTGTCTATTTTGAATAGGATAACTACTTGTTTTACTACGACTACTACTACTATCTCTTGCTGATTTGTTCAATAAGTAGTATAGGGTCTTTGCACCTGGCTAAATCTTGTGGGGAAAGTTATGGTGCTGGATATAGATTTGCAGATATTTGTATACTTATTGATCAGTGCTGTGGCATAACAGAATAGGAATAGGTGAAATAAGTGAAGATTTAAGGACAGTACATCGCCGACATTAGTTAGTGCCATATGAACCATCTCACACTCTGAGGACCTCTGAGACGGGCCTACTATTGCCCAGAGTCAGGACATGGGGAATGAACATTTCACTTTTATGCAGCTAAAATCCTCCTGAAGATGTGAGACAGACTTCCACTCTGACATCTGATGTTTAAACCCAGGCTAAAAACAGTTTTGTTTAGCTGTGCAAATTACTGAAAGATTGATATTTCTTTTTTTTCTGTATGTCTTTATGTTGTATGTTTTGTGATTTTAAATCAATTTTGCCTGTTATGTAAAGCACTTTGAATTGCTTTGTATACGAATTGTGCTCCACAAATACACTTGCCTTGCCTATGCATTTTTATTGCTATTGCTTTAAACATGTGCTTGAGTACCTGTACTTTGGAATCTCATGTTTTAGAACTTAAAATAAAATAATGTACGCATTGAAAACATCACATTACTTGTCAGCCGTTCCATTAGGATTTGGTGTTAGCGCACCATCCAATGGCTGCAGACCACAGGAAAAAAAAGCTAGCTTGGGGGGATCATGTTTATACGAGAATAAAAAACATAATTTGATGAAAGAAAATCTCAGAACGAGTTTGGAGATGATTTATGGAGTTAAAAACACAAGAGACTAAGTTTTCTGAGGCTCAGATTGAGACAACCTTGTAAACAGGATTAAATAACTCCAGCTATGTTTTTGAGAATGGAACAATTTTATAACATAGTTAGACATATTCTGCTACAGTGACATTTTTCAGCTTTTATTCACGTTCTAATAATGTTCCATCATCAAAAACATACCTGAAGTCACATTCAGTTGCATTCACACTGTTCTGGGGAATGTTCATTAGAAAATCCTCCCCCCTCTGAGTGTCAAAAACCTCGATCAATGATGATTTTCAGATATGTCACATATCTGAGAATCTTTTGCTGTTCTACGTCCTTAAAACATCACCACACTTGTTCTGAGCATTTCTGCCGTCTTAACACTATAACTGCTACTGCTAGCCTTATGGTAGTCTGTCTTAAAGTGCAAACATAACTAAATTGTATATAGCACTATGTGCCACCTGCTGGCTGAATGCCCTCAATGCATTGCACACAGTAGAGAAATCCTTTCATTTAATCCATAATACACTTTTTTTTGTTTGTTTCAAAACATGAGATGGCAAATTAAAAGTACCCAACAATATGTTTATAGACTAATAATGACAAATGCATAATAGTTTTCCTTTAAAAGCTCAAAAAGGTCAGATTTGCTAACCCTGTTTAGTCTATATGACAGGTTAGATGGCACATTTCACCAAAACATAGTGAACATGATTATATTTAAGATTGCACCAAACATTTTGCCCATTGGTCCAGTTTGACAGTTTTTGTAAAGTTTATAATTATACTTCCTGGTTAGTCATGGGCAGCAAATATGACATAGTTAGAGGTAATTCCTCAACTGTTACCTAGCAACTAGACTGGGTCAAAATCCATATAAATTACACAATAGTTATGATTTGACAAACAATACCTGATAACACCTGTATTTTGTTAAATGACAATTTGATGACATAGGTACAGAGATTCTGTTTTAGAACTTAGCTCTTCTTGTAATTTTAAATTAAACCTTTATTTTACTTCACAGATGTAAAACCATAATATTTGCCACAGGTTCCTTCCCCCCAAAGTCATATGGACAAACATGAGAACTTGTTATTTAGACTTTAATGCAAAATGTCCCATATTCTCTTTTTTTCAGTTAGGATAAAGTTGAGAATGTAATGGTGGTAAAGTGACCACACAAGTTCAAGCACAAAGTTAAACACAAACAGACTTTCACATTTTTACATTGGGATTTAAATGGGCTTTTATTCATACGGTGTTTGTGGTATCTGTAAATCCACCTCATAACTAAAGTTTTGGCCTGTGTCAGCACCCTAAAAATATAGGCCTTCATGGTAGAATAAACAAATTAACTCTTTCTTTATACAGACTTAACCTGTATGATCATTTGAATACTTCTAAGTACCTTTTCTAAGCTCAAACTTGGATGAAATGCAAATGTACACAGAAAAACGTTACCTCTTGATTCTCTTCCATTTTTTGGTCTTTCATGCTTCAACTACTCGTACATTCTCTTATGTTGGCCCTTTATTTCTCTCTACGACCAGTCCAACCTCCATGCATCTCTTTGAACTCGGAGCACCGCTTTAGTCCACCACCATCTTTCTTCTCTGGGTGTTTTTTCCTCTTTGTCTTGCTCCGTTTTCATTTCCTCATTGCGTCTGTTCTGCATGCTTTGCCGATGCTTTCTTCTTGTGTCTATCCATTCCTGTCTGCCAGGCAATTACCACCTCTCCATTGATTCTGCCCCAGTCCTTCTGTTAGTCTTCTGTGCTCTTCCATCCCCTCTAGCTTGCACATCCATCCTGGCTTTCCATGCGCATTGACTGCTCTTTTCCTATTCTTAACTTTTTGTATAGTGTAAACAATAACCACCTCTTTAATTCTTTTTCCACTATTCTATTAAACCCACCCACTGCCCTTCGGTTGCCCCCTGCCCATACATTCCCGGAGTCTTTCAAGAGGTCTCCATATACATTAACTGTCTCCATTCTGCCTGATGGAGCTAAATTATTCCACAATAAGTCACAGGGCTAATTCACTGGCATAATCACCTCATGCATTTGAAATTTAAATCATTTCACGAGCACTGGAGCTGGTGCTCTCATTAAATATTTCCTTGCAAGGATCCAACAAGCAGGTGGAGGTGCAAAAGGAGAATGCTGTAGATTTTCACCTGCTTATGATGGACAAATAAATGTATTCAGATGAATTACACAAGTCTATTTTCCTAGCACTAGATGTGCGTGAATTTTATCAAAGGTGACATGTTTATTCTTTTGTTTGGTGTTAAGTGTAACAAAACAATACTTCACACCAATTAGCCATAACATGAGGACCATTATAACATTTGTCGTGGAATATATGAGGCTGCAATGAAACATTTTGTCCTCGATGTTGATGGTTGGGTCAGTTGAAGCCAATTCATTTGGATAAGGATAGTTTTAATTTGACGGAAACCAAGGGATTCATATAAAGGTCTAAAATTCTCTCAGCTTAAATTGTGTTATTATGAAAACAAGTTAATTATGTAAATAAAATATGAAGGACAGGAATAGGACATGTGTACCCTATACCTCTTTAGACTGTACCTTTTGAGATTTAAGATAGGTATGGGTCTAAGAGGGTACAGTATTTTTGTGTGTTGTTTTTTGTTACACACACATTTTATTCAAGCTCTTGTTCAAACGTGCTCCTCTTATTTCAATCGGCCACAACATATTCTCACATTCAACCTTACAATAACCTCAAACCCTGTGACATGGGCACTATATTTTCTATTTCAAGACAGATCCAGGGTCTTGGCAGAGATCGATGCTCTGTAATACTTCTTTTCACTTTTCCTCTTCTAGTGTACTCTGTCTAAGTATTTCCTCAACTCATGCAGTTTAATGTATGATGCATACTGATTAGCTTTGCCATCCATATGACAGAGCTGCCATGCAACGCTTCAAGTACATTTGACATCTGTGTTCACCATGTGGAGGTTACATCAGCAGCCGGCACCAGTGAGGTTGTCAAACAAAATGAGACAGCTTATGACATGTCAGCAGTCACAATAAGATCTGATGGACAGCTGAAAGGTTTCCTAGAAGACGTGAGACGGACCCTGTCCCCTAACCACTACAAACTGTCATGTACAGTATACTAAGGCTGAGTGATATAGGAAAAAACATGTGATACTTTGTTGACAATTGATATGATGTATCAATATGATAGAATTTCTACAAAAACAGCTCAAGAAGGTGGGTCAAGTGCTCACCCACAATCCCCCCAGTCACAGTATATAGCTGCAAATGGAAAAGCATAAGCCACTGAAAATATGAATAACGAATAAACAATATCAATGGTACAACGGGAAAAAAGCCTAATAAATGCAGTGCATAAAGATATAATCCTCACCTATTTACACCCCAAAACAGAAATTTAAATTTTCCATGTTTGATTAATTATTGCCACATAGAAGTGGGCGACTAACGTGGCTCGCCAGATTGATATGTGATTCACTTGGAATTGGAGAAGTACACATTTATCAATCTGCAGAGTCTCTCACCGATGGCTGTCAGGAAAAGCGGAACATCATGACAAACATTTGATGCTGATTGGTTGAAATGTCAAACAGCGGAACAAGCCATCAAACTTTTTAATTCAGTTGAGAAAAAGACACTTTTCCCCTCACAAATGCAAAAAATTTTTCAAAAACAAATAAGTCAATTGTAAATCAGTTCAGCGCTGTTAGAGCCATCCTGTTTGTGTAGGTTTTAACTAACTAACCCTTTTACTAGACACCATATTCTCAATTTTCAAATTTTGATTTCAAAACAACAGTCACAATAATATTTCAGTTTTTATCTATTGCCCACCTCTATTGCCAGAACAGTTTGCTGTAACTTGTTTGATGGACATCTGATTTTCTCTTTGTATATTTGTGATACAATGTGCGTCATAATATACCATTCACTCTTGTGTGGAACAGCATCATAGTGGCGCCCGGGGCAGTGTGTCCTCATCTCTATCAACCCTTTTCTGGCGTCATGCTCTGTGACTTTCTCTACCCAGAAATGTGATAATCCCTCTTTGCACCCTCCCGAAATAGATTTCAGCTCTAATGTAATGGCATGCCTTTTGGAAAGAAAAGTGTGTGGGTTATTTCAGTCTCTGTCTTGTAAACATTCAAATGTAAATGATGATCTGACTGGTGCATTGATTACTGTCTCTGCTGCGTGCCCCTTATGATTTAGTTCAGTCATTTTCTCTTGTTTGGAGTTTTTATCTGAATTTCTCTGTCTGTGGCTGTCTCTACGCTGGATCGATGCTACACCTCCCGTGAGCCCTGGTGCAGTCGGCCTGTCACCGCACAGACCTCGGGGGCGCCGAACTCTGAAGGATGTCTTCATAATGTGGCCCTGGTCCGACCTTGGAGGGCAGGAGTCAAGCGCACTTAAGCCTATGCCAGTTAATCAGGAAGGGTATTGATCACCGGGCTCAGGCACAGTCTGGGAATACGACTGTTTGTCTTTCCAAATCAGCACATAGCAAAGCCTGCTGTCCATCAAGAGCGTACAGAAGAGGTTTGGGGCTGTTAAGGACACCTACAAGTCAAATGCAGAAGTTGTTGGTGTCATATAAGGTTATCTTACTTGTGACATAACCTTCCTTAACATTAATTTGATGCGACAGTTGAAAGTGCTAGTCCTCGAAGTCAAAGGTTGGCTGTTCAAACTGCTTGGTCTGTTGTTGTGTCCTTGGAGAAGACACTACAGCCACACTGTCTTGTACAAATGTGACATGTGTGTGGTTGTTGGTGGTTGATGAAGCTGATAGCACAGATTGGCAGCCTCACTTCTATTTGTCTACACCAGAGCAGCTATGGCTACAGAGCTAGTTTACAACCACAGCTGAATGTGGAGTGAAAGAAAAATGCAGTATTTTATGTTTCTGAAAAGATGGTATATAACTTTTTATTTTTACCATTTCATTTCTGTTGCCCGTCATAGGTCATATGGCGCTTGTTTAGGGGGATTACAGCTCTGGGGGTGTATGTGTGGTTGTGATGAGCCGTCGTGTTTGTGTGTGGTGCAGAAGTGGGCTCAAATGACCGCTGGAGTCTGATGGCACAAGGCGAGGAACTGAATCGAGCACAGTGATACAGAGGCGAGGCGAGACCATGCGGAGGCTGTGAGCATCATGAACTACTTGATGTTAACGGTGCTCTCATGGGAGAAATTATAGCCTGGTATTTATGTTTGGACACGTCTTTTTGCCCTTCTGTGTGGTGAGGAGCTGGGTGCAGAGCCTCTTGTGCCCCTGGTCCCCCCATACGGACCTCCGCGAGGGACAAGACACCATTACAGCATTAGGATGGTGTCCGAAGTATCCAACTCCATTTCCAAATCTGTCACAGACTTCACCACGTTTCCCTCTCACAGACTTATTCATTTTTTTATTCGGTGCTTTTCTTCCAAACGTTGGTTGAAGTAGTTTATACTGACATCATTTTATTTAATGACCACGCCATCTTCTTGGCTCATGAAGATAAAGATTGACCCATCTTTGTCAGCTTCTTGGTATGCAGTTAAAACCAACCACCTGTGGATTTACAGAGGGTACCACCTGTAAACTCATGGGTGAACTGAGCATTTTGTAATTATATTGCCATTAACATGACTCTCCCACAGGAGCTTTAGCTTTCCCCATGATGCGTCATTCACCTCTCCTCAAATTTGATTATAATATAATTAAATTACTGAAATAATCATGCTGTCTAACACCGCAATGCAATTAAAAACACATTAGTTCCAATCACCCCATAAACTTTGTCGATGAGGAAAATGAACTAAGTTGTACCAGATGTGTGGATCTGTCAGACAACCTCACAGTGTTGGTTATGCATGATTTAATGGTAGCACCCGTATTGTATTGAGCTGTAGTGTGTGATGGCTGAGAGCTTTTCAAATTAGACAGTGCAGATGGGAAGCAGTTACAGTACGGGGCCTTGGATTCTTGGAGCACACGGTGGATTAAATCAAGTGAAGGAAGAGGTTTCAACGCAGCGTAAAATCCCTTTCAGATGACATGCACCTGTTAGCATCCTGCATGGACGAGCATGAGCCACAGAAAGAACGGCAGAGAACCTTTTACAAAGTTATTGCAACTGAAAAACATTGCTGAAACACATGCACATAGTTGTGTTTACTAATGTTTCGCCGGGAAACCGGTTCCACGAAACACAACGTTTTGGAACTTTATGAACTAAACCGCATAAGTTCGGTTGACATAAGCGATCATTGGTCTTTACTAATACTCATTTTAGTTTTTTTTAGTTCATTTAATTTAACTGATCTCCAAGCACCTTCAAATCATTTGTACAAAACAGCTTAAGCTAAAACACTGACACATTTACTTATTACCACTATTATGCATAAGCTTATATAAATTATACGTTTTTTGTTTTATTATTTTATACGAATGGGCTCGCCTCTCTACAGATCTGACTCATAACTTGGCCTTGTTGCACCACTTCCTTGTTTCCATGGAAACAGAAATGTTTAATGCCATATTGTGCAACATTCCAGGCAAAGCAGGTGGTGAACCCTAAATGTAGACATGTTTTTAATGTCCTCCTTTTGTTTTTAAAATCAATTACTCATGCTCTGAAAAATGTGTGTCTTGTTGCATTCACCACACTACAAAAAATATCAATTTCAACATTTTTTCTAAAGTTTTCACAGGTATTACTCCTCAGACATTGTAGGTGTCAACAGGGTTAAATCAATTTAGAGTCTTTTGGCCAAAGTTACAAATGCTGTTATGCCATTATCAGCACATTTATAATCAAAAGCTTATGCTAGGCAATAACTTAGCTTAAATATCACATCTTTTTGCAAACTCAAAGTGCAGCAGTCGTAGCCTCACGCATAAAAAAACAAAGCTTCTGTCTGTGTCATGCACCAGTCGCCTCGGAGCCTGCTCACACTGACTGACGTGTGTTTACCTTTTTTGTTCTTTCTGCGATCCTCAAATTGCTCCATGGCTGGAAACAGTAAAAGCTCCCAAAGCACAAGCGTTGAATATGTGCATTTTTATTTTCCATAACCATCACTTCTGACAGGCCCAAAACCACATTTTTTCCCCCATAAAATACTTTTTGAGGTGCGCTTCACATAGGAGGTCACGTCAAGCTTTGCTCTCTTGGTTGCATTTGATTTGTCGGATGTAAAATTCAACACCAACCAAGTGGAAGTTTCACTGAACTAGGTGCTTGTTACGCTCAGAATTTTTATTAGAGTAACAAATTGTGTGTGTACTGACTAGGGTGCATAGTGACAGAGTAGCTTGCACTCTCAGATGGGAGGTTATGGTACCAAGATCTTTATTTGGAGGCGTACCACACCCCAGAGTTCCTGGGTTTGATTCCTATAAACTGCATTTTCCCCTCAATTATCCAAACCCAACAATGTCAATGTAGCCTGCTTTTCTGAATGGCCAAAAGTCATATGTTACCTAGAAACAGAAACTAGTGGTTTCCAAATAGCTGCACATTAAAATACTACTAGTTAACACAAAACATACAACAGAATAAGAACAAATAGGCTGGTCAAATAAAATAAAATAAATATTTCTAAATTGTACAGTGATTGGATGTGACAAGATTTGCTTATGACCCAGAAATTGACTAGAACTGTTCTCTGGATTAGTGGAACCGTCGCTTAAGGCCCATACATCAGCTCCAGGCATCTCCAACTGAGGACCATCTGATGATTGCACTATACTTGCATTATTCCAAGCTGAAATGCCAACTTTGATCGATTATATTAGTTTTGTGGTCTCAACAGCAATCTGTAGTGTTCTAGTTAGGGTCAGAGGTGACTTTTGATTTCCTGGAGAAGCGACTGCTCCTTTAGAGTTGAGGAAGTACGGATGAGAGCAGGAGGAGCAGACATGGATAACGGGAACAGAGTGATTTTGCAAAGGCCCACAGCAGCCCTGAAGCTAAAATCCATAAATGTACTGCTGTATATTGGCCTGTCAAAGTGCTGCAGTCAGTCATTCATCCAGTCAGAGGCATTCATGCATGGATGCACTCTCCTCCATATTTGATTTAGCCAGGAAAACCATCATGGAATCAAATCACACCATTTCTAGCAAAACCATGTTCAGTGTGACCTTATACTGGCTGTGTGTGTGATTATACCAAGAACAGACGTAAACCATTCAAATGAAATTGGAAATTGAAGTCTCACTTGAGGGTAGTAATGTTAATAGTCACAGGTGTGTGTGGGCATGGCTTTGGCCATGAGTGAATGTATCAAGAATTGAATCCAAATGATTCATTCTTTTCTATCACTCAAATACTTGCACATGAAAAGCACTAAACTTTAACTTTAAAAGTTTATAAATCAGATTTCCAATAAGTGTTTGGTCACTGACCCTGCGGCCCATTCCACAAATAAAGCTTTTAGCAAGCTTCTGAAACCTCTGTTGAGGTAACCTTCAAATTAAATCAAAATCCAATATAAATCTTAAGTTACAATTATTTTGAGACCTGAGAAGAGATCAGGGGTGTAAATGGGTGTCACCAAAAGGACAAGTATAAAAGAAAACATAATAGACAAACAATTAAATATAGTGAATAATGAATTGTCAGATTAACAATTGACTAAATATTCAGTGTCAACACTTTTTGTGTGCCTTGAAGCCTCTATAAGTTCAGCATCACAATAATTGCATTCTTTCCTATTCTCTAACCATTCTGTACATGGCGTGTCAAATCTAAAAGCAATGAAAACAAAATAACTTATTTTAATGAAAGTGTTATTTACATGATCAATGGTGGATGCCATAATTTTGTGAGAAATATGCTTTCCCACTTTCACCCTTGACTAACCAGCTCATAATCTCACTTTTTACAGTTTGCTGCTCTTCTCTAAGTCTGTCCACTGTCACTTCCTGTGCCACAGTCCAGCGGTGTCCCTCTGAGCGCCCCGGGCCATGCCTACAGCCAATCAGAGTTCAAAGCCCTCACCATGACAACCACACCAGGAAGTCCTCTCTTGTGTCTCATCACCCTTGAGACCACCCTGGACTCTTTTATATTTAAAAAGTCTTCTTCAGCACCTGTCAGGCCTTGCTGAGGTGGAATAAAATAATGGCTCCCTTATGCTTCAAATCTTTACGCCTTCATGTGGCCATATGTTTGCAATGTGGGAGAAAAAAGTCATAAAAGAGAAGTGGTTTGCATTCACAGTGAACATCCTGACTGGAATAAATAAATAAAACTCCCCACATTCTAAATCACAGCTTGAGGAAAATGCAGCGTGCATTTTGATGACTGTTCCAAATCTCAGAGAAATACAGGAAGATGGAGAGATTAAGTGATGATCGCAGGTGTACTAAAAGGAGAAAGCGTGCCTGTCAGATCAAGAGGAGGTTGTGATGGGATAATGAAACTTCAGAAGTGAACATGAGTGGGATTTGACGGTGCAACACGGCATATTGAACACTTTCAAATTATCACATTGAGTTGCTCTTTACAGACTATAATTATTATGAGATAAGCGAGAGAACAGGTAAGGTGGTAAGACTAGACCCTGAAGGTGGGTTCAGGTGAGTGTTGTTTTGTTTTTTTATTTTGAAAACAAAGAAGACAAAGACCAGGTCATTACGTCAAATTTCAAAACTGAAAAGTCTTAATTTAAAAAAAAAGTTTGCTTATTTCATCGCAACAAAGTGCAATGGATAGCTGCAGTTCACGATAGCAAGATGCTGAATCCTACAGCTTAAGGAAATAAAATTGCTGAATGAAGTTAGTAAAACAGCAGTGGGAGTGTATCAGTGGGGAATCTGGGGAACAGTGAAACTGTCAGATTAATGGCGTCTTGTCCGGTGAATAAAGATTTCTCAAACATGCATGAATCATTCTACTTCTTTAATGAGAAGGGGAAACAATCACAATATGGTTAAAACCTTCTAAAAGTAGATTTTGCGTAACGGGTCTCTTTAAAGGACACATGCACAATTGACTTTTTAGAGCTTTTAACCACATTACACTGTTTTCTCCCCATCAACCTGCAGTTGTATTTTGCTTCATTCACTCTTGTTTCATTCATCTTGTTTATGAGGTAGTCTTGTCTGGTAGTTTTTAATTTTCCTTTGATTATTAAGTCATTGATGAGAAACCCAAAAGTCTCCTGCTAGTTTGGCTTCATTTATTTATTTTTTCCTTGTTCATTCCCACTGCTGTTTGCAAAGGGCACTCCCACACATAAATCCAGTGTTGGAAAAGAAGGTCTTATTTTTTTGTTGAAAAATGTGAAATACTTATGCCAGGGTGATCAAAGGAATTCTGAAAAGCCAGTCAAGACTTCCACACATTTTTGTTCATATATCTCCAGACAGGAAAACATTTTTTCCCTTGTAACTACTGGTTGTTCCTTTTGGGTTCCTCACAGAGTCAAATGACAACTGTGATATATCACATATGAATTACTGCCATTTAACATGTTGTGAGAACACCTCGTAACTCGGCTCTATTGTTTCATTGCCTGGTATCCAGACTTATTCTCTCTGTGTTTTCTAAAAGCCAATTCACTTTGTTCTTTTGAGGCTGCAAGAACAAGAACAAACTTATTTCGTATGTCATCAGAAGTTATGTTGCAGCACCAGTCCATGCCCTAATTTGATCTCAAACGACTGTTGCTATGTTGTTGCTAGAGAGAATATCAAATGTACAGTGGCATCAGGGTTGTTTGATGATTGTACTGTCATATGCAATGGTCATTTTTTTTTGTCTTCATTCCACAGAAAATTAAGATACACATATTTACAATGAACCATAGACTCTTAAGAAATTCAATCAGTGCCGTTGTCGGACAGTGCTGCAGACCTAAGTTCTGCTCAGCAAGTGTTTCAAGAACAAGCTGCAAGGACACAATTATGACATTTTGTTCTTACAGCTCTATTACCCCCGCGTCTCAGGCTTTGACTACTACACAACTTAGTAGATATTGGAAACATTTGTGGTTATTGATTGCTGGAGCTCTGGACCTAGAAAGTTTTGAATCACAAATAATCTCAACATGAACCCGGGCCTGCAGAGTTGTCTCTGAGTCAAAACATATTTATTCTAAACATAGTTTCATAAAAACTCTGAGAATATTTTGTGAAAAGCCCACATATCTCTTGACAATGCCACTGGGCGATGTGTTTTCAAACTCGCAATGCCAGTCAGAGCAGGTTATCGCTGATGTAGTCTGGTCACTGCATGGAAACTCTTGCACACGGGAGTTCCTGTTGAAATCATGAATGTGTTTACTGTGAAGAGGGAAAGATTTTGCAGCCACACATTGAAAAACATGAGGCTTGTGTTCAGCTTTGAACCCATTCAGAGCAAACTCCTCTGCTAAAAGGGGACCGATGATAACCTCCAATGCAGGAAGACCACAACTTGTATTTGAAAAACTGCAAGAGAAGTGTGGGGCAGAGTAAATGTATGAGGCGAGGAGTAGAAGTCATTGTCCAGTCAACCGTGGTGTCATAAACAGTGTGAATATTGCACCATACAAAACAAGAACCACACGACTTCAGAATATCCAGACGTGCTGTAAGGAGAGAGGGCAGGATTTATTGTCAAAACACCAGAAAAATACTGTGTGCGTTGCTGCTTGGAGACCATTAGCAACGATGCAACACTGTGCTCACATTAAGTTGATGCTCAGACAAGACAGTCTATGGTGGTACAGAAATTTAAGGATAACTTTCTGAGTAATTGCTACTAAAATTTTGATATAATGGTGTGGTATAATTTGTTTGTTTACCGTGTTTCATTGAAGAAATAGTGTTGCACATACTGTATTTTTTGGGTAATTATCCAGAAGCACCACACTGCAGAAAAGCATATTGTGTGTTAAAATGACTTTAATTCATATTAATCTGAATTTTAATAGTTTGAATAGTTTTAGCCAAATTTAAATGTTTGAGCAATTTAAAGACATTGCATGCTTATTTTGTTTTTTATTGTCTCGTAAACATTATTTTCGTCCCCTTTGCATTAGTATTTTGTTTAGAACTTAAAATAATTTGTTGAAAACACACTTGACAGCAATAGGTATTACCCATGGGAAAAAACATAAACACCATAATAATAATAAAAAAGTTATCCATATAGATACCTCAGTAAATTATGTCAAATCAAGTACATGGATAAAAAAAAATCTGAAATAGTAATTTTCTACACGTTAACTTCTTGAAGTGTAATGCTTCCTTATAGTGCAGCTATTTTGCTCATTTCTTGACTATTTAGTTGAGCTCAAGTTGTCAAGTCTCCAGAACAGACGGGTTTACTGGCATGGCATCACACCCTTTTAGTCTTAGTGTTGTCGATTTCTCTATGGATCCCAGAATACTCTCTCACAAAACAGATTTGAATACATAAAACAAATCCAAAATCGCTGTTGTACACCTCACCAGTTTGCTAAACACACAGTGAAACTAAATGTTTTTGGCTGCTGCTAAACGAGCCATCTCCCACAGGCCCCTGCTGTTAGCAGAGCTCCCCATTGCCTGCCACCATTTTCATATTATTTACCACTACAAAAGCAATCTCAGCCACTGATTGTCATTTCATCGGAGCCCAACAAGAAATTAAATGGAAATGTCAACTGGTAAACAACGACCCAACATGAGGAGCATGTTCCCCATGTGCACGCACACTTTCACAGAGAGAGAGGGGAAGTCATGACGGGTGGTGGCCTCATGCAATATGAATTTCCATTTGTTTAGCTCACTTGGTGCCAGGTCCCAGGAGAAGTTTGAGCGGCTAATGTTTTATTGATAGGGAGGTGTGAATTTACTTGATTTTTGGGCTTGTTTTTCTTTTTTTTTTGTCTTCCAGGTGTAACTCCCGGATAGATATGCAACAACAACAGGGTATGTTTTAGGTGGAAACAAAACCAAAATTCAAATGATGCTGTTTCTCTGGCCTTGGAGCACTGCGGGCGTGGGTCTGGGGATGGTTCCACAAGCACTTCTCCTGGACACCACAGCGGCCTGGAGGTCTGTAGGTCATTAGAGGAGTGTTCTCTGTGTTCTCCTGCTGCACTGGTCCAATATGCACGTACAATGGAGTTAATGTGACAGTCTGCAAGCAACCAACTTACAACCGAGTAAACAACTGTAACACATTTAGTTTAAGTTTTATAATTCTTCATTTCAATTGTCCGTTGCTTTAAACCACACACTTCAATCTTCATGTTTGGTTTCTTCCTTAGACCACTTTAGAGACAGGGAGAAAGCCACAATGTTCTGACCTTAATTGTCACATCATTCCCTTTAACCAATGTGTGACCTTTTTGGGAGATAAACAGTAACCTGCTCATCAGAAACGTATGATAAACAATTTTAACTGCTGTTAGTGCTCATAATGTTAAGCCAGATTGTGTAAACTCTATTGTTAATGCAAGCTACTGTGATTCTATTTGCATTTAGCTCCAAGTCCCAACTTAATCAAAATCGGCTTTGTATTCATTTATAGTATTTATTGATGGTACTATCCCTCCTGGCTCCAGTTATGTTTACCTGGTTTCAGTTTTAACCCGTCCTCTATTTCCTAATCTCTCACAGCACGACCACATCTGCCCTGCCTGCCTCCACTGCATCCATGCATGAAGCCTGCCATGGGATATTGCTTTTCTAATCTTGTTGACAGGGGACAATATTTAGGCCCGAGCGCCACAAGCTGGCGAGAGGCCTATTAGTTTCGCAGTGCCGTGCGAAGCACGGCTGCGAAAGTGCGCACGAAGTGCGCACGAAATCGAGCGCGAAGCGCTCGCCCGCTTCCAAACACTCACTAACGCATTCCCCAACTCATGCACGTTCCGTGCATACCAATTAGTAGTGGGAAAATTGAACATTATCGCTGTAAACGATGAAGCCCGTACGAAGGAAATCTTACGAAGTGCGCATTAAACGAAGCGGCGAGGTGGGGATGACGTCGCGGGCGTCGTCATCCCCACGCAAAGCTGCGCTGAGTCGCCCAGTAATGCGTTCCCAACTCATGCACGCCTTCGTGCATATAACAATGTAATGTAAAAATGGAACATTATTATTGTAAATAGGGCCAAAAACAGAAAGTGGCGGAGCTCCACTAAAAACTCTCGAAAGTGTCTCCCAGTGACCAGGACCCATACCAAAGCGTGAGGAAAGCGACGCGCTTTCGAAAATGTATAGTTTGTGAACTAAAAAAAGCGGAAACATTGTTTTCAGATCGAATATTATTCTTCTTTCTTCTTTCTTCTTTCTTCTTTCTTCTTTCTTCTTTCTTCTTCTTCTTGGGACCTAACCCCTATTTTTCACCCAGTGAACATTGACGAAAAGTCAGGAAAATTTGCACACCTCTAAAAATCGTGCCTCTCTACATTCTGGCTATTTCCGATTTCCAAAATTCAAAAATATGGCGCGTCAGCGCCCCCAAGTGTACAAAAAATGCATTACGGCATAGGAAAGTGCCAAAAAAAAATTTGATCGTAGAATCATGAAATTTGGAAGAGAGGTAGATAGTGAAAAGTGAAGCAAAAAATATTATTACAGCAACGCCGTCCGCCCAACCAATTGTCGGCCATATTGGATAAAAATTCGCTAAACCTGATTCAGCGTTTTTTTTAAACTTAGTACTTTTACGAACTCCTCCTAGGGCGTTTGCCCGAACGAGCTGAAATTTGGTGAAAATGAAGTTGAGGAGTGTGGCATTAAAAGTTATCCAAATCAGGAACCTACGTTTTACTGCCTCTGTCTTGTGCAAGCACAAAAATTTGCCCACAATTCCTGAAATTTTCTAATTTTTTATTTTGCTCCCATTTCCACATATAAAGTCCGAATTGCATCAAATTTGACTCAGTTGTTAAACTCCCTGCCTGAAACCTACTAGAAGTGAAAGAATTAAATTCCGCGCATTAGCGCCCCCTACAGATTAAAGCAAACTTTTATATGGGGAGCAAAAAATTTAGTTTTTTAGAATTTTTTAAATTTTGCACAAAATTCCATTTTGGCCTACCGATCAAAAAGCCAATCAGACCCATGTCATATTTTGTATGCGGCAAAGCTACCAATGACCAAAACATCCCATGTTATTCCTATGGAAAATCAAAATTTGCATATTTTTTTTACTACGCATTTTAACGAACTCCTCCTCGAGCAAGCCGACTAACCCTGAAATTTGGTGACATCTTCCTGAGGAGTGGGCGCCAAAAGTTATCCAAATTATCAGGATAGGTATTACGGTCTCCGTCGCGGCGGCTTTCGCACATTTTGCAAACATTTTACAAAAAGACCGAAAAAAACCCCATGTTATTCCTATGGGAAAATCGCAAAATCTCTCAAATTTCACTTTGTACTTTAACTTGAACTCGTTCTCGGGCGTAAGTCTGATCAATCAGAAACTTGGTGACAATCATCCTGAGGAGTGGGGCACCAAAGTTATCCAAATTATTAAGATAGGTATTATGGTCTCCGTGGCAGCGAAGCCGCAAACTTTGCCAACATTTTACAAAAGACAGAAAAACCCCATGTTATTCCTATGGGAAAAACTCAAAGTCGTTCAAATTAAACTTTGTACTTTAACGCACTCTCCGGGCGATAGCCGACCATCCAGAAATTTGGTGAAAATGATCTTGAGGAGTGGGCAATCTAAAGTTATCCAGGATTTTAGCACAAGTACTACAGTCTTTGTGCGGCGCAGCCGCAAACTTTGACCAATTTTTACACATTTTCAATGAAATATGAGAAGTAGGAGGCGCGGTAGCGCCACGGATTCGGCAGCAAGTATTTTATGAGAAGGGAAATTGGGGCGCGTAAGCGCCCTTTAAGTTGCAGGGCGTGAGCAAGGGCGGCGAGGCGATCATTGCCGCTTGCGGCTATATTTATGTATTGTTTTCCAATATCCATTCCACGTAGGTGCTGCTTTGGCCAGTTCACAGTGCCATGGCAGAGGCATATTAGCCATTCCAGGTCTACCCTTGAGCTCGTATGATGCCAGCGACATTGTCTCTGCCGTGCCTGTTTATAATTATTTTTGTATCGCTTTGTAATATTATATGATATAGCTTATAGTATTGTATGAACCATTCGTTGGTTTTATGTGCTCATTCAAGTCAGGTTTAGCAAAGATGAGACGTGTATGAAATATCCTGGATTACTTTTCAAATCTTACTCCCATTTACATTGGTAGTTTGGGATTTTTAAAATATGATCCACATCAAAATGAACACAATACTATCTCAGATCAGCATCATGTCTTTTCAACCATCACTTGATCTACCTTGCATGTAGCCAACTTTAGGGTTGAGTGACATGAAATCTGAAATTATTAATTATTATGACTTGATCTGAAGGCATCACTATGCTTTATGCCATATTGTGCAAGATGTGTTGCCATTATAAATGTAGTTAATATGTTAACTGAGGTTCATGAGTAGGACCACGCCTCTGCCACCATCTCCAGGCCACACCTTTATTTCTCAGAAGCCTTCTTATACCAGCATAACGCCTCAGTCACCGGTGTTGACTCTGTTCTCACGACCCGCCCTACCTCCCCTTCTATATAACCTGCTTTTTTCAGCATCCAGTCTCCTAAAGGAGGGGTCCTGAAACGGCTGGGCAGATCACCGAGATGGGGCCCCCAATTGGATTAATTGGGGGCTCCGTCTCCGTGTTGTTGCATTTCTTCGCGGTGGCGTGGTCCTTGCTAATGAACCATCTTTACCCAAACTGATGTCAGAAGTTTGGACTGATAATTGAGTATGTTATACTCACACTTTATGTTCCAAGGGCTAAAGGCTAATGCCGTGCAGCCCTGTGGAATAAACAAAGCCTCTTATGGGAGGATAAGTGGAGGAGAACTGCATTGATGATGACCAGTGGTGCTTTGGGGCTGTCTGGACTGAAAACACTGAGTCCTTAATAACAGATACATGGACTTAGAGGCACCTCTCCAGGCCTTGTACAGCCGACACACAGACAGCACTTTGGGGGAAGAAGATGATGAGGTTCTCCTTGGTATTTGCTAGCTCCATGTTTTGAGGTCTGGAATATCCCATTGGTTACAGTGGGTTTGTCTGTCCTGTAATGCTCAAGGCCATTGTGAATCCTCTCACGCGGGCCGCCTGTCTGTACAGTTCTGCCTTGTCCCCTGCGGACCTCATACACCTCTCTCTCTCTCTCTCTCTCTGTGCTACATACAAACCAGCCTCTCCAGAGTCTCTCAGGCTCTGACCCTGGCCAAATGTCTGACAGTTCACTAAACACAGCGCCAGCCTGAGACGCATACAGATTCATTTGGATTTGAAAAGTGTGTGCCTAACTATCTCTGAAGTATGTATAAATGTGGACATGCAATTAGCTGTCCTTTGATTTAGTCTGTCACCCAGAACAATAAGGTCAACTTAAAATGTTTATAAAGACAAAAGAAATTTAGACAACACCACTCACTACTCGGATTTTCTAATACTAACTGAGTTCTAATCTGTTTCCATCAGAACGTTTGAGTTTATATCTGGGTGTTGGTTACCTGTTACGGGAGCTGCCTGTGGGCTCTTAGTTGTGACTTTGCTAATCCTGCAGTGACTTTTGTGTCATGTCAAAAAATTTACCAGATTATAACACTTAAATAATGCTAGAGATATGTTTTTCTATCAAGCAAAGCCTGCTGCCATTATGTAGAAATGCCAATATACAACTTCACTGAAGTTGGAAAGAATAACGCTGAAGTCCCACGACCCTTTGTTGCTGGACAAGCATAAACTTTCCCCGAGTTACTTTAAAATGTTGTATTGTATGTGTCTCTGGACAACAACTGGCAACAGTGTTTGTTTAGCTGTCTTTCTCATGAGGATTTTGGACAAAACAACCTGAAAAACTGGATTATTTGGCTTTTATTATCACCTTTTTCCACTGTTAAGTTGCCGACTGGTGCAGGTAGCAAAAAAATAGTAGTGCTATTCAAGTTTATGGTACTAAATGCATTTTCACCTTTCAAAATGTGCTGTAATGTGCATAAATCAAAATCTACCTTAAGCACACATACACTTTATGTAAATTAAATACAAAGTCTAAATGTGATATTTGGCATTTCCACCTCCCAATACATAAACAATATTTCAAAATGTGCATTTTAATTAAGGTGATGGAAACAGTTAATGCTGCTGCTGTTATTGATTGTGTTCCTTCTTTTTATTGTTGTTGTAGCTGTTTCTTTAGAAGTTGAAGTAACAGGGTTGAGCAGTTTAACCCACAAAAGAGAAGTTTGCATTAAAAAAAAGTTGTGGCCATATCAATTTGGCAACGCCTGATCCCGTGGAACTCTGACGAGCAAGTCGGGGCCTGGTCAATGCTTGGATGGGAGACCACTGGAACATCCAGTGCCACAGTGTGATGGCTGGAACAAACCTGCTGTGTCCTTAGGCAAGACACTTCACCCACATTGTCTGGTATGAGCGTCTGCATGCATGACTGGTTGGTGGTGGTTGCAGAGGCTGATCGCATGGATTAGCAGCCTGACTCTCGTCAGTCTGTCCCAGGGCAGCTGTGGTATAAGAGCTGTGTGGTGAATGGACGATGTATGAATGAATAATGCAGTGTAAAGTGCTGCAGGTGTCATGAAAGACACTATAAATCCAATGATTTATTTATTAAACATTTAAATACAGAAAAAATACAATTCATTTTAATAATGCAAATGACAATAAAATGTACCCATGAAATGTTAACACAATGGCATTTTAAACCAATTTTTAACAAATGATAAAGATAAAAAATCATCACATTTAAATGATTTACAAGCTTTTAAATTATTTTCCAGCTTACTTTTAATCATATCTAACATGACTGCTTTAAGCAAAGTTATGTTCTTAAAGTTAATTATTTAAAATAAGGTAAGTGACAGAGAAAATGGGAAAAAATGTCAGTGATCAAGGGAGTTCAGCAGGTTTACCAAAGCATGAATCAGAATCAAACATTAGGACATTATAAACACATTTTATCTGTCTTGTCTTTCATTGAAGCTGTAAGCTGAAAACCTTTGTTTGAATGACTGAACATTTCCAGACACAGATGAGCCACTTATAGAGGGAGCGTCCTGATTTGCACTTGGTCTTCATCAGGGTGCTGCCTGCTGGGGAGGTTACAGCAGCACTTCCTCACAGCTCTGATTTGACGTTATACATAGAGTTATAGACTGGAAAGCATTGTTGGAAAGTAATGGCGTTCTCTGATCCAGTGTTTGTTAATGACATGGAAGTAACAATTCAGTTGAAATATTTTAATAATTGGGTTCTGTTCTCATAAAATTGCATGCAACTTTGTATCGTACAACATTTGCATTAACGTCTCACGCCCATCCCTGAAATAAAATACCCTTTTGTCCGACACAAAACGACAACAGCAAACACCACACAGCAGCACTAAAGCAAACAACCCATTAACAATGATTTATGAGAAGAGGGTGGAGTCTGTAGTGAAATATTCAGTATTTTCTCCATGTTTACTGCAGACTTGGAGCTTCATAGAGCCAGTGGTGCTGTAGGTTATCCACACATGACTGCACTGTGATGCCCTGGAGAATGGAGCGTGCATGTTCGCTTGTCAGACACTGGCTACAGGGAGTGTTACCATTGCATTATATCTACCGACTGTCATCATTTTTTACACAACTTTAATCAGCTATATCCAGCACTATGCAGGCTTTGGCCTTTTTAGGGCAAAGCTGTACAAATGCATGCAAATCACAGACACATATTTCCCAGAAGACTGTGAATTTAACTGGAGCTGGGCCTCAGTGACACACATGTGTCATGAGGAAAATCATGGAGTCGAAGTGAAGGCTGCTAACTGTGTTTTTAAATGATATAAAGTATTGAAGAGCCTGTCTCCTCTGTGGGGATGCAGGCCGTCCACAATGTTGACTTTGATGTCCATAACTGCCAAGATACATTTACTTCACTTCAAGCTTGACTGATACAGTATGAAGATGCTACATTTAACTTGTTAACCCTGGAAAGTCCCATATAGCGCTCAAGCACCCAACGTGACTAAATGTGTTGATGACGCTGTTTCTGCAGGGAAGAAGTAGCGATAAAGAATGAAATTTAGATTTTAATGTTTTTCTTTGTCATTAAATTTATTGGAAAAAAACAAAACAAAAACAAAATATTTTTAAAACCTGATTAAACTTTACTTGACATGAGTGTGCTTTTAAAGAGCCAGGTGGAGAACAGATGCTAAATCTGGACTTCTGATTCTCTTTCCACCTTCTATTAAGATCAGAAAGTGTACCCGCTGTGAGAAATACTTTATTACAAAAACCCTATATACATATAGCATTTGCTGAGATTGGCACTTAAAATGATGTGACCTTGAAAAATAGTGAAAACATGTTTCTTTGTTGAAGCTGGTGTATATGACAGCAGGCTTATTCATTCATGTAAATGTAATAAACACCCCAAAATCACTAGTTTAACTTCTCTGATTTCTGATTTTATTGAACAGTCAATTATGCGAACAGTCTTTTTGAAAAGCATTTTAAAAACTACTCTCTCTCTTGCTTAATTAATATATTAATAATTAATAGAATCACCAAACCACTATCTTAATAAAGATTTTTAGGTGATGGTTAAATCATTTCCCAAATTAAAACCCAAATGAATGCAGAAATGCATAACTTAATTAATGTGCGACTTGACTCATTACTTGTCCCTTTAGTTTCAGAGATCCACTTCTCTCGTCGCTCTGGAGCTTTGTCAGTTCGGAAAATATTCTGGCTTTCTTCTGCACTTGATCTTTTATATATATCTCGTGCAAAAAAAAAATCCACAATCTCTGATAAAGTTTGATAAATTTGATTCCGGTGTGGAGTTTGGTGATGCATGCCGAGATAATGTGATCACAACTGCATTAGCAACGATGTTTAAGAGACATTCATTTGAATATATCATTGAATATTTTTTTTATTTGTGCACATACAGTAAACTTCTCAGATAATATTTGAAGAGCCACAAATGAACCTTTTCAGTGTCTACTTTATGATTGCTAACATACAGGATTCGTCAAAATTCTAATTTATGCTGCACTGCTAGTCAAAAGTCCCTGGAGGTTTTTATTTACTTTTTTGGTGAGCTTACAACCCTGAAAATATTGTTTGTAAAATATAGGTCAGAAAGAGTTCTTAGTTCACCAGAAAATGCCAAACTTCCTGAATACATTGTAAAATTGTTTTCATAGACAGGTACAAGTTGTGATATAGTTGCACAGATGCCCACTAGGAAGTTGGCCCAGCTTTAGCAATAACAACTAAATAGTAAACATAAATTCACAAAGGTTACAGTATTACACAGCCAATGGCGCATAACCAAACTTCCCCCATGAGTCTGAATCACAAATAAACAGTTGTATTTTCTTCTGTGTTCTCCAAAGGTCCCTCTCACTGTGACTGAGCCAGATGCCGGTTTGTCCAAAAATAAGTTTAACATGGCTGGTTGCTATTGTTGTACACCGTACAATTGATGGACCGTCTTCAAAAAAGATTTGCCATAATTCTGTTCTTTGGTCATGAAGTCAAGATATATTGTATTTTCTTGTCTTCTCCTGTTTATTGAGTATTTATGCATTACTAGAGCTGTAGACTTTACCAAAAAAACATGAATGTGGTCTGTTGGAGTTACTTGCTCTGTGCACACACACAGATATAAACAGAATTTGCAAAACACAGACACTGCAAATCTACTCACCACAGACACCAGCACTGACCGGAGCAGACGACAAAGAGGTCAAAAGTCATGTTTTCTTAAGGGGAAAAAATATAAAACAACACTAAATCCATTACAATCTTGTTTGGCTCTGTTATTCATAGTTCAATACAAAGTACAAGATACTGGTTGTTACCAAATGTCAGGTCAATAAAAGAATATATTCTGTCGGAACTTTTCTTCTGTTGTGTTGCCGTTGACCACCTTGCCCAAGCACAGTATTCAAATGGTCCCCAGAATGTCAGTCTGCTTTTGATAGTGTGAAGTCGCGCCTGGTTTGATACAACAGTGGTCGTATCTTGTGGGAGGAGTGTTACGGCGTTTGGCCAGGGCCCGCTTGCCTCGGGCGTTTCATCCCTGTGCCTTATTGTCCTGTCAAGTCCCGTGCTCTGCTAATTGGGTTGGTCCCGGTGTCGGCGTCTCCTGGTTGGTGCCTGGCTCTGTAGCTCCGCCAATCATCATCTTCCACCTGCCTTGCTCCACCCAATAAAAAGGCCGCCCACCTGCTGGTCGGGGCAGCTTGGACTCTTTTGTTCAGCTCGCCTCAGCACTCCACGTGTCTTGTGCTTCTGTGTGTTTTATGCATGTGTTTGTGTGGCCTATGTACATGGCATTGTAGCCTGTAATGTTGTGAGCTTTTTTTTTTTTTAACTAAAGTTTTCATATGTAAAATTAAAAGTAAAATAATAATTTAAAAAAACTGATTACATTTCCAATCTTAAAAACCCACAACCTGACCCCAGTTTGAGTCTTTAAATCCTCAATGGCTTCTTGTTTACCCTTTGAATAATTACAAACATTATTAATAAAAGCATGGCGCTGCTATGGGAGGGCAGGTTCTCATTTTCCACCAATACCACTTGAGAAGTTGGCAAAGTTTGCTAATTGGTCTTAAGGGACGCCTTTAGCTATTTAGGTGGTCAAGGTCTGTGCTGTTTTCATGTTGCTTTTGAGACTAGCCGTGTTTAGTGGTAAATATTATTCAGATTATGACTTTGACATCTTAAATACAAACGGATACATGTCTTTTCAATGCACATCCGTAACATTGCCATGTTTACTGGACACATTATGTTTTGTCTCATGCAGTAAACATTTTGTCCTTTGAGTTGAGGGATAAAGAATATGCTGAAGGATTTGTGCAAGGTTGACTTACTGTGTTGGCAGGTGACCCAGACATTTGTTCCATCATTGCCATTAAGGCAACCTATCAGCGCCCAAGGGACCTCAAAATCTTAGAGTCATTAGGTAAAACATTTTTCATTGGCATATTTTTAAAAAAAGCATGTAAATGAAAATCTGTAGTGAAATGCCACTATCAGGGAGTGGGGCTTCTCATTTATAGATGTTTCAGCCATTTTAGATCAATATTGCATTTAGAATGTGAAAAATGTAAAATTATGATCTGAGTAAATAAAGATCTATAACAATAAATAAATTATATCTTCTTTGTTGGTTAGACAACTAATTTAACTAACACGCAGGTAAGATATATTTGAGATATATATATTTAATCCTTTAGCCTGGTTTAGCTGTTTTTGTTTTTATGTTTTTAAGTTTACTTTCTGGTTTTAATCAACCACATCACACTAGGAAATTACCTTACAAACTGTACACTGGGCTAAAACTCTAATTTCCCTTTGTAATTTGTTGAAATATTTAAAGGGTGTGTGAATTATGCATAACTTTTGGATGGAATGAGTCTTGTAACTGTGATGTCATCAGTTGATTTTTCAACAATTCTCCACAAACGACTACTTAAGTGGAGTAAAGCTATAATTTATATTTACAACAGATATTAATATCTGTTGTAAACAAAGTCAATCATAAAAAACCTATATGCACTTTCAAATCTGATTTTTTGGTTTATATACATTTGACTGAATGAACACACATAGTCCTATCTCTCATATTTAGTTTTCACATTTCCTTCAAGGTCATTTCAGTTCAAAAATGTATACCTTGCTGGATCCTTGACTGGTATGCACTTCCACAGCTCTTTATTAAACACAGGTTGTCAGTGGGACGCTCCCGCTTCTTTAGCCGTCATTTTAAACCTGCACGAGCCCATATCTGTTGTACTGCTGCAGGCAACGACCGCCCTGGGTCTCTGCGCTACGGCAGGGTTTTAAATAACCACATTGGACTGAGTGGTCTTACTGATGGGTCATGGTGCTCCAGTTTGCAGCAAAATGGCAACCTCAAAGATGGATTAAAATATACAGAAAGAGCATTTTACATCAAACCATTTCGATTGCGACATGGTTTGATGTAAAACACATGATTTGTAAAAAAAACATATGAATGTAAGACTATTCTAAACTTTATAGAATTTTAAGAGCTTTGTAATGGTTTCCCCTCATCATTAACCCACTTTGAATTTCTCCATGACACCATTGCTCTGTCTACTATCCAGATAGTCACATTTGCTATCAGCTGTGCTCTTTAAACAAATATTAATGCACTTCATGGAGGGAAAAAAAAAGTTTCCAATAAACATGCATTGCACCACATGCGCATATAATATACTGCATATGAACACAGGTCATAATTCTTTGACCACCACATGTATATGATTATGCCTGCAGAACATAAGTGGGAGAAAAAGGGCTGAGAAATACAGTATGTTTACAATGAATACATTTTGGACTGAGTTTTAAAATGCACATTTGTTGTCCGTGAACATCCGTTTGCTAAATTGAGGATATTCATTTGAGCTTCATCAGCTCAAGAGGACACACTTACAAAGTGTTTTACAGATGGACGAGCCATGCCACACGGGTAAGCTCACAGCTTCCTTAGTAAAACAAACAACATAAACATGGCAATGGCTGTAATGTATAACAGGCCTGAAGCTGTAACGCTGCCATAGAAACACACCAAAACAGAAGAAGAGATGACATAGGGCATGTGCACAAAAGTAGTAAAATGTAGACAACAGTTTTGGAGATTCTAAATGTTCAACATGGATATGAAATCCACAGGAGAGTGAGGAGAAGAGACTTATGCTTCAGATCACACTGGACTAAAGGATAAAGCTGTCAGCACAGTCTAAACACAGAGACAAACTCCATAATGGGTTTGTTTATGTATTTTGTCTGTGTGAGGATTATGCTGTTAACATAAAGGTCAGTAAATTATGAAGAACAAACATATATTACTGGGTATAAAAAAGATGCATATATTGTAATTGCAGAGAGACGTTAACGGCATTTGAAATCTTTGCACATTCAACATCACATACTGTCCATTGTGTGTGTGTGTATATATAAAACCTTAGGACACAGACTTCCATTTAGGCACACGTGTTTTAGAGTTTAAAATTCCATGCAAATTTTGACTTACTTTTGGATAGTGGAAAGAAATTTAGCAAAATCTTAATTTCACTGCTTCACTTATGAATTAAAAGTTAAAAATATTGTTTCATTGTATTCTGTCGTGATAGTAACTGTATTGTATTGTAATATGATTTAAACTTTCTGAAAGCAAATGTCTCTTCTTTCTACCTCCAAACCACATGCACATCAGGCATTGACATACTCAGCTCCTCGATAAGGAGATCAAGGGATCAAGGGGTATTCAGTAAAAAGACACTTCCTTTGTCCTTTTAAGCCCTATCCCGTCCCGCTGAGAACAGTCTGGCTCAATTAATCCTGGCGCACATGAATTATACAGACGTTTAGTGACAACCACCATGTAGTGTGAATGTCAGGATAGTGTTGTGAGCTCAGCCTGCTGCTCTAACCTAAATTACAAATGTCAGCGGTTCCCTTAACTAAACAAGTAGGACGTAAAATCTGCCCCCTCAGGAGTGCTCCGTGTCTTAAATAATACACGGCAGGGAAGAGTTATGGTGTTTACAATGGAACTGCAGTTTGTAAATGGAGATGAAGATTGGATTTGATTAAAAGTTAGATGTCATCACCATCACTAGTCTTAAAGCAATCAAGAGAACAAACTCTTTAGGTGAATATTAGAAGAGCTCAAAGGGTTGTACAGGGTGGTTCAACCTTTTTACAGAACTTTGGGGTTTTATCTTCAGAAGCCTCTTATGACGAGTGTAAAATCAAGGAAGTGTACGTCGCCCGGACTGGCGTCACCGGGGCCCCACCCTGGAGCCAGGCCTGGGGTGGGCGCTCGACGGCGAGCGTCTGGTGGCCGGGCCTTTCCCCACGGGCCCGGTCGGGCACAGCCCGGCGAGCGACGTGGGGCCGCCCTCCCGGGGGCCCACCACCTGCAGGAGGATCCATAAGGGGCCGGTGCAAAGAGATCTGGGTGGCAGTCGAAGGCAGGGGCCTCGACGACCGGATCTCCGGACACAGAAACTAGCTCTGGGGACATGGAATGTCACCTCGCTGGGGGGGAAGGAGCCTGAGCTCGTGCGGGAGGTCGAGCGCTTCCGACTAGATATAGTCGGCCTCACCTCCACGCACAGCCTGGGCTCTGGAACCCGCTCCTCGAGAGGGGCTGGGCGCTCCATTTCTCTGGCGCGTTGCCCAAGGGGAGAGGCGGCGGCTGGTGTGGGCTTGCTCATAGCCCCACAGCTCAGCCGCCACGTGGTGGAGTTCACCCCGGTGAACGAGAGGGTCGTATCCCTCCGCCTGCGGGTGGGGGACAGGTCTCTCACCGTTGTGTCGGCCTACGGGCCGAACAACGGTGCAGAGTACCCGGCCTTCTTGGAGTCTCTGGGAGGGGTACTGGACAGTGCACCACCCGGGGACTCCGTTGTTCTACTGGGGGACTTCAACGCCCATGTGGGCAACGACAGTGACACCTGGAGAGGGGTAATCGGGAGGAACGGCCCCCCCGATCTGAACCCGAGTGGTGTTCAGTTATTGGACTTCTGTGCTAGTCACAGCTTGTCCATAACGAACACCATGTTCAAGCTACAAGGGTGTCCATCAGTGCACGTGGCACCAGGACACCTAGGCCGGAGGTCGATGATCGACTTTGTTGTCGTGTCATCTGACCTTCGGCCGCGTGTCTTGGACACTCGGGTGAAGAGAGGGGCGGAGCTGTCAACTGATCACCACCTGGTGGTGAGTTGGATCCGCTGGCGGGGGAAGAAGCCAGAACGACTTGGTAGGCCCAAGCGCATCGTGAGGGTCTGCTGGGAACGTCTGGCAGAGCCCTCTGTCAGCAGGGTTTTCAACTCACACCTCCGGGAGAACTTCTCCCAGATCCCGGGGGAGGCTGGAGACATTGAGTCCGAGTGGACCATGTTCTCCACCTCCATTGTCGATGCGGACAGCTCGTAGCTGTGGTCGCAAGGTCTCTGGTGCCTGTCGCGCGGCAATCCCAACCCGGTGGTGGACACCGGAAGTAAGGGATGCCGTCAGGCTGAAGAAGGAGGCCTACCGGGCCTTGCTGGCTTGTGGGACTCCTGGAAGCAGCTGACAGGTACCGGCAGGCCAAGCGTGCTGCAGCCCGTGCTGTCGCAGAGGCAAAACTCGGGATTGGGAGGAGTTCGGGAGGCCATGGAGGAGGATCTATCGGTTGGCCTCAAAGAAATTCTGGCAAACCGTCCGACGCCTCTGGTGGGGGAAAGAGTGCTTCACCAACACCGGGTACGGTGCGGGTGGAGAACTGTGGACCGCGACTGGGATGTGGTTGGACGGTGGAAGGAATACTTTGAGGATCTCCTCAATCCCACTGTCACGTCTTCCGAGGAGGAAGCAGAGGCTGAGATCTTGGAGGCGGACTCATCCATCACCCTGGCTGAAGTCACTGAGGTGGTTGGCAAGCTCCTTGGTGGCAAGGCTCCGGGGGTGGATGAGATCCGCCCTGAGTATCTTAAGTCTCTGGATGTTGTGGGACTGTCTTGGCTGACACGTCTCTGCAACATCGCGTGGCGGTCGGGGACGGTGCCTCTGGACTGGCAGACCGGGGTGGTGGTCCCTCTGTATAAGAAGGGGGACCGGAGGGTGTGTTCCAACCACAGGGGGATCACACTCCTCAGCCTCCCCGGTAAGGTCTATTCCAGGGTACTGGAGAGGAGAATCCGACCGATAGTCGAACCTCGGATTCAGGAGGAGCAGTGTGGCTTTCGTCCCGTCGTGGAACACTGGACCAGCTCTATACTCTCCATCGGGTGCTCGAGGGTTCATGGGAGTTTGCCCAACCAGTCCACATGTGCTTTGTGGACCTGGAGAAGGCATTCGACCGTGTGCCCCGGGGCGCCTTGTGGGGAGTGCTCCGGGAGTATGGGGTCCGGGGCCCTTTGTTAAGGGCTGTCCGGTCCCTGTATGACCGGAGCAGGAGCTGTGTTCGCATTGCCGGCAGTAAGTCAGACCTGTTCCCGGTGCATGTTGGACTCCGCCAGGGCTGCCCTTTATCACCGGTTCTGTTCATAGTTTTTATGGACAGAATTTCTAGGCGCAGCCAGGGCGTGGAGGGTGTCTGGTTTGGGAACCACAGGATCTCATCTCTGCTGTTTGCGGACGATGTCGTCCTGATGGCTTCCTCAAACCAGGACCTGCAGCATGCACTGGGACGGTTTGCAGCCGAGTGTGAAGCGGCTGGGATGAGGATCAGCACCTCCAAATCCGAGGCCATGGTTCTCGACCGGAAAAAGGTGGCATGCCCTCTCCGGGTGGGTGGAGAGTCCTTGCCTCAAGTGGAGGAGTTCAAGTATCTCGGGGTCTTGTTCACGAGTGAGGGAAGGATGGAGCGTGAGATTGACAGGCGGATCGGTGCAGCGTCTGCAGTGATGCGGGCGCTGTATCGACCGCTTGTGGTGAAGTGAGAGCTGAGTCGAAAGACGAAGCTCTCGATTTACCGGTCAATCTACGTTCCTACCCTCACCTATGGTCATGAGCTCTGGGTAATGACCGAAAGGACGAGATCGCGGATACAAGCGGTCGAAATGAGCTTCCTCCGCCGGGTGGCTGGGCGCTCCCTTAGAGATAGGGTGAGGAGCTCAGTCACACGGGAGGAGCTCGGAGTAGAGCCGCTGCTCCTCCCCGTCGAGAGGAGCCAGCTGAGGTGGCTCGGCATCTGTTCCGGGATGCTCCTGGGACGCCTCCCTCGGGAGGTGTTCTGGGCATGTCCCACCGAGGCGGCCCCGGGGTAGACCCAGGACACGCTGGAGGGACTATGTCTCTCGGCTGGCCTGGGAACGCCTCGGGATCCCCCCGGAGGAGCTGGAGGAAGTGTCTGGGGTGAAGGAAGTCTGGGAGTCCCTGCTCAGGCTGCTGCCCCCGCGACCCGGCCCCGGATAAGCGGAAGAAGATGGATGGATGGATGGATGGGGTTTTATCTTCACAATTACACCATTTCTGCCCTGGTTTGCTCTGTCACTGCCAGGACAAATAATCCATTAGAAGCTCGCTCTTCTCCACTTTTCATGTGACTAAGACTTCAGGGACTCTTATTTGTCTTATTTGCACTGCAGTTCCTTTCATCATCATAACACATAAGTTTTACTTTTGTTATAAACTACAACTTTAGCTAAAGGCTCTTTCTTCCTATGTGGCAAGTGAGATAAAGTATTGCAAATACTGTAACCTTATCACTTGCCTTTTAAAGTGCATATGACAGGTTGGACTACTCATTTCATTAAAATGCAGGAAAATAAATATATTCCAAAAAGATCAAATGTTTTTACGTGTTATCCCTGTTTAGCATTTTTATAGCAATATAACTGCAACTATTTTACTTTTTTATTTTGTCCCCCCAGTTTAACAATGTTGGCAAAGTTTAACTACCTGATTGGATGTAAAATGTTACCTCTGGCCGCAGATGTGACATAGAGGTAGAGGTAATCTTTTTTTTTTTCCCATCGCCCAGTTATGCCGTGACTCGGTTAGTTTACCTGCCCCAAAGCCCTAAACTGAACAAGATGATCTCCTCCTGAAACAAACCCTAATCCTAATCCAAACTATCCTAATTGTGAAAATATATATTCTAAAAAATTAACTTTGCAGGCATAGCCACTGATGCAAAGTAACTGTCTGTGGCAGAAGTGGATGGGGAAAAAAATTAAGCATAATCGCCCAACTGTTACCTAAACAATGGCCAAAATCCATATAGATGACAAAGTAGTTAATTTGGCAAATAATTCTACATAACACCTTTATTTTGTTAAATTATTGTTTAAACTGTCTGTTGCGTGTAAATTGTTTCTATATTTTGGATGAAATGTCGCTCATTGATGACATCGCAGAGGGATTCTGATTTAGAACTCACCTATTTCCTGTCATTTCCAATTTAGATTTTTCAAAGTTTCTTTACAATTTGTAATTTGACTGATATAAAACTTTGAAAAATATTCTTGGTTCTATCGCATTAAACAAAGCAATAATTAGAAAACAACAACAACATGAAAACCTGCTGTGCACTTTAAGTTGGCACATCTGCAAATGAATTCAAATATTGCACAAAGCAAACTGCTCTAGTGCCTGTTTGTATGGGCAACATAAAGTGCAGATACAACCTCGTAACAAGACTTTACAAGTAAACAGTCTATAAAAGCTGAATGTGTCGATGGGGCCGTGCCGATGGGCACGACTCAAAGGAAACAAGTGAACAAATGGGGCGGGCATGAAAGCCAGTGGATAAACAGGCATGTTGCGCAGGTCAGAGCGGGTTATCTCTGAACGACTGGGCACACAAGGCGACGGGGAAGCAGCCTGGTCAGCACTGCCACGCTGCCAGGGCGGTGAGAGCGCCAACCCGGAGACAGCAGCCCAACCCTGGGTCAAGCACGCTCCAAAACTCCCCCTACTGATCTCTGCCCAATTAGCAAGGAGCTCCATCTGTTACCTCCAGCTACACAACTCACATTCTGCCGTACAGACACACACACTTCCATGGACCGTAACAATTGCTCAATGACAACATAACTGATAACCTTGTCCAGCCTCTTGCCAATAATATCAGAATGTGAAATAGACTGATTCGCTATTGGCCCTCGCTGTTTTTTGGATACGTTTATGTGGAGTGCGGGTTTTATTTCACCATTGTGCAGCAAACATCTGTGCTGCTCCCTCGATGTTGGCTGGTCCTGGTTCGGTCTTATTGAGTGACTGCCTATGCCTGCATAGGCAGTCACTATTTGTTCTTGTATTTTCCGGTTTTTCGGCACGTTTCACAGGCCGCAGTTTTTAAATTCTTTTAATTTTTTTTGCATTTTTCAATACTTCCTAGTCTTCTAATGTCTGCTATTACTTTTGGTACATGTACCTTTTGTAGTTTTTTCATAATTTGCCGAGCAATTTTTCCCTATCTTTTACAGTGGGAGCCTTTCTGTTGGTCCTCTACAGGAAATGTTGCTGTTTAAACTGTGTTTGGCAGGTGCACGGTGGCAGAGCGGCTAGAGCTTCTGCCTCCCAATAAGGAGGTCGTGGGTTCGAATCCCGGACCAGACCAACGTCACACAAATTCAATTGCGCAGTCACTCGCAATAGCTTCAGCTATTGCAACAGCATCTAGTTCTGTCTTTGTCCTTTTCTCCTTTCTACAGTCTCGGCTCAACCCCCAATCAATATTTAACAATACGCCCCTCTATGGAACAGAGTTGGGGTGAGAGGAGAGGGAGGAGTTAGAGGGGATTTGAGGACACGAGAATCTGTTATGTTTCCTACACCTGCCCAGAGTAATTTATAATAGAGACAACACTAAACAAGTCTGGCATCAAACTGGCAAAGCAGCCCAGACAGATTGTATCAATAACTAATGGATCTTCTCAGCATTGAAGTTTTCAATTGACAGGTTTTTTCTTTTGGGACCTGAAAAATAAAGTCGGGACATATTTTATAAATCATTTATGAGTTCGAGGGTGCATAAAGTGGTCTGGCAATCACAGCAACTTCATATTTGAACAGCAAGCGACTATAGATGAGTACTTATGTAATACAGATGAGAATCTGTTGCAGTTTTTGAGTGTTTACGTTC
Organism: Rhinogobius similis; assembly: GCA_019453435.1. Classification (NCBI taxonomy): domain Eukaryota; kingdom Metazoa; phylum Chordata; class Actinopteri; order Gobiiformes; family Gobiidae; genus Rhinogobius; species Rhinogobius similis. The sequence goes on from CM033622.1 coordinate 18,059,328, forward strand.
TTTGAGTCAAACAAACAGGTCTAAATCCACTATAATTAAAGAAATATAAATGTTGTTCAAAGTTCACAAATATGACTTTGTCCCCAGATACACCGTAATTATTTGTTGGTTGATTTGCTTGTTGCTCGTGAGTAACTGTTCATGTCTAAGATCGCCCTCTTCTTCGCCTGTATTTACTTGCAAATGTCCCTGAAATAAAGAAATACATACATATTTTTGTGTTTTGATTGTCAATGACGATTATTCAGTCAGAAAGTAGAATGAGCCTCTCTCGTTTTGGTTGCAAGTTTCAAAGCTGATATCCAGTTGCTTTAAAACTGCGTCTTCTCTCTGAGTTGAACACTGACAACGTAAAACTCAGCATCTGCATCAATCATGAGTCAGTACTAGTGCAGCCTCTGTGGCTAAGTGAGCCTGGAATTCTGGAGGTTCAGAGCTGAGCCATGGCCTGTTCTTATAGCAGGAAGAAGACAAACTTTGTAAGTTCCCTCCATATGAAGGGTAAAGCACTGGAAACCCGGGATCAGTTGTGATAGTTTTTAAACCAGGAAGAGTGCAGGCCACATAGTGTTCCTGTAAAGCCTGTAAATGGTTCTTTAACTAAGAACCATGAGTGAGGAACATGTTTCTATTAGAACTGTTTGCTGCGCCCACTTTGTCACTTCTTGCACTTGAACCTTAACAGAGAAACAACTGTCACATGCGGTTGTTTTGACAAAATGACTGCTTGGATGCAAATGTGTGTCAGAACCAGTGGGCGAGGCTACCGCGCTCAAATTGAGCCGCCGACTGTAGGCTGCCATGTTTGCAATCTGCTGCTGACCGCTAGGGGCTGCTGCGGAAGTAGAATTATTCAATGCAAGTCAATGGGGAGTTAGATGTTTCCAAACCTACTTTAGAGCCTGGCTCAAAATACGGCTTTGGTCTCAAACGTTAGCTTACGGCTCTGTGACAACGCTGAGGGGGGTGAATTTTTTTGAACCAGGCTGGTTTAGCCGCTGTGATTTTTAAAAGTTTGTGCATATCTAATGAAGAAGGCGGGCTTTACGCGCCGGAAATGTAAGGGCGCAGCCATACACCTACGAGTGGGCGGTAACTATAGAGGCTACGACGGCAGTACGTCAGCAAAAGGCCGCCCCAAAGTCGCCCTCTCCCCGCCTCCCCACCGAGGGGGGAGTGGTGGCCATTTTGAATTCTCCATGACTGAGCCGCATTATCATGAATGGGGCGGAGCGACAACCGTCTGTCCACTATTTTTATGTCTATGGTCAGAACACAGTACAATGTGTGAGTAGACGAGTACCTTCCCCCATTCTCATTTTAAACACAAATTACTTTTTCAAGACACTGGTTTGGGTCAAATTTGTTTTCCAAAACTATAAAACATATATATACAGTATGGGGCCTATATTTTTGCATTTTTACATGCATTTATTTCCTAAACAGTTACGGCTTGGTTTTGGTCGTTCCAAAAGGATCTGGTTTTGTAAAATAGCTGTAGGAAATAATCTTGGATTAGAATTGCTGGTCCCCAATAATAAGTCTTAAGTTCTTTATTTGTAATTTTACATACATCTATCCTTCAGTGCCATTGTGTCAACCCCCAACAGAATCCTTCAGAAGCAGATTTATTCAACTCTGGCATTTTTCACTCACCATTCTCCCCTCCCACGAGGCGATGGTTCACAGTTGGGGGCTTGTATGTCTCTGTGTGAGAGTGAGTGGGTGGTGATTGTACGCTTGACCACATCTGAGTACTCTGTTATTATTTGATGACACCCAGTGAGTATTTATTCATTATTCACGGCATGCCGAAGGTGCAACTATGGGCCAAGGCTGAGGCTGAAGCATGGGGAACCTTCAATTGTGTCCGTAGGTCACCGTGGGTGTGCATGCCTAGCCGTTGAACTCAAGAATGGAGTCATTTCCTGTAACCGCCATACAAATCTGGTCACAGTGGCAGAAAATCACAGAGCTTGAGAATACAGTGGAGTGTTTGTGAAAAGTGGTCTGAACGAACATGTTCTGACTGCATTTACTTTTTCGCTGTCTGCATGAAAACTAAGCCTTGAGGAGTCCATGTGATGCTCATAATGTTTTCGGTTAAGCAGTTTTAAAGGAAAAATATTATGCATTTTTCGTCAATGTAATCCCTCAATCGTTCAGGTGTGTGACATCGTAGAAAAGGTTTCAGGGGTTGTCATCCGGACGCTGCTGTTTGAAGATCGAGACGTTTTGACTTCTATCCAAAAGTTATTATCAATCAAAGAGCTGGCCTGGGAGCTCTGCCTACAGGGAGGAGTCACTGATAGCCTGTTTGGTTTGTTTAATCTTTTGCCCTGCCTAGTGTCACCTGACCTTGATAATGGCCTGTTGTGTCAGGTTAATAGTTTGCCCTGCCTAGTGTCACCGGAACAAGGTGTAACAAAAACAGGCCATTATCACTTTCAGGTGACACTAGGCAGGGCAAATTATTAACCTGACAAAAAAAGGCCATTATCAGGGATGTCAGCGATCATCTACGTCACACATCGAAGGAGTTCAGAACACAGTGTTGGAGAGAGAGGATATTCAATCGAGTATTCAACAAACAAACGGGAATCAAGATAAATGCTACTCCAGGTATGTCTTTGATGGCAGAACAGTGTTAGAAGATGGCTAAAAGCTCAACAAAGTCAATTGTGCATAATATTTGTCCTTTAAACACAACAAAGTCATTTTCTGACTCTTTAAACACTAATCAGCAAAATAAAGGTGTTCCCATATATTTGCATTCATCAAATAATAATCTCTGCCACAACATTCCAGCCAATGATATTGAATACACATAGTGGGCAGATACATTAATATTGTTAAAATTAATGTTTTATTTATTTATTTTTTTTATTGCAAAACAATGAAGTCTTAGATCTAGTTTCTAGGAGAAATAATCAGTTTAACATTTGAGGATTTAGCTTTGAGATATTTCATGGCAAATGTTATCAGTAGATAAAAGGGTTTTCTGTTTCTGTTACTATTTTCAGTACTGTTTATTTAGGTGGAGGGTCTGAAACCTTCCCTTCATGGTGATGATATTGCTTTGCCTAGAATGTTATAGAAAATGGCATAGACCTACAGACCAGACATGACTCCACCTTACTGTACCACCATGCAACACTGTGGAACATTCCATGAAGCAAAGCAGTAACAATTGACTCTGTGCACAAGGTGGCAGTTGGTGTGCTTATTTTTAAAATGGCTAGCTCAGTACTTCCTGTCTAATTCATTTCTATGGGTTTTTCATCCAATCAGTCTGAAATGAATAAATCCTGACAGTGAACAGTAAGTTGTGCTGGATGTGTCTGAAACATGTTAAAGACTTTACAAAACAAGTGAGTACTTCATCAAAGGACACTTGTGTGTTTATAAAGGGATGTGTCTCAGTGCTAACGCTAATGCATAACAATTTAAAAGTAAACAATCCGACTGACGCTCTGTGCACAGTCAATTTCACAAGATGTCAGCTGTCAAACACTATCAGAATTTACTAATTTAGCTACTATTCTAAGGGCATACAGTTGTCTATTACCATTTTCTACTGAACTGTTCAACATCTCTCCCTTGTCTATACACGACGCCACAATGCAACAAAAACAACATTTCATTTGGATTCTATAGATCTCATCCAAGATGCCACACGGCTCCATGTTCTTATGAGATTAACTCAGCATGATGCAATGGTGCAGTGAAAGCTCATGAAAGCTGCCTGTCAATGCTTCAAATTTAAAGACGGTGCAAGACAGAACATCCTCCTCGTAATGAGCCATCTAATCTGCTCATCATCTGTTTCCTTTCACCCAGTTCACACCAGCATTAACGCACTATACTGTCATTGTTTTCAAAATCTTTCAATTATACATTCACAGGCCGCTGTAGCTGAAGTATGCGCCTCAAGGGAAATAAACACTGTTAAACCTCAGCAATGTCATCTCTCGTCCACTGGAGCAAAACAAATCTTTAGCAGTGGATTATTGACACTCGTGGGACAGTGACAATGTTGCTATATATTCCGGTGAATTTGTTTTGGTAAATATTTGATTCCACTTAAGATAACCTGTCAGTTTTACATTGTTTCACTTTTGAGTCAAGTTCCCAGATGGGAGTGATGATGAAACAATTCAGAGCAATATACATTCATAATCTGAGGTCGAGTACACAGGGAGGACAGTTTGCACAAAGATTCCTAGATTTCTGCACGTCTTCCACCCAGGAAATTTCAAGGACGGCCAAAAGTAGTGCCTCGTGAGTCTGACAGAACATGCGTAGTCCAGGTAACTTCAATGGACTCTTTGAACGCTATTTCAAACATTTGGAATCAATTTCTTGCTCACCTTGAAGAAACAACATTTGAATAGTGCGTGTGCCTCAGTGACTTTCCTAACTCTCGCTCTCTCTCCATACATATATATTTTTTCTTTCTTTGCAGAATGTCCAAGTCAAAATGGCAACCAACTCTGCTCCTGCACCATATTTGTTTGTGGTGATGAAGAAAAAAAATCCTCTTGCAGACAATGAACGCACGTAGGGATTTGCCCATTCTAAAAGTTTCAGAATAGATGAATGTGAGGGTCAGGGTAGTTTTAAATATAATACAGGATACTAGGCATAAGCTAGTCTAAGAAATTTTGAAGGTGCACTCTATAGGTGAAGGGTCAGCTGCCTACTTGGATCCCTGGAATGTTTTAATTTGATCAGGAATGTGTTGCATTATCGAATCTGATGCCAGCCAAGTTACAGGCCAGATATGGAGAGAGCTGACATCTCTCAAAGTACGCACAGAAATATTGAATTTGATTATTTAATATGTGTGGAGCTCTGTCCCTCCCACTTTGAAGTTCACTGCAGTTCTGGAAGTACATTTCTCATTCATTTTTTGCCATCGAAGTTTTGAAACCTTCAAATATTAGGAGTTAAGGGAATGACAGAGGCTAACCAACTATGTGGCGTAACAAATGTCCATTACGCAGTTGCTTTCAGCCCAAAAATAAACAACACAAACGCACCAATTTGGAAATGTGTTTCATTAACTTAGAGGATTTTAAATAAACTTCGTCATGTGCTCATAACTTACCACATTAGCGGACATTAGCTGATTAGCCTGAAACAAGCTTTCATTTATTTATCTATTTTTTGAAATCCCTATGGGGAAAATGAATGTACTGTAAATTAAATCAAAATTTTGTCTCTGTCTCATGAACCCAATCTTGTGTACCGTCTCATCCCTTTTGTGCATAAAACTACAATGCATGAATGTAAAATAAACACGTTAAACGCTGTACTGTGGAACATTTATTGCAAAACGCTAACAAATTCATGGAGACGAGAAGACCAGATAAAAAATCTTTGCTCCAGTTTTCACACCAGGTGCCCTACAGAATGCTTGGCAAGACATAATAAACAGAGCACAACATGCTTTTCAAAACACAGTTGAAATATTGATGGATAGACAAAGCAGAACTGTTTGTTTGCCTAAAATAAAGTGACAGATTTTGTCTAATCATCTAGTCATTCATACATTTTATATTTTCTTGTTTTTGTTCTGCAGGCTGAATGTGGACACGGCTTGAGCGTTTTCACAGCACGCTAACATTGCAGAAGCCTTTCAAATGTTTGATCAGTCATACAACAAAGAATGGACAAATATGCCAGAAAACACACAAATTGCCAAAATATTTGCTGGAAAACCAAGCCAAAAGCAAACAAAGCCCCACATCAAACTCCAGCGTGCACAATTGAGAGCCATTACCAGTCACACAGCAGCATCCAAACACATCTGTCAATCCGTAAATGAAGAGTAGTGACAGTACAAAGTGGTTCAGGACCATTAGCTTAGCATTTTACATACAAAAAGCTTATTTAAACTAGACATTGCATTGAGCAGTGTCCCAGAGTGCTCGAAATTGCTGCACTCCATTTTGTTACGGGCCGACATGTAATTTCCTTGAATATGCCACACACGTGCACAGGTCAGCCACCAGCGTCATCTCTTAATACAAAATCTAAATGAACAGCGAATCAAATAACAATCCCCTTTTACCGCTGTGATTCAATTATAGATTGGACAGTGAAACCAATTTTTGGATTGATTCAGGGATTTGTGTCATCGTTAGAATTGTAATATTTTCTCAATATGATGGCGGTTCATTATCCATTTCGCCCGTGCAAGCAGAACAAAGCAGTATTTTTAAGAGTGCAGTGGTGTTATCGGTGCTTCAGCTCCATCTATTTATGCACCACTGGGGGGATTGCCTCATTATATACTGTATGAATGTGTGAGCGCGTGTGTGTGTGTTGGGGGCATGTTATGGATCTTACAGCTTGCTCATCTGGTGGCAATGTGTCAGTGCCATTGACCCCTGTGTTTCCCATCTGGTTGGAACACACAGAGAGCCAGAGCTGACAGCTGTTCAATCAGGGGACTGTCTCTCTCTAGCTTCCACTCACAGATACTAGTCCTATTCAAAACAGCGCTGTGCATGCTGAAATATAATTCACGTGCTTTCAACAGGTTTAAAAAATGAATTGGAAGATATGTTTTCTGTCATTTACCGACTGAGACAATTGTGTTTACAGATGGGGAATAATGCGGGGCAATCTTTGCAAAAGCAGATAGGAATCATGGACTCACTTGACCAGCTGTGTCCCTCAGGATTCTTATTAAAATGGTTAATGTTTTTTAGCATCAAAATCTCAAACAAACCCCCGGGCAGGTAACATCAGGTAACATAAAAACAAAACCAAAAAAATGCTTTTGACACTCAGTATTGCTTCAAATGGTGGTATTAATTTACTCACCGAACTTAGTGATTGTAAGCTACTTCTGAAGTCATAATTGCCCTGGAGGGGGTTGATTTAGACATGGTTGCTAATTTGTGTCAGCGACTTCTCTGACCACCACCAAGTACTCATTCACACACTAAACACAGTTTGAGGTTGGTGTCTTTCCTAAGGGTGCAACAACAGTTTGCATTGGTTAGCTGGGATTGAACCTCTGATCATGGTTTATAAAGACGGTGTAAAGGCTCATTTCGTTTTCATACATAAACAGCTCTGTGTGTTCAAAGTGTGGTTAGTGTAGCTTCATTTATATTTCCTAATTATATTTAATTTCAAATGTCTGTGTTCTATTAAATAACCACCAGGATACGTTAAAAGTCAGTTAGAGAATTGACCAAAACGTGAGGAAAATTAGTTGGAAAAGAGCAAAGAAAGCTTGTTCTAGTCACTTTCTAAAAAGCTGAGATTTTGTGCTGTGTTCCCCAGTGGTCAGCATTTTTACAGCTTTGTTGTTGGTTCATTCATTCATTCATTCATTCATTTATTTTCTACCGCTTATTCCCGTTAGGGGTCGCGGGTGACTGGAGCCTATCCCAGTGACTTTGTTGTTGGTGCGCATCCATAAGGTGTGAGCGAACAAATCACCAAATGACGAAAAAACAACGTTGTGGACGGACAGAGGCCTCTATGAATGCGTAGAGCATAGAGGAGTCTTAAGATGACCACTTTAATACCAATACATATATATATGTATATACTGTACAACGATTTTTAGAAAAAAATAAACAAATAAAAGAAAGAAAAAGTATTGCATTAGCAATTTAGATCTGTTTAAAAGTAGAACTTCAGGGCATTGTAATATTTATGTATTTATTTATTTCTAAGTTGTGTATTTGTCCTCTATGTTACCTGGACAACAGATGGAAATTAGCATTGTTGTTATGATCTGGCATATTTACACTGTAATTTACAGATGTTCATTAATATGCACTATCCCTCTCAAATAAATAAATCAATTTAAGACTGCAATATGAACTATTCTGCAAGTCTAAACTACAAGTACAACAAGATTTTCTGAGAATAGTTTTCTTCACTGCAGACATTCTATTATCTAAATAAGCAGCCTTTGCAATTTCCCAAATGCGTCAGCTGAATTTCTGATTGTGAAATATTGTGCAGCCCTAATAGAGCCTCTATTATAACAGGAAATATTGTTGGATATGAAATACATTTTAAGCTTTTACACAACACACAATTAACACTTTCACCCCAGCAGACTCAAAATCTATCTGGGTGTTAAATGGAATCCTGAGATCATTCATGACATAATGAGTGCAAATTTACTTTATCTACACTGTTGGAGAAATCATTTTCAAACAGTTTTCATCCAGTAAAAGACGTGTTGTTGAAAAGTGACATGCAAGCAACACCTACATCAGTTACGCACATGAATAAATACATTTGCTTTTAACATTACACATGCAGAAAATGTATTCACTCGGATTAGTATCTAGTCTGTCTCTTTTGACCCTATCTAAAGGTCAAAGGAGCATGACTTAGCCGCTCAATTACCAAATCAATGCATCGACATCTTTTAAATGTTAGATCAGAAGGAAGCGTGCCGCCGACTGTAATATTCCACGCAAATGAAACCGTTCTCTCTGGCGTCGCATCCTCCCAGCCATGTTTTATCTTTTATTGAACCGAGAAGCAGAAGGTGGGCTTTTGAAGAGCCGACAGGTAAAAAGGCAACTCCACAACTGTGCTCATTTTCAGCGGAAAACTTAAATCTGTGTGTCATGTTGTGCCGTGAATTATTGAAGCTCCGTGTGCGCTGAAGCAGATAGGTCTCACACAGGGGGCCCGTACACCAAGACCCCCTCTACCCTCGCGCCTTAACCCTACAGCGCAACACCTGCCTAATAAAATATGGAGTCCAGCCCAAAGGCACACAGCGGTAAAATATTCACAGCATCAACAGGCCTGGATGGATCACACATGGCAACATTTTCTCATTGTTGCTTTGAGATTAGGGATTGTGAGAAGTTTTAAGCAGGTTCAGAGATTTCTACTTCCTCAGGCGACTGACAGCTTTAAACATGCATCTAACAATCCTATTAACACTACATAATGTGTAAAGGTCTTAAAATGTTACTACAGTTAATCAAACACGCTGAATTTATAAATGACATTTCATTCTGTTGGAAATTAAAGACATTTTCATTGTTTACCCCTGTCAGACACTGGCAGAGTTAAGCAATGGAAGTATAAAATGAAGAGACTCCACGATATACTTTCTAATTGTGGCTAATTTGTGCACTTTTTCATATTAAGTAATTGTTGAAAATGTATTGAATTTGCAGTCGATGCAATGTTATCCAACAATGAATAAAAGTTTAATCTAATGCCACCCAAATCATTACTTTGTTGGAGATGATAATATTATCCTAAAGAATTGCTGCCATAATCTTTACATTAAAAATAACCCTAATAGATGTGATGACTTTGGATTAGCCGTTTAGAAATTAAGTTCACATTGGTCAGCTTTAATTGCCACATATTAGTCTTACAATCCAAATTAAAAGATTTGTGACTTGTGCACTTTCAGGACAACTTTGATTGCAAGAATTATGTTCAAAATCTAATGATGAAAGTAACTAAAGCCTCTTCCTAATGAGCCAGTTTGAGCCCTTTCCATTTGGATCACATGGAGCCTTTACTTCACCAGTGTATTTAAACATCAGTGCCTCATGACTCATGACACCAGACTGT